>CM053788.1:35944114-36664114 GCA_028749045.1 Cupressus sempervirens | reverse complement strand
TGTACACCATCTTGGTGCACACACCCAAAAATGATGTGGTTTATGGTTTAAAATCACTCGTGTGAAATTGAACCAAGAGATCTCTTGCATACTTGGATTGAAAAATTGTGACGCCTAATTCATTCTAGTTTCTGAAATTAAGAAGTAGCAAAAATGGGGCCTGACCCAACATAGAGAAAATAAATGTCTAAAGATTAGCTGGTAGTCATTACCATAAAATTACCCAACCCCCTTTCTAAATTAAAAAAACCCTCCCATAAGCATAATAGTAAGGTAAATACAATCAAAAACATCAAAAGTATTACTATTACACATAAACTTGGCCATTGAATAAAAATTGGTCGTAATATTAGTCCAACGTAAAAAAAACCTAAGGGGCCCAAAGGCTCAAAGAGTAACTAACAAATATAAAAAAATGAAATTGAAAGCACAACAATAGGAGGACCAATCACTAGTTCCTCAGATTCTCTAGTAGTAGGTGAAGCCAGTCATCAGTGAGGAAACTGTAAAGTGAACGGTTAGTCTCCACCTCTTTATCATCTATGGCACTATCCTTCTGCATGAGGTTGATCATACTGGCCACTGAGTGCATGATACGTGCTAAGAAATTGGCTACCTCATCAAATTTATCCTCCAGGTCCATGTTCCTTTTGATCAGATCAGTAATGGACCTTTCCAATTTTTCAACCTCTAGGTTTCCCTGCATTTTGTTCTCTATTTCCACTGTGGTATGTTTTTGTTGAGTATGTTCTCCCACTTGCACTTTATTTTTTCCCTCCTCTTCACCCTGAGTGATCTCCACCTAGGCTTGGCTCCTCAGATTCCCATCCTAACTAGCGAAGTAACCATTCCCTGTTCTTCAATATTCTTATCTTTTCCAAAATCTGGGGTGACATCATCAGTTTTGAAAGTATTTGAAACCTTAGAGGAAAAAGGACTATCCTGACCTTCCTCCATAACATCCTCATTTTTATCCTCACTTTATGTTTCTTCCTCATCCTATTCTCCATAATATCTTGTAGTGGCCATGTGTTTAGTCTAGGGCCAAACTTTTTCCCTAGGTTGTTAGACTTAGGCCTACTAGGATTTATCAAAGGGTTTTTCTCTCTCACCCTCTTACTCAAGCAGTTCATGCCCTTTCTAGAAGTGGTACCAGGGTTATCAACACCAAAGATTTCAACTTTTTCCTTCTTAATCTTCTTAGCCAAGGAAGTGGGGTCCTCAACAGAAAGGGGGGAGGAAATTTGGTTAGTAATTTTTAGGGGTGATGGGCTAAGGCTCAAAATTTGAGGGTGTAGGCCTTTGTAAAATTTAAAAACATGAAAAATGAAAGCTTGATGGTAGATAGAATAATTTTTCCCCTCCTCGTGTTTCTTTTTAATATTCCACACACAATCTTGAATGGAATGTAATAGGAGAAAAGGGAAGGAAATACAATCTTTGTTCAGGAAGTGTTTAAGAAAAGGAAAATGATAGTAATGACAAACCTTGATTCATTCTAGTTGATTTCAAGACAAAGAAAGAAATTGAGAAGACCCATGTCTATCATGATAAAGTTATCATGCAAGATTGTGTTGGTTGCCACAATTATTGTACATGAATCACCTATGATTAGTAGATCATCTACATATAGTACTATGAGCAACAAAGAGTCAGATGTTCTCAACATAGAAACATTTGGATCAAATTTACATCTCCTAAAATTTTGAGATAGAAGATAAGAATCCATTTTAGCATACCAAGCATAAGGTTGCTACTTGAGGCCATAGAGTGATTTATTGAGCTTGTATACTAAGGAGGAATCACATACATAGCCTTGTGGCTACTCCATGTAGAGATCCTCCTCAATATCCCTGTAAAGAAAAACATTATTCACATCCATGTGATGAATCTCCCACTTTTTTGCTAGTGCAATGGTACAATCCAATCAAATGGAATCAATTTTTGCCATGGCAGAAAAATTCTCATCATAATCAATTCCTTTAACTTGTTGAAAATCTTTGGCTACCAACTATGCTTTGTATAGATACTCAATTGACAATCTATTGATTTCTTTGTTCGATAGATCCACTTACATCTTACAAGCTTGTGATTGGATGGAGTGGAACTTGCTCCCAATTTTGGTTTGCAGTAAGAGAATTGTACTCCTCATCCATGGAAGCTTCCTAATGAGGATTCCATGTAAATTCTACATAAAGTGGAGGATCTAATTCTTGATTTAGATAAGCATGCATTGGAATGATGGAATCGATAACTGAGAATACATGAGGAACATCATAAAGTTCATGTCCTTCCTAGAAGTGGTACTAGGGTTATCAACACCAAAGATTTCAAATTTTTGCTTCTTAATCTTCTTAGCCAAGGCAGTGGGGTACTCAACAGAAAGGGGGGAGGAAATTTGGCTAGTAATTTTTAGGTGTGATGGGCTAAGGCTCAAATTTTGAGGGTGTAGGCCTTTGTAAAATTTTAAAAAAACAAAAAAATCAAAACTTGATGGTAGACATAATATTTTTTCCCCTCCTTAGGTTTCTTATATTCCAGACACAATCCTAAATGGAATGTAATAGGAGAAAAGGGAAGGAAATACAATCTTTGTTCCAAAAGTGATTCATAATAGGAAAATGATAGTAATAATAGATATTGATTCATTCTAATTGATTTCAAGATGAAGAAAGAAATTGAGAAGGCCCATGTCTGTCATAATAAAGGTATCATGCAAGGTTGTGTTGGTTGCCACAATTATTGTGAATGAATTGCCTATGATTAGTAGATCATCTACATATAGTACTATGAGAAATAAAGAGTCAAATGTTCTCAACATAGGAACATTTGGATCAAATTTACATCTCCTAAAATTTTGAGATAGAAGATGAGAACCCATTTTAGCATACCAAGCATAAGGTGCCTACTTTAGGCCATAGAGTGATCAATTGAGCTCGTATACTAAGGAGGAATCACATAAATACCCTTGTGGTTGCTCTATGTAGAGATCCTACTCAATATCACTATGAAGAAAAACATTCTTCGCATCCATGTGATGAATCTCCCACTTTTTTGTTGGTGCAATGGTATGATCTAATCAAATGGAATCAATTTTTTCCATGAGAGAAAAAGTTTCATCATAATCAATTCCTTTAACTTGTTGAAAATA
Source organism: Cupressus sempervirens (assembly GCA_028749045.1). NCBI lineage: Eukaryota > Viridiplantae > Streptophyta > Pinopsida > Cupressales > Cupressaceae > Cupressus > Cupressus sempervirens. Next base: position 36,660,963 of record CM053788.1, on the reverse strand, counting down.
TTTGGTTACCAACTATACTTTGTATCTATCGACTTGACAATCTATTGATTTCTTTGTTTGATAGATCCACTTACATCTTACAAGCTTGTGATTGGATGGAGTAGAACTCACTCCCAAGTTTGGATTGCAACAAGAGAATTGTACTCCTCATCCATGGAAGCTTCCCAATGAGGATTCCATGCAAATTTATAGAGGATCTAATGCTTGAATTAGATAAGTATACATTGGAATAACAGAATTGGTAATTGATAATGCATGAGGAACATCATAAATATCAGCCAAGCTTCATATTTTTTGACTTCTCATAGGAGATACTAAATCATCACTAGAATCCCAAATGAGAATTGGAATTGCACATGGATATTCATGTTCATGTTCACTAGATTTAGATTTAGATGAATCTAAAATCAGATTTGTGGTATCCCCATTATCCTCAAGATTTGTGAGAGAAGGAAGCATAGAAGTGGTAGCATGTTGCACTTGAGATGCTTACATGAAACTTTCATCATAATATACACTCCTCTAAATGAAGAATTTTTATGTAGAAAGATCTAGCAACCATTTGGATAACCAACAAAGATACATTCCTTTCTTTGAGGCTCCAAAGCCTTTCTTTTATTAGTAGGAATGGAAGCCCATGCACAAGATCCAAAAATACAAAAAAATGTGTGACGTTTGGTTGCATACCACTCCATGCTTCAAAAGGAGTTTTTCATTTAATGAATTTTTGAAGAGATATGTTTTGAATATATGAAGCACAGTTGATTGCTTCAACCAACAATTTTGAGGGAAGAGACCTAGCATACAACATGCAACTAGCCATCTCCTTCAAAGATTGGTTCATCCTCTCAACTAGCCCATTCTATTGTGGAGTATATGGAACTGTGTTATGCAAATTGTATTCTATTTCATCACAAAGATTTTGGGCATCATTGTTGACATACTCCCCCCATTGTCTATGCAGAGGATCTTGATCGATTTCCTAGATTCCTTTTCTGCATGGGCTTTGAAAAACTTGATATTCTCAAACACTTCAAACTTGTATTTAAGAAAATACACCCATGTGTTACCTTGAGTAATCATCAATAGATGTAAGGTCTAGCTTTTCTCATGGAGGTCTCAGGAAAAGGACCCATTAAATAACTGTGAACAAGCTCTAGGGGAGAGGAGGATCTCCATGAGATTCCCTTAGGAAACTTTTATTTTGGATGTTTTCCAAGAGCACAACCTTCACAAAATCCATCAGAGAATTGTATGGTAGGGAAGCCTATCACCATCCCTTGTTGCATCCATCTAAAATTTAGATGTCCAAATCTTTCATGTCAAATTTTTCTTTTATCGTTTGCATGTGTTAGAAGTAAAGTAGAATCTAATTTGGCAAAAAAATTAGAGAAAGTGTACAAATGAGATTGATGATTCACCTTACCAAAACCAATTTTTGAGTTTTCTTGCATGTCATAGATGCTCATTAAATCTGGTGTGAATTCAACTCTCCTCTTAGTTCTAGTATGTGTCATTTGATATAGAGAAAGAAGATTTACAATTTTTTTTGGGATATGTAAGACATCATCAAAACTTCCAATTCCAAGTTCTACCTTCCCAATTCTAGTTGCTTGTACAGGAGATACATCTCCCATGAGAATAGGAGAATTGGATAATGGTTTCAAAAATGAAAGAGCATCTTTTGTGGTTGCCATGTGGTATGATCCATGCATCTAAAGAAGAATGAATAACAATCAATGCATGAGCATTGCCTTTGGTTTCTGGTGTTTTTTCTTCATGGTTCTTCTTGGCACTCTTTGGAATGAGGCCACCAAGATTATTTTGTTGAAGTGTTTGTGCCATGAGATCAAGGGTCATCTTCATGCATCATGATGTTGGATGGTACCCACAATTGCTATAGGTGCACTTTAATTTGCCCTCTATGTCAAGACTTTTCTTTTGAGCTTCTAAACCCATCTGAAGGTTTTGGAATACCTTCCTTTCTTGGATTTGAATCCTTCTTCCATTTTCCTTTGGATTTAGAGTTGTTCTTCCTAGTTGTATGCACAATAAGTGCATGATCTTTGCAATTCTTCAATGTACCTACCTTAATAAGATTATCCTACTCATGTATTTGACACTCAATGAAGGCATTGAGCATGGGAATCTTCCAACTTACTCTTGTTGTGGGTCTAATTGTGTGGAAAGAAGAAGAAACTACTACATATTCTAGACCCAACTTTGATAGAATGGCAAGAGTTAATTTTCTTTCTTTAGTAGACTTATCAATATGACATCCTTTCAGATGAAGCAACAAAGCTTTGGGCTTTGTGAAGAAATCTTGAATATTTAGAAAACTCCTTGGATCTAATGAGATGAGCTCATTTTCAAGGATATGACCCAACATTTTGTCTTTATTTCCAAAGAGAGTCTCCAAGATATTCCAAACTTGGTTTGAAGTTGTGCATTTCTCAACATGGAACAACAATTTTGGAGATATGGACAAGCATAGTAGACCAAATGCTTCATTCATACGATTGAAGTATTTAGATTTTTCTACTGCTGAATTGGGTTCAACCTCTCTATTCTTCACTATCTCATAAATTCCTTTACTTCAAAGCTAAAGCAAAATTTTAGGCTTTCAATCAAAGTAGTTGTATGGTGTGAGAATAATAGAGACTGGGGATTCCATTTTTAGTTATGATTTTCTATACCTGCAACAACTTTTTTTGAATTTTTCCTTTCCCACACCTATGCTCTGATACCATGTGAAATTCTTAGCCTTAGCTACATAGATCAACATAATGGAAAAAATACCTTTGTATATAATACAAAGAAGAAAAAAGCAATTAATAACAAAAACTAGAATGAGAAAATAAGAGCAGCTGGTCAAAATTACTTGATTTTATTAACAAAAACAATAGTAATTAATAAGAACAACTACAATGATTTGAAAAGGCCTAACTCTTGTGTAGCAATAAACCTCTTACATGTTTAATGGACACATCATCCAGTCAACCACGGGTTAGAAGCAATGAAACTAACTGCATCAAAAACCATAGTTTGGGCATAAAACTTGGATCTTAATATACATAGTTTGGGGCAGTAAATTGAACCAAATAGAGTTGCAAGTAGTGTTGTGACCCAAACTTAATGCATGATGATCTAGAAGATGCATGGAAAAGATGAAGGTAGAATTAACCATTAACATTTTTGTCTAATCTAAAACTCCAAGTTGCAAAGATACAGGAAATCCTAATCTCCACTACACATTAATTCATTTCCTAAGGGTTTCAATGCTTGTAGATAAAATCAAAAAATAGTTGTGCCTCTTTCAATTCTAAGTAGTTTTCTATTAATTTTATCTCACCAACTTTTGTACAAGCATAGGTAGGCTTGCAATTGTAAGTTATTTTATTTTTGAATGTGTGAGTGTTATTTGATGTAAGGAGTGCATGAAATGTAGGTGGAATGTAGAGAAAAAATTGACGGGTCATGTTTAAAGTAAGAATTACTAATTGGGTGTTGGGAAATCATGGGTTTAGAGGAGGTACAAGGTCTTTCATTTGCAAGGAATGGTGGATACAAATGTCTAAGTCATGCGGGAATTGAGAAAATGCAATATTGGGATAGTTTGGGGATATAACAAATGTTGTTTCTATTCAATTTTTTTGTAATGTAGATTTGTTGAGAATCAAGAATGATGGAAATTGTGGGTAATTGTCAAAATTATAGCTTGCAATAGATTTGGATTGCTTGTCTCTGGCAAGCAGATATTCGTGAATACATATGGCTTTGGTTTTAGAAAAATTTGATGCAATATTTTGTTGCCTGCCCCCTTTTTTCTTTGCAATTGTTGGCTTCTAGAAATTTTGACACAAACATATTTTCAAATTCTAAAAATTAAGCCCAGAAAATGTATAGTGGAATTTCAAAGATTAATTCTACTAATTCATATTGCAAGATATTGAAGATGCCAAAAAGAAAATTGCCTTTTGAAAATTAAGCCCACAAGATACATTGTGGATTTTTCTAAAGATATAGGGAAAATGTTATTGTTGAAATTAGTTAATTTATGTCATATGTTGAAACATAGAATAATGGACAAAGTTATGGGTTGCTCTTTTGCATCTCTTCTTTCAACAAATTTTAAAGCTTAATCTTCATTTGATTTATGTTGGATATATCAAGCATTGAAGGATTATGTTCAATTTACTGTAAATGATTACATAACTTTACAATTTATGTACAAAATGATAAGTTTAGGGTAGAAGTCATGTTTAAGACAAAATAAAAGATATTAAGAGGTCATATGATTCTCTTCCTCTACCATACGACTTTCTTCCTTAGAAGAAACAAATACATTTGGCTCTAAAATGGCTAAGCTCTACACATTTCCAATTTATATTCTTCAATGATAGCTTTCATGTTTTAAGTTTTCAAGACATGATGTGAAATTACAAAGCAACTCATCTTGCCACAGAGGAAGTGACTCATATAAATCTTTACTTGCACTATCTCAGATGACAATTATGAAGTCTACAAATGCAACTCCTAGACATCCTCCATAATAAAGAAATCATTAGAGGGGATGTTTCTCCCAAAGATATTACAAGATGACTACTTCAATACAAAATCATCAGAATTAGATGCATGGGTTTGCAAAATCCCTGAGTTCTCCAAACGATCAAGTCAAAAAAGTAACTTAACGTGGTGCAAATTAGAAAAAGTGTGAATATTGGATGTATTCCTTAATTGGATGTTGGAAATGACCCTAGCCCAGGGAGCATAGAGAATAGGACACTTTGGTCCAATGGAATCTCTCCTCACACAAAGAAAAAAATAAACAAATTGAATTGAAAATGTAGTGTGAGAATAACAATGCAGAGAAGAGATAAACTTGGTTTATGTGGTAACATAGTTACATGCTTGTGTGTGCAAAGTCCCAACACCAAAACATCACAATTCTTTATTTCAAAAGAATGACTAATAATCATCATTAGGAGCATGAAAGATGGATTATCTTTGTTCCTTTGTAGATGAAACTTATGTTTCATTATTTTTTATCCTTATTGACCATAAATATCTCTTCAACATGCTCATTGCACTCTAAGGATCAACTCCTAGTTAATATATTATATGACAATATAATCAAACATCTTTTTCTTCTAACACATTGTAAATATCTTTATTTTTATATAATATAAAATATACTAAAACTTTGTCTGACTATTTTTAAAATCAATTATTTCATAAAGTCATTAAATGTTTGTTTTCTAATTTCATTATTCCAACCGTCATTTTCAGTAAATCCTTATCTATGTAACTTTGACTTAATTCTTTATCAATTCAAATCACTTATCCATATCTACCCAAAAGCACAACTTTTCATTTTTAAAAAGATTATTGTACATGACCTCCTTTGAAGTGACCACTTTGTTCATATAAAAAAAGACATAATACCAAATATCTTTTAGGCATCCTATTCATTGCACCTTGTATCCCATATAACTAATTTAATAATTAGTTTCATCATTTTGCCACTTAGGAGGCAATGTTGTAAATAACCCCTCCTCATTTTTTAAACAATCTTGACGTCCATCAGTTGTTGTCATAGATGTACCTTTATATATATATTTAAATTATTTATTATATTATATAATATTGTCCTTGGCATAAAAGGCTTCTTGATGCTATAGTTCAAAAGAAAACTTTTTAACTCCATCATGAATAGCCATAACAACATCATTCCTTTCTAAATATACAACAAAAAAATATTATAAACAAATGTATTTGTTAATTTTTTTTAAAATACAAGTGTTCACAATACAAAATAAATGGGTTATACACACAAAAATTAATAAAGTATAATCTACTTACAATGAAGAAATTTTAAAAGAAAAACTTGGGTATCTATTAAGAGTAGATGAAATAATCCCTTAACAAAGATAAACATGTATATACCAGAAAAGGGAAGGGCTAGGATCTGATGTGGTTATTTAAGAAATTTTTTTTTACCCTTATTCTTTGTAAAAAAAACACATTAAATATTAAATAATAATTAATATTTAACAATTCTACCATTCTACCATTGCTAGTTAGAAATCTTCCTTCTTTCCAATTTTAATCTTTGGATAAGGAGGGGGCATAGCTTCTTCGTCCCTATTCCTCTTGTCCCCCACATGTGACTGTAAGATCCAGCATGGAGGGGAAAGTTAAGCAGGGCCTTAGCCCCTCTCATCTTGTAAGCCGCATGGTCATATGCCACATCAGCCGCCTCCACGGTGTCAAAAGTACCAAGCCATGTGCGAGCTCCCTGCCTGTTGGAGTCCCTTATCTCCTCTGGATATAATAGCTATGTCAGCAAAGATACAAAACTCTAGCGTCCAACCTCCTGTGCACTAGGTGTTTCCTATGAGATACAAAATACTAGTTGTTAATATCATGGAAATCAGTTTTGAATTTATTTATGAAAATAAGGAAAATAAAAAATAAATGATACTTATACATATGATGGGGTTCTCACTGTGAATGGAAATGCTAGAGCGTCTGCGATGTGGAATCTACCTATACTCATCACCAGTAGCCACACCCTATACAATAAAGAATGTAATTAAATTTCATTACCACAAATGATTTACAAGAATGCATCAATATTTAATCACTTTAAAAGCACCTAATTACCTTTCCCTTGTCAATGGGTTGTGCCTCATCCCTCACACTCTACCCCCCACTGATAGGTGATACCTATGAGAGAAAAGAAAGATTAGAAACCATATATGCTCCAATATCAAATAGAAAAAATAATAAGAACACAACATAATATACCATAGATCTCTCAAGGCCAAATGAAATAGTCGAGAGTGTGACGTTATCAACCTGTCTGAGATCCTCCTTTGTCATCAACTAAACATGAATGAAGATCGCATACATGTATAAGTCGGTACGGGTTTAAAATTAAAATTACTCTATTATAAAAATTAACTTTAAATCACATATGTCATAACAAAAAAATTGTATACATGTACTAACATAGAAGGATTTCATGCCTCTACATGCCCCTTCTCTCTCATGTTAGCATGTGTAGCCTTTGTGCATGCATTTGGTGTATCCTCCTCAAATACAAACTTATACTAAAAAAGATCACCTATGGTACCCAGACAAATATGAATGCACGTTATGCAAGTATGGGGCACACAAACACTCGCGCCAACATCATCAACACACGAAGGCAACACTAACCTAGCTTGGGATATCAATAGGCTACTCAATCTGTGGATTGCTCTAATAGTCTGAGAGCTAGCCTCTACAATGATATTAGGATGCTACACTGGAGGAAGGGGGGAGACATCATAGGGGCGACACAAGTGCTAGCTTTCTTCTACTGGGCAAAGGGTCTATTCTGAGGAGCTCCTCCTCCTACACCCATGTTGGGCCTCATGCTCCAATAGTTCACCTTGAGGCCTAACACAAATTTGGCATACAATTTTCTAATGAAATAAAATGACACCTCTAAATTGTTGTGTAGAGGGATGTCAAAAACCATCCACCAATGATCCCTAAAGTTCACGTGCATAGCTTCATTTGTGAACCATTTAATTGATAGTTTGGGATTTGTGTGTTCTACTTGTTTACTAGTTTTTGTGTCCACAAAATGGCTAACTATATCATCTTTAGTTATATTTAGGGTTGTAACCTCATCATAGATCAACCCATCATCAATCATGGCATGCATTTGGTCATGCTAGTGAAGAGCAACATGTTGTTCATCGGTAAGTGTTTCAATATTGTCCACTATGGTGTTTAATGTGGATAACACGGGAGCCAATGTAAGATTATGTTCAGTTTACTGCAAATGATTACATAACTTTACAATTTATGTACAAAATGATAAGTTTAGGGTAGAAGTCATGTTTAAGACAAAATAAAAGATATTAAGAGGCCGTATGATTCTCTTCCTCTGCCATACAACTTTCTTCCTTAGAAGAAACAAAGACATTTGTCTCTAAAATGGATAGGCCCTATAGGTTCCAATTTATATTCTTTAATGATTGCTTTCAATGCTTTTAGTTTTCAAGACATGATGTGAAATTACAAAGCAACTCATCTTGCCATAGAGGAAGTGACTCCTATAAATCTTTACTTGCATTGTCTTAGATGACAATTAAGAAGTCTACAAATGCAACTCTTGGACATCCTCCATAATAAAGAAATCATTAGAGGGGATGTTTCTCCCTAAAGATATTCCAAGATTACTACTTCAATACAAAATCATCAGAATTAGATGCATGGGTTTGTGGAATCCCCGAGTTCTCCAAACCATCAAGTAAAAAAAGTAACTTAACGTGGTGCAAATTAGAAAAGGTGGGAATATTGGATGTATTCCTTAAGGGTCTGTTTGGTACGTGGAATTAAAATGGAGTTGGGATTCAGAATTCCAAATATTTTCTAATCCATTGTTTGGGTATGTAAAAATGGAATTGGAATTGGGAAAAAATGGAATTCAGTATGCCCATTTACCCTCCAAAACCAAGATTTGGTATTCCATCTAAATAGATGGAATTGGTTTAATCCTCATTTTAATTCCATTTTTTTCCAAAATGAGGATTACAAAAAAGTTAAAATGGAAACAATTTTGAGGTCCAAATGTGACCTTTTTTTTCCCGCTTTATTGCTGAGGTTCGAACATGACTATTTCTTGCTCTGCTCAACCATTGTCGCCTCTGAATTTTGTTTTCTTGGCCTCTACACAGGTGTGTTCTTCATTTTGGAGCTCTCATTTGTACTTGGGTTTTATTTTTAGATCGACGGTATAGACTTTCTTTCTTTGCTTGAACATGTCTTCCATTAATCACAGATGTGATGTGCTGGAGGAATTCGAGCTAATTGAATATCCAGAGTCAATTAGGTCATCTTTGGGAAGCAGGCTTTTGCTTTTCGGTAGAGAATTAAGGTTTGATCAAGGGCACCATGGCCAAAGCCAAGAAAGTGGTCTTACAATCCGCACCAGATGGTCTGAATGCTTCTCGAAAGGTCGCTCTTAGAAATTCGTCATAAATCTAGATGGCATGTAATTTCTCTTGAAGATCCTTCGGAACTTTCTTTGCATGTGAGCTATAAAATTCACGAAAATTCATGAGTTTTGTGTAATTTCTAGAGAAGATATTGCGACATTTACATCGCATGCGAACACGCTTAAAATTAAGAAAAAATTGAGTGCTTTTTTTGTGCATTTGTAGGTTTTATCGATGGTGGAAGCATTTTATTATCGATGGTGGACGTGTTTCATTTGTGTTAAAAAAAATTTAAAAAAATAAAAAAATTCTGGTTGGTAATGTGCAACCAAACGGAGGAAAAGTGTATTCTTATAATGAATCCCTTGTGAACCAAACGGTCCCAAATCAAATTCCATAATGATAATCTGGAGTACAAGTTCTAGAATCCCAAATCAAGGATACCAAATGCCAATCCTCAAATCATATTCCAGCAACCAAACGGACCCTAATTCGCTGTTAGAAATTACCCTAGCCTAGGGAGCATAGAGAACAGGAATCTCTCCTCACAAAAAGAAACAAACACACAAATTGAATTGAAAATGTAGTGTGAGAATAACAATGCAAAGAAGAGATAAACTTTGTTTATGTAGTAACATAGTTACATGCTTGTGTGTGCAAAGTCGCAACATCAAAACATCGCAATTCTTTATTTCAAAAGAATGATTAATAATCATCATTAGGAGTATGAAAGATGGATTATCTTTGTTCCTTTGTGGATGAAACTTGCATGTCATTATTTTTTATCCTAAATGACCATAAATGTCTCTTCAACATGCTCATTGCACTCTAAGGACCAACTACTAGTTAATAGATTATATGACAATATAATCAAACATATTTTTCTTCTAACACATTGTAAATATCTTTATTTTTAGATAATATAAAATATACTAAAACTTTGTTTGACTATTTTTTAAATCACTTATAAAGTCTTTAAATGTTTGTTTTCTAATTTCATTATTCCAACCATCATTTTTAGTAAATCCTTATTAAAATCACTCATTTCATAAAGTCATTAAATGTTTGTTTTCTAATTTCATTATTCCAAGCGTCATTTTTAGTAAATCCTTATCTATGTAACTTGACTTAATTCTTTATCAATTCAAATCACTTATCCATATCTACTCAAAAACACAACTTTTTAATTCTTTTAAAAGATTGTTATATATGACCTCCTTTGAAGTGACCACTTTGTTAATATGAAAAAACACATAATACCAAATATCTTTTAGGCATCATATTCATTGCACCTTGTATCCCATATAACTAATTTAATAATAATTAGTTTCATCATTTTGCCACTTTGGAGGTGACGTTGTAAATAGCCGCCCTTCATTTTTTAAACAATGTTGACGTCCATCAATTATTGTCATAGATGCACCTTTATATATACTTTTAAATTATTTATTATATTATATAACATTATCCTTGGCATAAAAAACTTTTAGAAAACTTTTTTAACAACATCATTCATTTCTAAATATACAGCAAAATAATATTATAAACAAATGTATCTGTTAATTTTTTTAAAATTAAAAGTGTTCACAGTACAAAATAAATGGATTATACACATAAAATTTCATGAAGTATAATCTGCTTACAATGAAGAAATTTTAAAAGAGAAGCTTGGGTATCTATTAAGAATAGATGAAAGAATCCTTTAACAAAGAGAAATATGTATATACCAGAAAAGGGAAGTGTTGGGGTCTCAGAGTTATTTGAAAAGAAAAAAAAAAATTACCTTTATTCTTTGTAACAGAAACAAAGAATATTAAATAATAATTAATATTTTACAATTGTACCATTCTACCATTGCTACTTACAAATCTTCCTTCTTTACAATTTTAATCTTTGGATAAGGAGGGAGCATAGCTTCTTCGTCCCTACTCCTCTTTTTCCCCTCCATGTGACCGTAAGATTCAGCACGGAGGGGAAAATTAAGCAGGGCCTTAGCCCCTCTCATCTTGTAAGCCGCACGGTCATATGCCACAGCGGCCGCCTCCGGGGTGTCGAAAGTACCGAGCCACGTGCGGGCTCCCTGCCTGCTGGAGTCCCTTATCTCCGCCGCATATTTTCCCCATGGCCTGCGCCGCACTCCTCTGTAATGTCGCTCGCACGGGACAGAAATCTCAGTCCGTCTATTGACGCGCTCCAATTCCCGTTTCCCATCAGCTCCTGCAGAGGGGGTCACTGGCGTAGATTCGTCGCTGAGCAAATGGAGGGCGATCCTTCGCAGAGCCTCGTTGAATCCTTCGTTTGTTATCGTCAGAGCCATCTGACTGCTCTTGTTTTTGGTTTTGAGGGACTGTTTTGGGTTTTTGTTAAATATATAGAAAACGTGAAGACGGTGGTCGGAAATTGGTGAGCTGACGTGGACGCCATTAATTGAGATTGCAATTTGGAGTGCCTGTGAGCAAGTTGGCAAGTGGCTTCTGAGCTGTATTCTGCAACTTGCCACACGTCAGACTCTCAAGGATAAGTCTTCCGCATATTACGGGTCGCTCGCCAATCAAATTGGCGTTGAGTAAAGGAACTGAAATGAGTGCAGTCAGATACATTTCGACTTCCGACCTTATTCATTAATTATTATTTGTTTTATCTTTGAAGTTGCCGTACCATTATTTGAGCCTACCTAGGGGGTTTGGTGTCGGAACGAGTAAAGAGAAGACTTATTTTTAAATGTAATATATATGTATAGATTTTGAGATATATAAAATGTACAGTAAATAGTGTAAGGTTTACAGCAAATTGGGGAAACTCTATGGCATGTCAGTTTGAGTCTGATCAGTACTTGAATGAGTGACTTGAGAGAATTCAATGCTCGACTTTTAGGAGCGTTAGGTAGATGTAACCAGTGTTAAGTGTTCCATCCATCTTTATGACTTGTGAACCACTACAACTATCAATCATGGGTGAATGGATTTGACTCTAAACCTACAACTTGATTGTTCATAGTACTATTGCAATTAAATATGCTATGAAAAGTATCTCATACTTATCAATATTAAATCTATCTTGAAAGAGCAATCTACTATAATATTTATTTTTGACTAGTATTTGCAATTTTATTAAAAAACAAAGTAATTTTTGACATCAAGAAATCTTAGATTTTTTTTCAGATCTTGATGAGAAAAAGAAAGTTATTTATAATAGGTTTGATTTCAACTTCAAGCAATGTAAGCATATGAACAAAATCAATGTATGTTTCTAAGTTTGAAAGGAAGGACCCTAATCTAGACTACTCATTTATAGTAGTAGCTATCCGACTACAAATTTGATTTTTTTCATGCAACTTAAAAAAATAAAACAATTAAATGTTCCTTCTTATATGATTAACTAATTTCATAATTGCATAACCACTACCCTCTATGTAGATTGATATTTTTTTCTAATTTCATAATTGCATAACCACTACCGTCTATGTCCATTGATTTTTTATAATTATAAATCTGACTCCTTGACTCACAACTCTTCTCAAATCTTGAACAATACTACATCCAATTCTAAAACACTTTCTCCACCCTCCATTCCTTCCTCCCCCACTAACCACTCCTCCTAGATCCCAAAAGAAGTAATTCAAGGATATTTGATTGAGCCTATTTTAGTTCCTTATATTAAACTTTCGAACCCCCACTAACCACTCCTACTAAATCCCAAAAGAAGACACGAATAGATTTTTAAGAAATTTTTCCATAGTTAAATCTTCATGATTTGCAACATTGTTGTTAATCTTAAAAAAAGGATTTGGGCCTTTTTTAAGTCCCTTATATTAAAGGTTCGAATAAACAACACTAGTATAAAAATATACTGCAATTGACACTTGTACATTTGTGAGATTTTGAAAACAGAATAGTTGGAATCTTCATGATTAATCTTCAAAAAGATTTGGGCCTTTTTTAGTCCCTTATATTAAACTTCAGAATAAAGTGCATTACTATAAAAATATATTACAGATGACACATGCATTTCTGAGATTTTCTAAATAGAATAGATTTTAAAGAAAATTTTCAATAGTTGAATCTTAAAGATCTGCATCGACATTGTTGTTAATCTAGAAAAAACTGATTTGGGGACTTTTTTGGTCCCTTGTATTAAAGTTTCCAATAAACTACAGTAGTATAAAGATATACTCCAAATGACAGTTGCATTAAGAATTTTTTCAATAGTTGAATCTTCCGGATCTGCATTAACATTATTGTTAAATCTAAAAATATGGATTTGGCCTTTTTAAAGTCTTATATTAAACTTTTGAATAAACTACATGAAGATATATTTCAAATGATACTTGTACATTTCTGAGATTTTCAAACCAGAAGAAATTTTTAAGAAATTTTTCAATATTTGAATCTTCATGATCTGCCTAGACATTGTTGTTAATCTTAAAAAACAAAACAGATTTGAACTTTTTTGAATAAACTACAGTATATAAAAATATACTCCAAATAACACTTGTATATTTCTGATATTTTCAAAACAGAATAGATTTGTAAGAAATTTTTCCATAGTTTAATCTTCACGATCGACATTGCTATTAATCTTATAAAACGAAGTTCAAATTAGTTTACAATGTTATTTTTTAAATAAAGGGATTAGGGCCGACCATATATATTGATCATATAGTTACATGCTGTGGAAATACTCTCTTGTAAAATAAGGACAAAAAATAAAACGGAGGTGTGGCGGCGAAGAAAGCAGAGGAGAAACAGGGGAGTAAAATATATAAAAAGGGAGGCATTCCTTCCCCATTACTTTTCTAACTTAATATTTTCATCTTCATCTTTTATGTTAGCGCCCTCCACATGACCACACCCTGAGTCCGAGTCGTTATAAGAGTCAACGTTGAGAGGAAAGTTGAGCAGAGCCTTGGCTCCTCTCATTCTGAAAGCCGCACGGTCATATGCGGTAGCAGCGGCCTCCGCTGTTTGAAATGTACCGAGCCAAGCGCGGGCCCCATTTCTGGCGGAGTCCCTAATCTCAGCCGCGAATTTACCCCACGGCCTTACACGGACTCCTCTGTAACGTCTCTTAAACGGAACAGAAATCTTGAAGGACGGAATATCACTGCGTCTGGCGCCGCCTTTCAAATGTTCTTCGTCATCTGACGCCAATGTAGTCCCGCGTTCGACTCCCGCAGAGGGTGTGGTAGGCGTGTAGGTTTCATCCAGCAAAAAATATGTGATACTTCGCAGTGCCGCCTGGTACTCTTCGCTCATCATTCTAAAACCCTCTTTTTTACACAAATATCCTACTGATAATTTTCGTTATATTTGTTACCAGAATAATTGAAATGAGTAGATGGGTATATATAGAAATTTGGGGATAAACATGGCAGAAGAAGAGGGAAGAGTCAAGACCGTGGTCTTGGGTTAAGTAACGGAAATTGGGGGAGTTAAATACACTGTTGTTTTGACTTGAGAGTGAATTTTAATGTGACAGGTGGTGTGGTGTCTGCAAGTTGCTGAGTTGGATAATTGTTGGGGAACGAGATAAAGATGATATTTATGAATGATGATTCATTCCTGTCTTTTCAAGTACGGGACGTGTCAGGGAAGTCATCTCGGGACAAATATTTTCTATTATTTATTTTGCTGTTGTTTTCAGATCAGATCGGCTGAGCATTATTCGAAAGATGTTAACGCTAGGGCCAAGGAATGACAGCTATCGTAAATGTGATAAAATCACCGTTGATATTTTGAGTGAGGTTTGCAAGTTGAAACAAGCATGCCTGTCACTTATAATTTGATTGTCGGTGGTAAAATTCCCATTGCCTATCAATGTCATTATAAAATCGGGGGTGATTTTTATATTATACATCCTGTGATATTCCTATTAGGATCATGGAAGTTTAATTTATATATTTAATGATGTTCATTATAAAATTGGGGATTATTTTTATATTATACATCTTGTGATATTGGATGAGGATCATGGAAATTTAATTTATATATTTAATGATGGTCATTATAAAATTGGGGGTAATTTTTATATTATACATCTTGTGATATTACCATGAGGATCATGGAAATTTAATTTATATATTTAATGATGGTTGTCTTAATAGTATGGAAAGACATCATTCGAAAAACTTTCAAAAATAGAACACATATACTAATAGCCGATTACATATGTCAATAATTGATCATTTTTTTAACTTTCTTGGTTGCTGGTTGATCCATTCGTGGGAAAAAATAAAATTTGGTTAGGGGGGGTGAACATAACATGTTTTGGGTGAGCATTTTGGAATGACACTTTTTGACCACATCACACTCTACGACTTTACAAAGAGCTTCATAAATAAACCTTAGCTTTAAGCTCTTCAGTGAAGTTTATCAAAAAAAATCAAAGACTACATAGTTAAATTCTAATAGTTATATCGCAACATTCTTTCTATTATTAATAGGAAATAGACAATATATAGGAAAAATCTATTGATAGAAATCGATCCTCACACCGATAAAAAGGAAAAACTTAGTGCTTATACAAAAAATCTAAACTTTAAGAAGGAAGAGGTGATTTTAATGATGGAAAAATCAAAATCATTTTACATTATCTTTAGATTCTTTGAAATTTTGGATTTATTATTATTATTTTTAATTGAATAACAAATAACATTAAAGATACATTTATAAATAAACTACTATAGATATCTTAAAAAATCTATCATTTCTTAGATATCCACTACAAAATAATTATAATTTAATTTACTACATCTAAAATTATTTATATTCCCTTTATCTCCATTTATTTAGTTTTTTTTTATTAACTTAAGCTTTTTATTTAAATTTCTTACAAAATAGATGATTTATATCTTCAAATATTATAATTTAAATAGATATTTTATGCGGCATTTATTAAATTGTTTTTAAAAGTATATTCTATTTATAATAAGATTTTGATTTTTGACATGCAGATGGTTGTCAAATTTAAGCTAGAAGAATAAAAGCTAACATAAACACACTCACACCATCCCACTCCCCCATTCTGCCATTGGAGAATGCCTATTGGCTTTAATAAATTTAAAAATATTAATAGTTATATATTAAATCTTATGTAAATTTTTATATATTATAAATTAGATATAAATTGATTTTTGTAAATGTAGTAAAATTATATTGTTTTCTTTTTCATATCTAGTAATTTATAATTAGATTGATTATTATAATTTATAGATAAATAAATTTTCAATTATTATGTGTACAATTTAAATACTAATAATAATAATATGATTTGGATTGAAATTAATTTTTTTATTTAATTGAATAATTTGTTTTAAAAGAGTAAAAATATTTATTTGTTAATATATATTTTAAAATTTAGTAGATAATTATATATAAAATTTTAGATAAAAATAATAAAAATATATTATATAGATTTAAATTGACATTTGTAAATGTAGTGAAATTTATTGTTTTCTTTTTTTAAAGTACTTTATTAACATTTTAGAATTTTAATATTGATAATAATAATTTGTGGATATATAGTTATGAAATTATTATACAAAATAAAATATTTCATTTTGAATAAATTTTGTTGGAGAGTTTCCACTCTTAATTTTTTTCCATTATACTACTTAAAAAAATAAAAGCCAAGTATATTAATTTTTTTATGTTGATTAAGTCTTTGTCTAAGTATCCAATCACACTTTGTGATCCATGATTAGGATGCATATGAGTTCTTGATTTGATCATGTTAAGTCATCAAGATTTGAGATTATACTCTATGACCAATCCTCATATTATTATATATAAATAGATTTTAAGGGTAAAATTTTATTTTTATTATAGATTTTTAGGAAAATTGACAATAAGACATCAACCCATCAACTAACCCGACTGTATGTAAGAACAATCACAATATAAAACATAGCCCATACTAAGGAAAATTGGGAATGCGAGGAGAGTGGCCACCCTTAAACATCACACACTAAGGGAAGAATTAAGCTTGGGGAAAAAAAAAGTCAACTTTGACTATTTAGCACGCTTGGTCTAGGAATTAAGCTTAGTGTGTGAAGTTTAAGATGTTCCTACAGGGATCCAAGGACTGGTCTCTACGTAGCCAAACCAATAGGCTGACTCTGAAGGATTTGAGAAAATATGCAAATCAAATCCATGAAGCCCTTGAATACATGCATGTAGAAAAAAACCTATCACAGAGAAGAAAAAACAAGAGGACGCAAGGGTTTGCTCTGAAAACATGCAAAATGTATTCTCAGATAAAGAAAAGATATCAAATTATAAAGAGATCAATCCTTATAAAATGAGATTGAAACCCTAAAAAGGTCTAACCTAGGTTGCATTAAAATAATTAATAAAAGAATTAATTATTAGATGCCTAAAGTTTAGCTTAAGCAATTAGAGTTAATTAGGAAGTATCTAATTACTCTAACAGCCCAAATGCAAATCAAATCCACGAAGCCCTCGAATACCTGCATGTAGAAAACCTGTCACTGAGCAGAAAAAGACAAGAGGAGGCAAGGGTTTTATCTGAAAACATGCAAATTGTATTCTCGGATAAAGAAAAGATATCAAATTACAAAGAGATCAATCCTTATAAAAAGAGGTTGAAACCCAAAAAGGGTAACCTAAAAGGTAAAAACTATTTAATAATTATTAATTAATTATTAAATAGAGAATGCAAATAGTGCATACATGGAAATCTTAAGAAGGGAGAAAAGGTAATTTAATTAATAAAATTAACCTTTTTCTCTAATGCCTGCCCTTAAGATGAGCAACAATGTAGTTACAAACAATGTAGAAAGAGCATGGAAACTACAATGCAATGCTGAAAGCAAACTTGGGTACTGGCAACAAGGCCTGATAAGGTACCCAATCACAACCAAATCTCTATGAAACAAAGTAATAGAGAAAACCCAGTGGGAAAAACTCTACTTCAAAAAGAGATAGCTGAAAACCTAGTGAGGGACTGCAAAAGCCTCCAACTAGAGGAATGTTCCAAAAAATAGGAACAAAGAACAATCATGAAAAAAAATTAGTGAAGCATGAAGAAGTTGTTGGAATTAAAATAGGAAAGGTAAACTTCTTCGAGGGGGGTGGGGGGGTTGAATTAGTCTTTTAAACTTTGACCCATAGAATATTCACCACATATCCATCTCATACGTTCAACAAAACAAATTGAAATACCATGTGAAACATATACATCTAAAGCATGTAAGTAAATATGTATTTACACATATATGATTACCTAGAAAACCTCCAATGAGAAGGTAAAACTGGGGTGGGGATGACACCCACAAATCTTCACTATTGTTGTAATAAAGTGTATCCAATGAAGGTCACAATGATTGACCATGAAACATGATCTACCCTGTGAAAGGTCTACCCTGTTGGAGGCTTACAAAGACTATTAGGTCTTACCCTATTAAAGGATTTCAATATCTTATCAGAAGTGTGCCTTGTTAAAGGACTTCAATTCACAATTAAGTAAGCACCTTGTTAGAGGATTTCAATATAGCCTATTAGGACTACTCTGTTAAGAGATTTAACTAGTTCACCTGTTAGAATGTCTTAGCACTGATCCTGTGATTAGCACTCTTATGCTTGAGGACGGATCACCTCTATCTTACTATGTAGTTGATCCTTCTTGATTAGATGTCTCTCTGCTATTCATTATTTCCTTCATTTGTTCTCCTTTAACTAACTCTGCAATATAATTCAAATCATGATACCTTGGTCACCATGAATGTCCTGGTTTGTGCATGCAAAACTCTCCTTGATCACTCATTCATTCCCTTTCACACTCACAAAATATTTTGGGTTTGTCTTCCTTAAGAAGACCTAGGTGACTTAGGGTTAGGTATGAATCAATGATTGTGATTGATCCATATTGCCGCTTAAACCTTCCCTTTACTTGATTGGGTGCATGTAATGCATAGAGATTCCAACTTAAGATTCATCCTTATCACCAAATTATCATAATTCGATCTATAAGTTGGCTAAAAATTAGTTTGCATAGTAGTTGTGCCAATACAAACAACTATGAAAAAATTGTGTTACTCGACATCTGAAGTCCCTGGTGCTTGACACATACTGCGACTTCAATACTATCACTCATCATGCATTGCTTTCTTAGCTCCTGAATAACTTGGCATACACTATTTACTCGGCACATGAGTGACTCGACACTCACTATTTACTCGGCATGCTCTAACTTATATGTTGTGCTCGGTATATGTTACTTGTTTGACATGAACTAAGTAAATGACTTAAAGTGTATAGACACTCACTAGTCAAAACCATTTTGAGATCAACAATCTCCCCCTTTGACATGAGTGTCAAAAACACTTGATCATGTATTAATACTATTAATACTCTTATTCTTACGAGCATAACATAACTAACTATTTGGCTTCTATACAAAATTTTAAAATATCAAAATTTTGCAACAACTTATACCTCAAAAATCTCATAACTCCCCCTAAGTTGTTTGATTTTCAGTATCAAAATCTCTCATGCTAAGGAGATTTACCTCAGCCGATACTCTTTCACTTGCTTTATGCTCTTACTCCCCATTACTGCTCTTACTCTCCCATTCTTGCTCTCTCTACTCCCCCATAGCTCTTACTCCCCCTTTTGACACTGATGTCAATGGGTCATACACTAATAGTGTGTTTGGCCAAAAAGGATTTATGGACCTCAAGAATAATCTTAAGAGTGACATCCTAATTGTCAGAAGCTACCTCCAAAGACTTAATTTTGATGGCCAGCTTAGCAGCAAGGTGTACTAGGCCATCTAATGTAGAAAGATTGGGGTCTTTCTTCATAAGAATTTCTACATAGCCTAAATCCTTGTGTAGAATCTCCATGTGAGGAGTCAATGGAGTCTAGATGCTTATGAGTTTAGCCCTTATGTTGGCTTCATCTATAGATAGTGTCACTAACTGACTTTGGGTTTGCAATAGGGTCCTGAAATGTTTCTCACTTTGAGCTGGATTCATGGACAATTTTGCTTTGGATGATTGCATTTGACTTTCCAAGCTCAGGATTTGATTCCTTATCTCATGTGTGAAGAGTGTAGGATTACACAATTTGGTGTACAGAGAGAAAATGTTCTCTAGTACCTTCTTCACATTGTCTATCTTAGTTGCCAGTGCAACTTGTGTGAGTGCAATTTAACTAGATATCTTCTCATTTACTCTAGTTTGAAACTTCTTCTCAGATCATTCTAACAATTTGACATTAGTATCAAGGTCTGTATTACTTACTCTTTCTGCTATGTTGGTCAATTATTCAATGGTTGGCTTTGTTTCATCTGGAGTATGCAAACTAAATGCATCTAAGAAAATTTCTTTGATCTCAATCAAAGCTTGCTTCTACCTATGCTCCCTTCTAAGTAGTTCTTGATGTTTCTTTCTTGCTAGGGCCTCTTGAAGTATACCCATTTGCTCAATTGTTATTGTTGCATAATCAAACTTAGGCAATACAATTTCTTCATCTAGGTTAACATCTCCATAAGTTATTACCTCTTCTACCTTTGATGAACTAGGACTCGACACTAAGAATTGAAAAGGTGTTGCATCTGTGCTTGGCCTCTAAAGAGTTTGACTAGAAGGAGTGCCAGATTCTGTAAAGTTACTAGTGCTTGAATTGCTGCTAGCTCCTTTGGCTTGGGTGTCAAATTGGTCTCTTTAGGCTTGTCCTTTTCTACCTCACTGATTTGAATTGCACCTTGTTCTTGTGCTGGGGGTGTAGGTGAATATACTTGACCTATTTGACTTTGTGTCTCATTAGTGACTAGTGTTTCCTCTTTATCCTCTCCAATTGTCTCAACCTTATCTATTGCAACTTCGGGTACATTTTCTAAGACTGGAGTGCCACCTGTGTGTGTACGAATAGTGCATTCTATTGTCTCCTTCCTCTGATATACAACCAAGGGTTGTGAAGGTTGAACACTAGTGACTTGAGGAGTGATTTTAGGTAGTTCTTCTATTTTCACCTCCTCCCTTGTAGTTATAGTCATTGATTTTTGTATTTCATCTACACTAACCAATACAGGGTTGTCACATAATTTGGCCTATAGCGTGGATTGGTCAAGTATCTTTGTGAGATCTTCCTTTGTTAAGGGATTGATGTTCTGAGAAGTAGGATAAAAAATATCCTTTACTATAATAGTTTCAGTACTTATTATCTATGGAGGGTTGACACTTGGGAATTTTTTATCTTGTACTCTTTGTTCTTATTGCTTCTCTTCCTTAGTTGTTGCTTGATCATTTATATTCATACCAGTGCCTCCCTTAACTATATTTTCATCATCTTCATCATCTTTGACCTCAATAGGTTCTTGTTCACCTTCTTTGACTGTAGCTAGTCCATATGTGATCTTCCACATTTGTTTGGACTTGTGAACAACATCCTCTATGTTGTTTTGTAATATGCTAATGCCCTATACTTAGGAACAAATCTAACGTCATATTTCTTTATGGCTTTAGATATTTGTGCCTTGCTAAGTTCTGGCATAACTTGAGCGAGGGTTGTCTCCCAATTTTCCTCTCTGTATCTAAACAATAGTGTCATTTTTGCTCAACTCTTTCATATTGACTTTTAGATATGGAGTTGGCAATTTCTAGAGGGGTTTTCTTGAATGTAACCATCATGGCATATATTGCCTCCTCTACTTGATTCTTCTCAACTTTTCCAAGATTTTCAAAATAAATGTGAGAGCAACTTGATAAATCAACATTGTTTCTAAAAATCTCACATATGTTATCCATATCTAAAGATGGATTATGACTCACCACTTGGAATTGGCTATTGTCATCAGATTTAGTTCTTTCCTCATCAGATTCAGCTTGAGCAACATATTTTCTTCTACATCTTTTGTTTGCTTCACCTTCTTGCTCTCTAGGCTTGGCTTTCTCTTTAGCCTTTTTTCCAATGACTCGTGTATTAGCCCTTGTGGTAGGTGCTATTGGTTTGGGTAGGCTTGGTTTAGCAATCTTTTTAGATCTTGTTACTACTTGTCCCTTGGCCTTTCTCTTCCTCTAAACAGTAGGAATAGGGACTTCCTCGACACCTTCTACAGTTTTTGTTTCTTCCTCTTGCTGATCCTTACCTTGACCTTGTGTCAGTGCTAGTAGTGCTCGAATCTAAGTGTCTTCTTTCTCTTCATCCTCTTCCTCTTCTTCATCCTCCTCGACACCTTCACCAAATTTCTCTTTTAGTTTCTTCACCAGTTTATCCTTCTTCCTAATCACTGAAGTAGTCTTCAACTCCATAGTAATCTTTGATTTGGAAAACTCATAGTTACTAAAAGCTTTGACATCTTTGTCCACTTCTTCTACAAGTAATGTTGTGATTATTGCAAAGGCCTCCTCAACATTAATCTCATAACCTAATAGCTTTAGCCATCTCACTCCAAGAATTATTGATTGAACAAATTTATGATCAACATCAACTAGGAAACAAACATCATCATAATATTTTTCCACTAATGACACTTGAATTCTTAATCTCTTCTTCATGGATTGTTTGAAATCCTCAAAATCACTAGTCATTACTGACTCAAAGTTATCACCTAACTATTCAATGAACTCTCCTATTTGAATTGCAATACACCTATTTGTCTTCCATGCAACATTACCAAATGTAGGAAATGTGTACTATACATAAAAGAAGATACATATCAAAATAGATTCAAATTTACATTGAGCACTCTTTGTTTTCCTTATTATAGTTCTCAAATTTTCAATTAATTGTCATAGTTGCAGCTCGACAAGATCATATATATGATCCTTCTTCACAATCTTGTAGCCCATATCCACTACAATGTAGGGTACACTATTCAATCTACTAGATTGATAAAACTTATGTGCAATTACCCTCACTGCAAAAGCTATTAGGGGATCTGTGATTGTATCTATAGTCATTCCCCTCTTGTTCCACATACCCCCTATGTTCTTTTCAATAACTTCTTTGGACTCACTTCTCATAGTCTTGGGCCAATCGAGGGTTCGATACCCTGTTACCCTATGAATTATCCTCTTTGTGGTTTTAATTGGTCCATTATCTAACCACACTGAGCTATCATGAATTCTACTCAAAACAACCCTTATCCACTCAACTTTTAAAACGTTAGGGAAATCCAGGGCACAAGTTAATCCTTTATTTTCTACAATCTTGAATTCTTCCCTCAACACACCATTTTCACGTAATCTTCCATACTCCTCTCTGATTTCCATGTCACCAATACTCCCAATCTTTCAATTATAACACTTTCTGACATCTTGAATCATTAAAACTTGTGGTGGTATCATAGATAACGCAGCAGAGGG
The DNA here is from genome assembly GCA_028749045.1 of Cupressus sempervirens. Taxonomy (NCBI): domain Eukaryota; kingdom Viridiplantae; phylum Streptophyta; class Pinopsida; order Cupressales; family Cupressaceae; genus Cupressus; species Cupressus sempervirens. Next base: position 36,637,638 of record CM053788.1, on the reverse strand, counting down.
ATCTTGTTTGTATGCTATGTCCATAATAGCCTTGAAAATAGGTGGTTTTATCTCATTTCTAACTAACTGGACATTTAAAACCTCTTTTCCTTCTACACCTTTCATTTTGGAAGAACTAGATGCCATTATATAAATCTAGGGTTTACGAAATTTGAAACAACGTAGCTTGGCACATAATAAATACCTTGTAAATCCTAATGAAATGATGTCGAATAGCTGCTCCAATCTCCTACAAATGCTTCAGATGAAATTTCTAGATTGTCTTTAGCTCTTCTTGTTCTCTCTAGAGTTCAAATAATGTCAAATGAGCAAAAATTGATCAAATAGCCCTTTAAAATATTGTGATTAATGCTAAGTGCTTACACAATTGTAAGCCCAACATAAATTGATTTCTAGCTCACTTAGCACCCACTTATCTATCTATTCGATTGGCAACCCTTACGAGCTTGGCATCAACTAGTCAATCTGTTAGCTCGACATCCACTAGCATTTCACTTGGCAACCATAGGAAACTTTTCATGCTTGATAGTAACATGAAAAACTTGACAAAACTTAAAGATTTTTCTTTGATTCCTAATAACACTTTGCATTTTTTTTCATGCTTATGTAATCTTTTCAGAACTAAATCCTTGGAATTGATGTATGATGCATCCCTTTTAAATATCAGTCCCCCATACCTCTTGATTGCTTAGTTTGATGAGGCATGATTACCTGACCCATTGGGTGAAGTGATCCCTTCTCCACGATGTGTTACAATCCTCCTTTCTCTTACATGTCTTCTTCATTTCATTTCTGACATTTTCAATATTGCCTTGCCTTTTCCTTTATTAAACTCACAACTTGGTGCCTTTGACCTTATTAGACAATAGATCAGTTGATGTGACCAGTCTTCAAATAGCTAAAACATGTGGTTTGACTCAACCACCTTTTGTAGTCACTCCTAAAGTGTGTTCTAATACAGTTCTCAAGAACATGTCCATAGTCTTGACAATAGTGACAACTATACCTTGTATTATAATCCCAATTATAAAAGTTGCCATTTTTCTTTGCCTTCGTTTGCTTCTTTTATGACCACATTGGCTTAGATTTACACTCAAAAGCTCTATCTCCATACTTCTGACAGTTATAACAATATCCTTCAAATCTTTGAGTGTGCATTGTCTTGGTTCTGCATTCATGTGCCTAATGACCTTGTTTGTTGCACATATGGTAGTGAACCATGCTCTTTTTCTTAACATTCTGGTTATAGTCTTTCTCTTGCACATGTTAGTAGTATGTCCTTTCTTACCACAATTATGATAAGTAGGTTTGGAATTCTTACCTTTGTTACTCCTTTCTTCATCACTTTTCAGTAATTCTCCTTCTTCAGTACTTGTGTATCCGAGTCCAAATTTGTCATTGTTATATCTAGGGGATCTCATCAATTGTTCAAAGTACTTGATGGCTTCACTAGGTTTATTGAAACGTTTAGTAAACTCATTTTCCCTTTTTAGATCATTGCTCAATTGTTCATTCTGCGACTTTAGTGTTGTTATCTCAATGTCCTTGGTATTCGGTTCATGATTTGTAACCATCATTTGACCCAAAGTTTCCAATTGTATGTTATCAATCCTAGTTACCTTTGATGATCTCTCTTCCAATCTATTGGTCAAAACTCTTTTTTCATGTTCAATCATGGCTTTGTCTTCCATTTCTTTCTTTTTCTGTTCGGTCACCTCACATAGTAATATGGCTTGTGATTCTTGCTCTAACTTAAGATTTTTGATTTCTTTAGCTTGAATTCTATTCTTTTCCATTAAATATATAATTGCTACATCAAATTAATTGGAGTTTCTATTTACAAATAGCTTAGAAGTGTCCATCTCTTTGTATTGTTTGTCATTTTCTTTAATAGAAATTTCCTTCCTTCTCTTCAATGATTTCTTTAGATCATTTCTTGCTTCATCCAACTGATGTAGAATGAGTTGTATTTCAATCTCTTGGTTCTCAATAATCTTTCCCAACTTGTAGACTTCCATTTCCAAGATCTTTTCTCAAAGCTGCAAGGCTTCTCTTTTAAAGAACAAGGCTCTGGTACCAATTGTTGGAATTACAATAGGAAAGGTAAACTTCTAGGTTGGGGAGGAAGGAGCGGGTGAGTCAGTGCTTTAAACTTTGACCCATAAAATATTCACCACATATCCATCTCATACATTCAACAAATAAACTAAAATACCATGTAAAACATATACATCTAAAGCATGTAAGTAAGTAAGTATTCACACATATATGACACAAGATATGATTACCCAGAAACCCTCCAATGAGAAGGTAAAACTAGGGTGGGGATGACACCCACAACTCTTCACCACTGCAGTAATAAAGTGCATCCAATGAAGGTTACAATGTTTTCCCATGAAACATGATCTACCCTTTGAAAGGTTTTCCCTGTTGGAGGCTTACAAAGACTATTAGGTCTTACCATGTTAAAGGATTTCAACACCCTGTTAGAAGTGTGCCTTGTTAAAGGAATTTAACTCACAATTAGGTAAGCACATTGTTAGATGATTTCAATATAGCCTATTAGGACTACTCTATGAAGAGATTTATCTAATTCACCTATTAGAATGTCTCAAAATTGATCCTGCGATTAACACTCTTATGCTTGATGACAAATCACCTCTATCTTGCTATGTAGTTGATCCTTCTTGACTAGATGTCTCTCTACTATGTTTCCTTCCTTTGTTCTCCTCTAACTGATTATGTAATACAATTTAGATCATGATACCTTGGTCACCATGAATCTCTTGGTTTGCGCATGCAAAACTCTCCTTGATCATTCATTCATTCCCTTTCACGCTCACATGAAGTTTTGGGTTTGTCTTCCTTAAGAAGACCTAGGTGAATTAGGGTTATGTATGAATCAATGGTTGTGATTCATCCATATTTCCGCTTAAACCTTCCCTTTACTTGATTGGGTGCATGTAATGAATAAGGATTCCAACTTAAGATTTGTCCTTATTACCAAAATGTCATAATTCAATCTCTACATTGGCTCAAAAATAGTCTATACAATAGTTTGTGCCAATACAAACAACTATGACAAAATTGTGTTACCCAAAATATAAAGTCCCTAGTGCTCGACACATTCTGTGACTTCAATACTATCACTTGGCATCTGAATGACTCGACATGTGTTGCTTGCTCAGCTCTTGAATCACTCAACATACACTGTGTGCTCGATACTTGAATGACTCGACAAATGAGTGACTTGGCACTCATTGTTTACTCCACAAGCTCTAACTTATATGTTGTGCTTGGTGTAATACCCCAAAATTGGCACTTTGTCATGATAACCAATTTTGGTCTATTTTGATCAATCCTTAAGTCCTATTTTACTAGGCAATTCTTATACTGGTCATCGCTATTTTACTTAATTGTCAGATGTAGAAAAGCCTAATCTACATTAATCACATTCTCTATTTTATTCCTAAGGTATCAACTCAAATTAGCTACATTAAACCTATTGATTAGATTTAATTTAATTTAAAGTGTTTATACTTTGGTTAAATTAAATTATCTCCTAAAGCTAATGTACCAAGGAATTAAATTTATTTAATTTAGTAATGCCCTTATCTTAATTGTTGGGTTTAATTACTCAATTAATTAAAACATGCATTTATGAGGTTATATTTCCTTTTATTAAATTAAATAACCTTCCAAATTCTTCTCTTCAGTTCAAGAATGGGAATTCTAAGTGATCTATCTCTCAAATTGGAATTCACTTAATCCACTCATTCTCACACTCAAGTGAATTTCAGTTAACTCCCCATCACACTCAGGATTTGAGTTAGTTAATCTCACCTACATTGGGAATTTTCCATCTTGACTAGATCTCATCTTTAATCCTAACCATTGATCTGAGTTGATCTCAACCGTTGATTGATTTCAGAAATTCTATTTAAGAGGCTTCTAATTCCTCATTACAGAGGTTAGAATTTGAATTGCATCAAATTATTTCTGAATTGCATACTCATTTGCTTAAATATTCTCATAGCTTTCATTACTTAGCTTTAATATCATATAGATTAAAATACAATCATATAGTTTAATTTTCTTTATCTGTTATTAGATTAATTTCATCTCTTATCTAGATTAATTGCATTATCATTTAGCTGCATAAATCCTTTGTACTAAAAGGTTTGGTTGCCTGCTTCTCAGTCTGAGAGCAAGGAAAAATCCTTCTAGTTAGAAGGTAGCAGGTCACACTAATTAGATTACTTGGATGAGCAATTCAATGTTCGTTCTAGGATGATCTCTTAGGTAAAGACTATGTTGAAGTGTGTGTGAGAATCAAAGGCCCACAATTCACACGTACATTTCTTCATATAGTTCAATTTGCTTTATCTATTATTAGATTAATTGCATCTCTCATCTAGATTAATTGCATTATCATTTAGCTACATAAATCCTTCATATTAAAAGGTTTATTTGCTCACTTCTCAGTCTGAGAGCAAGGCAAAATCCTTCTAGTTAGAAGGCAATAGGTTGCACTAATTAGATTACTCAGATGAACAATTCAATGATCATTCCAGGATGATCTCTTAGGTAAAGAATATGTTAAAGTGTGTGTAAGAATTAGAGGTCCACAATTCACACGTACATTTTTGGCTCTCACCGTAGGGCCGAGAAAATCAATTTTCTAGCCTCATCTGCTTTGTTTTTTGTTATTTTAATGTTTCTAGTGCATACATTCGTACACATTTCCAGATTTTCATGCGAGAAATTTAATTTTGACGTGAAGATCTAAAGATTTTGCCTCTTTCTTTGCACTTCCTAATGCAAAAAAGTGCATAATTGCATAGTTTCTTGTGCGGTGCACAAAGTTTTCTCGCGGAAGCCTGTGCAAGATTTCGTACAAAGTTTTGCAACTACACATGCAAAATGTAGTTTTTCTAGAATTTAGTTGATCATTTTTTTTGACTAATGTGTTTTCTCTGAAACATTTTCTTTATGATTTCTGGTTTTTTGTAGCATAATAGTGGTTTGTAGGACATTTTGATGAAGATACCTCTATGTAAACACTTCAAACATGTACTAACTTTGTGATTGTAGGACGCTCAAAGAAACACATGTCAAAGACCAATTTTAAACTCACTTTAAATGTCATGTCTTTTTCTTGCTTTCCACACATAGTATAATTAGGGCTTGTGAACTTCGTAGGGTTCAAGATAGGGGAATAAGGGAGTATGCTCTTTACCACTTGGAGGTCATGACCAAGGGTAAATCAAAAACCTAGATGCCTCTGAAAGAAAACATCTAAGGGAGGCAAGCAAGTTAGTGATTCTCTAGTACGAGTCCTCTTCTATGAAGGGATGATGATTTCCTTTTAGGGAATCAAAATCTTGAGAAAGGACAAGTTCGAATCAATTAAGCTAACTCGATGATTAATGCATTTTACATGTTTGGGCAAGGTGATGAGGTAGAGGAGTATGCTCTTTCCCCTTGAGGGAAATCAGAAACTTAGACCCTTAGATCTGAACCACTAGTTCAAGTCAACCCTTAAAGGGCCTGCCAGAGTGATCCAACCTCTGGGAACGACCCAAGTGAGCACACTCCTTTTGCTGGAGATTCTAACTCACTATAATAAAGAATATTTATAGAGTGAAAGACTCCAAAGCCATATTAATTTCCTCTTCTTCATTCTGATATCACATATCAAGAAGAGGCTTTGTCTATTGCATTGGCTGACATCGACCCCAATCTTGCTAGTCAAGTGTGTGCACTTTTAGATGCTAGTGTGGGCTGCTGGTCTCAACTCCACTTGTGGAGCCACCAGGGATTAATATGAATGAAAACCAAGTAAAAATATTTTAGTTAGTTGCTACTCGATTCACTTCTGAAAGGGGACATAATCTTTGTGCAAGGAGAGGGAAGAATCTCTCTTGTAGAACTCACCATAGGCATGTACCTAGGCATTGGAAGGTGGTATATGTGCTTGACCCTTGCCACAAGGGTGTTCATTCAGTGTATATGTTATTGAGCCCTTGTAATACACCAAAAACATGCACCCTCTAGTGGGGTGACATGACTATGTGAGGTGCGTGCATGCACATAAGTTGTGGGACAAAGGTTTTGCCTTCTCTACCAATTTTTGTTTTAGGGATAAAAGTATGTTTATTATCAAGTCTTAAACTTGTCCAAACTTGTCAAAACAAACTAAAATTCAAGACTCCCCTATCCCTCCAAGTTGCTTTGTCCTCGGTTGGATTGTATTCAACTATTGCTTGATTCCTGTGTCTTTCTAAAAACAACTTGTCTTGTTTAAAACCAAATGTTGCCTAACAACTTGAAAACCAACCTTGCCATCTATTTGAAATCTATCCAAACAACCAACAATTTTTCCAGAACAATCTAAAACTTTTAAAATCTCTTCAAAATTTAGTCTTTGTTGTCAGTCTATTCCCAATTTTCGTGCCCAATTTTTCAAGATTTCGTGTGAGAACCTTTTGGTTGGCACTTCTTCATGCAGGCCTATCTAGATCTTTGCGTGACCTTGTCGAGATCTGTGTGTGAGATTTTGGAACCTTGCCTTTTTTTTGTTAGAATCTTATCTTCTTGTCAGTTCAACACATCCTCACGTGAGAAACCTAGTCCAAGTTTGATGTTTTAAGTCCTCGCTTGGTTCTTTGTGCTCTCTCGCATGGCCTCCTAGAAATCTTCACGTGAGATCTTGGCTTGAATTTTTCAAAACTGTCTAGAAGAGCTATCTGCACTCTAAGTCTAGTCTGTTACCTACAACTTTTTACCTCTTTTTTCTGTCTGCAAATAGTCTCAAATAGTGACATCTTGCTTACCTAATGACTTGTGACCTAGACTTCAGCTAGTCTAGTCTCTCCGTTATCTTGTTCTTGTCCTTTAGTGCTTGTTATACTCTATGTCACAATAGTCATAATCTTTGGTTGTTCTAGCCCTTACTCAGACTACTTGTACCTTAGTATACAACACTCTTATCTTTTTTCTTTGAGACTACGTTCTAGTGTGGTCCTTGTCTAGGTTTTTTCTTCTTGTCCTTGTCTATGACTGTGGAAACAAGAAGTAGAAATGTGTTTTATCCCCTTAGATGAGATAGAGCTAGGGGTCGTAATTGTGGTAGAGGTCACTTTCCAGTTTATACACGATCTATGTCTGGTTCATCTAGTAAGGAGTCTTCATGATCTCCTTCACCTATCAGACCACCTCATGTCTAGAGAACGTTCTCTATAAACTTACAACAAACCAAGAACCCCTTGTATTAAGAGGATCCTAAAACTAGAAAAGGTCCTACATCTCCAAACAACATAGCTGAATTCTTATTTAGAGGACCTTTCCAATCAAAACATACTAAAATTGTTCACATTCCTACAATGGCTGATCACGAACCTGAACATGGTAAACATAGTAGAGACCAAGACCAATCTAGGAATGAGAAAAAAAAAGACCCCTTCACTTATGAAAATGAGGAAGAGGTGGAAATACTTCCTGAACACATCAAAAAGTGTCATAAAGACAAAAACTTCCACAAGGTCATGGAAATCCTACTTAACGAAGAGAAAGATAAATACTTTCTCAAACTTTCCCAAGAGGGATCTAAGCTATCTCATCACTTTAACATGAAATCTATCATTACACCTGAAGAGGAAACTGCAACTTCCAAATTGCAAAAATAGTTGAAGATTATGCAAGACCAACTAGTCCAAATGATGCATGATAAAGAAAAACTTGCAAAAACATACACCTTAGAAGCTCTTTGTCCATTCCCATTTGACAAAAGTATAGACATGCATCCTTTTCCAAGAGGAGTTGAGTTACCTAAGTATGACAAATACTTTGGAACTACTAATCCCCAAGATCATTTATAGGAATTTGGGGCCTTGTCTATGGAATTTATGCATAATCAGACATATCTCATGTGTCTGTTTCCAAGAAGTCTAGGTAGTCAGGCTATGGAGTTGTTTTCACAATTGCCTCCTGGTATCAAAACATTTGATGAGATGTCTAACCTATTTTTCAAACAGTACTCTCACAACATACAACACCCAGTTAACATCTAAGACTTGTGTAATCTTAAATAGAGTTGGAGAATCTTTCCTCATATTCCTTTAGAGATGGAGACAACTTTACCCCAAATATTCATGAAAGATTCTTGAAATGGAAAAGCTTGATATTTTCACTGATAACCTCCTACCTGATTTTGGGTACAGAGTTCATCTTCAAGGTCCACACACCTTTGAAGACATGGTCACACAAGCTATCTATTTAGAGGAATTTAAGGTCAAAAAGGGTGAACTTACCCTTCAAAAGGACACAAAACAAGGATTGACATCTAACAAGGACAAACCCAAGTACATGAACAAAAATTGAGAGGTTGTACATGATGGGGTTGTTGACAACATCATTCCTAAACCTGTTAAGGGAGCCTTTAATCTCACAGATAATCTCAAAGCATCCAAGAATGTTGAGAAACCTCCTTCCAACAATAAGGCATCTGGAAACAAATTGAGGAACTCTTGGGTCTCATGCCCAAAATGAGAGTATACACCTCTTGATGAACCTTTGGATGTGGTCTATAAGACCTTGCTACAAAATGAGCTCATTTCTCCATTGGACAACTCGTGCCCTTACAATCCACAACCATGACCACCATGGTGGAATGAAATCACGTTATATGAATATCACCAAAAAAAGGGTCATAAAACTAGCAACTGCATAAATTTGTGTCACAAAGTCCAAGACTTGATTGATGGTGGTGACATTGTGATGGATAGACATAACAATAACTCATATCACAAGGCTTTCAAGGATACATTCTTGTCTTATGAAAAAGGAGAGAGCTCAAAACCAAAACCTAACAACAAGGTCAACTATACGTACTCTAATCATGACAATGTGATCAACATGGTTGAACTTGCAAATTTTGAGTACTGTAACATTATTACCATCAAGGGCAAGTAAGATAACAATAAACCTAAGAGACCATTTGTCTTAAGGAGCCCTACTTCCAACACATTTGACACTGATTGCAATCTTGTGCCAACGCTATTACATGTTCTTGTGCCAAGTTGGTACTCAAAGGCCCTATGCCTTCTACTCCTAATCTCAAACAACACAAAGAAAAACCTCTTGCTGGTCTATTTGGAAAAGGTGCAAAACTTGCAACAACTTTTGTGGCTACTAGCTATAGTATCCTTGATCAGTTATGGCAAACTAACACTCAAATCACAATCTTTGGGCTATCAAAATCTCACCTTCTCATATGAAAATTCTCTATAAAGCCCTTGCTGAGGCAAATGTACCTCAAGATCTTGATCTTGTGGGATTCCAATCTATGGTGGGTTATCTGACCTCACCTTACTATGTGTCCTTCTCTAAGGAGGATGATAATTTGCTAAGTCACCTGCATAATCAACCTTTACACATTGAGGTTATGATACACCAAAAATGTTTCCATCATGTGCTCATTGATAATGGAGTTGGTTTAAATATTGTCTCTGCTCCTCTGCTTAGACAACTAGACTATTTTGATGAATCCATTGATCCCCATTGCAAGATCACTATCAAAGCATATGATGAAATTGAATGAAAGTCCTTAGGTCTTGTGGTGTTGCCTCTCTGCGTTGGTCCTGTAGAAAGGGATGTCACTTATCAGGTCCTCGACATTCCCTTGGCTTATAAAATTTTTCTAGGAAGACAATGGATACATGAGATGCACGTTGTTGCATCCACATATCATCAATGCATAAAATTCCCATTTCATGGCTCTGAAGTCACCATACCTGCAAGCACTAGCTATACCTGTAACATGCTAAAATCTGCTAAATTTTTTTTGCCTGCTAATAGGGAATCTATGGACTATCATGATAACAAGATGAAGCAAATTGAGTAGTCACTTAAGCTAAAGGAAATTGGAATGGGTGAATATCACATGAAACTAGTTCTGTCTCTAACATCTATTCTTGAGTCTCCTTGTCATTATGGGAGACCTCTGAAACAAAGAAACATTTTGTGTTGATACCTCAAACTAAGTTTAATGGTACTTTTGTCAAAGCTACTATTCCTTTGGAGGAGGAAATTGAAAACAAAGTTATTATTGCATGGATCTACAATCAGAAAACTCTAGTTGATGTCATTGAACAAGCTCGTGAGATCACTCTTGAGAAGTATGGTCTAGGTCTTAGACTCATGAAACACTTTGGCTACAAGGGAATTGGTCCTATTGGATGTAACACAAATGGTCTAATTGATCTTGTCAAAGTGATAGCTAGAAGGAATTGAGACACATCTAGCCTAAGCTTCAAGAAGATTCTGTTCCATCTAGGGAGTAACAAATTCATACAACCTGAAAGTTCATCTAAACATGAGTCACAACCTAAGTCTGATGATCATGAAGACAATGATGATGATTAGGATCCTTATTCTTATCCAATTCCTAATGATCTAGCTAAATTCTTTGTAGAACTAGATGACTTTATACCACGTGTCAGAAGCATGGGTAGTGATAGTGATTCTTTTGAGGATACTACTAGTTCACATCATACTCAACTAGACCAAGGAGAGTATAGTCATGGTTTGCACATTGAGTATCTTTACCAAAATTCAAATGATGAAGGAGAGTTTGTTCCCATCACTGTTGGGGAATTCTATAGTCTGTCTCCATGCAGTAAAGATTCTTGAGAGTATGAATTCAACTCTCTCTTAGAATAAACTATAGACAAAGACATATAGATCAAGTTCATGTCTATGAAAATCTCCTCAAAGTAGGTGAATCATCTAGGGTTAGGTCGGATGAGTCCTATCCAACTAGTGTCCTTGAGTCTTCAATTGATGACGTTAGTGCTCAAAGGCATTCAAACACACTTGTGGATGAAGCCACTCTAGGCCTTGAATTGCTTATCCAAGCATTTAATGATTATGTCATGAACGCACTTGAACCCATCACATCTCTTTCACTCACCTATCTCGAGCTCATATACTGGAATTCCAATGTATCTAGTGAAGTCCTCACATTCCAGAATGACTATGCTCTTGCCTTCTAGTTAAATGCTGTCGAACTAGTAACATCTTCCACTAGTGAACAAAGTGTTAACATGACTGAAGCTAACATCAAATATCTCAATCATACAATAAAAAAGAAAAGAAATAAAAGGGCCAATGGTGAAAACCACATTGTGGAAGTGTCAGAACCTAAAAAGTAAAAATAAAAGATGTATCCAAGGGTGAAAACCTCTCTCAAGCGCCTATAGATGAGATATTTGATGCACTTCCTAGTCATTTTTAGGGAAGATCATCAATGTTGATAGATCCAACACAGCTGATCAAATTGGGAATAGAGGAACAACCTCACATGATACATCTTGCACAGTCACTATCACTAGAGGAAAAAGAGGAATTCATTGCTTTCTTCCAAGAGAAAAAGATAAACTTTTCCTAGACATACTTAGAGATGCTAGGATTAGATCCTGATCTCATTATGCATCACTTGTGTATTGCACTAGGAGTTAAACCAGTCAAACAAAAGCTTTGGAAAATGCATCCTCATGTTGTATTACTTGTGAAAGCTGAATTGGAAAAACTTTGAAAGGCTGGTTTCATCTACGCTATTGATTACACTAAATGGATATCAAACATCATTCCAATTTTCAAGCATGACAAACCTATTAGAGTGTGTACATATTTTCAAGATTTGAACTTAGCATGTTCGAAGGATGATTTTCCACTCCCTAACATTGACATGATAGTGGACATGATGATAGGATATGAGATGTACTCACTCATGGATGGTTTTTCTAGTTATAATCAAATCAAAATTGCACCAGAAGATTAGGAAAAGACTGCCTTCACTTGTGCATGGGGAACTTTCTATTGGAATGTGATGCCATTTGGTTTGAAAAATGCTGGTGCTACATATCAAATGGTAGTCACTACATTTTTTCAAGACATGATGCATAAAACAATGGAAGACTATGTTGATGACACTCTGGTTAAGAGCATAAAGCACCACACTCACCTTCAAGATTTGGGACCTATCTTGGATCGCATGGAGAAATTCAATCTAAGACTCAATTGATCCCAAGAAATGTGCATTTGGCATAACATCAAGAAAACTACTGGGCTACATCGTATCTACAAAAGGAATCAAGGATGATCCGGAGAAAGTTCAAGCAATCATGGATATGCCTCCAGCCCATAGTATCAGTCAGATGAGGGGCTTACAAGGGAGATTCCAATCCATTTGTAGATTCATCTCACAAGTGGCAGATAGGTCACAACCTTTTACTAAGACTCTGCATAAAGGTGTCAAATATAACTAGAGCCAAGATTGCGATCAAAGTCTAACATAGATAAAGCAATACCTTGCTAATCCACCAATCCTAATGCCTCCTATTCATGGGAAGCCTCTTATTCTATACATCTCAACAATAGAGACATCTCTGGATATCTTTCTAGCTCAAGAAAATAATGGTAACAAGGAAAGAGCTATTTATTATCTGGGTTGTACACTAATCTCCTATGAAAACAATTACAATATCATCGAGAAGGCTTGCTTGGTAGTCATCTTTGCTTCCCAAAAGTTGAGACACTACATGATTTCCCATACTACACCACTCATTGCTAAAATTGATCGATTGAAGTACTTACTCAGCAAGGGAACCCTAATAGGAAGGTTGGCTAAGTGGGTCATGATACTAAGCGAGTTTGACATTCAGTATGTTGAACGAAAGGTAATTAAAGGAAAAATGATTGCTGATCAGCTAGCAGAAGCACCGATGCAAAGTCTTCTTCCACTGAATATTGATTTTTCTAATGAATCAATTTTGACACTCACACATCAAACTTGGGTAATGTTCTTTGATGGTTCCTTCACACAATAGGGATTCGATGCTGGGTTACTATTCATAACACCATAGAGGTATTCACTTCCTAAAGTGTACAAAATCTTGTTTCCTTGTACGAACAATATTGCAGAATATGAATCTATCATTAATGTTATAAAGATTGTAGTTGAATGGAGAGTAGATTAGTTGAACATCTTTGGTGATTCACAACTCATAATCAACCAGATCAATGATGTATATTAGGTGAAAGATAAGAAATTGATCCCTTATAAATGCATGGTGGATGACTCGAAGAAATGCTTTGCTCATATCACTTTTCAATAGGTTCCTTGAGAAAAAACAAAGTGGTTGATGCCATGGCTACTCTTGCTTCCTTATTTTAGATGCCAAAGCATGATCTCCAACATGAGTTCTTGGTGGAAACGTTACTCTACCCTGCCTATGATACCCCTGAATCTTAGATGATCTATTCTATTGTAGGACATGATTCATCTTGCTACCACCACATCTACTCCTATCTAAGTGACCAAACTATTCTAGATGGTCTAACCCGAAATGAAAAATGTCACCTTGTCCCCACTACTTCATGGTATTTCATTATTGTTGATGACTTGTTTAGGATATGTCTCAACGAAACACTCCTTAGATGTCTAAAATCTAATGAGTCCAAATGCACTTTAATCGACATCCATGAGGGCATTTGTAGATCTCATGCAAATAGCTTGACACTAGCTCGTAAACTTATTAGAGCTAGTCGCTATTGGCCAAATATAGAGCAAGAGGCAATCAAATATGCCAAGTCCTATAAACAATGCCAGCTCCATGGGAATCTGATTCATGCTCCAGCCAGGGAGCCAATTCCATCTATCACAGTGTGGCCATTTCAATAGTGGGCCTTCGATCTTGTGGGTCAAATTCACCCATCTTCTTCAAATGGACACAAGTTCATTATTATGGCTACATACTATTTTACTAAGTGGGTAGAGGCAGTACCTCTCTCTATTAGCAATGGGAAAACTATAGCTTTTTTTATCATGAATTACATCATATGTAGGTATGGTGTACCTTCCTCCATTATTATTGACAATGGAGGACAATTTAAAAATAAAGATCTTAAGGAGTCATGCAAAAAGTTTAGAATCACGCAACATTGGTCTTCTATCTATTACCCCCAGGGTAATGGTCAAGTAGAGGCATCTAACAAGGTGATCCTTAAGATCTTGCATCACACAGTTAGCAAATCTGGAAGGGATTGGAACCTTTAGATTAATCCAGCTTTATGGGCTTACAGAACAAGTATCAGAACTCCAATGGCTACAACACCCTTCACTTTGGTCTATGGAGCTGATGCTGTGCTCCCAAGTGAGGTTGAGATTCCTACTCTGAGAATCTCCATGAAGCGCCTCATTACTGATGATGACTATAGAATATCTTAACTTCAAGAGCTAGTATTGTTAGATGAACATTAACAAGTGGCATGTGATCATCTTTGAGCTTATCAACAATATATGTCCAGAAGCTACAAAAAGAAAGTTAAGCCACGTGACTTCCAGCTGGGTGATCTCATTCTTAGAGAAAACCCTAAGAATCAGCAACAATGGGTACAAAAAGGGAAGTTTGAACCCAACTAGCTTGGTCCCTACATAGCCACTGTAGTGTTTAGATTTGGTTCTTACCAACTTTCTACAACTGAAGGAGAGGTGTTCAAGGAGCCCATCAACACTCTTCACCTGAAGTGGTTCTACAATTGATTTTCTTTTAAAAAGCTCTTTGTATATATCTAAATGTCCTAAATAAAAATCTAAAAATTGCAAAATGTCCTAAAAAATTCCAAAAAAATGGATAAATTCAAAATACAAAAAAAAATTGAAAAAAGAAAAAAGTTCTATTGATGAAAACTTGGCAAATAGGCATCATCGTAGCAAAAAAGAAAAAAATTCCTGCCAAGAAGGTGAAAACTTGGTAAATAGGTGCCTCTTGTTCCCAATGCTACATCTTGCGACGCATCTTTTGGCTCATGTATAGTTTCTTTCCTACTTTATTTTGCTGCTTTTTCTCATGTATCCATGGATTTAATCTTGTCACAACTCGAGGGCAACACCCTATAGTCTCATGGAAGATCTCTCTCGCATTAGTCACCATTTGTTCTAACTATGTCTGCCTACTAATACTAGTGTCACTTTTTGAGATTCTTCTCATGGAATATCTCTCTCACGTTAGTCACTAGTTGTTCTAACTGCATCTGCCTACTATTGCTAGTGTCGCTTTTCAAGATTCCTCTATGGAAGATCTCTCTCACGTTAGTCACTAGTTATTCTAACCGCGTCTGCCTATTGTAACCAGTGTCACTTTTCGAGATTCCTCTCATGGAAGATCTCTCTTGTGTCAGTCACCAGTTGTTCTAATTACGTCTGCTTATTGTTGCTCGTGTTAGTTTTGAGATTCCTCTAATGGAAGTTCTCTCTTGTGTTAGTCACCAGTTGTTCTAACTATGTCTGCCTACTATCGCTAGTGTCACTTTTTGAGATTCCTCTCATTGAAGATCTCTCTCATGTCAATCTCTAGTTGTTCTAACTATGACTACCTACTATCACTAATGTCACTTTTAAAGATTCCTCTCATGGAAGATCTCTCTTGCATTAGTCACCAGTTGTTCTAACTGCATCTGCCTACTATCACTAGTGTCACTTTTTGAGATTCCTCTCATAGAAGATCTCTATTGCGTCAGTCACCAATTGTTCTAACTGTGTCTGCCTATTGTCATTAGTGTCACTTTTTGACATTCCTCTCATGCAAGATCTCTCTCACATTAGTCACCAGTTGTTTTAACTGTGTTTGCCTACTATCACTCAATTTCCTTCTAAGGTTCTTCTTACTGAAGATTCCTCTTTAAATTAAGTCACCAATTTTTCTAACTATGTATGTCTGCTATTATCACCCTGTTGAAGAGATTTTTTTCAAACATGTTCTAAATATTGACACTTGACATCAATCCTATAACATAGAAATTGAATTCAAAACGATGAATTTATTTGGAATATGTTGAGCTTTTTTTTTTTTTTTTGCTTTTGCTTTATCGTGTCTCTTTGATCAACTTGATGATGTCACTTTTGAATAGACAAGTGAGGACTAGGGGCATGATCTTTTTTTTTTTTTTTCTATTTTTGGTTTAGTTCCAATGATCTGGAGTGTCCATACAAGAGGGGTGTCCACTATAAGAGCCTCCATCTCATATTGGATGGTCATGTGTACCTTGACTCCTTTTATATGGACTCTTCTTTGAGGTTGGTTCTTTTCCTTTCTTGTTGGAGTTAATTCTCTATGCTATGATAAATACTAATATTCGTCCTGCTAAGTGAATGTAGGGGTCATTGTGAGTATATCTAGCACATTTTTGTCTCAGGTTATGGACACAATGGTTGTTGCAGATAGAACACTTACTGATTACTTAGCATAAGAAGGATCTCTCATGTGTTTGGTGGGTCTGCATGAAAGAAGCATTCTGGTCATCCTAGCATTTATGCTTTGATACTTATGTTAACTTGCTACATTAAAAGGGTCAAATGTTTTGGTCATTCTAGCCTCTTTTGACTTGAATGCTTACATTGAATCCTGACAAGCCTAGAACATGTGTCATATTTATATTTCTATGATTGCAATGTTAGTGGGAATTGTATGACATGTGGGATTTTGTTACATGCTTAGTGATGATAATTGTTGAAGCTTGGTAACTAGAGCTAGGGTCGCATCTAGTCTAATGTTGCAATTAGTAGTGGCTTGTATTGCATAAGTACATGGTTCGATGATTAATTCACTTACATCCTTTGTGATGAGGGATTGTTGGCTTCTTCAAAGTATCATGTTTCTTTATAGCTGCATAAGCATTTGGTTCTTTGATTCGTCCTCTTGCTCCTCAATGGATACTTGTCACTATCAATAAAAACATAGAACACTACATGAGATGTCAATCCATTCACATTTTTTATTTCATAATTCAAATTTGCATTCATACATCACATCATCTTTACAAATGTTTCATAATCATAACATACAACATCTCATGCACATCAAATTAAAAGACAAAAAGTGGCACGTGCAAATAATACTTGACTCAAAATCTCAGATATATATATCAGAAAGAGTACATCGGTGCAAAACCATATGCTATTCGAGCACTATTGATAAAAAAAAATTGCTAGCACACTAATGGATATAGAGCCAGATCAAAATTAGGATAAAAAAGTATCTAACTCTATCCTTCCCCCTCACCTCCCACTGGTGGAGGAGGAGGAGGAGGAGGAGGAGGAGGAGGCATCTTAGGTCTTGTGATTAACTATGCACCTCCCGATTCTCGTGCATACTATGAAAATTGAGGCACCTACTTAGCCTCATCTAGTACAACTACCACATAAGTTGTAAAGTAATAATTGTAGCCAGATCTCATCCTATTGCTGCTCATATCTCTACTCGACCCTCTGAATCACTAGCTCTAGCTATCCCCACAAATCATAGATCTCTCGATCCCTCTCTATTATCTGGGCATCCCTAACAAAAACATGTATGTGAAGATCTCCTGGTTATCGTTGTGTGGTCCATATCCACTCTCTTGATCTCCTTAGAGCATCCTGTTTCTGTGTTAGGAGATCTCTACCCTAGGTTCCCACATCAAGATAATCTTGCATCTCCTCATCTCCTTGCTTAGCTAGCTACTACTACTCTATCCAAGGTCTCTATCATCACCTCTCACCAATCCCACTCCTGCTAGCATCAGGGTTTGCTCCAAACTACCGTGGAGGAATCTGCACCCGTTGGGTCCTCTATCTCACCCTCTCTTGCTATGGCTACTATGGTGCCTAGGGAAACTGCACTGGTTGTCTGGGAGCCCCCATCCCCATTGGATCTGTAAAGTGTGGGAAGGGATGACTCACAAAATATGCCTGGTAAACTGGTGTCATCCTTGCATCCACTATTGCTGGTAGGTAGTCCCACTATGCCCCAACCAAGTTGTGCACATTGATCATAGACCTCCTAGGATCTAACTTTTATGACCACCCATGGTCCAAATCTCTTGCTAGTCATGCATATGAGCAGTACTCCTAGGAGATGTCCTTAGGATGCCCATATTGACACCACACATGAGTAAGTGGAAATCTCTCTACTATTTGTACAGAATGACCTATTAGTGGTTGTAAAGAAAACATATAACTCATCTCTTGGGGAGCATCATCCTAGTCCTTGGTCTCTCTCTAGGACCACCATACCATGGACACCAAGTCATCGAGATGTGCCCTCCACTGCTCAATCTTCCTCAGAGCTATCTAGGTAAGCTGGCCTTTTTATTTACAAATATAGGGCTCCATCAGCTACCTCTCATCCTAAAAAATGGGTCTCATAACTAGCAGATGCTCCCATGCCCAGATCTGGAGAACATGGACTCCGACAGCCATGCTCTTCCACTGATGATACACTATCTCATGCATCTCATGGTATATATGTATGAGCATGCACTGCCCCCACTTGTATCTCTTCGGGGTCTCTACCATCATCTTGAGCATCTTTCCCCATCCGCACTCTAATCCATGCTAGCCTTTGTTAGGAATCTAGAAATAGATGATGAAAATCCCCAAAACTAATGCTAATCTGTGAGTGGGACCATACGTATGCACAAGCTCATCCCATATGATCACTCTACCTATAATCAAGTCTTGCTAAAAGATGGCCTATAGGACCTCTATACCTACCCTTGGAACTATGTTGTAGACCACTCTTAGCCCATGGAATGATATGCGAAGAATCCTATAGATATCCTTCGATGTCACTGTTATCTCCCCCTAGGGCAAGTGGAAAGTGTTCGTCTCTGAATGGAAACACTCCACTAGTGTTGTAAGAAGATTGTGATTCACCAACACTGATTGAATCTGACATAGATATGACAGACCCAGTCAGCCTATATTCACCATATTTGCATCATCAAGCTTACACAACAAGGCTCTATATGGCTAGTAATGGGATCAAAATCTGATATCATCAAAGGTAACCTACACACATGAACAAATACAACATGCAACCGATCAGTCTTTGCTTGACAAATGAATATGACAAAAATAAGCATAAAAATTGCAATGAAAAATCAAAATTTCAACTTTAGAAATTGTAAAGAACACCAAAATTTTGTGCAAAAATACAGGTCGTCGTGCGAGATTGTGCATCTTCGCATGAGGCACGATTAAACATTAAGCAAAAAATTCCTAAAAGCGAGGGCTTCTCACATGACACATGGGCATCTCCTATTTGAGAAAACCCACTACATCGAGTGAAGAAATACAAACCTCGTACTTCTTCGCATGAGAAGAGACTAGTTTTGCACAAGGAGAGACATCCTTGTGTGAGAACTGACATAGCACTTTTTCAAAACCCTAAAAACATGCTAAAAATACATTGTAAAGGATGAAAAATTTAATGTGGTGCAAGGTTATCAACCACTTACTGGATGTCCATAGTCCACCGACTGGCTGTGTCATCGAGAGCACTCAAAACAATGTGTAGAAAATGAGATCACCATCTTTGCCTCAGAGATCTCTTCTTCACTATAGACAAAAGTGTGAATGATTTGAAAATAACCTTCTGGGCCCTTATATAGTTTTTGACCTAATTTTTCAAAGTGCTCCAATTGGCGTGAAAATCATCCCTTAGCTAATTTGGCCGTTCTGAATCCATTTTTGGGATCAAATTCGAAATCTAACATACTTACATAACTCAAAATTGCATTTTAAAATTTTGGGACCAACCCAATCGAACGCTTGTGCAATTTAATTTTTCAGATATGTTGTGAATCACAAAATCTTTTCAAATCACAATTCCTTCAAATTTTTCAAAATATTTGGAAAAAGTCAACTTTGGTCAACCCTTGGTCAAACTTGGTCTTTTGGACCTCAAAATCACTTTGGATTGACTTCAAAGTTTCTTTCAATCATTCTAATCTCTTCTATAATCTTTTCAATCTTTGATTTCTTCTATATCTATCGACATACTACTCGACATCATATTTTTGGTGTGTCATCTTTTGATTTTGCTCTTGAGGGGGCAGGCTGATTACATCATTGAATCTGAATCTCAACTCAATGTGAATCTTATGTCCTCATCACTCAGGCCATCTCAGCACTTGGGCCATCTTATTCCCCTCTATTCGGTATAGTTTGTCATATATCTCATCTTTTCATCAATTGATCACATCTTATAGTAGTCTTTATTAGAGTTTGATGGATAGGTATTAGGACTGTCTAAACCTTGACTCCTAAGGATCAAGCCTCATTCTAAGGATGATTCTATGACTCATGATTAGATCTTGTTATCTTTTATGGCTAGGTATCTATGTGTTCTAACTAGATTCCTTAAGATTAAGCTCCATTCTAGAGATAATCTTTAAAAACTCATCAATCTAGACATCTAGGTGTTCTATCCGGATTCCTTAAGATTAAGCTTCATTCTAGAGATAATCTTTAAAAGCTTATCACTCTAGGTATCTAGGTATTCTATCTAGATTCCTTAAAATTAAGCTTCATTCTGGAGATAATATTTAAAAGCTTATAAATTTAGGTATCTAGGTGTTCTATCTAGATTCCTTAAGATTAAGCTTTGTTCTAGAGATAATATTTAAAAGCTTACTAATCTAGGTATCTAGGTGTTCTATCTGAATTCCTTAAGATTAAGCTCCATTTTGGAGATAATCTTTAAAAGCTTATCAATCTAGGTATCTAGGTGTTCTATCTAGAGCCCTTAAGATTAAGCTCCATTATGGAGATAATCTTTAAAAGCTTATCATTCTTGGCATCTAGTTGTTCTATCTGGATCCCTTAAGGTTAAGCTCCATTCTGGAGATAACCTTTAAAAGCTTATCAATTGGTCTCTGTATCATCAATTTCAAAACCAATCTCATGTCTTGATCTATTCATCATACTTCTTCTACTTTCTTTGAATTGAATGTGATGCTCGCACATTTATTCAAATAGGGGCAAATGTAATACCCCAAAATTGGCACTTTGTCATGATAACCAATTCTGGTCTATTTTGATCAACCCTAAAGTCCTATTTTACTAGGCAATTCTTATTCTAGTTATCACTATTTGACTTAATTGTCAGATGCAGAAAACCCTAATCTACATTAATCACATTCTCTATTTAATTCCTAAGGTATCAACTTGAATTAGCTACATTAAACCTATTGATTAGATTTAATTTAATTTAAAGTGTTTATACTTTGGTTAAATTAAATTATCTCCTAAAGGTAATGTACTAAGGAATTAAATTTATTTAATTTAATAATGCCCTTATCTTAATTATCGAGTTTAATTACTTAATTAATTAAAATATGCATTTATCAGGTCATATTTCCTTTTATTAAATTAAATAACTTTCCAAAATTCTTCTCTGCAGTTCAGGAATGAGAATTCTAAGTGATCTATCTCTCGAATTGGAATTCACTTAATCCACTCATTCTCACACTTAAGTGAATTTCAGTTAACTCTCCATCACACTCAGGTTTGAGTTAGTTAACCTCACCTACACTAGGAATTTTCCATCCTAAGTGGATCTCATCTTTAATCCTAACCATTGATCTAAGTTGATTTGAACCGTTGATTGATTTTGGGAATTCTATTTAAGAGGCTTCTAATTGCCCATTACAGAGGTTACAATTTGAATTGCATCAAATTACTGTCAAATTGCATACTCATTTTCTTAAATATTCTCATACCTTTCATTGCTTAGCTTTAATATCATATAGATTAAAATGCATTCATATAGTTTAATTTTCTTTATCTATTATTAGATTAATTGCATCTCTCATCTAGATTAACTACATAAATCCTTCATACTAAAAGGTCTGGTTGCTCGCTTCTTGGTCCGAGAGCAAGGAAAAATCCTTTTAGTTAGAAGGAAACATGTTGCATTTATTAGATTACTCAGATGAACAATTCAATGTTCATTTCGAGATGATCTCTCAGGTAAAGACTATGTTGAAGTGTGTGTGAGAATCAAAGGCCCACAATTCACATGTACATTTCTTCATATAGTTTAATTTGCTTTATCTGTTATTAGATTAATTGCATATCTCATCTAGATTAATCGCATTATCATTTAGCTGCATAAATCCTTCATACTAAAAGATCTGGTTGCTTGCTTCTTAGTTCGAGAGAAAGAAAAAATCCTTCTAGTTAGAAGGAAATAGGTCACACTAATTAGATTACTCAAATGAACAATTCAATGTTCATTCCAGGATGATCTCTTAGGTAAAGACTATGTTGAAGTGTGTGTGAGAATCAGAGGCCCCCAATTCACACATATACTCAGCATATGTTACTTGTTCAACATGAACTAAATAAATGACTTAAGTGTATAGACACTCACTAGTAAAAACCATTCTGAGATCAGTAGAAGTCACAAACTCTGTCAAAAAGAAACTACTAATCTGTATAACCTCCTCTAAAATAGAACTTGACCAGTTAGAGAAGACCATAATCTGCATCTAATTAGGAGGCAAACAAAGGAAAACAACTAAACTTGAAAATATAGATGGCCTGAAACACCAAAGCTTGAAAATTTGATCAATCAAACAAAGGAAGCATGAGAAACAATAGAAGAACCCCCCCAATGTAAACAAGGGTGAGGTGATAGGCAATTGAGAAAGTGAGCCAATATCTCTTGCAAAATAAAAAGAACCAATAACATCGAGAGTGAAGAAGAGGTACAAACACATATAAAGGCACATGTCATTGACACATCATGGGGCTAATGTCATGGAAGGGACACTCACTTGACAAATGAAGAGGGCACCAAAAGGAAAAAAACTATCCTCCCATGTAATTTTATAATGTAGTGCAAGTACAATAAGTCACAATGATGAAAAAGATCATGAAAATGTAAGGAGTGACACTTTATCTCAGTTTATTTGCATAAATATGCTTACAAATGATATCAAAAATGATAAGAAAGGGAAAAGAGTTGATACAATAGATAGTACAACCCAAAACAAGAAATCCCATGCCACGAAAATGATCCCTAGACCTGAAACATCCAAGATATCCACCATAGTGCAAGATAGAAAAAAACATGATAGAAAGATCATAGAGCAAAATTTGGAAGAAAAACCAAGATTTTTGAAAAGAGGACTGAACCAAATTTCCAAAAATATAACATTTTCGAAAAACGGAGTTGCGATGCTCTAGATATGCCCTCCAAAGTGAAAAATAGAACACCTAGCTTTGACTACCTAAACAGGTAACCAAACTACATCAAAACCAAAAAAATCTTACTCCATTGTCTCTGTCTTGGAACTAGATTTCTGACGCTTTTTTGGATCGAAAAAAGACATCCATATGCTCTAGTTATGGAAAAAAAATGACAGGGACCCTTAGAAGTAATACAAAATTATTTATAAAAAAAAAAAAAAAATTTAAATTTAAAAAAATGCACCATTGGTGAGCGGCAGTAGAGTGGGGTCCAGGCAGTGGAGGTGAAGCATGACCGAGGTGGGTGGCATCGTGGCAAAGCTGAGGAGGCTGATGGTGGCTGGTGGTCAGCTAAGCAGCGGTGGTCGCTAGGAGGACCACTAGTGGTTGCTGCTAGTGATTATCGCTAACCGCTAATGGTCTTTGTGACCACTAGTGGGTTTTAAAACCATGGTAGTTAGAAAAACCAAAATATTATGATTTAAATTTTTTTTCCTTGAATTGTATGTAGATGTTGTACGACCCTGTCGGGAAAATTTTTTTTGCCTCTTGGATCAATATTATCCAAAATGAAAGAACTTTATATGGAAATAGGGGCTTTGATGCCTTCTGAATCCATCCATGAGGTATATTTGGCCTTAAGCTACTCCAAAAATTAGTAAACCCCTATTCTCTCAGGAAATACTTGAAAAACTCTAAATCTGATCTGTCAAACCCTTGTTCTTCCCTTTTCTCCAAATATTGAACAAACTACAATAGATTTGGCTTTGATACCACGAAGGATTTGAGCAAATATGCAAATTAAATCTATGAAGCCCTCGAATACCTGCATGTAGAAAACTTGTCACAAAGAAGAAAAAGACAAGAGAAGGCAAGGGTTTTCTCTAAAAGCATGCAAATTGTATTCTCAGATAAAGAAAAGATATCAAATTATAAAGAGATCAATCTTTATAAAAGGAGATCAAAACCTGAAAAGGGTAACCTAAAAAATTACAAAGGGTAGCCTAAAAAGTAAAGGCTATTTAATAATTACTAATTAATTATTGAATAGAGAATGCAAAAATAGAATAAAGCAAAATCTTAAGAAGGGAGAAAAGGTAATTTAATTAATGAAATTAAATTAACATTTTTCTCTAACAACCTCATCCCTTGAAAAGTTTAGGATAATAGGCTTAAATCATACTTCCATAATGAACAAAGGCAATAGAACTATCTATAGAATCACCATTAGCTCATCCAATACTAGGGCTAGAACTCAAACTAGGCTCCTAACCAATAGGAAACTCAACATTTCCTTGGACTCCATTCGACTAGTGCCTCCCCTATAGCTACGACATGGAAGAGGGCATCTAGTCTCATCCTTATAAGCCATGGATTTGACTAGAGTGACTTTCCTACGACCCTTATCATGAAGGCATGTACCATTTCCTTCACCACATCACTCCAAACTTTCTGCTCGTGAAGGCATGCATTAGTCATGCGTTGAATGCATTCTCAATGGAGCTCCAATTCCACTGCACTATTCACATTATCTTTTTATTTAGATTGTTTTATTTATTTCATGCTTAATAAAACTACATGTTGCAGTTAGCCTTGTAGGCATCATTTTTAATTAGTTTGAATAGAGTGCAAAAATGTTATTATCATGGAATCTCTTTGCATGTTATATTTTAGGATTTTATATTGTAGTTTTACTATCCTCTTTGATTTGCAGTCAAGGTTAAGTTTTTTTAGTTTTTCTATATAATGTACTCTTTAAATTCAAAAATACACATTCAATAAAAATAGAGTTTTTATTCTAATTTTGGTTGTTCATTGTTAATGCTCCTTTTTAATTATTTCTTTGATTATCAATATAGCATAAGAGATTTTACTTTTAGATCTTCATATCAGCCACCATCCCTACTCTTTGTGAGTCCCTTTTGTCCAAAAATGTTACAAAATTCCTCCTCCCATGCTACATAGCTATGCAATGTGGTTCTATGACTTACAAGTAGAAGTCTAGACTACGAGTGACCAAAAAACACTGTCCCCTCTAATACTCAATCTCCACATGCCAAAGTTCATGTAGAGGCCAGTACCCACTTCATCTCGTATAATGATGTCTACGAACTCACCTACTCCTTTGGGAATTAAGGCAAGCATTGGGCATGCACCATGAGAGCCAATCCCATAAAAAGGGAGGAGATGTCTAGGTTTGATCTTGGTCTGATCTCTTTTTTGATGAACTCATCCCTAAAAATGTCCACTATTGCCTCATAGAACTTGCTATCATCAAACTTGAGAATGTGTCTGATGCAAATGATTAACACTGGTCCCTTGAAATTTGGGGCTTGGTCCATCATCTGGGGTGAGAAATTGGCATCCATATTTGACCTTTAGACACCACACACTCTGAAACTTGTGCCTCTGTGCACAACAAAAAACCAAAAACTCAAAATCCAAAGGATGTAAAGGATGCATGGCTTCATCCTCTTCTCAAAATAAAGTTTGCACTCCTTGATTGAGCTAAGTGTGGGAAATGTCCTTCCCACTGTACATCTAGCTCTCAAAAAGTCACCTATACTTTAAAGTGTTCGCATCATGATGATACTACCTTTTTTTGGAATCAAGGTTGGCTTTGTCAGGTTGCCATTTCACTAAAAGATTGCCTCATCTCATCCTTTAGATGATGGGAGTTGTTAATTAGAGGGCATCTGTATAGTTGGAAAGATCTAGTGCAATAAGTATCTAAGATGTTCAAAAAGCTCAAATTTATTTTCTAATGACCTATTTTCTCCAACATTTGAGAGCTTATCTGCTAGTGAATTCACTTCTTGAAAGACATGAGAATACTTGAATTCTTCAAATTCCTTTAGAAGTACTCTTATATGCCTGATCTGCTTATTTAGATACCATGTGTCCATGTGTTGTTTAACAATTCCATTCACCATGAGTTGGAAGTCCCCTTCTAGATTAAGTTTTTAAATCCCCAACTTTTTGGTGAGGAATATTGCCCCCACTATAGCCAGGCATTCAACTTTGTTGTTAATCTCTATTGGGAGGTTCTTTTTAGAATTAGGGAATAGTGGGAGTTGGGGGTGTGGGGGGGGGGGGGGGGGGGTGGTGAATAAGTGTTCCACCAACTTTTCCCCACAATCTGTAAACTAACATATATGATCAAACTGAAAAGTAAACATAACTTTAACGTGTATTTGTAGGATTGTGGTGGGACAAATAGTGATGATGTAAAAAAAATGTCTAAAAATGTACAAAAGTGCTTTAGAAATTTTGTTGAATTTTCCCCCCCAATCTTGATACCAAAGCAAAAAAAAACATTACCTAAGAAAATTAGACATCTGATAGTTATATCAGGTATTTGATATATCAGGTACTTGATCCTTTTCCACCCATACTAGAGGAATCTCATGAAAATTGGAGGGTTTGGATTCAAACTTAGTGAGAGGTTGAGATTCTCTCCTCCTTGACCCATGTGATTAAAATTCTATTGGTCAACTTATGCCTTCTTGGTTGTTATAGAATGAGACAAATAAATAAATTTATCTTTTAATTCTTTTTTTAATTGTACAGATTGTTGCAAATATTTAATATTATGAGTTTACAACATATACTATATAGGATAGTATTATAATATATAAGATAGAAATATATTATATAGGAGTTAGAATAATTATATATTATTGTATATATTATATATTTTTTGCATAGATAGTAATTATATAGTATAAATTTACTTTTATATATTATTGTATATATTATATATAATGTGACTAAATGGGTCAAAATGGGTCATAGGGAAACCTATTATGCCTTTTGATCCATTTGATGACAATATATGTCTCTAATGTTTGTAGGACCCTTAGGAACATATCTCATATGTTAAAAATGGTTGAAAGGAGTCACAGGGAAACCTATGACCCCTTTTGATCTATTCAATGACAACATATGTCCCTAGGGATCCTAAGACCCATATGGACATATCTCACATGTTCAATAGGGTTGAAAGGGGTTAGAGGGCAACCTATAATCCCTTTCAACCCATTTGATGATAACGTATGTCCCTAGGGGCCCTGGGACCCATAAGGACATATTTATTATGTTTGAAAGCATCAAAAGGGGTCATAGGGTAGCCTATGACCCTTTTTGGCCCATTCAATGATAACATAGGTCCCTAGGGATCCTAAGACCCCTAGGGATGTATCTCATATGTTTGAATGGATTAAAAGGGTTCATAGGGTACCCTATGACCCCTTTCGACACATTTGATGACAACATATGTCCCTAGGGATCCTAGGACCCTAGGAACATATTTCATTTGTTCATATGGGTTGGAAGGGGTCGCAGGATAACCTATGACCCCTGTTGACACATTTCATGACAACACATATTCATTTTTTCATACCCCTTTCGACACATTTCATGACAACATATGTGCCTAGGGATCATAGGACCCTAGGAACATATTTTATTTGTTCATATCCTTTTGACACATTTCATGACAACACATATTTCATTTTTTTATATTTTTTCAAAGGGGTCATAGGATATCTAATGACTTGTTTCAACACATTTCATGACAACATATGTCCCTAGAGGTCCCAGGACCCCTAGCAACATATAAATTCATTTGTTCATATGGATCAAAAGAGGTCATAAGATAACCTATCACCACTTTTGACATATTTCATGACAACATGTGTCCTGGAGATGTGTCATTTGTTCATATGGGTTGAAAGGGGTTATAGGATAACCTATAACCCCTTTCGACACATTTTGTGATAACATATGTCCTTAGGGGTCCTACGACCCCTAGGGACCTAATTCATTTGTTCATACGAGTTGAAAGGGGTCATAAGATAACTTATGACCCCTTTTGACATATTTCATGGTAGCATATGTCCCTAGGGGTCCCAAGACCCTTAGGGATGTATTTCATTTGTTTATATGAGTAAAAAAGGGTCCTAAAATAACCCATGACCCCTTTTGACACATTTCAAGTCATGTCTCTCCTGGACCTAGATTTGGAGAAAGAAAAGAAGGAGAAAGAAGATTTAGCTACGGAGCTTGAGAAAGTGGAGAGTGAAGTGCAAGAAATAGAGACCAAAAGAAAAATCCAATTCATTAAGTCCAATTCTACTTTAGCTTCATGCCCAAATATGTCTTTACAAGCCACAACTTCTATTCCCACTTGTGGAACAATAGTCACAAGCCAACATGCTTCTTAGTCAACCCCTGCCTCATCCTCTACCATCAGTATTCAAATCCCTATTGTTTAGAAAATACAACAACCTCAAAGCCTTGTGAAAAACTAACCAAATACAACAAGTACATCAAATACTATTGGTTTTCAGAAAAGACCCATATACATGGAGAAATATAGACATATGTCATTTCTAGGTATCCTTGGGTTCCCACATCCTATCTCCTTTGATCTTAGAGATAAGGTTCTAAGTTTTTCAAGAAACAATGTCATCACTAGTGAAGAGCACCTAAGAACATTTATAGACATGGTCAATGATTATGAAGTGGAGCATGAAGATGTGGTCATGAATTTGTTTGTACATTCACTGACAAGGGATGCCCAAGATTGGTTTAGAAGGTTGTCAGATGACAACATTAGTTCATGAAGTGACTTGGAAAAATATTTTAAGGAACAATATGGAGATAATGCTAATGTTGGTTTTATGTTAAATGACTTTAACAATTTAAAGAAGAACCCTAATGTGTCCACATTTGATTTTGATGTGAGATTTTAGAAAGGGATGCACATGGTTTTCCATGTAATGAGGTTAGGAGAGGATGTTTTTCATACTACATATTTTAATGCATTTGATAGTAAGATGGCTTATAGTTTAAGAGACAAGGATCCTAAGACCTTAAGCGATGCTTACAAGATGACAGTGAATATTGAAAATAATAGAAAGGTCTCTGTTAAGCTAGGGAGAAGAGATGACCCCAAATTGTTCAATCCAAGGACCAATAAGAAAGAAATTTATATGCCTATTTTAGGTAAGAAGTCTAAGGAGGATACCATGGGTCAAGTGTTACATTTTATAAAGAACATGAATCCACCAGCCAATAATGTAAACAAGAAGAATAGTGGTAATAAGTCTCAATTCAATAATCACTATAATAAGCAACCTAGAATGCAAAATTATCCATATAACACTTAGTAGAAAGATGAAAATATTATCCCGAACTCTACTCAAAATACTAAGGAAAAAGGTACTCCTGACCCTTTGCAAAGAAATTATGTTAATATGATAGATGATGTACCATGGTGTGTTCTGTATCAGTCTCCACATTCCCCTGATTATTATGCATTAACTCAATCATTTTTTGCAAGTCAGCATGTACAAAATGAGGAAGGAGAAGAAGAAAAAGGTCATGATGATGTAAGCTACAACATGGTAAATTTATGTGATGATTATGATGAATTTGATTTACAAGAGCTTGAAAATGATATTGCTGATCAGAGAAATGTTTACCAATTATATCATTACCAAGTGTTTTTAGACAATGAAGATCATGATCAAGATAGGATCTACACTACATCTTCAGGTGTTGGTCACATAAATTTGAGAAAACCCTCTAAGGAAGAAATTAGCATAATTACAAAAGAGATGATATCTCGAGTGCACAATCATTATAATATGAGAAATAGAACTGTCAACAATGATACTAGTAAGCCATCTGGCATCTTCATCAAAGATATCACTCATAAGATTACTGATGACAGTAAGAAGGATAGTACCATGAAAATCAAAGTCATGGACAATAAGAACAAGAGGTGGGAGCCTAAAAAGAAAATTCATTTTTAGAATGTTGAAATAATCAAAGCTAGTATGCAAGATAAGAAATTAGAGCCTGATCTCATCAAGCAAATAGCAGGGTCTACCACTCAAAAATTATTAGCTCTAGGTATTTCTATTAAGCCTATTGTTTATGATCTAGTTGACATGATTTCCATGTTATCTCATATTACTATCAAGGTTCCTTTATCAAAAATAATTAGAATAAAGGAACATAAGAATAAGGCTCTTTCTTGGTTGGGTGGGATAGGTAGTAATAATATTGCTAAAAAAAAGTCCACTATCATACAACAGGCACTAGTTGTAGTAGAAGATAATAGAATCATGTCACAAATACCTCAAATGTATTTAGAAAAATCATATGTAGCCTACTTGCAAGATATTGATCCCCTTTTCCCCAGTTTAGTCATAAATGGCTAAACCTTAAAAAATAGCATGATAGATTTAGGAGCATCTAATACCATAATTCCTTTCAAAGTTATGGAAGCCCTTGGCCTAGAAGTAGATACCAAATAGGGTAGATGTAGGGCCATGAATGCAAGGGAAGTGCCTATTATAGGTACCATTAATGCATTTCCTTTCAAGATGGCTACTTATCATAAGGTTGAAATGACCACAGTCCATGTAGTTCATATTTCTCCTCATTATAGGATGCTACTCTCTAGAAAATGAAGTGTTGCAATGAGGGGTAGCCTACAATGTGACCTTTCATATGCCACTTTTCAGATAGGTGTGAAGGATATCAAGGTTGATAGAGAGCCAAGGGTTAATTATGTTTTTGGAGATAGTGTTGACAAGGATGCCACATGTTTCTTAGACCCAAATGTCAATGCATTTAAAGCTGAATTGGTTATTCAAGAAGTTGAGAAGCCTCCACTACTGATTGAACAAGAAGTTACTCATTGTATGGATTCAAAAAAATTATGGAACATGTATTTTGATGGATCAATTTCTAAAGATGGATTAGGAACTAGAGTAGTGTTTATATCTCTAGAGAAGAATACTTTTAGATATTCATTTACTTTGAATTTCACATGTGCCAATAATAATATTAAATATGAAGTACTTTTATTAGGATTAAAAGTTATAGTAAGTCATGGAATTAGGAAAATGCATGTTATTGGGGATTCTAAATTGATTTTTTACTAGGTTAGAGGGGTTTATGTTTCAAAGAATAAATGATTGA
Source organism: Cupressus sempervirens (assembly GCA_028749045.1). Taxonomy (NCBI): domain Eukaryota; kingdom Viridiplantae; phylum Streptophyta; class Pinopsida; order Cupressales; family Cupressaceae; genus Cupressus; species Cupressus sempervirens. The sequence continues at coordinate 36,606,560 of CM053788.1, read as the reverse complement.
AATAGTACAAAAATGTTTTTGGGATACCATTGAATACTTTGATGTATTTAGAATAGTCTGGAAGGATAGAAGTAGCAACAAAATGGCTGACCTATTAGCTAATGTAGCTATTAAGCTAGATGATATATCATTTTTTGGTGTATCAAATTTTGAAGTACAAAATAGGCCATCTATTCCTAATAATATTCATAATTGGCAAGTCTTTGAAGAAGATAAGGATATAATCAAATTTTTGAATTGTGAAGACTAGTTCTGGGGACAAGAAACTGATGGTGTAACATATGTTGAAAATAGTGATGGTAAGGAGACTGTATTTAGGCAGGAAGTTGTACAATTAAAAACCAATAAGATCCCAAAGGGATTGGTTGTTTCAAAGATTGTCTTTGACAGTTAGGATAGATCTAAAGTAGAGAACAAAGAATCAAATGCTAAATATTTGGAAGAAATAAATCTAGGGACTACTAAAGCACCTAAGAAGGTCTATATTGGTAAAAAGTTAGCCCCTAAGATTAGGAAAGATTTGATTGGCTTATTAAGAAAGTATAGTAATGTCTTTGCTTGGTCTTATGATGACTTGAAAGTATACAAAGAAGATCCCTTTCAACATGAAGTTCCACTAAAAGAAGGAGCCAAGCCTTTTAGAAAGAAGTAGAGGCCAATAAATCCTACTCTTGCACCCTAGATACAGGAGGAGTTAATAAAACTAAGAGATGTTGGGATTGTCAAGCCTATAAGACATTCCTCTTAGGTGTCAAATCTGATCCCTGTCAGAAAGAAGAATGGAGATATAAGGTGATGTGTGGATTTTAGAAATCCAAATATATCTTCATTGAAAGATAACTATGGATTGCCAAATAGGGAAGCAATATTACAAAGAATAACTGGATTAGAACTCATGTCCATGATGGATGGGTTCTCAGGATACAAGCAAGTAGTTGTGAAAGAGTCAAAGCAGTACAAAGCTACATTTACAACACATTGGGGGACTTATGTCTATAGTAGAATGCCATTTGGTCTAACAAATGTTGGTGCTACTTTTCAAAGAGCTATGGATGTAGCTTTCAAGGATATTATTGAAAAATTTATGGTAGATTACTAGGATGATTTAAGTGCTTACTCAAAAGATGAAAAAGATCATTGCATGCATTTGTAAAAGGTATTTATCAGAGCATTAAAATTTTGAATATCTTTGAATCCTAGAAAATGTGCATTTTTTGTTTAAGCAATTGATAAAATTAAAAAACCAAATAATGTAAAAGGTATTCAATCGTTCTTTGGGCAAATCAATTTTCTCAGAACATTTTTCACTAACTTTGTAGAGGTAAGTAGGCCTATTTCAAAGATGTTAAAAAAAGGCTCTAAGATCAAATGGGATGTAGTGCCAAGCATGGAATTCAATGAGATAAAGAAGCACATTAAAGATGCCCTTTTTCTAAGAGCTCTTGACTATTCCAAGCCTATGCACATCTTCTCTTTTTCTTCTTTTCATATGTTGCTGTTGTCTTATTGCAGAAAAATGAGGATGGCTTTGAACAACTAATTGCATCTTTTAGCAAGCCTTTGTAGGCTACTAAACTTAAGTATGATATAAATGAAAAGAAAGAATATGCATTGGTTAAATAAGTAAAGGAATTCATATGTTATTTAATGAGAGCCACTATAATTGCATTTATTCCAAGTTCTGTAGTGAAAGACATCTTCTCACAACAAGAAGTATCAAGAAGAAGGTGTAGATGGATCAAAAAGATCCAAGAATTTAACATTGATATTCAAATCACCAAGTTGGTTAGAGGTCAAGGCCTTGCTAAACTAATGGCAAAGGCTAACCTAGAAGCAAATCAGATTAACCAATTTGATGATGGCTGTATGAGTGACCTATGTGACATGTATACTTTAGATTGGTACAAAGATATATTTTTCTACCTACAACATATGAAGGCTCCATCAGGATTGAACAAAAATCAGAAGAGGGCTCTAAAGTCAAGCTAACAGATATATTATTGTTAGAGGTCAGTTACGGTGCAGAGACATGGAAGGTGTCCTTGTAAAATGTGTTGATGAAGAAGGATAAAAAAATATTCTAAATGATATGCATGAAGGAGTTTGTGGGGGTCATTATATGGCAAAAAGAACAACCCACAAGATCCTCAGGTTTGGCTTTTGGTGGCCTACCTTGTTCAAAGATGCACAGGAATTAGTGAAGAAGTGTGATGCATGTTAGAGATTCAGTGGGAAGTTAATTTATTTTTGAAATTTTCCATTAAATCCACTAGAGGTGCAAGAACATTTCCAATAGTGGGGTATTGATTTCATTGGAAAAATCTCAAACAAATTCAGTGGACAACATGAACATGGATTCTTGTTGTGACTAATTATTTTACAAAGTGGGTAGAAGCAATTCCTACAAAAAATGCAACAAGTAAAGTGGTAATCAATTTTATATTGAATAACATCATCATCTAATTTGAATGTCCACATAAAGTTGTCACTAACAATGCTATGTGCTTTAGATCAGATGAGTACAAGAATTTTTGTAAGAAATTATGGCATTGCTGATTCTACATCATCACCATACCATCCTCAAGGAAATCATTAGGCTAAATCTAGCCAAAAAAGTTTGCTCAAAATCGTCAAGAGGATTCTAGGAGAAAAAAAGAAAGCCTGGGATTCCAAGTTGCCTTTGGAATTATGGTCAGGTAGGGTAACAATGAAAAAGTCTATTGCCTGTGCTCCTTTTAATTTAGTATATGGAATCCAAGCAAGATTTCCTTAGAACAATCTAAATGACATGTATAAGTTCATCTAGATTTATGTTGAAGATATTGTTGATGATATGCAATTGAGAATGGATGACATATTATAGTTGGACGAAACAAGGAGAGATGCTTTAGTATAGAATGCAAAGTTGCAGGCATAGATGAAGTATCTCTATGACAAAAAGGCATCTGATAGAAAGCTCGAACCTAAAGAGTTAGTATCACTATGGAATGCTAGACTAGAAGACAAAGGCAAGCATGGTAAATTTGATACCATTTGGCTTGGCCCTTATCGGATCCATGCTAATGAAGGAGAAGACTCATATTTCATAACAGAGCTATCTAGTGACATTCTTGAGCTACCAGTTTATGGATAGTTCTTGAAAAGCTATTTTCACTAGAAATACTTATTTTTTCCATGTACAGTAGTTTAGGGTTCCCTGTAATATTTTGTAATTTTTGTGTATATCTCTATATAATGTTTTCCTATGCGTCTTTGTGTTTCCCCCTGCTTAGTCAAGTGTGCTCTCTAAAGAAGTTGTTAGTTTTTGGTCAAGTGTGTGGTCTACTTCTTCCATGGATTCTGAGCCCTCACATGAATCTGTATATTCATTGTCCCCAGACAGAGCCACTGTTGGCCTGATTTTTCACCTTTTACATTTTTTTGCAAATCACAGTGAAAAATCCAGTTAGTTATCAAAATTAGGGGTTATGTGTTTTCAAATTGATGTTTTACCTAGATAAAAAATACCTAATTTGCATTACCCTGGTGTTGGCCATCCCTTAAGTTCCTAAACCAAGTTTACATAGTTTGCATTTTAAAGAAATGTGCGGGAATTTCAATTTTTTTAAAAAAAACCTTCTTTTTATAAGGTCTTTCTTGCTTACCCTTTTAATTTTTTCTATGTTACTTTACCCTATCCTACATCCTAGTTTGTAAATATAACCCAAGCTTCTATTATAATCTTTTAACTTTACACAGGTTACATTTTATGCTTCAGTAATAACTGGATCACGACAACCCTTGATCTTCTTGAAAGATCAAGGGTTGTCATTATGTTGCTTTGACAAGATGAGGATGTTTTAACTATAGCAATATAATGACAAAGTGACACTTGTCCATGGGACCCAGTAATGGTAAAGTTTTAGAACAAGTTCATCATATTCAGATGCATGAAAGATCAATGAACATCATTATGTACCTAACTAAAGTTACTGGAATTTTAACTATAGCGACATAACGAGGGGTTGACACATGGAAAGGGGTAGGAATAGCCCATACAAGGAGTTGCTAAAGGTTTATATCAAAGTTATGCTCCAGCTATCAAATTCTTATTCGCAATAGGGATAAACATAATGAGAATTTATGTTTGGTTTTAGCCATCTAATCTTTCAAGGATCAATCATTGTCACTTTGTCACTAGAAAAAGTTGTACAGTGAATACTCATATTGAGATAGTGGCATTACAACATGTGTCCTAGTGGGCCCATCATAAGTGCATAACATGGTCTGTTGCTTTATCGTCAGATTGAAGATTGATTAAGGGCTATCGCTATGTCACTAGCCAAAGTTGCAAGGTTTTTAAACACATGGACATGGTGATGAATTGACATGTAGCAAAGGGGAACCACTTTCAAGAAAGTCTGAAGTGTTATCATTGATCGTCAGATGCATGAAAGATCAAAGGTTGTTGTTATGTCACTAATAGAAATTGCTCGACCTTTAACCATAGAGACATAATGATATATCAACATGCATCTTATGACATGTAATAGTAACATGGAAAGTGCCAACAAGATCATGTAAAATCTATCAATATTCAATTGGTTTGACTTCTAGGCTAGAGGATTCAAAGTTGAATCAACATGCATTTTGTTTCCTGATCATCAAATTTTTGTGAATCGATGGCTCTTTTTCAAATTTCAAATAGAATGCCAAATTTTTTTCTGCAACACATTTATGAGATTTAAGAGCTTCTCATGCAAATTGATACAATGATTGTAACAAAGAAAATCAAAGGTTTTATTCTGCAAAGAGATTTGTTAAAATTTGGAGTGTGGTATCTACATAAAATTGTTGAATTTTCTAAGTTAAATTGCGAGTCTTTTATCAACAATCTACTATAACAGTCAAATGGGAAGTGAAGTATCCAAGTAAGTATTTCTTTCACCTACAAGTAGAATTATGGTCTTCTCTGATTGTCATTCACAATACCTCCAAAGAAGGGTTTTTTTGGGAAATTGATTATACCAGTAGAAATATTCATGATGAATTTCTAGAATAATTGAGTGAATCTACCAACGTTGTTGCACAAATAAAGAAGTTGTTCCTTGTAAACCCTAGGTTAAAAGTCACAAATGGTTTAGATGATAGGGGAAATTGGATGCAAGATTTGGTAACATGTAAAATAGGGCTACAATTGTTCAAGAAATGGTTTTTTGAGAGAAAATTATTTGCTCCTCATGGTAATATCTAGAATTTTGACCTAGGTAAACTAGTAGTCCTTGGAGTTTTTTATGGACTCAAACCTCCTCACTGTTATATCCCAAAGTTATGATCTGATAACTTGAATGGTAAGGGGAACAAATGGGGAATATTTGATAAAGATCATTGCTAAAGAAATCCAAGGAGTTTTTGGAATGGATCCCACTACAAAATATCATGAGGTTATTAAATTTTAGGGTTTGGAGAAGGAATACTTGACCTTCAAGGATCATATTAGGTAGGAGACACTAAGAGGACATTTGGCCCAAATTGGAAGTTTGACCTTTATCAAAACCTCAACAAAAGAACCTTTTAAAAAGAAAATTTTCAATTCTAGAGCTATAGATATATACATTCCTTTGTGTAGGGTTTTTGTGAAGATGAGCAAGAATTTATGCCAATAATGTTCATGTTTATGATGGTGCAAATTTCTTCCTTTGAAGTTGATATTATTTTTTATTTTGCATCTTTTCTAGCCAAGGAAATTCATGTTGGTTTGATAGGGAAATTGTAAAAGGAAAAATTGAGGAAACTTTTGGTTTTTACTTTTTATTGATACATGTGTTTCTATTCAAAGGAGTTCAATATTTTGAGAAGGAAATGGTGTTGACAAGAGAGCATGATGGAGAAGCTCTACCAGTTCAACTATGGAGTGTAGACATGACTTGGTTTGCAAAGGAGACCAATTTTGTAAGATTTGTTAGGTATTTTACGTCTAGATTGAGAAAACTTTTGTTAAAAGAAAACCCTAGAATACCCAAGGTACTGTTGGATTTCATTATGTCCATGGATAACCCTAATAATTAGAAAGTTTCTCATAATTGGGCAAACATTATACCATATCTAGCATCTACAATTATTAGAGTGTATGGATTCTAGGGAACTCCACATGTGCTACCCTATTGTTGGTAAAAGGTTTGTTCTCCTATTTGATTTTATAATCTGACTCTTTTAATATGCAATGTTTTGGAGAGACAAAAGGATGTAACCAAAAAATAGGTCAATGTATGTTTTCTATCACTTCCCTCTGAATTACAAGGTACAACTCCCTTAAGATTTGCAATGATGTGCAATGGATATGTCTTTCCTAGATCATAAGTTTTGAGAAAATAAGCTCTTAACTTGAGAGTAGTAAAGGCTAACCAAAATGTTTGTAGACAACAAAAATTTAGGCAAAATGGATTTGGGCAACCTATCATACCCAATGGAATGACTATAGTAGGTTATCTTGAGGATTTTTGACTCTTACTCCTATTCTAAATGCAGATTAATTATCTAAATTCAAAAGAGGAAAGAAAGGAGAGTTGCACATGAGGGAAAATTGAATTTCTTTAACTATCAGTCTTGAATGAAAAGGAATCCAAAAATTTAGTAATAGATTCATCCACATTTATTTGTCAATTCCCAATGATACTATTTAACATGCCATGAAACAAGCAAGAGGAGAAGCATAATAACATATGAAAAATAAAATGGAATTACCTATACTATAAATACCATAGTGAAATGTAAATACCATAGTGAAATGGAATCAACATGGTTAACAAAAAATCACATATAATTATCCTTCAAATCTCAATGCAAAACTAATCTATAGGCAACAAAACATGAAAATAAAATTAGGTGAATGGAATTACAAAGCTAATTCACCATCAAGTTTGCTGACTTTTGTAATATCAAAAGAGATTACATTTAAATAGTTTTCTGCCATCTCTCAATTTTGGCAGAGCAACAATCATTCATTAAAAATAAAATGAGAATAAAACATGAAAACACCTAATCTACATCATAATATGGACATGTGGCATTTTCCCATTGATGATCCTGAATCCATGACACTTTTGAAAACACATGGTGACTATTTCTCTTTATTCTGCCTTAGAAATCCTATGGAAATCTTTGTTTTCTTCATGTTCTGCTATTTGACGCCAAGACCATATAATTGATATTCCAATGGTCAATGCAATTTTGAAATCTCATCATCAATCTCAATTCAACAATCACAATTAAAAATTATAATAAACCTCCTTATTTTTTGTTATGATTTCCTCTATGGGTCACTCTGTGTACACATATCCACTACCCACTTTCCTGCATCGGTTATCCTTTACTCATCTTTGAAAAGTGCGAAAGCGAGAGTCATTGATCCTTAAGAATTTGATGGCTACATGATATCTTCTCTTTCATGTTACATCTTCACTTTAGTTTTAGGTTTTAACATTTGTTTTAATAGAAAAATAGTAATAAATCTAACCATGTTGTAACATCACAACTATTAGTCATTCGATGTTGTCACTTGATGTGATGATGTGATAATTGCTTCCAAGTTGAATTTGACTTCATTCACAGGTTTGCAACTTAGAAATCATAACTCATCTTTAACCCTATGATGATGTGATTAACATGATTTTTCATCTTGACGACCTTGACCTTGAGTTAATTTGAATACCATGCAAACATGCTATCTGTAGCTTTTCACTTCTTTGCAACTCTAACCAGAGGCAGGTTCTAACTCCATGTGACCTTGCGATCTTTAGTCTTTTGTAATGTGGGTCCACCTATTCAACATGTTGAACATTCATTTTTTTGCATTTGTTATCATTCTTGTATCTTCAAAAAGTGGGGAAATTCCAAGCATAGATCTATTGAGATCTAACAATCACCATGAAACTAAAAACCCTTTGTCATGCCTTAAGCTTGAAAATTTTTCCCTTGCGATCTCATGAGCCACTCAATTTAACTTTTACTACTTATGATCTTATAGTCTTGTGTAGCATCTCAACTCTATAATTGAAGACTTATGATGTCACAACCATCATGGCCTCTCACTTAAGTCTTATGACCATACGACTAGTGTAAATTCTTAACTCTACAATCTTAGGTTCATGATCTTACAATTGGGGTATCATCTAGCATATCATTGTAACTCTTATATCTTAACCCTCTTGACCTTAGAAAGCCTTAGAAAATCACTTAAAACCAAAAGAAAGGGAGGCCCAACTGACAAGTAAGTGGTTGAGTTTTCAATTGACCAATGACGTACATTCTTTTGTTAATTGAATTTCGACCAGCCCATGTAACTTGCTATGATCACATCTGAACCATCGATCTACATTGAATTGATGATGCACATTTTCTTAACTTCACATTTCAATGTTAAAGGGTTTTGCTTACTTTCTGTGGCACAAATTGCTTTCTTTGCATTCTAAGCTTGATCACCTGCGATGTCTTCCATGAAAAGTGTAACATAATGTGAATCTTCATCTTCAACATGATTAAGAATAGAGAAAGATGAATCAATAAAATATCTAGACCTTCTTTTCATCAAAGGAACACATAATGATTCCTGCAAAACCTAATCACCTAGCCTTGGACTAGTGCATTTCTCACATGATTTCCTGCATTAGGTTAGCTCAAAGGGATGATAAGAAGAGAGGTCATCCTATGGGCACTCTAGATTCAGACTCAAGACATTGACACTTTGATTTTACTCAAACCTAAAGCAAAAAGGAATGAACTAAAAATTGGGCAATCACTGGCTCTGTTTGGGGATTTAAGCATGAAAATGCTTAAAATAATCCTAGGAATCTCTTGTTTCGTACAATAAGGTGACAACTTGGAAAAAAAAAGAATAGACTAATCTAGGAAAGAAACTAGTGAAGAAAACAAACAATTGAGATGAAGCAAACTGCATGAAAGAAAACCTACCTAACTAGCTATTATGTAGGGGTTACCTACTTCCAATTTTGCATTTGATACAAATTCAAATCCTACCCATTATAAGAACATGGTAGTATTTCTCTAGTGGAATATGACAACTTGAAAGAGTTGTTTTGATTTACTTGTATGATCTGAAATGACCCTTTCCACAAAGATTGAAACTTGGAATGCATCCCTTTTGGTTTATATCTCTTATTGGATAGTAGGACCAAATCATCTTCCATAAATCTTCTTGGTTTTGCTCTTTTATCAAACAACTTCTTGACTCTTCCTTGGTGTTCAATAATTCTGTCAACCATTTCCTCCCTCTCTTCCTATAGCTTGGTGAGATATAAAATTCTCTTTTCTAATCCATCTTTGAAAACATCTTCTTCAATCACAATATTTAGTTTACATGTAGAAAGCTCTAGAGGCAATGGAAAATTATCTTCCACTCCATAAACTAACTCAAAAGGTGAGATACTAATGGTGGTTTTGTTAGTCCATAAAGCATCATGTATCTTATCATGCCAAGTTTTTTGATTATTTGAGACCAATTTCTTCAAAATATTAATCAGATTCTTATTACTAGATTTGTCTTGCTCATTTCCTTGAGGAAAATAATCAGATGAGTGACTAACTTGAATACCATTATCGTAACAAAATTCAGTAATTTTTGAGGAAGAAAATTTAGATGCATTATCCATTATCAATTTCATAAGAACTCCAAACCTGCTCAATAAATGTTCTTTGAGAAACTCACATACCACTTCTGATGAAGTCTTCTTTATTGGCTTGGCTTCAACCCATTTACTGAAATAATCAATAGTAGTTAGGATATAAACACGTCCTTTACTAGAAGGAGGATTGATTGGGTCTATAAAATCCAAACCCCATCAGTGGAAATGAACTTCAATCACTACTAGCCTAAGGGGTAAGAAAACTAGCTGAGGTTTACCAGAAATCATCTTACATTTCTCACAATTGGAAACCCACTTATGTACATCCTTAAACATACCAAGCCAATAATAACATTGCCTCAAAATTTTGAATGTTGTGATAGTAGAAGACAATTGTCCCCCACATGCCTCATCATGAAAAGACATTAACAAATTCACCTACTCCTCCTTATTAATACATCTTTAAAATGTACCATCAATAGCTGTCTTGTACAAGACACCATCATGAATTACATACTTTAAGGCCTTTTTTTTTAGTTACCTCCTTTGCTTAATTCAATCTGTTAGGACGTTCACCATATGTTAGAAAGTATGCAATATTTGAAAACCAAGGATCCTGAAAGCTTACCATAAGAACCTTTGGAGTATCTTCCTCACCAACTTGTTGATCCTTTGCTAAAGCTTTGCAAAGTCCATTTCTTCTTACAAGTTTAGTTGTTTTGATCTCAATATCATACTCTTGAAACTTTGCTATCCAAGCTCCTCTATTATTCCAACCAACATCTTTTTGTGTCAAAATTCTTTTAACTGTAGAATCTGGCACATATATCACCAAATGAGAATGCAAAATATAAAACTTGAAATTTTTAAGTTCTCTCACCATTGCATATGCATTTTTCTCCATTTGTGAGTATCTCAATTCTTGATTTTTTAATGGCATACTCATAAAAGTAGTTAGGGCTTGTATCCCTTCTTTATTTTCCTGCATCAATATAGTTGACATGCTATGTTTTGATGCATAACAATAAATGATGAATTCTTTAGTATAATATAGATGAACAAGAACAGGGGCTTTTGCAATTATACCTTTAATTTCTCCAAAATCCCCCTTCCAATATCACTCCATTTGGAAGTCTTATTACCTTTAATCATATCAACTATACACTTAACTATTTTTGAGAAATTAGTCACTAACCTCCTTAAGAAATTTACTTGACCAAAGAAAGAATTTACCACAAATTTTCTCAGTGGCAAACTTAATTGTTGAATGGCTTTAACTCTATCTAGATCAATCTTCACTTCTTCTTGAGATACAATATGACCAAGAAGTTTACCTTCTGTCACACAAAATACTATTTTTTTTGGATTTAGTGAGACACCATGACATCTACACCTTTGTAACAAACTTTCTAGATGTTTCATATGATCATTTCTCTTATTGGAAAAGATTGTCAAATAATTAAGGTATATGACAATGATTTTAGCTTTCAAATCACCAAAAGCCAAATTCATACCATGCTGAAATGTTGCACCTGCATTAATTATGCCAAAAGGCATCCTACTATATGCAAAAGTATTCCATAGTGTGGTAAATCTAAATTTGAACTAATCTATTTCATCTACTTAAATTTGATTATATCCTAAAAATCCATCCAACATGGACACCATTTCTGACCCTATAATAGTCTGTAAGAGATGATCCATGTTGGGGAGTGCAGAGATATCTTTGAGAGAATCTTGATTTATATTTCTAAAATCCTCATAGATCCTTATCTCTCCATTCTTCTTCCTTACTGGCACAATATTAGCTACCCAAGTAGAGTGATAAATAAGATATATGATCCTAGCCAATAGCATTTTATCAATCTCCTTAAAGATTGCTCCTTCAACTATAGGGTTATAATTCCTTTGTTTCTATCTAAATGGTTTTTCTTCTAGTCTAGGAGGGATTTCATATTTGAATTTCCCATCCATGAAAATTTTTAGGTCTTCATAGCTCCAAGAAAATACATCTTGAAATTAAACGAGTAATTTTATGATCTTTATCCTCACTTTTTGTGTGCAACACTTTACTATGTTTATCATTTTTGGACTAATCTCTCTCCCTATATTTATCCCATCATACTCACTACAAGATTTTCCTTTTTTATCCCTTTCTCTCTTAATGTATGCATCATGTCTATCAAAAATATTTTCCAAAGAAATTAGATGAGGTGAAATCTTATTACCTTTCAATTGAATCATATCAAGTTTTGTTTTTCTTTTGTCATTTGTCAGTGGATCACCACTTGAATTAGTGCTTCCTTCAAAATAAAAGACTTCAAAAGGTTCTTCCCCTTTAATGAATTATTTTATGTGTTTTTCATCTTCAAACACCTGCCAAGAATCTTCATTATTAGGAACATTGGGCCTAAATAAAACTTCTACTTTATATGTTTGATTTTTAAAATCAAGACGTGGAAGGAGCAAAGATGCAAAAAATGCCAAAGAATCAACTATTCAGTTGAATTCCCTTGGTACTTCTATAATTGAGAAAGCATCCAAAAAATCAATTTCATCCCACACCTTATTATGATAATTTTTCAATCTTGAGTTCTTTACTGCATATTGGTTTTTGACTTGTCTCAGCACCGATTCTAAATCTCCTTGAGCTTTAAGTATACCCCTTCTTGTTTTGCTGCAGTTATGCCAAGGAGAAGGGCTTCATATTTTTCAATATTGTTAGTATTCTTTAAATCTAACTTGTATTCCAAACAAGTCATTTCTCCACTAGGTGATGTTAGCACTAATCCTGCACCTAAATTGACATTAGCACAATTGCCATCAAATTCAAAAGTCCACAACTGATCACCTTTTAGTCTAATCTAATTCTTTTTGAATATTAGGGGTATCAGAGAATAAAATATAATTTACCAAATAGCATTTATTGATATTAAATTTGAGACCTAAGATCATTTGATTTTAGGATTGTGAACTTTGGCTTTTGTGCTAGTTCTAATTTCTCTTTCTTGTTCCCAACTGGAATAAAAAAATAGGACCAGTCTAGTTTTATCTCTCCCCCCATGTCTTTGTAGAAACTTCTACTTTGGATCATTCCATAACTTGTAGGGATTTCTGCTACTAGAATGGTGAGTTTAAGTCTCTTGGAAGGGTAGGTAACAAGGGCAACTTGAACATCTTTTATCTATCCAAGCGAGGGCACTTGTTTTGCATCCATTGAGTAACAATGACCAAAGGTTTTAGTCAGTGGATGGCCTAGCGCTTTAGCTACAGAGGTAGGCATTACATTATCAGAATCCCCCAAGTCTATGCTACAATTACTCAACTTGTTTCCATTGATAACAAGGAAATGTAAAAAGGATTTGGTTTTTGATTTGGAGAGGTAGCCAAGATAATAGATTCTTCTTCTTGAAACAACTTAGGAAGTACGAGATCTTCATCAGTGAGATAAGTTTCACTAGTGATAGCTTTATTGTAATGATCAACATTAATATTCATACTATTATGACCTCCATATTTATTATCATAGTGATCAACTAACCTTTGCAATTGATCAAGATTAGACTTCAAGTAATCTAGTGGAGATATCTGAATTCTCACCTCTTCATAGTATTGTATTATATCAAAGGAATCCAATGACTTACCTTTGTGCTCTTTTTGTGAAATTAAAGGTACCATGCCACTACCTTTATCTACCTTTTTTGATGGTGCATGATTTTTAGCAGGTACCACATTGGAGGATTGATTTCTGTTCTTCTAACCTCTAGTCATGATTGTCAGCTGAGGTTCATCTGGAAATGTAAAATAGTCACCTCCTATCTCTGAATCTGATTCATACTCCAAGAAAAAGCTTCTAGAGTCATCATAAGGAGCATGATCATCCTCACTTTTAGGATATTCAATTTTTTTTCTTTATTGTCCACCATCTACTTATATCTGATCATGTTAGTACATGTATCTCCATCATGAGTTGCTCTTAAGTGGAAAGCACACACATTTTGTCTCTTTGGAGGAGCTTCAATTGCTAACCTCTATTGAGCAGGTGGTATTTGCAATGTCTTACCTCCATTTGGATGTTTAGAACCTTCTTGATAAGGTTGATGATAAGAATGAGTAGGTCTATTGATCTATTTCTTTAGTGAAATCACCTCATTAGACAACCTTTGGTGCATGGAATCTATATTATTTGAAGTTCTATCTACATTACCCATGGTTCCAAATTGAAATTCTCTTTTCCACTTACCATAGGCTATCATGTCATCTTCCATCTCCATAGCTAGTGTTTGGGGAACTTGTAAATTTTCTACATTTTCTCTTCTAATTTGATATCTTAGATTCAGAGGCATAGAACTGATGTAGAAGGTCTTCTTATTATCATCTATTGGTGTACTTGTAGTAGTTATTCTCTTGATTAGTTTATTAAACTTTGCATTAAAATATCTCATATAAATTTATGATTCTTTATTTATTTGTGCCAATTGTAGCAACAATACTTGCACATACTCTATACTTTTGAAGCATTCTTCAAGCCTTTGTTTCATACTTTTCCATTATGTGATACATCCTATAGGTAAATCTTGGAACCAATTAGCAACATTATCTACAAGGGTATCTACAAACATCCTGACAACTAGATCTTCATGTTGAGGATTCACCACACCACAAGGTTTATGGAAAGCACTTAGGTGTTTTTTTGTAGAGATGGTTCCATCACCATTAAATCTTGGGAAGTTCTTCCTTGATTCTCTTGGAAAATCATTATTAGTTGCAAGGGCAAGAGGACCAATTGTATTTTCCCAAGGCAATACCATAGATACTAGTATAATAATTTGGTTTGTTTGGAAAGTAACAAAAATAGGGAGTATTGCACCAATTAACAATGAAGCATAAAAAATAGGAGGAATAGAAGTCCTAGTAACAAGAGGAGAAGTAGATTGACTTCTCTTTGTTCTAGTAGGAATAAATGTAGATAAGTGAGTATCTTGAAGTTGTTTAGCTACGGATTCCCTTGCATGTGTTCTTCTTCTTCTACAAATATCTTCTAGAATAGTAAAGTTGGCCTTCTTGAGTTCTTCGTATATTGGGTAAATCTTTCCTCTTTCCTTGGCATTCCTAGTATACTTGGGATACAAGATGTATCAAATTTTTTAGAAAATGGTGTTTTGAGTTTAGCTTAACCCCAGTGATCAAGGAAACTTTACCAATCTTCAACTTTGAATTAACTTCATCACTCTAGTAGGTTGAGGCTATAAAACTAGTATCAGGTTTTTATGGCAACCACCTTGTTGGAAATATAAGAGGAGTAACTGAGAGGGGAGGGGTGAACCAATTACTACAAAAATAAATCCTATATCCCTTTTGATGTCAATACAAAATGTAGAAAAATAAGTGAATACTATGACATATACTGACTGATAATGATTATGAAATTTGTGTAACATCAAAGACAACGCACAATTAATCAATTGTATCCAAAAATCTCCCTCTTTGGCATTGATGGAAACACAACATGTCATAACACAATGAAATTTTGGATATGAGAACTCCCTCTATCAGTATGAGTTCTTCCTTTTTACTGATTTTTGTTTGCAACTTTTGTTACCAAGTTCATTCAGAACATTCTCCCTCTTTTAGCATACTTCATCTTTTGGAGAACTTCTCCCTCTATGGTTTTTTATTTTATTCTAGTTCCAAAGATTTCTCATAGATATGACAATAAACTTCTCCCTCTTTGACAACACATAGCAAAGACAATAACTCTATAAATTCCAATGTACCTTAAGTACTAATTCATCTGCAATATGCCCTTGCCAATTCTACACCAATTGATTGATCTTCAATAGGTTCTGGTTGATGCATTCACTAAACTTCATTTAGTGAATTTCAAATAGGGGATGTTGGAAATAGAGATGGAGTAATTGAGAGGGGAGGGGTGAATCAATTACCACAAAAATAAATCCACAGATCCTTAGATGTCTTAAAATATAGTTGTTGCTGACACTCGGCAACCACACAAATAAATGCTAAAACTTGATAGATGTTCTATTAACTTTTTAAGCATTTAAAGTGATTAACATGCATGCATAAAGGAAATAACATGAACACAAGAGACACCGAATTTAACGTGGAAACCCAATATGGGAAAAACCACCAAGTAACTAGTCACCAATTTTCACTCTTCTGAAGTGAGCCCTATTAGAAGCCAACCTTGTTAAAGGTTACAAAACAAACTGTTAGGTGTGACCCTGTTAGAGGATTTAATCACCCTATAAGGAGTGGCCTGGTTGGAGGTCTTAAGAAGAATTCAACTGAATTGTCACCTTGTTAGAGGATTTACAAAATGGCTGTTAAACCAACTCTATTAAGAGATTTTGAATCACTGTTACAATGATTAGAAAGCAACAGTGAAGTGATCTGAAATATATGCAACTTATCTTTGCTGAATACAGATCTCTGTTCTGCTTCACTAGATCCTCACTGATCGAATACAACTTTGCAGCTCCATAAGGATATCTAATCCTTCCACAACATTCACTCATATATTCAATATTCGCTCATTCCATTTACATCCATACATTCACACTCTTATGCATCCACACTCTTCATATTCATGAATTCACAACTTGACCTTTCATATATACCTTACAGATTGTCAAGTCAACTCAATTACAAGTTACAACAACTAAAAAACATTAAATCAGCCGGCTGCAAACATTGCACAAAACAATTAAACTTAATTCTTTAGAACAATAAAATTCTTTGCTGCCCGACCTAGCTCGGTGACCACTGCTCCAGAATGGTTTGCCCAGTGTTAACCAAGTGAAGCTCGGTAAACACTGCAAACCTTGCAACTTCCTTCGAAGATCGAGTTAACTCGGTAAACACTGACCTTCCTTCACTTACCGAGTGAGCTCAGTAAAAGCTAACTTTCTCTTCGATGACCGAGTGAACTTGGTAGACATTGACTTTCCCTTTGTTAACCTTGGGAGCTCGGTTAACATTAACTTTCTGCTACAAAATCATTTGATGCCCAAGTGAGCTCGATAAGAGCTAACTTACTATGTAATGTTCAGGAATGCTCAGTAGTCACTATAAATTGCTTTGCTAACCATCTAAGCTCAGTAGACTCTGTCTGATGGTTGATATGACATTTGTGTAACATCAAAGACAATACACAATTAACAATTGTATCCAACAAGGGGAATGACACCAGGCTTACCTCTTAGATACAAAAATGCATCCTTAAGTAACAGCTTGGTGAATATGTTTGCAATCTATTCCTTTGTATTCACATATTCCAATCTAACTTCTTTATCTTGCACCAATTCTCTTAAGAAGTGATATTTTATAGCAATATGATTTGTTTTGGAATGCACTACTGGATTCTTTGATATGTTGATTGCACTAGTGTTATCACAATATATACCAACTAGATCTTTGATTTTTGCCTTCATTCCTTCCAATAGTTGGTTGAACCAAACAATGTTAGAGCAATTGACTCCTACTGTTACATATTCTACCCTTGCTGTGGATTGAGAAAGTATAATTCTTCTTCTTGCTTGTCCAAGATACTAGTATTTTACCAAGAAATAATGCTCCACCACTAGTGCTTTTTCTATCATTAAGACTTCCTACCCAGTCAACATCACTAAATACTTTTAAGTCCAAATTACCTCCAAGTTTGTACCATAAACCATAGTCTTTAATATCTTTCAGATACCTCATGATTCTCTTGATTTCCATCATGTGATTTTCTTTGGGATTTGCTGAGAATCTTTCCACTATTCCAACTGCTAGACTAATATCAGGCCTTGTGTGAATTCATACTAAAATTTTCTAATTATTGATCTATAAGTAGTGTTATCCACTTCTTTGGAATCATCATTTCATATAAATAAAGTGTCATCAACAAATATTTCTGCTAACACACTCTTCTTATCTGGTCCTTCCTTGATAATACCAAGTACTGTTATCATTAGTCCTTTGAAAACAAATTTGTACCAAGTAATTATGGAGTCTTTCATACCAAGCTCTGGGAGCTTGCTTGAGACCACATAAAGCTTTGTGTAGTTTGCAAACCATGTCTCCTTTGTTAGGATCTACAAAACCTTCTAGTTTCTCAATGTAAACTTCCTCATCAAAGATTCCATTCAAGAATGTAGATTTAACATCCATTTGATATACCTTAAATCCTTTATGTGCTACATATGCTAGTAAAGTTCTAACACCTTCAAGTCTTGCTACAGGAGAAAAAGTTTCACCATAGTCAATACTTTATTCTTGAGAGTAGCCTTTGCATACCAGTCTTGATTTGTTTCTTGATACCTTTCCATCTTCATTCAAGGTATTTCTAAATATTCATTTTGTACCAATTACATTTTTATCCTTGGGTCTAGGAACAAGAGTCCAAGTTTTCTTCTTCTCTATTTGTTCTATCTCTTCATTCATTACTTTAATCCAAGTTTCATTTTCTAGAGCATCTTTAACACTCCTAGGTTCAAATTCAAAAAATAAACATGCACCTTTTAATTTGGTTCTTGTCATTGTTCCTTCTGATTTATCTCCAATGATCTGATCAGGTGCATGATGTCTTCTAACATATCTTGCTAATACATGCTCCTTGGTCTTTGAATGGGTGCCATCATCATCTTTTTGAATTTCAATTTCAAGCTCATTTGTCCTTCTATCTGTGACTTGGGTCCATCAGGCTCGATTTGAACTAGCTCAGTAGCCTCTATTTGTGACTTGGGTCCTTGCAGCTTGAGTTGTACTGTCTGCAACTCGATATCTATTGGAGATTTTGGAGACTCAAGAGTTGAAGCATCTTTTCTTTCTGATAGATTAGGAAGGGTATCAGGTTCATAGTAAATGAAACTTCTATAGTCTTCAGGTTCCTTGCTTCTTTCTCCTTCACTCTTTTCTACATATTCATCAATTCTGACATTTTGCACTTTCTATAATTTTGTGAGTAGATAAATTCAAACACATATATGATTTGCTTCTGTAGGAGTATCCTAGAAATATTCCTTCATCACCTTTTACATCAAATTTTCCTTTTCTAGATTCTTTCAATATGTAACATTTGCTGCCAAATACCTTCAAGTAACTAACATTAGGTTTGTAGCCATACTATAGTTGATAAGGTGTCTTGTTTGAATCTTTCTTCAATTGAACTCTATTCAAGGTATGAACTATAGTACTAATAGCTTCCTTCTAGTATTTGAGAGCAACATTTTTTTCAATCATCAAGGTTCTTGCATAATCCATGATAGATCTATTTCTTCTTTTTGCTATACCATTCTGCTATGGTGTACCAAGAGCAGATACTTATCTTTTGATTCCTCTTTCAATGCAAATTTTTTTGAATTCATGGAAAAAAAATTCATGACCTCTATCTAATCTTAGGCATTTCGACTTCTTTGTATTTTCTTTTTCTACTCTTGCTAGATACCACTTGAATTTTTGAAAAGCTTTTGATTTTCCTTTTAGGTACATTATTGTCATCATCCTAGAGTAGTCATTAACAAAGAGAATGAAATTTTTTTCTCCACTATAACTCTCTATTCCAATAGGTCCATATAAGTCTACATGAACAATTTCCAAGACTTCTTCTGACTGATTGTCTTTGCTTTTGAAGCTTGTCTTTCCCATCTTACCAATTTGGCAATTCTTGCATAGACCCATGTCAGGCTTCTTCAAACTAGGAATACCTCTTACTCTTTTATGTTTTCTTATCTTAACTAGATTATCAAAGTTCACATGACATAGTCTTTTGTGTCATAACCAACTTTCTTCTACTTGAGCAATAAAAATGAACAATCACTGAGATCAAGATAAATAGATTATCTTTTGTTTGCTTGCCAGAACCAACCAAATTTCCTTTTTGATCCAGTGGTTTGGCTTGTCCATTCATGAATTCTACCTTGAATCCAATGTTATTCATCTATTCCACACTTAGTAGATCATTTTTTAGTCCTTCAACCCAATAAGCATTATCACACACAAGTTCTTTAGTTAACAAGATACATCCTTTTCCTTTCATATTACAAGGTTCATTATTTCCAAATCTTACACTACCTCCATCATAATATTCCAAATGGTCAAATTTTTTTTTGTCACCAATCATATGATGTGAGCATCCATTATCAATAATCCATATATAATTTTTTCTAACATGAGAGATAAGTGCCATCTTATCTCCTTCTTCATCGAATTCATCTTTCATAGCAATACAAACCATTTCATCTTCACTGTTATCAGAATCTCTAGCTATGAAGCAAGATTTCTTACCTTTGTCCTTGAAGTTCTTGTAGTTCTTGGAGTCCTTTTTTCCTTTATGCTTTTTTATTTTCTTTTCATCCTTCATTTCCTTTTTTGGACACCTAGCAACAATGTGACCAATTTCTTCACAAGAAAAGTAGATAAGAGGAACTTTACCTTTATACTTCCCTCTTCCTTTGGAATACTTTCTTGCAAGTAGGGCTTCAACAACTTCAAGATCACTGTCTAAATGTTCTTTTGATGATCCATCTTCTTCTCTTCCTAATTGATTGGATTTTGACTTTTTACCCTTTTCTTTGAGTGAGAGTTTAGCTTTAAATGTAGATTCAATATTCTTTGAAGTAGGAACATAGTTATTGTGATTGTCTAACTCAAAAGTTATTAATCTTCCAACTAGAGCATCCAACCCTATCTTATTAGTTGGATCACATCTCATTTCTTGAATAATAGATACTATAATTACATAAATAGGAAGAAGAGTTCTGAGCACTTTACTTAAAATAGTTTCCTCCTTGATATCACCTCCAGATGCTTTGATTGCACTTACATTGGCTTTGATTCTTTCCACATATTTTTCAATGTTTTTATCTTCTTTCATTCTCATTTGATCAAATTTTCCTCTAAGGCTTTCTACTTTGGCTCTTCTTACATTATCATCTCCTCCATAGATATCTTTTAGTTTTTTCCACATTGAAAAATCAGTTTTGCAATCTTTTACCTCATCAAATTTAGCATAACTGAGAGCATATGCAATATCAATCATCATAATATTATGATTCTCCTTTTCAATAATATCTTCAAATGATAATATTCTAGTGGGAGTCTTATATTTAGAATCAAGATACTTGCAACCTAAATCACTGATGGTAGCCAGATGCAATCTCATTTGTCCTTGCCATGTTGCAAAGTTGTCTCTATTCAGCTTGGGAATCTCTCTTTTGTAAGACATCCCGATCTTTAGCTTAGGTCCTTGAAACCTTCTCCGCAAGCACCAAAAGATTTGATACCAATTGTTGGAAATATAAGAGGAGTAATTGAGAGGGGAGGGTTGAATCAATTACTAACAAACAATTGCCAAATCCCTTTTGATGTTAGTACAAAATGTAGACAAATACCTAAATAATGCTGAAGCTTGGTAAACACACAAGGTGCTGTAACTTGATAGTAATTGGATTAGCTTGGTAAAAGATTAACTTAAGAATCATTAGATGTTATCTAAGATTACCATTACTTTAAATTAGTTGCAAACACATAAACAAAATAGCATGAACACATTTTTCACCAAGATTTAATGTGGAAACCCAATTTGGGAAAAACCACCAATAGGAACTGGTTACTAATTTTCACTCTTCTGAAGTGAGCCTTGTTAGGAGCCAGCCCTGTTAAAGGTTACAAAATACATTATTGTGTGTGACCCTATTAAAGGATTTAATCACAACATTAGGAGTGGCTTGGTTAGAGGTCTAGAGAAAAATTAAATGGAATTGCCACCTTGTTAGAGGATTTGCAAATAGCTGTTAAGCCAACTCTGTTAAGAGATTTAGATCACTACTACAATGGTTAGGGAGTAACAATGAGTTGACCTAATTTGAATGCAACTTGATTGCTGATTTTAGATCTCTATTCTAGCTTGTATTTGATCCTTCTTGATCGAATATGGCTTTGTTGCACCACAAGGATATTCTACTTATCCTTCAATTTCGCTTCTTCTACTTACCAATAGATCTTCAATCACATCACCATAATTCACACATTCTCTTGCACTCACTTGCACACTTTGAAATCACAACTTGACCTTATACTTATACCTTTCACTTTTTCAAGTTGGCTCAAATACAACTTAAAATAATCAATATTAATCACCTCAATCACCTGGAATCAATAGATAACAAAATAGGAAAATCCTTTGCTAGTTGACCCTGCTCGGTAGAAACTAACTCTAAAGTGATTTTCTTCATTAACCAAAAGAAGCTCAGTTAACACTGCAATCTTACGAAAATCCTTTGGCAATTGAGTGAGATTGATTAGCACTGGTTCCATGAAAGTTTCCATTTTTACTTGAGTGAACTCAATAGACACTGCCTTCTAAACTAGGCAAACATAGGAACACTCGGTAGATACTAAGAATTGTCTTCACTACCCAAGTGAGCTCAACATATACTAACTAATAATTATTATGATATTTGTGTAACATCAAAGACAACACACAATTATTCAATTGTATCCAACACACCTAACTTCCACAAGACCACCTTTGTAACTCAAAATATCTACATAATTAGAGTGAAAACTAATTATGAAGAGATTTTCTTTAGAGTTTTCATTTGAATTCTACCTAGTAGAGTTGTCAAAAACTGTTGGTTAATAATTTTTTTTCTCCTAGTTGATTTTATAATCTGACTCTTTTAATACCTAATGTTTTGGAGAGACAAAATGATGCTACTGACAAATGGGTCAGGGTATGTGTTCTATCACTACCCTCTAAATTACAAGGTACAACTCCCTTAATATTTGTAATGATGTGTAATGAATATGTCTTTCTTAGATCAAAATTTTTAACAGTATAAGCTCTTAACCTGAGAGCAGCAAAGGCTAACCAAATTATTTGTAGACACAAACAATTCAAGCAAAATGTATTTGGACAAACTATCACACCCAATGGAATGACTATAGTAGGTTGTCTTGAGGATTTTTGACTCTTACTCCTATTCTAAATGAAAATCAATTATCTAAATGCAAAAGAGGAAAGAAAGGAGAGATGCACATAAGGGAAAATGGAATTGCTTGAACTATCAATTTTGAATGCAATGGAATCCAAAAAGTTACTAATAGATTCATCCACATTTATCCTTCAATTCCCAATGAAACTATTTAACATGCCATAAATCAAGCATGAGGAGAAGCAGAATCACATATCAAAAAGAAAATGGAATTATCTATACTGAAAATACCATAGTGAAATGGAATCCAAATGTTTATCACAAAATCAAATATAATTGTCCTTCAACTCTTAATGCAAAACTAATCTTTGGGCAACAACACATGAAAATAAAATTAGGTAAATGGAATTACAGAGCCAACTTACCATCATGTTTGTCGACCTTTGTATTATCAAAAGAGATGACATTTATAGTTTTTTTCCATCTCTTAGTTCTGGCAGAGCAATAGTCATTCATTAGAAAGAAAATGATAATAAAACATGAAAACATCTAATCTGCATTATAATATGGACACATGGCATTTTCCCATTGATGATCTTGAATCCATGGAACTTCTAGAAATACATTGTGACTGTTTGTCTTCATGCTGCCTCATAAATTCAGTGGAAATCTTCATTTTCCTCATGTTTTTCTATTTGGCCCCAAGTCCATATAATTCATGTTCCAACAGTCACTATAGATTTGAATTCTCATTGTTGATTTCAAATAAAAAATCACAATTAAAACATAATAAACCTCTTTATTTTTCTTTATGATTTCCCCCATGGGTTCCTTTGTGTACACGTGTCTAGCACTCACTTTCTTGAATTGATTATCCTTTATGGATATTTGAAAAGTAGGAAAGTGAGCATCATTTATCCTTAAGAATCTAACAACTACATGATATCTTCTCTTTCATGTTACATCTTTACTACAGTTTGAAGTTTTAATATTTGTTTTAACCACAAAATAGTAATAACTACTAACCGCCTCATAACATCACAACTATCACTCATTCAATGTTGTCACTTGATGTGATGATGTGATAACTACTTCGAGGTTGAATTAGACTTCATTTGTAGGCTTGCAACTTACAAATCTTAACTTATCTTTAACCCTGCAATGATGAGATAAACATGCTTTCGCATCTTCGTGACCTTGACCTTAAGCTAATTTGAATACCATGTGAACATGTGATCTGCAGGTTTTTGTTTCTTCTCAACTCTAACTAGAGGTAAGTTCTAACTGCATGTAACCTTGTGATCTTTAGTCTTTTGCAATGTGGGTCGACCTGTTCCACATGTTGAATGCTCATTTTCTCACATTGGTTATCCTTTGTGTATCTTCAAAATGTAGGGAAACGCCAAGCATAGATCTACTGAGATCTGGCGATCACCATGAAACTGAAAACCATTTTTCATGCCATAAGCTTGGAAATTTTTTCCTCACGATCTCATGACCCACTCAGCTTAAATTTTGTTGCTTACGATCTTATGGTACCACATAACATCTCAACTTTGAAATTGTATACTCCTCATCTCACGACTGTCATGACCTCTCACTTAAGTTTTACAACCATATGATTGGCGTAACTTCTTAACTCTATAATTTGAGATTCATGATGTTATGGTTAGGGTATCATCTGGCATAGCATTGTAACTCTATAATTTCCCCTTTTAGGACATTAGGGTTAAAAACCCGTGACTGCATGCAAATTTCATATTTTATTCTGCCATTTTCTTTTCACTCCATAAGTTGTCATAATAAACCATCTGATGCCTTCTCAAAATTTGATATTCGATATATAGATTGTATTTCATAGGGACATGCCCTTCCAATAATGTTAATTATATTATATTAATAATAGTAATTATATAATTATATTAATTATACTAATTACATATTTATTCATTAATAAGCTTTGATTATATTAATTAATATCATTATATTAATATTAATTATATATGATTACATTATAATAGTATATGATTATATATATTACATATGAATCATTTTAATTAAATATTATTTTAATATATAAGAAAGATACAATATAATATGCTATTTGTCATACAGATATATATTAATTATCTATGACATATAAATGTCCAATTAAATATATAATAATATTCATATATATAATTAATAAATATTTATAATTATATAATATATAACGATTTATATTTGTAGATAATTATAATTTATTCTACATAAATTATTGATTATTAATATTATGCTCTTTATGTATAATTAATTTGTATACTAAAATTGGGATATCACAACCATCCCCTCTCGAATTTGCTTGTCCTCAAGAAAAATCATTCACATACAAACTCCTTTACTAGATACAAACATATTTGTATACAAAAGTCCTAAAATATTTATGAAATATACATCTCAGTGAATAAAAACACGAAACAAACATGATGTAGACAAATGAAAACACGAAGTAGACACAATGCATACACCAAATATACACGTTAGGAATTTCCTTAATTGTGATCCTGCAACCAAAAAATCATTAGTACACATTATATATAAATCAATCTCCCGACAAGGTGTTTATAGTCTCAATTTACTAACTTTTCAATCAAAACTATTTGTTCATTATAATATTAATCCATCAATTTCTCAGTATAGGAGGAGAAACTATAATGGGGTACCCTGTTACCCAATCAGTGGGCCTCGCTGTTTGCCCTCATTATCCTTAGCTCTCTCTGATCATTATTTATAAGAAGGTGCCTTTGTATGATGTACCCTGGGATATCTCATCACCGTAGGCCTTACTGGTACCCATAGGCTTTATCTGGTACCCTGAGTGATGTCACCCAGTCCATTCCACTGCAGGCCTTATCTCAACTTGGAGAATGATGATCTTAAGTAATTTAATCAATTTTACTTAACAACATTATAATTTACTAAACCTTTAGTTTATATTAAAGTGTGGATGAGAAATCTACTTATCCTTTGATTAGCCATTTCAAATCTATTTTTTCTTATATATTGCATGTATAGAAAAACTCATAATATATCAATGTCTTACCTTTAAATTTAGGTTTTGTTGAAGCTCTCTCTTGTACATATGTACTTTTTCATAATATCATAGTACAAACCTTTAACCTTCAAATATTGCTTTGGAGAATCTTCTTAAAATGAATTTAGAGTAATAATACATAATTTATAAGATCACATTTTCAAAATGAAAATATTACCATAAATTAACTTTGAAAGTACTTTATTCAATACCAAGAAATACATGAATAAATAAAAAACTTATATCCGCATGCCTTTTATTTTTCACACTTAGGGTAGAAGTTAATAAAATACTTACCCTTTACAAGAAGATATAGATAAATTGAATAAATTGAATATTTCTCTAAAAGCATTTTTGCTTAAAATAAAACATCATAAAATATGAATAGTATTCAAATATTAAAACTAGTACTTTAACTATTTCTCCAACTCACAAGCACCTTTCCATATCTTTTCTCAATCTGCACCTTATGCAATGTGTTGAAGCTATCATTGAATTTGGAGAGTTTGTTAAAATCAATGCGTGATTTCATATTTTTACCCAATATGAACATTCTTGCTTTTGTGCTTTCGGAGTTCTTATGATACACTTTTCTCAATTTGGTGATTAGGTTTAGGGTTCAACAAATGTTAAACATTTTCCTTTAGTAGCATCAATTCCATCATCTCACTCAAGAACTTTGAATGCTTCATTTAATCACTGATTTGACAAGCTTTCCAAATAAACCATCCAATTTGGAGAAAGGCTACTGCTACTCACAATAAATTGATCGATCATTAACCAAGATTAATTCCTCTGATCTTGGTTTCTCTCTTGATTGCTACTAATATTTTGTGAAGATTTAATTCATATGTTGTCAAAAAAATGTTGGGCATTTTCAAAGATTTATGGGCATTTTTGAGTTTGTAGGCAGCCCAAAAATGTGTAAAAACATTACAAACTTGTTGTCCAATCACGAGAATAGACCTGGGAATTATTTTAGATATAAAGAAAATCATTTAAAGCTCAAAAATGACTTCATAATTATGCCCAAACATAAAAAACGTGATTAAACCTTTTGACAACGACTTGTTTTTATTTCTATTAAAGCTTTAGCATCTTGCTCATCTTTACTCAATCTTCTCCTCCACAACTTCCATTCCAATATTTGATCTTCCCAACTTAAATTAATCTTGGTGTCATAAATCTGTTGATTCTCTTCATTGCAATATTTCTCTCTACTGCCAAACTCAAAATAGATCTTCATCTGATGCTGATTTTTTATGTTGTGAATTGTACTGTAGTGACTCGTTCAAAGGTGATGGTGTTTTCAACTCATTATGGGATATGCATTATTTACGATATATAATTATTGATTTATTGGATGCATTACAATATTTATTACTTGTAAATAGAAAGTAAAAGCACGTATGCATGGACATTGCACCAAAAATATTAAATTAGATTGAATAAAAAAATCATCAATATTGTAGTAATGCATTGATAGTGCCTGGGTCTAGGTTGTTTTCAGTTTCTATCTCTTGGATGTCTATTCTTTAAAACTAGATAGGAGGTGAGTCTTACCATGTTTCAGGTTAGTATGACATCTTCCATTGTTTTCTTTGTGAATGAGTGTGCTTTGCAATAGTGACTAAAATTGTAATCCTTCAACTAGAAGAAAACTTGCCATTATGACAATCAGCAAAGTTGCTATATAGAATTCAAGTATGAGACTAATAAAGGAGCTCAACATCCTGCAAAAACTTAATCGACCCACTCTCTAATTATATGAAGCAAATAAATAATTGATCATTGTAGGATTCATATAATTCAAAATTACTAAGCGGCACCAAATCCTTAATTAATTTTGTTTGAGATATGATCATATGTGCCACCACAACTACTTTTTGTTGTGCTTAACTTCTATGAAGAATTTTTAGCTAGCATGTTTTATTGTTTCAAGGGTGGTTGTATTTTTGTTGGGTAAACAAAATGGAGAGTTTGTGCAGCCCCTAACATAGCAAATAAAGTTTGCTATTTTTTTGCATATATTCCATCAAGAAAGCCATTTGACTTAAAGATGGTAAAGTGGTAATGAAGCAAATGGCTATAAAATTTGCATTTGCATTAAGTTATGTTGTCATCACCTTAAATTATCACACTGTAAAGAAAATGACATGTGAGACAAAATGGATAAAAGATGGGATTCTATAGCGAAGTCTTGTATTCTATTGATTGAATCTCACTGAAAAGCTTTCTTGAAGAATATGGTAGAGAATTTATGAACTGAGGGACAATTGGGGCAACACTGTTGAAAATTGAAACCTATACCTTTCCAAACAGAAAGAGAATGAAATTTCTTGAGCTACAAATCATCTAATTACTCTGAACTACATTTTGATCATATTGAAATAGACTGCATTGCAACCTTCCTTTGAGAGCAATGTGGAATATTGTAATGTCCCCATTCTTTGTCCCTGTTTGATAAGAGAAATTCCAATAACCAATGATAATAATTCTTCACAGGTTGACAGGATTTATGCTCTGATACCACTTGTAATGTCCCCTTTTAGGACATTAGGGTTAAAAACCCTTGACTACATAAAAATTTCATATTTTATTCTGCCATTCGCTTTTTACTCCATAAGTTGTCATAATAAACCATCTGTTGCCTTCTCAAAATTTGATATTCAATATATAGATTGTATTTCATAGGGACATGCCCTTCCAATAATGTTAATTATATTATATTAATAATAGTAATTATATAATTATATAATTATATTAATTATATTAATTATATATGATTCCATTATAATAGTATATGATTATATATATTACATATGAATCATTTTAATTAAATATTATTTTAATATATAAGAAAGATATAATATAATATGCTATTTTTCATACAGATATATATTAATTATCTATGACATATAAATGTCCAATTAAATATATAATAATATTCATATATATATATATAATTAATATTTATAATTATATAATATATAACGATTTATATTTGTAGATAATTATAATTTATTCTATATAAATTATTGATTATTAATATCATGCTCTTTATGTATAATTAATTTATATATTGAAATTGGGATATCACAAACTCTTATATCTTAAGCCTCTTGATCTTAGAAAGCCTCAAAAAATCACTTAAAACCAAAAGAAAGGGAGAGCCCAACAAACAAGTAAGTGGTTGACTTTTCAACCAACCAATGGCGTACATTCTTTTGTTAATTGAATTTTCACTAGCCCACATAACTATCTATGATCATAGCTGAACCATCCATGCATTGAATCAATGATCACATTCGCTTAACTTCACATTTTGATGTTAAATGGTTTTTCTTATTTTTTGTGGCACAAATTGCTTTCTTTACATTTTAAGCTTGATCACTTACAATGTCTTCCATGAAAAATATAACATAACATGAATCTTTGTCTTCAACATGATTAATAATAGAGGAAGATGAATCAGTAAAATATCCATACTTTCTTCTCATTAGAGGAATGCATAAAAATTCCTCCAAAACCTAATCACCTAGCCTTGGACTAGTGCATTGCTCACATTATTTCTTGCATTAGGTTAGTCGGGATGATAAGAAGAGAGGTCATCCTATGGAAACTATAGACTCGACTCAAGATGTTGATGCTTTGATTTTACTCAAACCTAAAGAAAAATGGAATGAACTGAAAATTGGGCAACAACTAGTTTTGTCTGGGGATTTAAGTGTGATAATGCTTAAAAGAATCCTAGCAATCTTTGGTTCCACACAACAAGGTGACAACTTTGAAACAAAAAGAATAGAATAATCTAGGAAAGAAACAAAAACTAATTAAGAAAACAAGAAACTAAGATGAAGTAGACTACATGAAAGAAAACCTACCTAACTAGCTACTATGTAGGGGTTACCTACTTTCAATTTTGCATTTGATATAACTTCAAATCTTGCCTATTATAAGAGCATGGTAGAGTTTCTACAATGGGATATGATAACTTGAAAGAGTCACTCTGATTTACTTATATGATCTAAAATGGCCCTTTCTACAAACATTGAAACTTGGATTGCATCCCTCTTGCTTCATGTCTCTTATCCCATAGCAGGACCAAATCACCTTCCGTAAATTTTCTTGGTCTTGCTCTTTTATGAAATAACCTTTTTGACTATTCCTTGGTGTTCAATAATTTTTCCAACCATTTCTTTCCTCTCTTCCTATAGCTTGGTGAGATATAAAATTATCTTTTCTAATCCATCTTTGAAAACATCTTCTTCAATCATAGTCTTTAGTTTACATGCAACAGCTCTAGAGGCAATGAAAAATTAGTTTCCACTCCATAAAATAACTCAAAAGGTTATATACCAATGGCCCTTTTAGGTGTGGTTCTATCAACCAATAAAGCATCATGTATCTTCTTGTTCCAACTTTTCTAATTATCTAAGACCAATTTCTTCAAAATATTAATCATATTCTTATTACTAGATTTGGTTTGCTCATTTCCTTGAGGAAAATAATTAGATGAGTGACCAACTTAAATAGCATTATCATAACAAAAATTAACAATTTCTAATGAAGAAAAGTAAGATTCATTATACATTTTCAATTTCATAGGAACTCCAAACCTCATCAATATATGTTCTTTGAGAAACTCACATACCACTTCTAATGAAGTCTTCTTCATTGGCTTGGCTCCAACCCATTTACTGAAATAATCTGTGGTAGTTAGGATATACAAATTTCCTTGACTAGAAGAAGGATTGATTGGGCCTATAAAATCCAAACCCCATTGATGGAAAGGAGCTTCAATCACTATTGGCCTAAGAGGTAAGACAACTAGCTAAGGTTTACTAGTAAACACCTTACATTTCTTACAATTATCTATATTCAACACTTCTGTCCAAAAGATCTAACATACATTATTCTCAAAAATAATTGCTCTTGCTGCCTTTGTCACTATTTTGTTCCTACTTTATGCTATCCCATTTTGTCTAAGTATTTTAGAGGCTATAAGCTATTTCTTTATACCATTATCTTCACAAATATTGTTGAATTGATTTGAAGCAAATTCCCGCCTCTATGAAATCTTATACATCTAATCTTCAAACCAAATTCATTCTCAACTATACTCTTAAATATTTTGTATCTCTCAAAATCTTCATATTTTTCTCTAAGTAATGCTTGCCACATCATTCTAGTGAAATCATCGACAAGAATCATAAAATACCTTTCACCATAGAATGCTCGTCTTTGTAGAACCACTCAAATATGTGTGCACAATGTCCAACTTTGCTGATGTAGTAAATTTCTTTCTTGGAAATGAGATTTTCTTCTATTTTTCCATTTCACATTCCTTAAACATCACATTAGTAGGATCTCTTACTACAAATGTAGTACTGACCTTCACAATGTTATCAATGTTATCAAAGTTGATATGATAAAATCTCTTAAGCCAAAACCAACTATCATCAAACTTCGTAACTAAACATGTCATCTCAGTAGGATTCAATTGAAATAAATTACCTCTTATTCTTGTATTAGTACAAATCAATGAACCATCTTTGTCTTTGATAATACAAGCCTTCTCCTTAAATTGTAACTAACATCCCTTGTCCACTAGCCATCCAACACTCAAATGATTATGTTTCAAACCATACAAAAACTAAACATCATCAATGTTAGTTTTGGTAGTACTTCAATGTTTTTCTCAAGATTGAATTATTTTGCATTTTTGGAGTCTGAGATTGAACAAGTCTACAAAATGACAATTTTTTTGCATTTCAAAAGCATATCATTAGCTTGCAATTGAACATTCGAGACATCGAGATATTGGAAAAGAAATATTAAAAGGGTTATAATTTCACATTTTGTAGCAACCAAGATCTAAGGGTACAAATTTTGCAATTTCACAACAACCAAGATCATAGGGTTCGAATTTCACAATTTTGTAGCAAGCAAAGTTATATCCTCTCAATTTCAGGATCTTATAGTTGATGAATTTATGTTAGTCCAATTTCTCAATTTCTCAAGCAATGAAGTAGTGTCACCTTGATTTTGAAATTTCAAAAAGAAAAGGTTAGTCCAAAGCCATAATTATAAAAATCAATGACAAAGGAAAAGTGCATATCATATTTACATTTGTTGGGATTAAATTCACATAGAATCAAATGTTAAAACAAATTTATGATGGTGCATGTGGAATAATCAAGAAAAGATGTTCAAAATTAATACATTAAATTTTGCCCATTGTTAAAATGACACCATGAGACTAGGATTTTTTAACATTCTTGATAGGTTTTAGAGACACACAACCTTGAGATTACCAGTACAAGCCAATAATACAGAGGAAGTTTCGAGGCTTGTTATGTAAAAAGACTTAACTTTAGTATAGGAGGACCAGTTGGATATTATTAATAGTATGTTTACTACTTCTTGGGAGCTACAAAACAATTATGCAAGCTATATTAGTGACTATCATAAATTAGAGCATGAGGAAGACAAGGCCAAGGTTTGAGAGATTCTTGTAGGGTTTCAGGATCCTCTAGGGCATCAATATTTTGATGATATTCTGGATATGATATAAGAATTATAATTCTAACGCTTCACCTTTTCATTTTCTATAAGAAGGGATACTTGGACCTTAGGATGAATATAAATATATAAATA
Organism: Cupressus sempervirens; assembly: GCA_028749045.1. NCBI lineage: Eukaryota > Viridiplantae > Streptophyta > Pinopsida > Cupressales > Cupressaceae > Cupressus > Cupressus sempervirens. The sequence continues at coordinate 36,574,266 of CM053788.1, read as the reverse complement.
TATAAATATATATATAAATATATAAATATATATATATATATATATATATAAATAAATAAATAAATAAATAAATAAATAAATATATATAACAATAGATAGGAAAAAGATTCAAATGGAAAAAGTGGATATAATATATGTATGTAGTTTAGGATAGATATTGCAACCAGTCACAACCCAATTGTACTCTTCTTTTTGAATTAATAAAGATACAATATTTCTATTCTAAAGTCTAGGAATTGATCATCAATATTGGTATCTATGAATTGTCCTCTTAGATTAACATTGTTTTTGATAGATTCAAATTGATGTAAATCCTCAAATAAGAAAAACTCATATGCTTATGTACATTTTTTTAAAATATTCTTCATCATTTGAAGTAAAATTCAATTAACTAGGGTTTCTAGACCCCAAGTTCTCCATCTAGTGAATGATGGTAGAGCGCCCATCTCCAAGCAATTTGATGTTTACCGTCGATATTAAAGTTGACTCTATTCTCCCTACATAAAATGACTGGTCTTCTTTTATTTTCAAAGATAGGTACAATTTTGGGGAAGGTAACATTCTTTATCATATCCTTCTGCATACATCATACCATATATCGTATTTTGGAGCTTTATCGAACTTAGATGCTAATTTTTTACCACTTTATTTGGTGTAGTTTCCCCTTAGATTTTACAACATGGGTTTGGGGGCAGCACCCCTTGTGGGGTCCTAAGGAAGAGTCCCAGGTGTGCTCCTCATTGTGGTACATGGTGGAGTTGAGGGGCAATGCGCCTAAAGGGGTTTTGGAAGGCAACGCCCCTGAAAACTTGACCGACTTTATTATTGTAAAAGGTGTCAACTTCTATTTTTCTATTGGATGACTCATTCTAGCCCTAAATTTGTAAGCAAAAAAAATCTTGTATAAAATGGCTTAAGGTTAGGAATTTTAGCATGTATGATGAGATTGCAGGTTCTTGCAGTAGTATTGAGCTATAAGGGATTGCAGATTGTAATTAGGTTGTAATCAATGGATTTAATAAGAATGTTGGACTTGTTGTTTGGTGGATGTAGCATAGGGATGGGCTAACCATGTTAAATCTATGTCTTGTGTTCTCTTTTGTGCAATTCATTATTTTTTTATAATGATTATATTTGCATGTAATTGTTATTTCTGTCACATTAATCCTAACACCATATACTTTATTTCCTTTACACTTCAGACTTATCAATTTTTTTATGCACCCAAACCATTTAGATATCTAATTTCTCCTTGAGAAGATACTTTCCTAGGTCTAAAGAGCGTCAAATGTAGAAATTAAACTATTATGTTTTAGTTTCAAATGTTGATCAAGATTTGTGTTGTGATTCTCAACATCTAGTGGGCCAAATTTGTAGGAAATCAACCAACAATTTTAAGAATCAACATATTGGTGATTCTGTTTGGAGAATTTTTGACAATTGAAATTATGAAGTTATCCAAGAATTTTAGTTTCACAAACCAGAGAAAGAAGTTTTTTATTCTGTTGGAGGAAAGAACCTAGAAGACCTAATAAATATTCCTCTAAAAAGAGGTGGCAAATATACTCATAATTTATGAGAATATGTGTTCATGAATAATCAGCTGTTTATAGTTGAGAAGAGGAAAAGTAATAGACATTTATCCCTAAAATTAATGTGGGGAAGAAGGTTTGTACATTTTAGAAAAGAATATAACGAATTCACTCCTAAGAAGAGGAATAGAAAGGGACAACAATTTGCTAATATGTCACTCACCATATGCAAGAAGTTTGTAGATAGAGAAAGAGAGTTTTATACTAATGATAAAGAAAATAATGGTGAGCAAGGGGAGAAAAATCCATTTCACAATATGGGTTTATTTCTTGATTAGGAACAACTTGATGCTCATCAAGTAGATGATGACACTGATAAGGAAGGATATGATGATGAAGATGAGATTTAAAAAGAAATCACAAAAACTCAAAAAAGATCTTCAAATATTATTATGCCCAAGAAAAGAACCAAAAGACCTTAGAAAGGCTCCAAGTGAGTTATTGGAAAGAACGAGCATAAAAAATAATGAAATCACTACTCTAAAAGGACTAGAGAAAAGGAAAGAAAAGAAAAAGGTGAGTCATCTAAATACACTCCTCGTAAAAATAGAAATTCTTCAATTAATACTATACATAAAAATCATTTCTATAATAAGAGTGAAGAAATAGGCTGTGAGTGAAATAATCAAATTAATGGATTAGATCAAAATAGAAATCAGAAAGACAGGACTAAAGGTATTAGAGAAATACCAATGATAATAATCAAAATATTATGAGAAACAATCAAAGAAGACAAAAAATTCACCATACAAATCAAGGGATGAGGATCCCTATGGTAATAGAAAGGTATAAGAAATTATATTTCATGGGGATTGTTGATTATCCAAACCTTGAGTCAAATGACTTGAGAACAACAATACCAAAATTCTCTAGAGAAGAGGATTAAATTGCAGAAACATGTGTGGTTAACCTCAAAAATATTGTTGAAGAATTTGAAGAACATAATGAAGATGTGTTTATGAAAATCTTTGTCCAGTCATTGACTAAAGATGCCACATAATGGTACAAAGGACTTCTCGATAAACCTATATCAAGTTGGCAAGAATTTGTTGACTTATTTCTTGAACAATTTGGAAATCATACTGATACAGCCTTTTCCTCACATGAATTAACCAATATCAAGAAAAATGTCAATAAATCAGTTTTTGAATTCAAAAAAATGTTTAATGAAGTCTTAAACAAAATACTATGAGATATTAGACCTATTGATTCTTTCTTATAAACTTTTACTTGAGTTCTTTTGAAAGTAAACACAATGGGATAAGGTCTCATAGGCCAAGCACATTAAAAGAAGCATTTAGAGTTTCTATGACAATTAAGAATGATAGAAAGGCTACAAGAAAATGTGAGAAGAATGTAGACCCAAGACTATTTGATCATAAAGTCCCCAAGTAGAATAAAGATGAAGATAAAATTGAAAAACTCTAGGTTTGATTAAGGATCTTCATATGAAATATAAAATAATGAAGAAATGAGGCTCAATAGGAATGATAAAACTTACAACAAGACATATAGATATAGATAAGAGGATATGCCTTATAACACACCCTAGAAAGATGACAAACCAATAGGGAATAATGAAACTCCTAACCCATTGAAGAAAAGTAGCCATTATGTTGCAAACTATCCTTGGTGTGAATCTTGCAAGATAGCTCATATTATAGAGTAGTTTTTAGTGGCAAGAAGCATATTAGAAGAAGAAACTCACCAAGGAGATGAGTAGTGAATAGTGAATACATTATTATCTGAGCCCTTTTGGAGGAGAGGATGACTCTTCTGAAGAAGAATATATTCCTGATATCTATGGGATGAGAATGAGACAACAATACTCTCAACAAGTTTTTTCTAATAATGATGAAAAGCCTACACTAAAGCCACCAACTAATGGAGAAAGAAGGGCTCTTACAATTGCAACAGCTAAACAACCAAGGAGCAATTATGCAAAAATTTCCACTCTAGATAAGAAGGATAAAGAGAAGGTGATGCCCAATGATCAACAACATACTAATCCATAGGTAACTTATCCTTCAGAAAAATAACTAGAAGGTGGGAAATTGGTAAGTAACAACTCATTCATTCTTAATGCATTATGACAATTGAAAGTTGAGTTCTATATTTAGAAATTATTAAAATTCTTGAATATGGAAAAGAGGTTTTAAATATTTTATCTGAAAGTGACAAAGAGGGACATAGTAAAGATAGAATATTGAGGAAGCACCAATTTTTTACCTTGGAACTAATGTAAATGAAAGCACGTTGCAAGTAGATCCTTTCTATTTAACTCTATTGATAAACAACAAATTGGTTAGAAATTGCATAGTGGATTTAGGGGCGGCTATGGACATAATGCATGTAGATGTTATGAAAGAATTATGATTGAAAGTAGATATTACTTATGGGAAATGCTATTCCATGGAAAATAGGTTAGTTTTTGTGGCTAGTGTAGTAAAAAATAATGATTCCAAGTTCCCCACTTGTCCTGATGTATCCTACAAGACATATATAATTGTGGTAGAGGTTCCTTCTTGTTATGACATGGTATTTTCAAGATAATGGTCAAATTTAGTTGGAGGGCATATAAAATTGGATTTATCTAATGAAACTATTATGATAAATGGTCAAAATATTTGAATTGATAAGGAACCAATATTTGATTACCTTGTTGAAAATTTTCATCCAAACATTAGAGTTAATTTTTGCCAAACTGATACCAACAATTTCTAGGTAAGTATAAATAAAACCATTTAAATTATTGAAGATACTAATAAGGATATTATATAGGAAGAAAATAGTGATATATGACACATGTATTTTGATGGAGCTTGTAGAAAACAAGGTAAGTGTAGAAGTAATCCCTACATCCCCATCAGGTAAGGTGTTCAGGTATGCCTTTTTGTTAAAATTTGAATTCATAAATAATGTTGCTAAATATAAAACTCTAAACTTAGGATTAAATATGGCAAGATTCCATAAAATAATTTTGCTCTCGGTATTTGGAGATTCAGATTTAATAATATATTAGATTAGAGATAAATTGATGACAAAAAACTCAAGGTTAAAAAAATACAAAAAATATGTTTGTGACTTGATTTTTTTGATGCATTTTAAATTAATTGGTTTGATAGATTTGATAAATTTTTAGCTGATATGATAGCTAATTTAGCTATCAAACAAATTGACATCCTGTTACAAGAACTTGTGTAGGTTGAAATGAAGAATATAACTTCTATACCTGATAATGTGTACAATTGGAAAGTTTTTGAAGATGGTAAATATTTTATGAAATTGTTAACATGTGAAGAATATTATCAAGACATTGGTATGGATATGACAAGGACATTGTTCTTGGAGAAGAAATTGTGCAACTCAAGTTTAACAAAATACTAATGGGATTAGTGAATTTGAATAAAATATTCGATGAATATGAAATTCTCAAGACACACACCCCTATTAATATGAAGGAGTAGATTGAGAAGATTAATCTTGGAAATGAGCACTCTCCTAGGGAGGTTTTTATTGGCAAAAATCTATACAATAAAGTAAAGCTAGAGTTAATTTCTATATTAAGGAATTATAGACATGGTTTTTCTTGGTCATATGAAAATTTAAAAGCATATAGAGAATATTTTTCTCATCATGAAATACTTTTCAAAACAAATGCCAAGCTTTTTGAGGTAGATGTAGAGACCTATAAACCCAATGTTATCCCCTAAAATGAAAGAAGAACTGATTAAAATGAGGGATGTTGGTATAATCAAGCCTATTAGATATTCTACAAGGGTTTCAAATTTGGTTCCCTTTAGAAAGAAGAATCAAGACGTAAGATTGTGCCTTAATTTCAAATATCGTAATATATAATAATTAAAAGATAATTATGCTTTCCCAAATATGGAGGTTTTATAGCAAAAGGTTACATGAAATGAAATTTTGTCTATGATGGATGGTTTTTCTAGTTACAACCAAGTGAAAGTCAAGGGAAAATAATAATACAAAATGACATTTAGTACTCCATGGGGAGCATATGTGTATGCCAGAATGCCATTTCGATTAATAAATGCTAGAGAAACTTTTCAAAGAGCAATGTATGTTGCATTTGAAGGACTTATTGATTACATCTTGGTAGTCTATCAAGATGATCCTACTACCTATTCAAAGAAATTAGAAGATAATTACAATCATTTGGAAATGATCTTTGGGAGAACCCTTGAATATGAGATACCTCTTAACCCAAAAAAATGTCAGTTTGGAGTCAAAGAAGGAAAATTATTGGGATATATTGTATCTAGAGAAGGTGTGAGGATATATCCTAATAGAGTAGAAGTTATTGATAATAAAAAGGTTCATAAAACTATTAAAGTTATTTAGTCATTTTTTGGGAAGATTAATTTTGTTAGGAGATTTGTTATAATATTACAAAAATTATTAAACCTATGTCATAGATGTTGAAGAAAGGAGAAAACTTGGTTTGGGATGATGAAGTTTTACAAGCTTTTGTATGTATAAAGAAAGCAATAAAGGAAGCCCCAGTTCTCAAGGAACTAGACTTTATGAAACCTTTTCAAAACTTCTCCTTTGCATCATATCATACAATTGCTATAGTCATTCTCCATAAAAATGAAGGAGGACATGAAAAACCAATTGCCTTTTTTAGCATAAGGTTGAAAATCTTAGATTTAAATTATGATATCAATGAAAAATAAGCTTATGCTCTAGTAAAAGAAGTTAAAGCTTTTAGGTCATATTGGGTAGGTGATGATGTAATAACATATGTCCTCAATGCTGCAGTCAAAGACATTTTTACACAAACATAAACTATAGGAAGGAGGTGTCAATGGATTAATCAAATCCAAGAATTCAATATCAACATTCAAATTACCAAATTAGTAAGAGGTAAAGGATTAGCCAAAATCGTGATTGATTCTGTAAGAAATGATAATGTTGAGCAAGGAATGAGAAACAATCCAAGTAAGTTAAGAATGAAACAATGTTACCATAAGATAAGCAACTCCAAGAGCATACACCAAGATGGTTCAAAAATGGAGACAAGGATTTATAAGGGGAAAGCAAAGAAAACCCCTTGTGAGTATTATGAATGAAGGCAAATGCCTAGAGAAGAGAGAGAGAGAGTGTTGGAGCAAAAGTAGCTCAATACAATAACATCAAGTGCTAAGAGTGTTGTGTTGTTGTGAAGAAAGAAGGAGGAGCATCTCTTATATAGAGATGAGAGAGGAGTTGCATTTGTAACTCCCATTTCTATGAATGCCACATTCATAATAGGTGTGTGCAAAGTGTCACAATCCTCTTAAGGAGGATAAACTAAATAAAGAAATAAACAAGAGTTGTCCTTACATGTGGAATAAAGGAAAAACAATGACATGTCCTCCACATGTGTACAAGTGGACAAACTACATGTAGGGACCCTTGGAATATCCCAATTAAAATATATATCCAAGGAAAGATTAACCTTTCTAACAGATTCTAACTTGGAAGAAACATAGTTTAATCAAGTGGAAGAAGAGTACCCTATAACTCAAGCATTGAAAATTTCCCTTGGTACACTGGTATCAAGAGTATAACATGAGATTGTAATGAAACCATCCTAACACCTAGGATAACATGTCAAATAAAAGCATAAACCACACCTCTACCAAGAACCCCATGAGTCCTCAAGATGCAACTATCTCCACACACCATGAAGATAACCAATAATAACAAGTGTAAGATGCAAATATCAAAGATGATTTTGCACTAATAGGATCTAAGATATTCTCAAAAATCTTCAAACACTCAATAAATATATCAATGCCAAAAACTTCCACTCCATCGTGGTATTGAGTCACCCATAGAATCATAAAATCCATCTCCTACATGAAGATCCTCTAGGTCTACATACCCAAAAAAGTGGTAGTACCAAGTGAAACTAGGATGTCCAAACCTAAAAGATACAAACTAAACCAAGAACTAATTCTGTACAACCACCTCATCACTATCACAAGCTCCCACTAAACCATGTATCCAAGATATCCATGAAATCATGATAAAAAATCATTATCCAACTATGAGAATTAGCCAAGGCATTTAGCCATCAAAGAACTCATAGTGCACATCATGAGATTCTCAAAAGAAACCAAATAACAATGATCCTCAACCAAGAAGATATAACACCATAACTAAATTAGGAATCTCAATCATTGAACATTAGCAAAGTACTTGTATATCCAATTGAATTTAATACCAAAATCCATGGGACCATGATCACATCCATGAATTGAGAATCTAACTCTCAAAGTGTCCAATTTGCCAACATAAGATAGTCAACCAAAATCCCCCACCATGATTTCACTTGGTAACAACATCTCGCCCCTTCTACATGAAGAGAAATAAAAAATCCATGTGACAAAGGGTATAGATAAATCAAATCCAATCCAAAAATATGAATATTCATCAATAATGAAATATCAATGAAAAAAGGAAACCCATATCTAAGCCATAAATGCAACTTGTAAGTATAGACTATTTACAATAGCGCACAACTTGTAGATCCAATAAGTCATCATATATATCCAAACCAAACAATGATAACCATATTATCATGAGAGGAATATAAAATATAAGATGAGTATACAATGACATCAAATGTCAAATCTCCAAAGCATACAATGTCATAAACTCACAATGTTACCATAGTCAACATATATCATAAACTTAGAGAGTGTTGGTACCACCATTAGGAAGGGAACCAATAAATTGAGCAAAAGACTTATAGAGAAAAATCCCTTGCCCAACCTTGGTTTGCATAAATCTGATACATCTACTTGAATTGATAATTCTAGGAGAAAGTCTAGCTCTAGATCCAAACGTAAATCCACTAGAAGGAACTATGGGGAGCAAGAGGAGGAGGAAACATAAAGTGAAGGTAAAGATGAGGAATAAATGGAGGATGAACCAAATATTCCTTTTCCCTCTAGGGTTTTTGACACCTTCAAAAGAGAGACCATTACCCTGGATTCTAAGAAGGGGGAGAATGTTCGCTCGAACAAGTTAAGATTACTTCACTCATGAGAATTGGGAATTTGGGGAGTCAAAGTAAAGTGAAGGTAATTGGGGGAGAGGATGGGAAGATTCCTAAACAAATAGAGGGAGATAACATTTAGCTAGATGGGGCCACTATGGGAGAAAAAGAAAAGAGAAGGGGATCCTAGAGATCGAGAGGATAGAAAAGTCTATACCAAACTTGGTCAAGAAGAATGCCGAGCTGGAAGATAATTTTGAAAAGGTTGCCAATTTCTCAGTGTAGGTGATGCATTTGGTAGCCATCACCTTCTACCTCATGTAGAATAACAAGGAAGGAACTGATGATGCTAATGACATGGAGACAATTCACTCATTATTTGACTTCCTGGCTGCAACTGCTTCCTGGGAACCCAAGGACCCAGAGCAAGCAGGATTGGTGGCTGCTTCTATGCTTTCAGTTTAATTTTTTGTTCTATGTTTAGTAGGTTTTTTATTGGCATGAGGGCTCTCTCTATTAGTTTTTACTTGATTGGTTTAATGACCACTGTGAATCAAGTTTATGCATAATGTTGACATGGCAATGGTTTTTACTAGTAGTAGTAATAAAAACACTTTATCATGGGGCTTTTTGATGGTTAAGAAGGGGGTTGGGTAATTGCATGCTAATGACTTCTGATTGATTCTTAATCTATGTTTTTCTTTGTATGGGTTAGCCCTGATTTTGGTTGCTTAATATCAAAATCATATATCATAAACCATTTAGATTAATATATCACATATTGAACTATGCCAAACCTACCCAAAATCTGAACTAATGTGTAGAGCTCTCCAAAAGTTTTCTATTGGTCATTCTAAGTCCAAAATATGAATCTGTATGTCCAAGTTATGCCCAAACAAACAAATAAATAAATAAATGTATGCTAAAAATAAATAACATCTTCTTTTGGGCTCATAAAACATGAAATAATGTAAACATCACAAAATTAAACGTATACCAAATTGTAGTATTTTGAAGTAGCTTTCCAATGACTATAAGATGTCTAGAATTTGACATTCCGACTCAATGTTATGGCCATTTTAGAAAAAATAACCTTTTTACCATTTTCAAAGAGATTTTTGTTTTGGTGACAAAAATTCTATTAGTGTTAAATTTGCAGCCATTATGGCCTAAAACTAAAAACCTTTGCATTTTCTCTCAACATGGTTGAACTCGGGCATATTATATATCAACATTTATGGAAAGGCCAACCTGAATCCAATGGCAAGGTGTGGTTTTTCCCAAGGGGTCATAGTGCAAGCTCCTCCCTAAAATCCTCATTTTAATGAAACATCCAAAATATCCTTTTGACTAATAATCTTACATGCCCAAAATATACCAACAACCCATCATAACAACAAAACCAAAATCCCTTTTGGTGGATGACTCAACATCATTAAACCTTAACTTTGGCAACTTGAAAAGAAGGGGTTTTTATATAACAAATAATTGCTGCCTTTGTAAAGAAAAGGAAGAAAGTATTTCCCACCTTTTCTTAGATTGCTAGTATGCTTTAGAGATTTGGGCTAAGGTCTGGGAAAGATTTGGCTTGGACTGGGTTATGAAAGATAATTTGGGATAGTTTGTGGAGAATTGGTGTTGTCCCTTTTATCACCCTAGATTAGTTTTTCTATGGAAAATTGTTCCACCATATGTTTTCTGGCACATATGGAAAGAAAGAAATAAAAGATTATTTAGGGAGGAGATTAAATGAGAGGATGTGGTTTTTGGAATAATAGACAAATTTTTGAAGGAAAATTTAAGACTGGCTACATGTAAAATGCCAAAGGAGGAACAGCTAGACATGAAGGCCTAGTTGCTGAAAGATGGGGTTGTCATGAGGATTTTTTCCTCTTTGATAACTCAAAAATGATGATGAGATAGTAGACAAGATGGAGACCCCCCACCCTAATGTAGTATAAACTGAACTTTGATGGTGCTTCAAATGGAGGTATAGGAGTGGCAGGAGGAGTGCTACGGGACAGAAATGGTGATGTGCTATTGGTGTATGCAGGAAAGGTGGGAAATGGAAGCAATAATTTGGTTAAAGCCATGGTGCTATTATGGGGCCTTTAGCTAACTAGGGAAATGTAAATTAAGGAGTTAACAATTGAGGGGGACTCCAAATTAATTGTTGACTTCGTTAAGGGAGTGGCCAGATCGGTTTGGAATATTCGAAACACCAGTATGGATATCAAGCAAGTCTTGAACGGAATGGAAAATGTCCACCTACAACACATTTATAGGGAAGGAAACAAGTTGGCAAATGCAACAGCTACCATGGGATTTAACGCTAAGGAAATCATGTGTTGGAGGAATTAGGTTGATCTCAACAAAGATATTAAGTCGTTGATAATCATGGAAAGAGGTGGGAATAATATATGATGATGACTATAAATTTTAAATGTAGGGCCAACTTTGGCAACATGGTGATAATGTTCACTAAATTTAACAATAGCTTTTTGGAAATAATGGGAAGACATGACTGTACAAATGGTAATCGAAGTGATTGCAAATTAAGAGAGATGTCACTTCATAATTATGGTAACCCATTGCGAGTTGCAAATTACTTCCCAATTGGAAGTATGAAAGATATCATTAATCAAGATGTTAGAAAATGTCAAGGTGTGAAAATTATGATTTTATACATTCACAAATCCTATAATAATCTTGCATGAGATTTTGGAGCTTATCAAGCATGGGTCTGTGAATTTTATTTGCTCATTGTTAAAGGGTTTAAGGCAGAGAGTAGTTGCAGAGAGATTTTTGTTGAGAATGTTCAGATGTGTATTACTGAAGAAAGGGAGCAGGAAATTGGTGAAATAGAGATGGGTGGGGACTTGAATAGGTTGGAACCCATGAAAATGGAGAATTTTAAAGATAGGATGGCCACTTGGTTTCTTCTGAAGGAAGGGGGTTTTCTGCCCTACATGCAGTCGATGGCAGGATATGATGAGAACTACGTGCTCTAATTTGTTAATGGATGGAATGAGAGGAAGGTCACTATTAATGGTATCACCTTCCAAGTCACTGAGGAAGTGATTGCCATGGTGAATGGCCTCTTAATGAAGGTGAAAAAATGGAGAAAGGTTACCAAAATTATTGATGAGGCCAATATGAATAGCTTCTTCGCAGAAGGTGAGGCAATGATATGTTACAGAGGAGGGTTTAAAAGAGACAAGCTGCCCACCCCATGGGATGATGTGTGTCTAGTCCTTATGAAGTATCTGACACTAGAGGGTAGGTTTGGTGTTTATTATTACCATCATTTCCCTTTGTCAAACATTTTAGGAATAGGGATTTCATTTCTATCCCCTTTTATCTTCTGCATTCCCTTGAGGATATGGTTGTTGATGTTAGAGAAAAAAGAAGTAAAGGTTTAAATTTTACCATAATTCATCAAGGTTTAATCTTTTGCCTCTATCAGTTTCACTTGGCCCTATGCCCCCTTAGGGTGGTGGTAGTGGATAACTAGTGCCACTGCTAGAATTCACCCCTGAGCTCCAATATGGGCACTAAAATTCACACCCCTCGACCCTCCCCTAGTAGGGAAAACAAGAAAAAGAAAAAAATTGATACAATAGAAGAACAAAGGGGAAACAAGAAGACAAAAATTGAAAAACTAGTTGAGGTTGATGGAGAGGATTCAAAGGAGGAGATCGGGGGTAAGGCTAGGAGGAGATCTGGTAGGCTTGCACAATCTAAGGCTAGGTGCAAATAGAAATCCCTAAGATATTTGGTTGAGGAGGTTGAGGAGGTTGAGGAAGATAGTTCAGAAAATAATAATGAAGGAGGGGAGGAGGAAGATAATTCTTATTCCAAGAAGGATGATGGAAAGGAGGAGGTGGAGAAAATTTTTAACTTAGGGGATAACTCGGTGGATAATGCCCAGACCCAGGTGTCTGTTGGTAATGCTTTGAATATGGAGATTAACCATGTGTCTGCCATCTTTTCCCTCAAAACCATTGCATTTTATGAAGAGAGCAACAAGATGGACACTTCCCCCATAGCTATTTCATCACTAGTTAAGGATAATTCTAAGGTTTCCTCTAACCTAAGTGTTTTGCAGGATGAAATCTAGGTTCTAAAAACTAAGGAGGAAGCTTTAAAGGTGGAAGCAAAGACTAAGGAAGGGATTGAGGTGCTAGAGGAACAATATGCTAAATTTGAAAGGAGGGTTAAAACTTTGGAGGAGGGATTTTTACCTTCTCCAAATTTGGCCTCAAAGTCACACATGCTGTAGCCACCACCCTTCAATTGCTGGCACAGGAAAAGGAGGACACGGGTATGGATATGCAGGACCACAAGCTGCTCTTCAAGTTCCTTGTTGATGACTGGGCCTAGATCCTACTGGATGTGAAGGGGAAAGGGAAAAAAGAAAATTAAGTTTCTTAGTTTACTGAGATCCTTGGATCCAAGGCCTTTTTATGTTTTACTGTTTGTTAAGGTTTTGTTGGTTTACAACTATAATTATGACTCAGGTTGGCCTATTATGCCAATTTTGGTTTGGTTGAATTTCGTAGTTTGCTAGTTTTCTTGGCTTGGTTTTAGCTTAGTTGCTCTTAAACTCTATTGGTTTCTGCAGACATTTGGAACTATGTTGATGTTTAGTTAGTCTTTTGTCTAATGGTGGTTTATGTTGGTAGTGTGCTGACTCATAATAGAGAAAAACATTTGTCTGATGATCAGTTGGAAGTAATTACAATGAAATTACCCAACACCTTTTTGAATTTCAAAAACTCTCCCATTAGCATAATAGTAAGTAAGTACTTCTAAAAACAACAAAATTATTAACAATATACATAAACTTGTCCATTGGAGACAAATAGGCCAAAATACCAGTCCAACATAAAAAACATGAGAGGGTTAGAAGGCTTAGAGAGAAGCTAACAAACATAAGCACAAAATAAAATTGAAAACACACCTGTAGGAGGAAACTAGTCATTGGTTCCTCAGGTTCTCCAGTAGCAAGTGAAGCTAGTCATTGGCTAGGAAGACGTATAGAGAGCAAGTAGTCTCCACCTCCTTGTTGTTAGTTACACTATCCTTATTAGTCTGCATGACATAGAGCGTAGTGTTTTCTGAGTTGATAAAACACACTGAGAAATTAGCAACCATATTGAACTTATCCTCTAGGTCCATGTTCCTCTTGATTAAATTAGCAATTGACCTCTCCAACTTCTCCACCTTTGGGTTTTCCTATATTTTTTCATCTATTTCCACCATGGTATATTTCTATTGAGTGTGCTCAACCATCGATGACTTACCCTTATCTTCCCAACCTCTCTCAGTGATCTTTACCTAGGTATGGCTATCCATGTTGGCCATCCTAACTAGTGAAGTGACCATTCCCCGCTCCTCAACATTCTCATATTTTTGACCCTCCTCCATTACCTTAGAGGGTAGAAGGCTATTCTGACCCTCCTCCATTACATCCTCACTCTTAGTTTATTCCTTGTCATGTTCCCCATAATTCCCTTGAGTGGATATACATTTAGGTCTAAGGCAAAACTTTTATCCCAAGTTGTCCATATTAGGATTGCATGGAGTGGTCAAGGGGTTTTTCTCTCTCATCCTTTTTCTCGCCCGATTGATCCCCTTCCTAGAGGTGATGCTAGTATTTTCAACATCCAAGATTTCAATTTTTCCTTCTTAATCTTTCTAGCCAAGGTAGTGGGGTCCTCATATAGCTTGGATCTAGTAGGGGAGAGGAATTTTGACCAGTGATTTTTAGGGGCAAAGGGTTAAATATCAAAATTTGAGGGTGGAGGCCTTTCTAAAATTTAAAAAGACAAAAAATTAAAGCTTGACGATAAAAAAAGTATTTTTTTCCTTCCTCATATAGCTTCCTAATATTCCACACATAATCCTATACATAGTCTAACATGAGACAAGGGAAGGAAATACAATATTTGATTTGGAAGTGATTCAGAGTAGGGAAGTGATAGTAATAACAAACCTTAGCCTTGACCTCCATAGTAACATAACACATAATGACATAATAGACCATATCCCATGGTTTAGGAAGCTATTCCTGTGCAAAACAACCATGGAAGCAGACAAGGGTTTTGTTAGAGTGAAATAATTTCTTGAGGCTCCTCTCAATCGCTAGACTATGATGCTTCCTCCATAATTTTCCTTTCATTTATAGGTCAGTTGTGTTAGCTATCAACTCTTTAGTAAATTCAAAAGAGATCTCGTCGATAGTAACCCAATGTTTCTTCCAAGAATAGACAAACTATTAGGTTACCATCTGATAATGACCCTCAATGCTTTCCATGAAGGGGATGAAACCACCTTCCTTCAAATAAGACCATGCCACTCTATCTTCCTTAACAACTCTGAATTCTCGATGGATCAATTTTCAAATTTTCTCCCTCCATAACCTCATTGTCATTAAGGTCCACAACCAAAAATTCTTCCCCTTCCTTAAGTTTGACTTCCACATCCTTCACCTATTTGAACAAATTGGTGAGAAAATCTAGAGCTAGAACCTCACACACCAAGAAATGATGTTTGAAATTATGAAAACCCTAAGTGCATAAATAATTATTGTTTTTAAGGTGCTAGATCATAATATATTTGTAATTTTCTTTTGCATTTTAGTCTCGAGATTTGGAAATCCATATTGGATGATGTAAAATATTGTCCCAAATATTTCATTGAATATTGGCTTTCCAATTCCCATCACAAGTAATGATTGCCAACTTTTCATGAGAGGTAGTGCTAACATGATTTAATAACATAAAGGCCTCCTCAAAAGTTATCATGATCATGATGCAACCCACTAAACAAGAAAGGTAGTTAGTGATCATGTAAATAGCCATCTCTAAGCCCATCATGATGAGAAAATCCTTGTCGTACCACAAGTTGCACTCTATCATTTAAAGGACTCTTTATGAACAAGTGATTTGATCACCATTGGAAGATCTTGCTCATTCTAAAAAACTTGAGCATTAATGACTTTGTGGCTATATCCTACCAAGTTTTCCACCACTTGGTTTCCTTCCCTATAGACATGTTGCATCCTAATGTTATTAAACCTATTCAGGATACATTGGGTTTCCCTAATAATCGACATGGCATGCAAACTCATCTTAATATCCCCCTTGACAACTTTAGTGACTAATCTCTCTCCACAATTAAATTTTGAATTCCCATGTTCCTGGCTCATTTCACTCCCCACAAGAGCCCAAGTGCTTCTACCTCATTGCTCGAAATGCTACCACATTTTCTAGATTATTCTCTAGTACCAACACCTTTGGGCATTCTAGATCATTCCTCCCACTATAACACCCTCCCCATGCTTAGACCCATCAATATTTAATTTCCACCAATTTGGGGGAGGTGGCTGCCATTTAGTTTGTAACCTCTCCTTGAGCTTATAATTATCAGCTCTCTCTATTACCTGGTTGATGCCGCAAAGATTTTCCTAGTACCATGTAATTTGTGTGTGCGGGGGGTGGGGGTGGAGGGGAGGGTAGGGGGTGGGAAGGTGGTTTCCATTTCTAGTTTAAGTCACCCTCACTTATTCCTCCCATACATCTACATATGACCACTCTTAGGGAGTATTTGCATCTTTAAAGATACAATTGTTTCATTCTTTCTATATGTTCCAACAGATTTATAGGGGAATGGTCTTCCATATCATTTTTATCAGGGGGTGGTGTGAAGGGCTTGGCCATCTGAGGATAAATTAGGAAACATTATTTTTGAAGACTCGTGATATTCTGAGCTAACTAAGAATAGTATACCAAACTTGCATAGAGTAAGGACAATGAATGAAAAGGTGAGGGATGGAATATTTGCTATGGAAACACATCACAAACCTATTTCACATCTGAAAGCCACATCTCTTAAGGTTGTCAATGGTGAGATTGTTGTTATGCATAATCGACCACCAAAAAAAATAGTTTTGGGGAGAAAGTGAGATTTGAAAAAATTCTTCTAGTCCTCAGCTCATTCCTTTCCAATTAGGGAAATATAAGCCAATATCACACTAAATCTCCCACTTGAATTTTTATCCCACATTATTTTATCCAACACAGCGAAGGAGGGAATATGAATATCCTTAAGGAGAGCATATAATTTTTTAGATAAAATTTTATTCATCTTGATTTAGTTATCAATGTTGAAGGCCTTCCACTCTTTGTGATGGATGTAGTGCTTCACCATTTCTCCATCTCAATTTCTCCCCTCCCCTTTAAAGTAGAGAACTTCATTTCATTTAAGGGAACTTCCCATATCCATTTGTCCTTCTAGAATCTTATCTAGTTTCCATCTCCAATGCTCCATCTTATGCCCCCTCTCAATTACTTTCTTATCTTGATGATATTTTTTCATATCCTTGAACCCATCAATAAACCTTCCCCAAAGAGAGCCTAGGTGAAAGGATGCTAGTTCAAGTATTTAACACTCATAATATGACACCATGATGCCAAATTCAAGGCCAACTTCCAACTGACCTTCATCATTATGGCTATATTAAGATCTCCAATTCATCTTAGATTCAGACCTCCTTGAGATTTTGGTTTATAGATCCTGTCCCAACTAACCAAGCTTAGTCTTTTCATTTTCTTTGATTCTGTCCATAAGAAATTCAATTTTATTTTCTCAATAATATCCATGATCTTGCTAGATATCTTAAATAAAGATTAAAAAAATAGGAATTCCTTGTAAAGATGCCAAAATTAATTGAAGTTAACCAGCATTACTTAGGATATTTTCTTTTCAACTTGCCAATTTCCTATGCGTCCTCTCTATCATAGTATTCTAGAATTGGGGGGTCACTTCCTTGACTATAAGGGGAAGACAAAGGTAAGTGTCAAGGAGGTTAACGACCCGACATTGAAACTCCCTGATAATTCTTTGTTGCAAAGCCATCTTTGTATTGTAGAAGTATAACTTTCTTTTATGATAATTGATATATTGCCCTAACACTTCCGCATACCCATTCAAAGTATTTTTCTAGGCCTTCACCTCCCTTATGGAAGACATTCCATAAAGGAATGTATCATTAATAAACTATTGTAGCACCTTAGGGGGAGGGTCAAAGCTAGTTTAATCCCCATAATTTCATGTCAAGATGCCAAGGTTAGGAGGTTCCTACCAAGAATCTTAGCAACCAAAATGAAAAAGTAAGGTGACAATGGATCTCCCTGTTTAAACCCCTACTTCGATGGGAAAACAAGGCCCTAGTGAAACATTAACAAGAATAGAGAACTCAACAATATTTTTCATTTCTCCAATTAAAGTGATAAAATTCTCCTCTAACCCAAATTTCCTAAGAATTTTAATAATAAATTCCCTTGGCACCTAGTCATAGGCGTTAGAAATATCAAGCTTCAAGGCCATTGCAGGGTTACTACTTCTTTCCATAGAGTACAAGACCTCGTGGGAGGTGATCACAACATCCAGGATCTGCCTCCCTAGAACAAATCCATTTTGAGTAGAGCTAATAGTTGAATTCAAAATCAATTTCATTCTATTGACCATCACCTTGAAAAATATCTTGTAAGTAGTATTATAGAGGTTTATTTGTCTGAGTTCTTCTTGTTGGGTGGGGTCATTAGTTTTAGGAACCAAAACTATTAAAGTCTCATTTATCTCTCTAAGAATTTTATCAGTTCTAATAAAATCCCTCACCTCATGGACAAGATCATACTTGATAATCTCCTAGAATTGCTGAAAGAATGCCAGGGGAAAACCATCTAGTATAGGGGCATTGAAGGTTCCCATGGAAAAGAATGCCTTCTTAAATTCATCCTTGGTCACTTTCCTCATCAGGTCTTGGTTAGTTCTATCATCAACAACTAGGTGTAAAACTTATAGTAAGTCTATCTCAGTTTAAGGGCTAACTTGATTCATTGGGGGATTGTAAATATCTTGAAAATAGTTGGTAGTCCACCTCCCTATTCCCTTCTCATCATTAAGTTCAACATAATCATTGTTAATCAAATTATTAATAGTGTTTCTTTTTTATTTTCTTATGCTTAGAAGGAAACCTATGGAAAATGGTTGTGTTCCTATCTCCTTTTAAAGGCTATTGAACCCAAGATCTTTGTTTCTAGAAAACTTCTTCTCTTCCAATTACTTGATTCCATTTCCTACTTCACCCCTATTCCTCTTCACACATAGCCATTGAGAGGTCTCCTTCTGCCATCCTCTCTTCTAATTCATTGAGCTTTGTTTCAATTTTTTTTTTCCTGTTTGAAGATATTGCCAAAGTAGATCTTACTCTACTTGATAACATCCCTTTTAATAATTCGTAACTTCCTCACTCTAAAAAACATAGCTATCCCATGAATTTTAGTGGTCCACTAGAATTTGTCCAATCTCTAAACTAAGGTTGCAAATGTCACATTATTTCATAGTGAAAGGGTGTATTTTTAAGATGAATGTTGGTAGACCAGGTGAACATAAGCATAGAGTGGCCCAAGATAGATCTCAAGAATCCCTAGAAGGAAGTATATGAAAAGACATCCCATTCCTCCAATATGAGCACTCTATCAAGCCTTGCTTGGATAAGGTTGGTTCCCATACAACTATTGGGCCAAGTGAATTAGACTCTCTATAGCTTGACATCCATGAGGTCATTTCCCCATAGGAATCCCTCCAGATCCTGAATGCTCTTTGAAACATCATTTAGACCTCCCTTCTTTTTAAAGGGGTATAAGGGGGTATTAAAATCTCCCACACACATGACGAAGGCCTTCCAGTTCTTCGTGCTTATAGGGGCTTATTCCCAAAGGTGAAAGGGCCCTCCCCTCATGTTCAGAGTGTAGAAATTTAGTGACACCCAATTATTGACCTCCTCATTAGAAGAAATCACAATGAAGTGGGGGTGATATTGGAGCTCCACACCATTGAGTTTTTTATGGTTCCACATAGTAGAAATCCCCCCAAACACACCAGTGGCTTCACTATAGACATATTTTTCCCCTTTCCATAAATAGTTGGCAATTTTTTCAAAATTTTGTTTACTCATCTTAACTTCTTGAGTTAGAATTATATCTACCTTATGATCTTTGATCATAGATTTCAAAAAAAATTGTTTTCTTTAGTTGTTGAAGCCCCTAATATTCCATGAAATTAATTTCATTTCTTACCTCTTTGTGTATCCTCCAAGGTCTACTATGACTTGATGGTGATGTCCTGAGTGGTCGCCTTGGCTCTTGTAACCTTTGTTGGAGTCCTTCTAGTTCTTGTCTTAGAGCCCACATTAGCCTTAGGTTGGCCATGCCCCTTCCTTCTAGGTTCTTTCCATCTCCCATCCATCCTCAAAGGGGTACCAAAAACTAAAGGCAGAGAGCCCATCTTAGAGGAAAGTTGAAACCTAATAAAAGGAATATTAACTATGAGTGTGCCATGTGACAAGGAGAAACTCAACCCATCTTTGTCACCCATCTCCACACACACCTCCTCTAGTTGAACCTGTCTCTCCCTTTCCTCAACAATTCCAGTCACTCTTTCTGCAATAGCTTGGGTCACTCTTTCCTCAATAGCCTCTATCTGGAATTATCCTTCCTTCAAGAGGTCCCATGGTACCTTGTTAAACACCATGTAGATAGTGTTATCTATTCGATCCTTATCCCCCACCTATTTGAATTGCCCCACCATATTCCCCATCAATAGGGACTAATGGTGGTTTGTCTCTGAGGACTCCCCATGACCCAAATCTATGGAAACCACCTCCTTTATGGCTTCTTGAACTCTTTTCCACCACCATTTTTTCCTAGGCCCACTTTGCATTTAGAACCCACATGACCATACTGCTTGCATTTTTTGCAATATAAGTCAGCATTGTCATAAATAATAGCTTGCCTCTATGTTTCCCATTTTGAGTTCAAGATGATATTTCTTGGGAGGGTATTTTTGAAAACCAAATTCATGCAAAAGCGAGACATATTTTGGGTAACAACGTCCACTTCAATGAAATAATCAAAGAAATCCCCAACACATTGAAATAATTTTTCATTTGAGAATTCAAGTGCTAGGCCTGGAAGGTGAACCCAAATTGAGGCCATTCTATATAGATCTAGTCTAAGATTGAATCTAGCTTCCAATTTAGCCACAACTAGATTATTTTTCCCCAGTCTCTAGTAGACCGCCAAAATATGGTTTCTATCATCTTCATTTGTAAAATTAAATAGAAACAATGCCCCCTCCATGGTTGCAACCATAAATGAGCCTTTCAACTTCCACCTATTAGAGACCCATTTCCTAACAATCTCTATGGTGGGTCTATAGGATAAGAACCTTCCAACAAGGCTCATAGAGAAACCTTCAGAAACATTTTCTACAACTATGTCTAGCAAGGAAATCTGTAGACCAGAGTCTCCATACAAGATAGTTGGGGTAATCTCAGGTGTGGGGCTAGAGTCCTTTTGATGCACCAACACACCTTTCTAGCTCAATTTAAGGTTATCCATTCCTGACTCATTCCGCAGGACCTTGGGATTAGAATACTATAGAAGTGCTAGATCTACTGGCAGATCTGAGGAAATTGAAGAAGTCAACTCCCTGCATCCAAAGGTACTCCAACATCGAGTCTCATCCCATTTGACATAACTAGCTAGAGGTCAGGGTAGACAAATGATATGAAGGAGCCAAGTTATCTCATGTAGAGGCCACCATTAATAACTATAAATATTTGCAGAGAAGAATTCAAGCTTAGTTAGTTATCCTACTTGATCAAGAATATTTCATGAGAATCCTTACATGTTGCAAGCATTGCATTATATTGTTTCAAGATTGTATTATTTTATTTTATTTTGTAATGTTACACCTAGGAGCACCTAGATGGACATGGAACATATATAAAATTCCCATGAAATATTCTTGATGAGTTGTATTGTAACATTGTGATAATATTTGATGAAATTATTTAATATTGGGGGAAAATAAATTAAAAGCCCAATTGATATCAAAAGTGGGGTGAATGGGTTAGGTAGCACATTGTTTTAACACATCTAATATTGGGCACTTAATTATTTTTCCCCAATTTTAAATAATTACGTCAAATATTAGATCTCAATGTTATAATACAACTCATCAAGGATAATTCATGGGAACTCCTAGATGTTGCATGTCCATCTAGGTGCTCCTAGGTGCAATATTACACAATAAGGTAAAATAGTATAATATAAATAATATTATGCAATGTTTCCAACACACATAATCTTAACAAAGCCTATGAAGAAATCAATTTGCAATGTTAACACACGTGTTTTTTTCTTGTTCTCAGATGTTTCTGAAAAGAAAATTTTAGGAATTATAAATATTGAATGATATACTAAATAATGTTATCAAATGTAGGATAAATTAGTATAAAGACATTTTATACAATACTTTTTCTAAGTACAATCATTTGAGTATAGAATCTAGCTAGCAATCAAATTGGCATTTGATTTTGAAATTCATCTATCATAAAAACATTGCTACATAATTTATGAACAAGTGAATGAATTGCTAATAAATAAAGTATTTAAATACTTTTATCAAGGGAGTTTATCTTGTCAACTTTATAAAAATAACCATACAAAATTCATAGAAACCAAAGATATCATGTCATTATTATGAGTTATGATATCAAGCATTTTTGTTCTTTTCGAAGGCTTTTTTTATTGTTTGAGAAAATTTTCTTACATTCTAGTGAGAAGAGGGAAAATGGTTTTTATTTTTCATAGAGTATGGTAATGGCAAGCCTCTTATGTCCTCAAATTAGCATTTGAATCTCACGTAGGTTAGGAGTGTGGAGGACCATTAGAAGCGTTTAAAGCATAAACACAATCGTGAGCTATTAAAAAATAGTGATCTCTTAGATATTTTTACTAGAGATGATCTTATGTCCCATTTCTATTATCTTAAAATGGAAGAATCGGCCATTTAAGACCTTTTAAGTCTCATCCTTTAGTGACCTTATGGAGGATGGATGGATTCATGCTCAATTAACTCTTTCTCTTATTCTATCCCACATCTTCCATTTTCATCAATAATATATCTGAGACCTCTGGGTTACTCCTTTTGAGCTAACCCTAGAATAGGTTAATCTAGGTCCACCCATTCTTCAATACGTCAACCTATTATAGACTAGGTCAATTTGTCAAATTGTTCCCTAGTAATTTTGAATCCTAGGGCCAAGTTTGTCTCAGGGTTACAAATTAGAAACTCGAGTGACCCCATTGACTTGCTTTATTTTCATTCCCAGAAACTATCATAAAAAGAATCCTAGGAACCTCATTTTCACACCCACAATTAATTAAAAATCATCAAAGAAATCAAACGTGAAAATTCAATATTTCAAGCATTTAATCAAGAATATTTTCATCAAGGATTTAAGGCATTCAAATATTTAAGGACCCTTAGTGAGCATTTCTTCTTGAAGATATATCATTTTTTTGGCCACGAAGGGAGGAGATATGAATTGAGTCATTCAAAATCTTTTTTCGTTGATGAAAATTTACATCCATGTGATAGATCCATTTCATTTCTAGAGATTTCTTACATCCTTCATTGCAAATTCATAATCTACAACACATGAGCATTGCAAATCCTTATTGACCAGGGTTTCTAGAAGCATGGTGACTACTTACATTTTTCTTTCTTTCCTTACATGGTTCACATTTCAATTTCAAGGATGATTCCTCAACCTACGGTTTGACCAAGGAAAGACCTCATCCACCCAAAATAATAAAAAATGTTTACAATGTGCAAAAGCAAGATAGCCAAATTGTAATCACAAATTTGGAAGTTCTACTTTGTGAAACATTTCCAAAGAAGTTGGATAGAATTTTTTACTATATCCTAGGAACATGTCAATCTTCTCATAAAGTGTTTGGACACTTTACTAGTGGTAAATATATTCTTAGAGGATTGAGGAAAACAACATTTTTTGGGTTTTCTTTTGTTATCTTAATTTTGTAGTCAAAATTTCGGTCATAGGTTTTGAGCAAGGATTATTAGAGTGAAAAGGCATATTCCATTACAAAATTTGAGGTGAGCAAATTATCAGTCATTTCAATTTTTATTGCAAAACTATTTTTATATGTTAATTGAGTTGATTGCATATGTTTAGCATATAGATCTATCTTATTCTTCTCATTTAATCTATCAGTCCAATTTCACATTTACATACACACATCCTTAATCAATTAGATCTATAGAATTTCCACAATCCATTAACATGAATTATGACTTTTGGATTAGATTGCGTGTAGTTTTTTACCATGAACGTTTTGGATCATACTACATGATCCATCATCAAGATGCCAGAGAACATGAAAAACAATTTTTTTTTTGTTCTTCATGTTCTCTAGCATCTTGATGATGGATCATGTATTATGATCCGAAACATTGATGGTAAAAAACTACACACAATCTAATCTAGAAATCATACCTCATCTTTATTCAAATTTTGCATTGCATGAAAGAGGATTTTCTTTCTTACTTCCTTGATGTAATTTGGATTTAGCATTGGCATCCCTTTATCTCCTTGGGATTGTCTAATTAACTTGAGTTATAGTTAGAGTTATGTTTGGAAGACCCTCTCTGTCTTGTATTTGGAATGCTAGTGTAGAAGTGGTAAGTTAATAAATTCATTTCACATAGTTTGTATTCTTAAATTGATTGGCCTTTATTTTACTAGTAAACATTTTTGTAACTTGACAAAACTCTTCCTTTTGAATTTGGAGTTAGATCCCCCGATCTCACTTTTTTTTATATTCAGTGGTTAGATCTCTCTTTTTATGATCCTTGTTAGATTGATATTTATGTGGTTTGATCTCATTATAGTTTCCTTTTGTTTTACAATATTGATTTCATTAAGTCCAACTTATAGCATTCTTGTTAGGATAAGTTGTAGACTCATGGGCTCTTTTGATCATGATTTGTCTCTTCTTCCTAGGAACCATGATGATACCAACAATTTTTTTTGTTCAACAAATAGCTATGGTTTAAAAAATTGCACTGATCACATGAGACTATACTCATGTATATATACATGTTGATCTATTGAATACTAATATGTATATGTACATGAATATAATTTGCATCTCATTATAGTGATTGCAGTATTTAGAATTGTCAATGCATATTATTATTGAAGTAATATCTCATAAATGAATTTAGTAATCAATCATATTTATAGTGAATTTTAAATGATTCCAATGGACTTAGTTAAAGTCTTAATGCCATTAGTTTTTTTATGAATAATCACATCAGGTGTGACCATTCCACCAATTAGGTGCATTGGTGAATGGTCATGTCTCCATTTGGAGACATGCCCATTCACCTATGTACCCATCTAGACTTGTATACATAGTATATGTCACACTATATTGCAACATAGAAATTGATTAATGTATGCAGATCAAAGGAAATATAGATGTCGATCTTGAAGGAATATTTATATCATTTGCATTTAGATCATATATACTATGCAACACTTTGGATCATTCATTGGCATTGTTTGTACTTATAGGAAATATACATACTTCAGCATTGAAAAAATAAATCTATAAGTAAACTTTACATGGTATAATAGCTTGGCTAAGGAAAGATCACGCTAAGTTTATTGAATCATATTTTTACTTTAAGACTACAAGAATTTGCCTTAGGGAAAAATTGACCCAAGAACTAAGAACTCAAACACAAGCACAACTATAGATCAGAAAGGAGTATGATCAAAATAGCAATGTATTCAATTCAATAATCATTAAATTACACTAGGAGTGCTTGTATATAAAGGCCTCTGAGATGCATCTAGAATGCCTCAGAATCAACTACATGATAAGCCATACAACTAGGCAAATGTCCATTAGATATGGGTTATCCTCCATTAAACACGAAAGTAAGTGCAATGATGAGAGGATAAGCCTACAAGGGTATAAAATAAAAATCAGTGTTGTAGACAACATGTGTTAAAAAGGGAGTGCAAATAATTGTGTTGTCTACATGACAACTCAGTGAATGATGCAAACTCTAGTGTTGTAGACACCATGTGCTGAAATAGAATTGCATACTTCTGTGTTGTCAACATGATAACTCAAAAATGTACACAAACTCCTAGGTGTCTCAAAAAATAACTAATAAAATAATTCATTAACCTAAGTAAACTTAAGTAAGTGTAAATAGTAAATACATATTTACGCCAACACCCCCCCCCTTAAGTGCAACTTATGGGAATGCCCTTAAGCTTAAAAAAAATAGGATGAAATGCATGATGGGTCCCGTCTACTAGGCCATGTTAGGTACCCATGTACGTAATGAAATGAAATCTCTCATAAAGTGGAGAAACAGGGAAAACCTCATGGGAAAAACCCTCCCCCAAAAAGAGAGATGAAAAGGGATGCATGGATGGATGGAGTAATCAAGACCCCCCCATTATGACATACATCTAGTATATACATAAGTGAAGAATGAGGAGAACATGACCTCATAAGAGGAAAAAGTACCCCCCATAAGAAAGAAGAGGAAGAGAGACAATGTAGTCACCCCCCCCCTCCCAAATGAAGAATGCCAACTAGTGATTACTTCTCCAAGGAAGAAGCTAGTCCATGAATGCAGAATGATGTTCCTCCCCTTTGGAAGAAACAATGGCAAAAGTATAATCCTGAAGATGTATGGTGGCTTTGAAACCTACTCAAGTGTCCTTTTGTTGATTCTAATAGTTGTCCCTTCCAACTTTGATGAAAAGAACGAATGCAGATTTGGCAAGGATGTTTTTTGAACTTGTTCCAATGAACCATCTATCTCCTTGACTAATAAAGAGACCTCTAACAAGTGTTGTTCATAAGGATCCATAATCATGCCAACCAGTGAAGATCGTCCATGTAGAGAATGGACATGAAGGTCAGATTGAGCTATCAAAACAAATGTAGAAGGATCATCATCATTAAAGAGAAGATGTAAATCATGAAGGTTATCTCCTAAATTTGTAGTGTGTGACTCCATGAACAAACTTGTAATGTTTTCTAAGAAGTCATCAACTGAAGCTAGGGCTGGAAGACAACATGTACCCTGCTGTGTTGGACTTATCACTAGGGAAATATAAGCATGTGGACTATAGTGATGTCACGACCTCTCTCTACAACTATCAATAGAACCCCACATGTCTCAATCTGTCGAAGCACTATCACTGGTGTCACTATCAATTTCCATAGTGTATGAAGTGCGAAGAGGATAAGAGGATAAGCTAGGTGAACTTTCCTCAAAGTGAACATCCTTCTCCACAAAGATCTCATGAGTATCTAGATCCATAAGCCTATAAGCCTTAACATTGTCTTCATAACCAATGAAAGTACAACGCCTAGGTGAAAGTGGCTTGCATCCCTGAAAAGATAGGTTTTCCCATGCTAGACAAATGAAGACTCTATAGTGACTCACAACTAGTTTTCTACCACACCATGCCTCAAAAGGAGTCTTCCCATCTAGGTCATTATGAGGAGACCTATTAAATATGTGAGTAGCACTGCTAATGGCTACAACTTCAAGTTTTGGATCAAGAGACTTGGCATTTATCATGCAACTTGCCATAGATTTGAGAGTCCTAATCCTCAATGCTGCAACATCTATCTTGTGCCGACTAAATGTTGGTGGACTTTGAAGATCAATTTCCTCAATTTTACAAAAGTCTTTGAGTATTTTGTTCACATAAATATTCTCATTGTCCACCCGTAGAACCTTGATGGCTTTCCTTGACTTCCATTCAACATGACTCTTAAAGGGTTGAAGCTTGTCAACCACTTCATTCTTGTGATGAAGGAAGTAGACCCATGTGAAATGTGAAAAGTCACCAAAAAAATTAAGGATGTAGCAGCCTTGGCAGACTGATGTCACTACAAAGGGTGCTGCTAAAACCATGTGAACTAACTGGAGAACAACTGGTTCTTTAGAAGACATCCCTTTATCATACTTCTCCTCGAGATGCATATCCACTGAACAAGATGAACACTCACCCTTAGAAAAATTGAAGTTGGGTAGACCTTTGACCATCTTTTTTGAGAAAAGTTACTGAAGATGGCGGAAGGTAAGGTGACCAAACTGCTCATGCCATAATGTGGTTTGTGAATTGGATTGAGTTAACAAGGCTTGATAAGGAGAATTAGGCACAAAGTGGGAGAAGGAATAAAGCCTCTTGTTCTTGATTAAATTTCCCCACTACAACCAATGAATCATCTTTTAAACTTTGCACCATCCCTGAATCTAAAAGGAACTCAACTTTATGACCATCTCCAATGTGAGTGATTTGGTAAAATGAGAGGAGATTGGAGCTAAGGTTTGGAATGTAGAGAACATCTCTAAATTCCCCATTTTCCATTTCCACATGTCCCTTCTCTTCAAATTCCATTTTAGTATCATCTCCCATGAAGATGTGCAACACCTGTGATTTCTTCAATGAAGAAAAGTCTTCATTTGAAGAACCCATATGATAGGAGGCACCCGAGTCAAGTGTCCATTGCAAAGAAGAACTTGAATTTTCAAAGAAGAAATTGAATTTTCCACAAGTGCTTGCACTTTTCCCTTTGAATAGGTTGGAGTTGAATCCTTGGAAGTACCTAGCACTTGAATCTTGTTCTTCCTAAGTAGGTTTTCCAACTCATCAATTCTTTTTGTCTTGCAGTGATGCTGGTCATGATTTGGCTTCTTGCAATATGCACAAAAAAGTTTGTCCTCATTTTCACTACTTCCCTTCTTGTTGGAAGAAGAATTGCCTTGTTATGAGGAGGATTGTTATGTCTTAGATTTCTACTTCCATTGCTTCTTCTTGTTGTTGCTAGAACTTTTCCCTCCTTGACTTGATTGGTGCTCATCACTAGCCACCAATGCTTTGGTCTTTGATGTGAGAAGTCTACAATCTATTGAAAGTGAGATTGTTCAACAATCAACATCTCTACAAATGCATCAAA
The DNA here is from genome assembly GCA_028749045.1 of Cupressus sempervirens. Taxonomy (NCBI): domain Eukaryota; kingdom Viridiplantae; phylum Streptophyta; class Pinopsida; order Cupressales; family Cupressaceae; genus Cupressus; species Cupressus sempervirens. The sequence continues at coordinate 36,545,716 of CM053788.1, read as the reverse complement.
AGTAGGCTTCTAGTAAGAATCTCCCACGGTCAACCTATGTATATTAAAACTCAAAACAAATGAAACATACTTTGAAGGTAGCCTTTTCAAGATGTGATGAATCAACTTGTCATCCTTCATGGGATTTTCACAATCTTTAAGTAGTGCCCTATAATCATTTTCTTTGTTGATGTAATCATGAATTATGTTAATGTTATTTGGATCCAAGAGAAGTAGATCATCTTCAACATGAAATCCCTTTTCCTCATCCACCTTACCATACAATTCTACAAGTTTGTCCCAAGCTGGTTTGGATTCTGTACAACTGGCAATGTGAAAGAAGAGATCTCTATGTACATAATTCCTGATAGCTTCCAAAGCCTATTGGACTTGTTGTTTCTAATTAATGAGCTCTTTAGCATCAGTGGGTTTGAGTATTGTACCATCAACATAAAGACTGTAACCCTTTTCCATTAATCTACTCCATGCAATATCTTTCCATGTAGAATAATTACATGAAGTTAGAAGTGGAAATTTAGGTGAACCCATGATGCAAAAAATGAAAAGAGAATAAAAGAGAGACACAAAAAATAGTACACACCTCCCCTTTTCACTCAATCAAAGATCCCCCCAAAAAAGATGCTTCTGGTACTTTATAAGTAGTGCGTGTACAATATGCTACTTGTCAAAATGTACAAAGTAGACTTTCTAATTTTGCTTTTACAATTGCCTGTTGAGGTCCAAATATGTCACTAAACACTGTAGCCCTAGTTCTAAAAGTGAGATTTTTGTCCACACAACCCTAGGATCTGAATGTAGATCTAGAAAGTAAACAAAAAAAATGGACTTTCAAAAAAAATAGAACCTATTTTCGTGTCCAGATGAGCCCGTACAGAGTGTTTAAAGTTGCAAAATGCAGGATTGATTAGGTATAGTTGCCAAAAGATGCAATTTCTAAAAAATCCTTCCACAAAAACCAAGAAAAAAACCACCACTAGAAAGTTGAGGAAATTCTACCCAAAATAAAAAAGAATTGCACTTGAATTGGAGTCCAGATGACCAAGTTATGGGCTTGCGAAGTTAGGCTACCAAATCAAAAAGCAATCTAGAGAGGGGTCTAGAAGGAAAATTGATAGCTTAAATTTGGTAGTCAAATGGTCATTGCAACAATTACAAAATGCCTAGTTTTGATGGTCAGACGACTATCAAAATTAATATAGTGTTCGGCTGATGTTCGCAAAAAAAAGTTTGCTTGGGTGATGTGACAAGTGACTAGACTGTATGTCTGTATAGATGGATGACACATGGCACCATACAGAGTGTTGATGTGGATCTAGTACAGAACCACATGGACTATAATAAAAATCCAATGTCTCCTTGGCCACATGTACTGCACAGTTGGCTGACTGTTTGTTGACAAGATTTCACGTAGGTGTTGATGTGTATTAACTTGGTGCTAACTAGTTGCTGCGTTAGATTTTTTGTTGACTAGGTTGTACAACTAGTGCTATCAAGGATGCTACTTTACTTTCCACCTGGGAGAAATATAGTGGGCTGCATGTCGCACAGAGCATGAAGCTATGGGCTGAAAAATTTCATCATACGGTGGTCGAAAAGGTATTTCGCTACTGAGTTAAAGTTTTGTGACATGGGTTTTATCCCACATGCATTGTGCGATAGACTTGTGCATATTTTATAAAGAAACCCACAAGAGTAGTGAGTAACAAAGCCTGCCAGGTTATGGTGCACATTGGATTGGTTGCTGGGAAGGTGGGTTGGTTAGCTGTGTTAGGATTTTGGCTAGATTCAAACTGTTGCATTTCACCAGAAACAATGGAATATGCCTATTGTGAAGCTAAATGTGGAATATTCCTTACAAATTGCAAGGGTAGGGTTTGACTGCCTGGTTTTAAAAAAAAAATTTCTCTGCTAGCCCAACTGGGAATTTTTTTTTCCAGAAATTTGCAATTTTTTTTTGAAAATATTTCAAAAATATAGAGAAAAACAAAATACCAGATCTAAAAAATTAAATTGCAGATCTAAAAATGACCATACTTGAACTTGCAAATCAGGACCTCTTGGTTTCAATTTCGAAAAAAATTTGCCTGACTTTAGGCCAACATAGGAAAATTTATAGCTGATTTTCACCGAATTACAATTATGGCCACAATGGCAAGGTTAGATCTAGTTCTAGATGCTCCCAATTTGTGCAGTACTTCGGATTTAGGCCGAGGTGATGAAGTAATAATGGTCTCAAATGGCTATGTGAAGAGAAAATATCCAAGCTCTAGTACCATGTAGGAATTTTTCTTAGGAAAAAATTCATCTAAGAACTAAGAACTCAAACACAAGCACAACTGTAGACTAGAAAGGAGTATGATCAGAATAACAATGTATTTGATTCAATATGCATTAAAGTACAGTAGGAGTGCCTGTATATAAATGCCTTTGAGATGCATCTAAAATGCCTCAGAATTAGCTATATGATAACTCATACAACCAGGAACATGTCCACTAGATATGGGTTATCCTCCATTAAGCACAGGAATAAGTACGATGATGAGAGCATAAGCCTACAAGGGCATAACACACAAATTAGTGTTGTAGACAATATGTGCTAAAAGGAAGTGCGAATAATTGTGTTGTCTACATGACAACTCAGTGAATGATGCAAACTCTAGTGTTGTAGACACCATGTGCTAAAATAGAGTTGCATACTTCTATGTTGTCAACATGACAACTCAAAAATGTACACAAACTCCTAAGTGTCTCACAAAATAAATAATAAAATAATAGATTAACCTAAGTAAACTTAAGTAAGTGTAAATAGTAATAAAGATAAATAATCCTCTCTCCCTACAAAATGACAAACACAATGAGATTCGAACATCACCTTAGAAGTGCTAATAACTTTGAATGGTAGAAGTTTTGAGTAATGATGTTGTTAAAAGGAAAAAATTTGGAACCATTTGTAAAAGAGGACAAAGAGGAACCTAAAGATGATCCTAAGAAAACAGAATGGATCAGAAAAATGAAAAGGCAATGAAGCTAATTGTAGATGTTGTTCGAGACAACATAGTACCTATTGTGGCAAAACATACCACAACATATCATATGTTTTGAGCTCTTGAAAATGCATTTATAATCAATAATACGGGAAAAAAACTTGCTCTTAAAGGGCAGATGAATAGTGTAAGCATGAATAAAGGAGAAACTATAAATGCTTTCTTTATGAGAATCATAGACTTAAGAGATCAATTATCTACACTTGGTTATGAGATTAAAAATCAAGAGTTACCCTTAATAGCATTGGGAGGACTTCCAAACTCTTGGGAATCCTTTATACAAGTTATAAGTGCCAGGTATAAAATCCCTAAACTGGATCATTTAAGATCAAATTGTCTTCAAGAAGAATCGAGACTAATGATTAAGGGAAAACAAAAAACCCTAGATGAAGATGTTCAAGTTTTTAATACAAATTCTCATAAGAAAGGAAAGAAGAAAAAAAACAAAAGGAAAAGAAATTTTCATGGAAAATGACAATCCAAACAGAACAAAGAGTTATCCAAAATCCAATGCTTCAAATGTGATCTATATGTACATTATGTAATAAATTGTCCTGATAGATCTAAACCTCAAACATCTTTTGCAAAATCTGAGAAGTCAAATGAAGGCAATGAATATGAGAAATATGCTTTCTATTTTGCATTATCTAGCCAAATATCAAGAAAAAGGAATACATGGATAGTTGATAACGGGTCTTCCAAACACATCACTAGATATTAGGATAACCTGGAAATCATAAAAATAGAAACATATGAAGAAGTTGCAATTGGTGATGATTCTACACACTCTATAAAAGGAATTGGGACATGCACCATAAAATTGTAATTTGAAAATTCTATTCAACTTTTTGGAGTTCTCTATGTACCAGTTATTAAGAGGAATTTAATATCTATATTCACACTTGAAGATGATGTTTATAAACTTATATTCATGGAAGGGAAAGTACTAGCATAGCCTAAAAATTCAACCATTAAGAAGGCTCTAACAATAGGAGTATTCTAAGGACTCTTATATGAGCTATGTGCTAAGACAAACCTTGCACTTGTACATGAGACCTCTAATTCAAATGAAATATGGCATAGAAGACTAGGTCATATCAACTTCTATGCCCTAACATCAATGGAGACGGTAGTAAGTAGAATGCCCAAGCTAAAACATATTCACAATGAATCATGTAAAGGTTGTGCCTTAGGGAAAAACACTAAAAAATCATTCCTCATAGTTTGAGGAAAAACTAAAGAGGTGTTGGAACTAGTACATTCTGATCTATGTGGGCCCATATCTATACCATTTATTGGAGGATTCTTGTACTATTTGATATTTTTTGATGATTTTTCAAGGAATACATGGATACACTTCCTTAAATGCAAAGAATTTGATGTGGTTCTCTCTAAATTTAAAGAATTCAAAACTATCACTGAGAACTCCTCTAGTAAGAATATTAAAATTCTGAGAATATATAATGGTAAGGAGTATACTTCTAAAATATTTAAAGATTTCTACAAACTCACTAAAATTAAGAGGGAGTTCACAGTCCCTTACAATCCTCAACAAAATGGGGTTGCTTAAAGGAAGAACATAACTATTGTAGAAGCTACTCAAGCCATGATTTTTTAATCAAAATTTGAGTATGTCCTTTTGGGCTAAAGCATCCAACACAATAGTCTATATTTAGAATAGATGTCCTCACTCACATGTGGACAATAAGACTCCTGGAGAATCATTTTTTGGAAAGAAACCTAACATCAGTCACCAAAGGATATTTGGATGTCCAATATATGTTCATTTACCTAAGGAGAAAAGGACTAAGTTAGAACCTTCTAGAAGAAAGGGCATTCTCATTAGTTTTAGTGAAATGGTAAAAGGATACAGAGTCTACATTCTTGGACATAAATAAATAGAATTGAGGGGTGAACCCATAATAGTGGGTTACACTTTTTTAGAGGAAGAAAATCCTCCAAAATCAAGTGACCACAAAAATTTCACATCTTAGTTTCGATAGAAACTTTTAACGCTTCTTAGGTCTGATCAAAACTACCTTAAAAATTTTGATTGAAACTTTTAAGGTAGTTTCGATTAGAACTAAGAAGCCTAACTATGGTTTATTAAATCAGCTGTCGGGCTCCCTAGTTTTGATCGAAACTAGAAAAAGGGGGAAAGATTGAAATAGACCCAAGCCGACCCCACATGTCATTTTTGACTATGGTGAGTACTTTCCATTAGAAGCACAAGAAGAGAAAGGGCATCTAAATTTATTGACCTTTGAAAAAGGTATGGTTTCATATGTTTTTAGTTTATTTTTGTACTTTTTAGTTACATTTTATATTTTTTTGATTCAATTTTTTTTTTGTATATATGTACAAGTATATTATGTATATATGCATATATATCGTGCATGTATATATGCATATATGTCAAATATATATGCATATATGCATGCAGACATACACACAAAGATATATATGTGCATATAAACACATATATACATGACATATATGCATATATGTCATGTATATATATCATGTATATATGCATATATATCATGTATATATAACATATATATATATATATGTGTGTGTGTGTGTGTGTGTGTGCATATATACATGATATATATGCATATATGTACATGATATATATTCATATCATGTACATGTATATATATACATGCATGCACATATGTATATACATGCATGTATAACATTATATATATATATATATAGACATACATGTAACATTTTGTATACATGAACATATTGTGGATATGTACACATACATTTGGTTTTTAATGTAAACACATTTAAAAAATGTAATTTATTAAAATTTAAGTTCATATATGTACGCATGTGTGTGTGTGTGTGTTTAAATCTTCACCTCTTCACCTTACCTCCAATAATTTAATTGCAATGAATTAACCCTTTAACATTAGTTCCATTGGGTTACATACACACACAACACACACACGAACCATAATATAAACTTCACCTTGACCTCTTCATGCTAATCTTGAAAATATAATTAAACCTTGACTAGATTTAACCTAATCTAATTTAAATAAATATAATTGTGCAATCCTAATCCTACAAATGTCATGTAACACAATGCTAACCCTCATCTAAATTTTTTCCTAATCTTAAATCTAATGTTCATGTTATATATTTACCCTAGAATCAAGATAGGTTGATTCTAACCATGTAACCATAAAATCTTAGTTACCTTAGAAACATAAACCTTTAAACATAAAGTTATATCATTTTAACCCAAAAGTTATCACTAAACCTAACCATGAATATTTGTTAGTGTAAATAATTATTATTTACACTATACTTAAGTTTACTTAGGATAAATGTATTATTTTATTGTTTATTAGGTTAGACACCTAAGAGTATGTGTACTTACATGAGTTGTCATGTTGACGACACAAGAGTTAGCAACTCTATTTTAGCACATGGTGTCTACAACGCTGAAGTTTGCATAATCAACTAAGTTGTCATGTAGACAACACAGTTGTTTACACTCTTAATTAAGCACATGGTGTCTACAACATAATTTTAAGTGACACACCTTCGTAGGCTTATCCTGTCATCATCACACTAACTCTTGTGCTCAATGGAAGATAATCCACTCTTAGTGGACATGTGCTTAGTTGTGAGGCTTATAGTTTTGCTAATTATTTAATGATCTAATATCCAAAGATTTAGAAATTATTCATTCTCATATTGTTATTATGATCATACATCATTTGGTCAATATTGTGCTTGTTTGTGAGCTTCTTGATTTTGGCTTAATTTTTCCCTAAAGAAAATTCTTACATGGTATCAGAGCTATACCAAATTTTGGCATGGTATTAGAGCCATAGTAGCATCATTTCATAGCCATTGGAGACCATTTTTACTTCACCTTTCAAAGGACCTCAATTCTGATCTAGAGTATTGTAGTCATTGGGAGTGTCTAGAGCCAAAGCGAACCTCACCATTGCATCCAAAGGATTGATTTGGTGAATTTTGACTATAATTTTGCTTACCCTAGGCCATAGTCAAAATTAAGGAAATTTTTTTTGCAAACCAACACTCGACGACCCGATTTGTAGAATTGATATGATCATTTCAGATCTGTGCATTTAATTTTTAGATCTACATTTTTCGTTTGTGTTTGTGCATTTGTTCTTTTTAGATTTGCAGTTTATTTATGAAATTCTATGAAATTTTTTGGCCATCAAGCCAGTAGGAGAGATTTTTGGCAGGTGAAGATTGGAGCTTGCTGGTGCAAATTAGATATTGGCATTGCATTCAAAAGGTCAAAAAAATCCACAAATTGACTTTTGTTTCATCAAAATAAGACATCTAAGGTGAAATTTAGAGTCATTTAATTTTTGGAGGCGTGAGAATGGTGATTCAGGAAAAATAATTACAGAGGTGATTTTCAAACAACGGTATCTCCCTCATACGAACTCATTTTTTTGAGATTTTTTTTGTTTTGGGGTAGAATTTCATGATCTACACATTGTTTCAAGATGTTTGATATCTCTATTCCTGAATTTTTTTGCAAATCACAAATCTCGATTTTTGTAACCTCAAAGGCTTAGTACAGGCTCATCTAGACACATAATTAGGTTGCATTTTTTTTTAAAGTACATAATTTTTTGACTACTTTCCAGATCTACAATCAGATTATAGGCTTGTGTGAAAAGAAATACTACTTTTAGAAATAGGTCCTTTGTTTACATTGTATTGATTCAAAATTGTTGTATAGTTCAGCTACATTGCTTAGTACCAAATTTGCACTACAAGAGGAGGTTGTAAACAACAAAATTAGAAGTCCACTAAGGCAAAAATTTGCAAATGCCTATTGTAATCATATTAAGTATAAAGTGCCAAATCATACATTAGGGGGGGTTGATTGATTATTTTTGCATTTTGGGGGGTGCATACATTTATTTATCTCATGGAGTTTTGTTTCACATGTTAGTTTGGTATTAGACCAAGGTTGACAAAGAGAAACTATCAGAAATTGAGTGCCTTGATAATTGATCATCTAAGAAGAGAGCATAAGGAAGTATTTCCTTATCCATGTTCCAAAGAAATACCCTATGATGATTTGATAGCTATCAAAATAATTATGTTAGTCATTTATTTTAGTGTCAATGCTTAGTTCTTTGATGTCATTGACAAGTTCACTGAACCTTATGAATTTTGGATAGCTCTTTGGAAAGCATATGGAGATCCAACAGTTCCTCCATTTCTAGAGGACATTCTACCTCTAGTCACTCTAGTTATGGCACCTTCACCTCTACTTGAGATCCTACCTCTTGATGCTCCTATTGCTTCTAATGATCAAGTTCTAGCCATAGATGCTCCTGATTCAATGCAATAGGATATACCATGACTTCCTACTTCAGCTTCATAGGATGACTTTCTTCCAGACATTGCAGGGCTTTTTTTGGAGTCTTACATTGAAGATGTGGGAGACATCATCGATGACATCCATCTTCTCTTTGTTGAGGAGACTTCTTCTTCACTTGTTGTGAGGGAACACTTTGACCCTCAACCACTTGAGCTTTCTTTTGAGACTGACATGATTGTGGACACTTCTTTACAACAGATAGAGAAGGATTCTTTTACTTCAGCAAAGACATATTAGTCTTTGGAGATTGTATTCCAGTTTCCCCAAAAATCATATCTTTTGAGGATTCTTCCTACTAGTTGGGGATCATTCCCTACTACACCTATGGCACCACTTCCTCCTACAAGGAGGAACATCATTTAGCTTTCATTGTGCAGCTTCTTCATTCATCAAGGAGCTTCTTTCATGGGTGTGCCTACATCATTGAGGGGAGGCTATATTGCTTCTCTTCCTACATCTTCCTATAAGGATGCTTCATTTTATTTGGAGGTTGATTCACTCTCATACATGCACATATTACTTTGTTTGCCACATTCTTTTGGGCATCCACTAGATTGGTTCATCGCATCTATATTCATCAAGGACTTGTTGACATATGAGAAGACTTCAGAGGCAACATCCACAACTTACTACATATGGATCCCTCTTCCATCTTCCTATCCGTAGTGGGAAGCATACTTGCACCTATACTTGGTGTATCTTCTTCCTAAATGGAGAAATGTTTTTTGTCGGCATGGATTTTCTTTTGTCTTCAAGCACTCATCACAAGGAGATCCTTCACTAAGGGGGGGAATTTCATGGAGGGATTCTCTATTGTATATGCATGTTGTGTGTCAAAATTGGGGGGGTCTTATTTATTCCATCTATTCATGCATATTTCTTTATTGTACTTATCTCTCTTTTTAGGGGAGGTTTTTATCATGAGGTTTTCCCTCTTTCTCCATTTTCAGAGAGATTACATTTCATTGCATTGCATTGAGTCAACAACATTGCATTTGTAATTAAGTACCTAATATGGCCTAGTAGCCAGGACCCATTATGCATTTTCATCATAGCTTTTGTGAGCTTAAGTGCATTCCCCAAAGTTGCACTTAAGGGGGGGTGTTCGTGTAAATAATATGGTAAAATCACAAACCTGTGTCACCCTTTTACAAAGGGAAAGGCTAACAAAAGTATTTAACTATCCACCTTCAATGAAATAAAACTAGTATTATTATTTAGAATTTGAAAATGAAGTAAACTAATGAAATATGTAGAAATGGATGGATTTTAGGATTATAATTTTAAATAATTATTTAGAATAAGAAATGATATATTTTTCTTTTTTTAAGGATAACTTTTTAGTTGCTACAAAATGCTAGAAATTAGGTGTCTAGTTCCCACCACAAAATGACATGGAAATAAACATATTTCTATTTGATCTCATATTATGTTATAGGTAACATATGTAACTAAAAAAATCAAAAATAAAAATTGGCTTTAGGCCTATATTTTCTCTTTTATTACAATTCAAATTTCAACTTATTCAAATCAATAGTTTTCATCTCCCTCGACATTTTTCAAAACAAATGTATTCTAACCAAAAGAAACATTGTAGATTTTGGAAGAGAACTCTCTCCTCTAGAATGTCATATAATTTTTAATTTTTTAAAATATGATTTAATACTATTTTCTTACTCAAAATCAACATCTTCTCAAGTGTTAAAATACGTACTTCTAGAATTTTTTAATTACAATATACTATATCTAATTAAAACACTATGAATTCTATATGAGAATATTCATGAATTTGAGCTCTATAAAATGGTGTTTATATGTTATTAAAAAAATATAATAAAAAATAGTAAGATTTATTGAAACGCCAATTTTTTGAAATAATTTTATTTCCTTAATATTTGGATACTAACTAGTATAAAACATGCATTTAGTAGACATTTCCAATTGGAAAAGTGTGAGGCCATATATAACTTAGCTAGAATAAATTTATCAAGATCATGTGTTTGAATAAAATTGATTTTTAGATAGAAATTTAGTCATTCTGATAAGTCAGCTTGAAAGGTGACACAACTTTGTACTTTTACCAAATTATTATTTACACTTTACTTAAGTTTACTTAGGATAAATGCATTATTTTAGTATTTATTAGGTTAGACACCTAGGAGTATGCGTACTCATATGAGTTGTCAAGTTGACAACATAAGAGTTAGCAACTTTATCTTAGCACATGGTGTCTACAACACTGGAGTTTTCATAATCAACTGAGTTTTCATATAGACAACACAATTGTTCACACTCTTAATTAAGCATATGGTGTCTACAACATAATTTTAAGTGACATACCTTTGTATTCTTATCCTCTCATTATCGCACTAACTCCTGTGCTCAATAGAGGATAATCCACTCGTGGTGGACATGTGCTTAGTTGTGAGCCTTATCATTTTGCTAACTCCTAGTCATTTTAGAGGCCTTTATATTTAGGCACTCCTAGTGTGTATGCACATCAATTATCAATTATTGAATGATCTGATATCCAAAGATTCAGACATTATTCATTCTCATATTTTTATTATGATCATACATCATTTCTTCAATATTTTTCTTGTTCTTGAGCTTCTCGATCTTGGCTTCATTTTGCCCTAAAGAAAATTCTTATATGGTATCAGAGCTATACCAAATTATTACATGGTATCAGAGCTATACTAAATTCTTTTATGGTATCAAAGCTATACCAAATTCTTACAATATTAATTTTCTAACTTTAAACTTTTACAACATGATCCTCACTTCTTAACCCTAAGAAATAGGCTAATTTATGAATTTCCTAATTAAAAACTTTAATCTAGAGATTTGTACACTAACTCTAAACATTTAATCCTAAAGATCCCTAAACATTATATTAAATTTCCAGGTAACATTTCAATCATGATTCTAATGATATAACTATGTAACCATGTACAACTATAGTGAACAATAACATATTTACCTTTTAATCCTATGTAATACTAAACTAGGTAATGAGCTGATTATATTAACTTACTAAAAATTTAATGTCACTAAATTAGGTATTTACCTAGAATCATAATTTTGCTCATAATGCTAATGTAAGCCTCACATTGATATTAAACACTAATGATCTTACTATATAAGTTATGTACAATTTAATATTGCTAGTTAACCCTAGGAAACTCTAACCATAATAGCTTGTACTCTACATCAACATAGAACACTATTTTGAACACACACTCCTTTAACCCTAGCCAGATAAATATTTGCCTCACCGACTAACTCAATGAAAATTTACCATGATTAAACCATACAAGAATGGTCCCCTAAACTCAATCTTAATACTAAATAGAGTAACCCTAAAATTAACCCTAAGTTCCATAATATATAAGCTCCATAATCATGGCAAAATATTATCCTCAAGAATGTCAACCCTAATCAAATTAATTTAACCTAACCACTTGTAATGTTTTAACTTAAATAAGCATATCCCTAAAATTAAATTTAAGTTCATAACACTAACTATATAAAGTTCTAACAATTTTATAACACTAACCCTAACTCTAAGGTCATAATAGCTTACTCTTGACATAGAACACTATTCTAAACACAACTCGAACTTTAACCCTAGCCCTAAATTTTTCTTGACCCTAACTTAATAAAAATTTACCAAGTAGCCCTAAAATTAACCCTTGAACCATAATATAAGTTTCATAATCATGATAAAACATTGACCTCAAGAATGTCAACCCTAATAAAATTAATTTAACCTAACCAGGTAAGATTTTAACTTTAAACACATGTATTATTTAATTTCATGTGTTTATGAAATTCTAGTTTATTAAATGTCATATATTTTAAGTTATGATACATACAAGTTCACACATGTAGTACTATATGTATATGTTATGTTTGTTTTATGTTTACAATTATTATATTAGTTTCTTAAATGTCATTGTACTTGATAAATTTTAAGTTTATTAAAAATGTCATATTTTAATTTTAATTTTAGGTTTACTACATGTAGGCATACTACATACATTGATCTTTGTATGGAAAATCAATAGCCTCATATCCCCCTGAGCAATAGCCTCCTATCCCCCACGAGTAGCCTCCTATCCCCCCAAGCAACAACCTCCTATCCCTCCTAAGCAACAACCTCCTATCCCCCCTCGAGTAGAAACAACCTCCTATCCCCTCGAGCCGTAGCAACCTCCTACCCCCACTAAGGAGTAGCCTATCCCCCTCCAGTAGTGCACTATTCCTATAGATCAGTAGCCTATCCCACCTGACATGCTCTATGATTGCACTAACCAAGAGATTCATAGACTTCATGAATCCTTGGGTAGTGGCACATGCTCTAGTGTGTATAGTAGTACATGTCAGAGCATCTTACGGAGTCTCACATATATTAGAGATGAGATTCATGGTTTTGCTCCATATTCTTCACATACTATATAGATTGTCCTTGGCAGTAAGAGATGAGAGGTCTCTTCAGGGCTCTCACTACAACAGGTATAGGGCTTAGTGTCCAAAGAGACACTGAAGAGGGAATATTTCCCTCATTATATTCCACTAAAGTATGTAAAGGGGTATTCTCCCCTTAAGTGTAAAAATCTATAGATGGCTTCACTTATATACCCACACTTCCTTGCTGCTCATGGTTGTTATCCAAATAACAACCAAATTTCGCTCTATTTTGCATGTGAAATTTATGCTGAGGTTCACTTATGAAGGGTAGTGAACTACACTAATTTACCATTGCATTTAGGACAGGGGCATGGTAGACTAGTTGATAGGTAGCTGATTCATCCACCACTGACACATAGGTCATTTTCAAAGAACTAAAATCTATTATTTCCCCTGTATTAGGTCCGTCAGTTGATGAGGCCATGCGTAGCACATAGTTCCGGGGGGGGGGGGTGATTCAGGGAGTTGGAGACATTGCCACAGCTATCAAATCTATTTCTAGTGATGAGGTTGGCCAATATTTGATGTCATGTCGATGTTCCAGATCATTTCCTAGTGCTTCATCTTTAGAGGACTTGTAGAGTGCAATAGCCATCCCTTCACTAAATAGCTTAGAAGGTCTCATTGGAGTGTTGGAATGAGATACTATGAGTAGTCTTGCTAATGATCTATTATATTCATCTAGATTCATATTAGAGCATCTTGGCATACCCATATTAGATGTTCAACATCATTTCCATGGTGGGATTGAGACAGATCCTTAGCCACATTCCTCTCATCAACCAAGTAGTGCTCATGGTGGTTAATACACATCATGATCTACCTACTGGTCACTCTTTTGCTGCAAAGGGACATATACATAGTAGTGCAGACCTTTTAGCCAGTGCAGGGCATGGTCAGAGTTCAGATGTAGACCTTGATGATGTTGACTTCAGCTTGTCAACCACAGGATGGATGGACTTGTTGACACATGATGAATCTACTTCTATGCCATCTCATCTAGTCAGTCCACTTGGATCATCATTATCGGGATGTATGCCAGCCACTAGTCATGCTAGCCTAGATGTAGCGGTGGAGCTAGATGAGGCCCAACAAAATCTAGATATATTGGTGGACATGATCGATGCTACGCAATTTGAGTATTATCAGATGCTAGCACTTACATAGGTAAATCTATAGTTTTTTTACATTCATGTTAAAATTTCAATTTCAAATACCTGTTCAACTAATAATTTATGCGTGTACATGTTTTAATATGATTTTCTGCACACATGTATGTATGTATTGTAGGGGGACATTCTTCTTTTTACTCCATCTTTGATGCCCGATCGTGTACATCATCAAGACTCATTTGATGATATTAGTAGTGGATAGGTGAGTTTTAATTTTTTTTAATTAGACACATGTGAGTTTTAAATGTAATATTTAAATTGCATGCAATTTGTAAATTTAAAAGAGATTTAATTAAATATGAAATTATGTACATTGATTTCACTTTCTCTTTAATATATAGGGGTTAGCAAATCCTAGTGAGGATCCTGATCGTGAATCTTTAGACCACACTATGATGAGACATCGTGATGATAGTCCTATAGTTGACAATCCATAGTTTTTTAATATAGTATAGATTATTTGATCTAGACTTTCATCTAGAGAGATTATTTGATCTAGAATTTCATCTAGATTACACATATTTTTGTTATTTGTTATTTGATGTATAATTTCATCCAAATTTTACATCTTTGATGATTGACATACATATATACTTATGTTCTTATATGTTACATTATGTTGGATTATGTTAGACTATGTTCTTTTACATGCTAGATTATGTTGGATAATGTTCTATTATGTTAGATTAAATGTTAGATTATGTTGGATTGTGTTCTTTGACATGTTAGATTATGTCAAGGATAATGTTGTATTATCTTGGAAGTTATGTTAAATTATGATAGATTATGTTGGATTATGATTATGTTAGGGTTATGGTTAGGTAATTAATTTTACATAATTCCTAATTAAAAATTACAATTTAAACTTCACGAGTTAAATGAAAGAGTAAAGGTAATATATAATTAGTTGCAAGTCCTAATTTCATCCCCTTAAGACACAAGTCCTAATTTGATCCCCTTAAGACAAGTGTTCAAATTTCTTCTCGTCAAGGCACATGTCCTAATTAGTTGCATACAAGTTCCTAATTGAACTATAATTAGTTACAAATCACAATTTAAACTTCACAAGTTAAATGAAAGAGTAAAAGTAATATATAATTAGTTACAAGTCCTAATGTCATCCCCTTAAGACACATGTCCCAATTTGATCCCCTTAAGAAAAGTGTTCGAATTTCCTCCCCTCGAGGCACATGTCCTAATTAGTTATGAATCACAATTTAAACTTCATAAGTTAAATGGAAGAGTAAAAGTAATATATTATTAGTTACAAGTACAAATTTCATTCCCTTGAGACACAAGTCCTAATTTGATACCCTTAAGACAAGTGCTCAAATTTCTTCCCCTTGAGGCACATGTCCTAAATAGAAGCTCCTAATTGAACTATAATTAGTTACGAATCACAATTTAAACTTCACAAGTTAAATGAAAAAGTAAAAGTAATATATAATTAGTTACAAGTCCTGATTTCATCCCCTTAAGACACAAGTCCTAATTTGATCCTGTTAAGACACGTATTTGATTTTCTTCCCCTAGAGGCACATGTCCTAATTAGTTGCATACAAGTTCCTAATTGAACTATAATTAGTTACGAATCACAATTTAAACTTCACAAGTTAAATGAAAGAGTAAAGATAATATATAATTAGTTACAAGTCCTAATTTCCTCTCCTTAAGACACAAGTCCTAATTTGATCCCCTTAATACAAGTGTACAAATTTCTTCCCATCGAGGCACATGTCCTAATTAGTTTCATACAATTTCTAATTGAACTATAATTAGTTACAAATCACAATTTAAGCTTCAAAAGTTAAATGAAAGAGTAAAAGTAATATATAATTAATTACAAGTCCTAATTTCATCCACTTAAGACACAAGTCCTAATTTGATCCCCTTAAGATAAGTGTTCAAATTTATTCCCCTCGAGGCACATGCCCTAATTAGTTGCACACAAGTTCCTAATTGAACTATAATTATTTATGAATCAAAATTTAAACTTCACAAATTAAATGGAAGAGTAAAAGTAATATATAATTAGTTACAAGTCCTAATTTCATCCCCTTAAGACACAAGTCCTAATTTGATCCTTTTAAGGAAAGTGTTCAAATTTCCTCCCCTCAAGGCACACGTCCTAATTAGTTACAATAAAGTTCCTAATTGAACTATAATTAGTTACGAATCACAATTTAAACTTCATAAGTTAAATGGAAGAGTAAAAGTAATATATAATTAGTTACAAGCCCTAATTTCATTCCCTTAAGACACAAGTCCTAATTTGATACCCTTAAGAAAAGTGTTCGAATTTCTTCCTCTTGAGGGACATGTCCTAAATACAAGTTCCTAATTGAACTATAATTAGTTACGAATCACAATTTAAACTTCACAAGTTAAATGAAAGAGTAAAAGTAATATATAATTAGTTACAAGTCCTCATTTCATCTACTTAAGACACACATCCTAATTTGATCCCCTTAAGACATGTGTTTGATTTTCTTTCCCTCAAGGAACATGTCCTAATTAGTTTCATACACATTCCTAATTGAACTATAATTAGTTATGAATAACAATTTAAACTTCACAAGTTAAATGAAAGAGTAAAGATAATATATAATTAGTTACAAGTCCTAATTTCATCTCCTTAAGACAAAGTCCTAATTTGATCCCCTTAATAAAAGTGTTCAAATTTCTTCCCCTCGAGGCACATGACCTAATTAGTTTCACACAAGTTCCTAATTGAACTATAATTAGTTACAAATCACAATTTAAACTTCACAAGTTAAATGAAAGAGTACAAGTAATATATAATTAGTTACAAGTCCTAATTTTATCCCCTTAAGACACAAATCCTAATTTGATCCCCTTAAGAAAAGTGTTCAAATTTCTTCCCCTTGAGGAAAATGTCCTAATTAGTTGGATACAAGTTCCTAATTGAACTATAATTAGTTACAAATCACAATTTAAACTTCACAAGTTAAATGAAAGAGTAAAAGTAATATATAATTAGTTACAAGTCTTAATTTCATCCCCTTAAGACACAAGTTCTAATTTGATCCCCTTAAGACAAGTGTTCAAATTTCTTCCCCTCGAGGAACATGTCCTAATTAGTTGCATACAAGTTCCTAATTTAACTATAAATAGTTTTGATCACAATTTAAACTTCACAAGTTCAAAATAAACCAAATTTCAAATAGTTCAGCCAAATTTCAGATTTCAAATAGTTGAACCAAATTTTAGATTTCAAATAGTTCAACAAGTTGTTTCTATCTCGTATCAAGTGGGTCAGCTCATTGTTGGATACCATTTAATATTTTCCCATGATCATCAATATTGAGCCTCCACTTATGTATTCTAGGTCCATTGACTGGATGAAGAGTTAGACCAATGACAATAATATGGTTACTATACTAATATACCTTATTGTTAGGTTGATAATCAGTGAAATGAATCCCATTCTTAAGTACTTTAATTTGCTTCAAATAAGTTCCATGTACAAAAACAGAACCTGTATACAAGTCAATCAAATAAGTAAATAAATTTGAATTCATAAGAAAACATAGATGTACATACATGTACATGATTCAACTATATACTAACTTGTGGGAAACATAATTCTATCACTTATTTCAGTCTCTGTTAGTTTCTCTCTTTGTATGGGGCAATGCAATAAATAATAGTTAACACCACCTACATTTTTAGATTCTACCATGATTGCAAAAACATTGCCTACAAAAAGTATATGTATATAAATTGCATGTGTCATGTGTGTGTGTGTGTGTGTGTGTGTGTGTGTGTGTGTGTGTGTGTGTATGAACGAAAATGATGAAATACATACCAACTCTGATCAATCTTGAAATATGGTCATAATCACTAGAAATCAATGGAATATCATCATAGTTTTCATCCTCAAAGTCATTCGTATTGATAACATCTAGTGGCAACAAAGTCCATTCACCCACATATCCATGTTCTTGATTAATGCAACCATCATAGTTTTCATCAACACATTCAGGACAAAAACATGAGTATTCTCTTGTGTACAATGACCACACGTTACTATTTGTACTCATAACTAAATACAATGATTGTGTCTTCTTTACCCTCTTGCATGCATGCATTGATCTTCTATCGACACCTAAATGTAAGGTCCATACATACATATAAAAGATAAGTTTTAAACATGTATGTACCATAATTTAGTTTTGACATAATTTATAAATATAAAATTGATTCAATTATAATATTTGAAAATTAATTTATATGTGTACGATATAAAAAATAAAATCAAGAAAGTTTGTACTCAAGGATTTATCTCTAAAATTAAAAATCAAAGATATAAAGTTTGCCTCTAAACAGGTAAAAATCTAGAAAGAGACTATACTTGCAAGAGATGTGTGCATACATACATTTTTGAACTTGGGATGAACCTTCTCCAACCTTAGTAGGTTGTCCTATTTAACTACATCATAAATAAATTCATTATTTAAAACACCATATTTAAAATGTACCCAAATTCTAAATATTCATAATTTAAAAACCATAATGTAATAAACCCTAATTCTATATATTCATAATTCTAAATCCATAATGTAATAAACCCCAATTCTATATATTCATAATTTGAAATCCATAATGTAATAAACCCCAATTCTAAATATTCATAATTTAAAAACCATAATGTAATAAACCCTAATTCTAAATATTCATAATTTAAAAACCATAATGTAATAAACCCTAATTCTAAATATTCATAATTTAAAAATCATAATGTAATAAACCTTAATAGGACTAAATATTCATAATTTAATAAAACCTAATGCTAAATATTCATAATCAATAAACCCTTAATATTAAGTTAATAGTAACGCTAAGTTTATATTTACCATATTCCTAATTGGATAAACCCTAATCCTAACTATATAGATTAAAAAAGTGTACAATACAATTGCAAACAATATGAACTAAATATGCATTGGAAAACATATATTGCACATGTACATACCTTCCCTCCTATAATATCCTACTAAAGTTATTCAACGATTTTGTTCTTCTTGTTTGTCAGTCCTTCTTCGTGAATATTTACTTGTTCTTTTACCTTTATTTTCCATGTCGCAAATTATTTTTAAAAAATTCAAAAATAGATAATTAATACTAATATTAAATAAAACATAAGAAGCAGCATCATGAGTTACAAATCCTTCTGGTTGTTCTAGGTATAGTTCTTCCTCTATCTTTCCATTAAGAAATGTAGTTTTTACATCCATTTGATGGATTTTTAGACAATCTTTGGTTGGTACAATGGCTATTATAGCTCTAACAGAAGTGTACCTGGCAATTGGTGCAAAAGTTTCTTCAAAATCAATTCCTTCCTTTCGAGAAAAACCTCTAGCCACAAAATGGGCTTTATGTTTTTCAATGCTACCATTTGTAGCATACTTAACTTTGAAGAGCCATTTTGAAGACACAACAAATTTTTCCTTAGGTCTCAGAATGTCCCAAACATCATTTTTTAGTATAGACTGGTATTCTTCCACCATGGCATCTTTCCAAGCTTGATGTTTAAGTGCTAGAAGGTTCAAGATTCAAGCTCTCACATACAAAAGCATTATATGTCAATTTTCTAGGTCTCTTGCTTTCTCAGAAGGTTCCTAAAGGGGTTGCAAATCCATCTCCTTCCTGTATTACTTTATTTTCCCAAAGTGGCCTTTTAGAATGATCACAACTCTTCTTGAGTCTCTAGAAGGGTTTTAGTTTCAATCGAAGTCTCTTCAAGAAACTTCCTCTGAATCTCAGGAGTAGGAGTCTCTTCTGGAGATACGTCAAATGTATCTAGTTCATCAGAGGTTTTGGCTCTTCTAAAAGAAATGTCTTCCTCAAAGATGACATCTCTGATAAATATTTAAATTGAAGAAGGCTCTATATGGACTTAAATAGGCTCCTCGCGCATGGTATGAAAGGATTGACAAATACCTTTTAAGTCTTGTATTCACCAAGAATGTGGTTGATCCAAATCTCTACTTCAAAGTGACTAGAGGTGATATGCTAATTCTAATTCTTTATGTTGATTATCTTTTGACTAGAGGGGAAGAACATCTTATTAATTAGTGTTAGAAAGATTTGGCTTTTAAATTTGAGATGAAAGATTTGGGAATTCTCCATTACTTTCTTGGTTTGGAAGTACACCAAAAGTCTGGTAATATCTTTCTACATTAAAAGAAGTATACTATTTGATATTTTGAAAAGATTTGGAATGTGGGACTATTGACCTATGTCTACACCTATGGAAACCAACCTTCACAAAATAAATTAAGCAACTATTGAATCCATACTAGTTGATCCCACCTTATACAAATAGATAATTAGGTCCTTGATGTATCTTGTAAATAATCAACCTAATATCTATTATGCAGTGAATGCATTAAGTCAATTCATCTGTGAACCTCATGAGATTCATCTTGTTTCTTTAAAGAATATATTGATGTATCTTCAAGGCACTACTAGGTATCAACTTAAATATGAGAATACTAGCTTGGAGTTACATGGATATACTAATATGATTGGGCTAGAATTGTAAAAGATTGGAAAAGCACATCAAGATGCTGCTTCAGTTTAGGATCAGCCATGATCTCTTGGATATGCAAAAAGCAAGCTTTTGTTGCTCAAAGTTCTACTAAGGCAGAGTATATTGCAATAGCTATGGGAGCTAGAGAAGCAGTGTGGCTTCAAAAGTTTCTTTCAAACTTGTTTGGTGAACCATTGAAATCTACCTTGATTCATTGTGATAATCAAAGTTGTATCAAGTTATTCATGAATCCAGTATTTCATGATAGATCCAAGCATATAGAGATTCCTTACCACTACGTAAGAGACATGGTGGCAAGAAGAGCTATTCAATTAGAATATATTAATACAGGTGATCAAAATGCTAACATTCTCACCAAGGCTCTCCCTAAAGTGAAAGTTGATCATTTCAGAAAGAAACTTAGTTTGATTGAAATGTAAGTTTATGAGATTGAGTCTCAACTTTGTAAATTTTTATTAATTAAATAAAGATGTTTGAAGTGTAAAGGTTTTTTTCATATGTGTGACTTTATGACTCATGGGCCTACCCCATGTTCATTATTTAAGGAGATAATCTTTTATAATGGAATATTGATTTTGATAATATAAGGTGATGACTTTATTGTTATTAGATTACTATCATTATGAATGTCATGTGACTTGATATTCAAGGAAAGATCATGTTAGTTAAAAGAGCATGTTGGTGGATATCATGTGACTTGATATGTGTTGAAGATCAATATGTTCAAATTCATGGTGGATATTATGTCACTTAATATCTATGGATGTACCATGATCTGGTATCATGAATATCATGTCACTTGATATCTATATACACACCATAACTAAAAAGAATATCATGAGACTTAATTTTCTTATATTTATCTTGAGGATATTACTTCTTATAATGAGAAAAGTTCATATGCACTTTGTCTTCCTTAGCTAAGAGGGAGTGTTGAAACAAATAGCTATGGTTCAAAATAGTTCATTGGTCTTATGAGACTATCCTCATGTGTATATACATGTCGATATATTGAATACCAATATGTATATGTGCATGAATATAATTGCATCTCATTATGGTGATCATAGTATTCAAAACTGTCGATACATATTATTATTGAAGTAATATCTCAGAAATGAATTCATTAAACAATCATATTTATACTAATTGTTAAACAATTGCAATGGACTTAGTTAAAGTATTAATGGCATTATTTATGTTATGACTAATCACATTGGGTGTGACCATTCCACCGACCGGGTGCATCCATGAATGGTCATGTCTCCATTTGGAGACATGCCCATTCACGTATGTACCCATCTAGACTTGTATACATAGTATATGCCGCTCGACATTGCAACATAGAAATTGATTAATGTATGTAGATCGAAGGCAATACAGATGTCAAACTTGAAGGAATATTTATATCATTTGCATTTAGATTATATATATTGTGCAACACTTTGGATTCTTCATTGGCATTGACTATATTAGTAGGACATATACATGTACTTCAACATTGAAAAAAGAAATCTATAAGTAAACTTTACAATTTTCCTCAAGATCTCAATCCTAGCATGGAGAATAGATCTTCTCAATATTCCCTTGATGAAGGTGAACCATTAAAAGTTCCTTCTTCCCAAGACAATAAAATCTCTTACGTGTTTGATAAGTTGGAAAATTGGTTTGTGCCATAGTACTAGAATATTTCCAGTGTAGCCTCTATTGAGGCTATTAAGAAGATTCTTGCTTTTAATGATAATAACATCTCAACTTTGTGTGTTATATATCACCTTATTAACACTCATTCAAAGTGTAAAGTCAAGATCTCTGATAGAGACACAAGATATTATCACAAATTGAATTGACTTAGATTTACTTACCAATCTGATAGTATGTACTATGTTGTCTTGATTGTGTAAATCTTTGAAACTGGGCAGTAATTGAGAATGGATGAACTTGATTTGATTAATATCCTTATGTGCAAAAGAGAGAGTGATCACTGAGACTAAGTATGCCTTGTTAATGATATCAAACTGCATGATGTCTCCATGTTAATTATGTAAAGTATTATGTCCCCATAGAGACATTTCTCTATGTGACCAAAGGCCATCTAGGGTCATGTCTCTACGAGGACATAATATTTGATCATAACACAACCAATCATTATTCGGTGGATTGAAAAATACATTTCAATTGTCTCTTCTGATTATAAGATAATGATTAGTTAAGGAATGCCATTTATAAATAAATAATAAAATAAATAAATAAATATATACAAGTATATATAATTATTATCAAGAATATGAAACATAAAATAAATGTTCATGCAAATCATGAATACATATATTCAATATAATGAGTATTTCACTTTGACTGAAGCTATACTTTAACACTAAGCTTTTTAAAAAAAATATTCTCAAGAGCTAGGATACACTCCTCCTTCAACAACCATTGAAATTTCCATTCCTATTTCCACTACTCTTCCTAGCATTACCACTTAGGTGCCACTTCACATGAAAAATTCTACACCTATCTATAATCATTTAAATTTTCATCTTCATAATCTTTCTCTTCCTTCAAGTATTCCTCCAACCCTATATACCTTCTTTTTTGCCTTCATACAATTTCATTCCTTTCACATATTTTAATCATTTCTATTCCTTCCAATCCTACACCAATATATTTGCACATTCCTTCTAGTTTACATCTTTTTTAACAAATCCAATATGTGTATGATTATTATTACAACTTCTAATCCCATTATTAGTATCTTGGCTCAAACCATTACCACTTTACATCAACAAGTGATTCAATTCACTAAATGTAAGTACAATATCCCTCCATGTACATTTTTAATCCCCTTTCCTTTGACATCCTTCATTTTTATATCACACAACATGATGAGATACCTAATCTTGAGACTTATAATGGTAAGGATGATCCCGTGACTCATATTAGGACATTCTAAACTATATGCATTGATTTTTCACATGACCATAGGCTCATGGATAAATTGTACAAGCTTTCCTTTTGAATGTTTTCCAATGTTTTCATTCAACAATTTCAAGACAATATTGGTCCTCAAATTTCTTTGACTGTTTTAATGCATTGTAAGAATTTTTTTAAAGAAATGGTTAGTAACTTTATTGGTAGATACAAACATTTGTATGCTCAAATATCTTGTCTCGTGCCTGATCATGTATTTAATATATTTTCATTTGTAATTTGGAAAAGGACATTAGAGTAAAAGGGCATATTTTGATGATAAGTATGATCCTCTTCCCTTGACTGACACTTTTCTTGTAGCTTGAGGGCTTTCAATTTTATTTATTTATTTATGAATAGTTGATAGTTATGCTTCTAGCCTTGGAGATGAGAGACTCTCATGGGGTGATCTAGTGTCCTTGAAACCCCCCTTTTTAATATGTAACTTTATATTTTTAATTAATAGAGAGGGACTAGAAAAAGGCATTTTTCCTTGCACATTCAAGGTGAGTACATCATCATTCATTTCACTTTTTAGTCAATACATGTTTCCATATCTTGATTGGGCTGATTCCATATGTTTAACACTAAGATCTATCTTACACATCTCATTTATAAAATGAGTCCAATTTTAGATTAACATTTACACATCTTTAATCAAACTTTATATTTCAGGAAAGAGGAATTTCTTTTGCACTTCCTTGATGTAATATGGGTTAAGAATTGGCATCCCTTTATCCCCTTTTTTTTGCTAATCTAACTTGAGTTATATTTTGAAGCCCCTCATTCTCTTGCATTTTTAATGTTATTGTGGAAGCTGTTACTTAATGAATTTATCTCAAATAGGTTATTTTAAAATTCATTGGCCTCCATTTCACCACTAAAAGCTATGCAATGAGGGGTTATAATACTACTTTATTCATGAATTTCTATGACTAATGGAAAAAAAGTGACATTACCGAGCATAATTTTTTGTGTGAACCTAAGTTGGTAGCCAAAGCAATAGGCTTAAAATGAGAGGGTGGCATAGCTGTGAAGATCTCTAGAGAGTGCAAGCTTTTCTTAAAATAAAATAAAGGGGAAAAATATGGATTTTCAAATATGAGATATCAATTGGTAGACATTAGAAATGAGAACAAGTAAATATCAAATACAAAAATTTGGGATGATAAAGTAGATTGTTGTAGAAAAAATGAAGGGGGAGTGTTAGAGAAAACTATTAGTTTCTTCCACCAAAAATCAAATAATTGCCACCAAAATTAAATTTAAATTGAAATATTTAGAGACTTGACTTTGCTAGGGAGGATCATATTTGGTATGAGGGAGTTTACACTATTAAGTTTTTTTTTTTGGGAGTTTAATCTTAAGGTGTTATAGAAATAACACCTCATACTAAGAAAAGGGGATTTCATGTCCAATACAAATTTAATCATAGCCACAAGAAAAATAACACACCAACTTAATCATCATATCATGCCACAATTAGTTAGAAAATACAAAAACTAGCTATAAACAATTAAAGTCATCATTTGCAATATATATTGAGCAACATTGATCTTAAAAATCTTTTTTAAATCTGAAAAATGTGTAACTTATTGTTAAGACCATATCTAAATCTATTAAGATTTTTACCATAAAAATTGTTACAAATTGGTGAATAATATATTGAGCATTATGTCTATAAAGATGAGTGGTGGAATTGAAAAGTTTGAAGAATGCCATCATTAGATGAAAATCATTTTTCTCTTGTCAAACTTCACCTCATTTATGGATAGAAAGTTGTATAATCTTGTTATTAATGAATAGAGAAAATAAACTGTTGCTAATATTACAATTGCAATGGTCATATAATATTATATTTATAAAGTCAATCAAATGTATTTAAACAATTTCTAAATCTTATAAACCAATTAATAGGTACAATTAAGTACCTTATGTCTACATTAAACATGTTGAAGTCTATCATCTAATTAAATTCGATGACAAAAGAAAATTTATAAAATAGTTAAAATTCAAAGATCTTATCATATCTAACATAAAAGACTCTCCTATCCACATTCTTTTTATTTTGAAAAATATTTACATTCATATATATGTATATATAAATCCATTCGCTCTTCATTTTCATAGTAAAATTCACAATAGACTGATCTTCTACCACTTAATGTGAGATTGGCCGTTCACATCAAGACCACAAAGATGAGCGCGACACTGGCATTTCAACTTACTAACGTCTGCAAATTCATAAAATAATGGCAATTAATAACTCCTATGAGTAACTGTACAGATCCAGAAAATATAAGCACAAATTTTATGGTAAACTTAATTTACGAAAGAAAGAATAAGTCGATCAAAATTTATTTACAGAAGAAAGAAGAAAACTGTGCAAAGAGGTCGATAGGAAATCATTGAAGCTTTTAAAATTATTAATTAAAATCTCTGTCAAATTTTATGGTTTACAAATCGTTCAGAGTTTAATAATAGTTCACCTTAAAACATTGAATCGAATTCCTACTCAAATCTGGGCGAAGGAAACAAATAACATCCGAACAACAAGATTAAGAACCCACCCAAATTTTAGGATTTAATAATAGCTCACTTAAAACAATGAATCATAATTCTAATCAAATCTGTCCAGAGAAATAGATAAAATCTTTAAATTTATTGACATGATGCAAAAACTATCTGATAAAATAGAAATAACCATATTATAAAACCTACTCTGAACATTAAAATTAAAAACACTGGCTAATTTTAAGATTTACAAGATCTGTGAAGTTTAATAAACTCATCTTAAAACACTGAATCAAAATTGTACACAAATATATGAAGAGAAAATAGAAAATCTGAGAGAATCTTTAAAGCTTTTAATTTATGGACAGGATGCAAATAATATCTCTGATTGAATTAAAATGACCATACTATAAAACCTAGATTTAGAAAACTGAACAAGGAAATAAAAATATGTGGCCAATTGTAAGGTTTTTTAACATTTTAGGGTTTAATAAATTCACCCGAATCAAATCTGTGCTGTGAAATCGGTTGCAAAGAATGTCTGCTAATGATCTTATTTCGAATCAAATATGGGCAGAGAAAAAAATCTTTTATTTTATTGACAGATAACTATACTGCAAAACCTACATTTCAAACATCTGAACAACAAAATTAAAACCTACATTTTGAACATCTGAACAACAAAATTAAAAACTCAGGCGAATTTTAAAGTTTACAATTGATTTAAGATTAATAATAGGTCACCTTAAAACATCAAACCTGTGCAGAGAAAATTGACAGAATGCAAAGAATATCTGATAAAATACAGATAGCCATATTATTAAACCTACATTACTAAAGTAAATAATTCTGGTTAATTTTAAGGTTTAATATATTCATCTTATAACACTGAATCAAAATTCTAATTAAATCTGTACAGTGAAAGAGAGAAAATGTTAGAGAATTGTGATATTGCTATCAGCATGGAAACTCTGTAGTTAAGTGCACTCAGGCTGGGGTACTACTGGGATGGGTGACCTCCCGGGACTTCACCCCTGTGAGCATCACCTAGATCCAATGAGTGCTAAGTGTTCCATTTATTCTCATGAGAGATGGATTCATGTTGAATCACTACTCATGAAACATGGGTCAATGAGTTTGACTCAAAGTTACATAGTTAGATCCTGATAGCAATATCACAATTTGACTTGCTGTGGAAATTATCTCCTACTTATCCTAGAGAATCTTTAAATCCTTCCATTTATTCACTTTATTAGCTCGATGCAAAGAATATCTAATAAAGTACCGATGACCATACCATGAAACCTACATTTAGAAAACCAAAAACTGAGTAAGGAAAGAAAAATGTCATTTTTATGGTTTTAATAAACTTACCACAAAATATTGAATCTAAATTCTAATCTAATCTATGTAGTGAAATAGGATGCCAAGAATGTCTGATAAAATTCAGATAATCATATTATAAATAAATAGGGTGCAAAGAACATCTGAACAACAAAATAAATAGTTCCCATACATGTTAAGATTTACAAATTTTTAATATTGAATCAAAATTCTAATCAAATCTGTGTATTGAAAGAGAGAGAAAATCATTAAATCTTATAATCTGTAGGTAGGATGGATTTTTTTTTGATAAAATACAGATACCCATACCATAAAACATTCATTGAGAACATATGAACAACAAAAGAGAAAACTCAAGCAAAATCTTGAAGGTCACAAATTTTTTAGGGTATGATAATAACTCACTTTAAAAAATTGAATCAAAGTTCTAATCAAAGTGCGTATTTCAGCAAAATTATGCTGGTTTGCGTACCTCTTGATCTTTGTTACCGGCTGCCGTTCTACGTCATCCATTACGTAGGATGAAACATTGAGTGGGAAGTTGAGCAGAGCTCTGGATCCTCTCATTCTGAAAGCCGCAGAGTCATATGCAATTGCAGCCGCCTCCCCAGTCTCAAAAGTGCCAAGCCAAACTCGAACCCCATGCTTCGAGGAATCCCTTATCTCCGCCGCATATTTCCCCCACGGGCGGCGCCGCACTCCTATGTAATGCTTCTCTTTTGCAGTCTCTCTTATTATGCCGCCTTTTTGTACATTCTCATGAGTCATATGTTCTCCACCAACTGATGAAGTTATGGCGTCTTTGAAGTCTGGGTTAATTTGAGCAGAGGGTGAAGTGGGTGGGGATGAATCGCCCAACAAATAGAGTGAGATCTTTTGTAGAGCTGCATTGAATTCCTCAGTTGTCATCGTAGAAAACTTGGTTAAGAATGAATTTGTCGCAGTTTGAATGGAAGAATGGTTAAGAAGGGTTTCTAAGGAGGGCTAAGAATTGTGTTTTGGTTGAAATGAAAGCACGGTGAGCGTTATTTGTTTGTGATGCAGCTATGTGGGAGGGTCATTCTTCAATAATTTTGATGTGTCTCCTTTGTTCCTCTGTATGTCGGTGGAAGGTCTCTTTGGGTATCTTTGGAAGGTTTTCGACATGGACTGCGAAGGTAGATGTGAAAGGATTGGAGTCACACACCTTATATCTAAAAATATCATTTAATTTAATTTTTATCTATTTATGTAAGTACTGTTTATTTGAGCATTAAAATTTGCAAAGAGTATAGTTTTTGTCTTATTTGATATTAGAGACTTAAATCTATTTATTTTAATAGTTATCAATAGATAAAGTAGAAAAAGGTTTGAACTCTTGATAATGCTGGACATAGTGTCCCTCCTACATCATCTTAAGATATTTCCATAAAAGATTTATATGTAGATAATATATAAATAATTATAAAATTAATAAATTATATAAATTTTAAATAGTCTATTATTATTTTTAACACCTATTCCTATTATAAATATGATTCAAAGAGTTGATTGAAAGGTGGGTTGACACTTTTAATTTACATAAAGACACTTTAGCGAAACTCCTTTTCGTTAATGATTTAAAACTTAATCAATTTGAAAGGGGTGCAGTAATATATCTATTATGACAAAATAAAATTTATTATTATCTTAGATATCAGATACATACCTTTTTGTTAGTTAATTTATTTAAATTTAACAAACTTATCATACCTTGATAACATCTCATTAGGATATTTAAATTGTTCAAAAGCTATGGGTAGTTTTCTTT
This sequence comes from Cupressus sempervirens, assembly GCA_028749045.1. Classification (NCBI taxonomy): domain Eukaryota; kingdom Viridiplantae; phylum Streptophyta; class Pinopsida; order Cupressales; family Cupressaceae; genus Cupressus; species Cupressus sempervirens. Next base: position 36,516,432 of record CM053788.1, on the reverse strand, counting down.
TACTTTACAATGAATTTGATATACAAAAGTATGACAATAGTATTTTAAAAATTTGATAGGCTTAATTTTGAAATATATTGAACTACATTTATATGAAAGTGTAAAATTTAAAGTCATAAAGTCAAACATGTTAGTACTTTCTTTCAAATTCCACTTTTATTTGTTAAACATAATGTCTATAAATATTTCTGGGGAAGATCTCATGCCTAAAATAAAATAAAAATTTATAGATGAAATATATGACACCTAAAGTAAACATTTTTTAGTGGATGAAAAATCTGATATCTTAAGAGGGCTTTCTATTTATCCAATATGTGCTATCTATGTTTTAATGATGCATAGACTACCTCTGACATTTTCTTTCTCCCATCAAGTTTTGTTTTGTGCTCTAGAATTTGAGTAGGGTTTTCCGGGAATCTGTTTTACATTTGTACACTTAATGGAAAATACCTTCTTCCAATCAGGCCTTGAAGTTTCTCTAGTACTATATTTCCCAATTTATCTTTTGGAATCTATAAGGAACATGACAATATGATATTTAGAGCGACTCTCCTTCCAGCAAATACTATTTTTAGAAAAAAAATTCATAGCCACTGCGGATAATTTTAACGGTCTCAAAGCCAACTTTGTGGCTAAGGAGAAACAAATATGCCATGATTACAATTATAGGGTTGCTACTTCATGTAAAATTAAATTTGATATTAGTGCTTTAACACCTATTAAGATATCAGGGATGGAGTTTCTTGGACTCTTCCTCCTGGTTCTGTCTCTGTTTGAGTGCCGGGGAGTGGTAAGGGATGAGAATGTCAGTTTCCTTCAGCTATGGCAATCCGCTTTGGTTTTCAGACCGACCGCCTAGCTTAAGCCATAAGGGCCTATCATGGTTTAGGTTTGGCTCACCTTCTCAATTGTTAGAATGTTTGACTCGAAGGTGATTCAATAATATAATTCAATGTAACTATATAATTATATAATGGGTTGAGCAACAGGAAAAGTACAACTATGGTTTCTGCTTATTTTAAAGACGAGGGTAAGTCCAGTGGGGATGACTTAGATGGAAGTATGGTTGGACAGATGTCTATTAGCTGCTCTGTGGCATTTTTTTGTCTTCCATTGGGAGTATTTCTATGATGCTTGTAGATTTTGGGGAGGTCACCGTGTTTCTTGGTGGGATTTACGGGCGGATTCTCCTCCATTAACCTCTACCTTGAGTGCGTGGAATAAGGTCAAAGCTATAAATTTTACTGCTGGTGTACGTTTTTGGTCCCCTTTCATTCTTTGATATCTATCTCTCATAGGTCATAGTAGTTGGGAGAGGACTTGTCAGTATGGTCAGACAGTTTGGATGCTAGTCCCTTTTAGGGGTTTGGCCTATGTTGCATGGTTGTGATTTTATTCTGGTTGGTTGCCATATTCTGGTTGCCTATGAGGTTCTTGTGGTGGATGTTGTGCATGTATATTGATGTATGGATCTCTCTCTGCCATTTCATTGAAGGGTTTATGGTTGTGTAGAGGAGATTGGTTTTTTCACGGAGTGCAGTAGTTTCTTTTTAGTTTAGTCCTCCTTTCGGGGTCTATGATGAATGCTTTTGTGAGGAAGAAAAATGTCTCTGTTCTGGTGGTACACCTTCTTTGTGGATCTATTGTTAGACGATCTTATTGGCACTTTGGAATTTTGTGATATGCAGAACCATTGTTAGACGATCTTATTGGCACTTTGGAATTTGGTGATATACATAAGATGTTTGACATAGTTGGTTTTGGTAGCTAGCATCGAGTTGTTCAGAATTTTGCTGATCTGATGTGGGCCACTTCGTACAAACTTTGGAGGATTCTAGTCCTTCTACTCCCTTTCTACTATTGTGTTTCTAGCTAAGATGACTCTTTTTTTTTTTGGTGGTGTGTGGTTGCACAAGCTTGTTCATTTCCAAAAATAGATTAAATGCATTTTCTTTCTTTTGTACTTCAATTTTTCTTATGGGTACCAAGCAAATGTTGCTAGTTTTCAAGGGCCCTCTAGGATCTTGATTGTTTTTGGTTAAGTGAAAATTTTATTTTCGGGCCCCTCTCTTCTATTAGAGTCAAGTGCTTCATTTTTGAATTTTCTTATGGACTTAACACTCTTTTGTTTCTTCTTTGGGACACCTTTATTAAGGTAAAGTCCTTCCTATGGTTTCTATGGTACCTTTTAAAGCTCTTTAAGTTAGACGATCATATTATGATGTTTTCTCTTATGTTCTTAGCTCCATTGAGGGGAAGATGTCTTATATGGAAGTGATGATATGCTTTGCAAGTGAAGTCGATCATGGGTAGAATGTGTCTCCTCTTGTTAGAGATTATTAGAAGGAGAGATGGTTTTGAAAGTAGTCTTTCTCATGGTTTTGTCTTTCTATGGTGTGGATGAGATCTATTTTGGGAGGTTGGTTTTTCCCCCCTTTCTATTGATGATGCTCTCTTCTGTAGTGTTAGGATTTTCTCCTCAAACCCTTTTGTTCTAGATGGTTCTCTGTTATTTTCCTCTCTTTTCAAGCTAGATATTTTCTAGGAGCTTCCTAGGGCCTCCACTTGTGTTGTGGGTGCCATCTTAACTCCCATCTTGGCTTTAGGTGCCAAGTTAATACTCAACTTAGGCAAAGAGAAATTCTCTCTCTCATTTAAAGAATCAACTAGTTTAATGATACTTATTCTCATGTGGCTGATCATAATGTGGGCAAGGGGTTTGATATTACTTTTCGTGATTATGAGTTAGGGGTAGTACCTTATCTAGTGATTCTTGTTGGGGTTTTGCCTGATCTTATGGGTTATTGTGGGAAGTTGGTTTTTCAATTTTCTATCTTTCTATTGCTACCTTTTTCCTAGCTTTAGTCTAGCTTTGTACTATTAACATCTATCTTTTAGTATCTTTCTCTAGTGTTTCATCTATGTTGGTTTCATGTCCCTTTTAAAATCTACTTTTAAAATCTTTGAAGGGAGATTTTATACCATTCCTAGACCCTACACATCTCATGGTCTATTGACTTGTCATAATCCACAAGCTTGATGACTTCTCTAGGTTCTTCCTCATCCCCGTCGTTCTTAAAAGACACATTATTATTTTTCTTGATGGTTGCAGGGGTGCTCGTCTCATCTTGGTTTACTTGATTTTCTTTATCTTTAACCACCAAAGAAATGATTTCATTCTACACAAAGCCTAGTGAGGGAGGGTACTTCATACCACCTCCAAACATTCTTTTGACTAATTCAAAATTTTCTTCTTCTTCCAAATTGTCTATTTCCACCTCTACTTTCCCTTGTCCTACTTTCTCCTCTCTCTCTTCTTCATACTCATTATCTTTCTCATTATCCAAGACCATATTTGCATTATATACCTTTGCCTTCTTCTTTTTTCTAGACCCAGGGATTCAAGCCTTGATTCCCTTGAAATTCTTCTACACTTGCCCCCTTTTTCCACCGAGCTTGAATTTTTACCTCTTTGATCTTTAATTTTTTTTGTAATTTGGTTAGAAATAAAAATTTCAACAGAAAAATAATCATTCTTGTCAAAATCTCATGCATAATGGGTTTTTTTAGGTTTAGACCTCAACACATTAATACTGTGAGACAATGAGAACACTAGATAAGTGGTGAAACACATCTTTTTCTTATATCTAAAGTGGTTTAAAAACATAAATTTGTAATTATGGGCCCTATCATATCTCCCATAAAGGGAAATTTACTCCATCACTGCAGTAGGAGTACACCAGCATTGAAATTAGAAATTTAATAGAAGAATGTAACAAACATACCACCCTCCCCTTTACCAAGCTTGCCATTTGTATCTTTAGGGAATTTCTTATTACCCAATTTAGAGTACTTAAGGTCCTAGAAAAAGAGCTTACCTTTGGCACCGAGCCCTATAATTTTTGCCATTACTACAATGTTGAGCTTCAATTTCCTCCCTCCCAGACTAACTTCACCATTATTCCAGCCATTAGTCCATAATATCATGTTTGAACATTTTCATTTTTCTCCATATAAGGAATAAGCCTTCCTTCTTCCAAATTTTCCCACACTTATTTCTCCTTCTTCCATTTCTCACAGTTGTTAGATTCCCTTTTCCTCATTTTACCACCCATGTTCACAAGTTGTAGAGACAAGTTCCTTGTGAATTTCAGAAAAAATAAAACTTCACCATGAAATCTTTCCCAAACATTTCCCAAATTAACAAATTTTGTTTCCCAAAAATCTTGTGTCCTTAACATAAGTAAATATAATGACTCCTTTTTTGCTAGATGTCTTGTCCTAGTTAATAAGAACCTTAGTTTCATAATTAATATTTTCCTCATTACTCCAAAATGAAGTGATACCTTTACTTATCACTACATTGGCAAATGAGTCAACTAACTTATTTGCTTCTCTATACAAGTGCGTCATATATGCTTTGTTGGAATTAACTTGAAGACCTTTGGCTTTCTTAATAATATTTTTCAATCATCCATAAATGGACCACTCCTTTAGAAATATAATTTAGGATATTAAGAGAATCCCTTTCTATCCATATTCCCGTAGTTGAAATTTTTCTTGCCATCTTAATCCCAGTGTGAAGACCCATTGCTTTTACCACATGATTGGATTGTGTACCTAGTAGAATATCCATAGCTTTGAGCATATTACCCTCTTCATCCCTAATAATAGCACCACACCTAACATGGCTAGGAATTCCCTTTGAAATGCCATCAAATTTCATTTTGATCCAACCCAAATGATGATAGTCCAATCTTGTGTTTTCCCTTTTTTGATTGTCCTCATTTTCATAATCCTTTTTTCAATTTAAGTTACCTCCAATGTAAAAAACCACCTTCTCCTTGTACACAGTATTGTAATTTTCTATAATACTACGCCTTATGTGATTAGGTAGAAGAGGGAAGGGTTGGGACTTATCCTTGAAGACCCTATTGTCCCTTTCTTTCTAGAGATAACATATAATGTGAGGGAACACAAGCATCCAAAGTCTTTTTCAATGGTCCCTTTGAAATCCTTCAACATCCTCCAAAGTTTCCATATATTATTTGGCATTATCCAGCTCAAGTTCTAGGACTTAAAAATTTACATCCAAGTATTCTGTGCCAAAGAGCAAGTAATAAAAATGTGGTTTACCAATTTAACCTGGGTTGCACAAGGAAAATATCCATTAGGTAAACACAAACCTCTTTTACCATGGTTGTCTAGATTCAAGATTTTTTCTTACAAGGCAATCCATTGAAATATGTTAATATTTGTTATAAGTTTGTTATCCATATTGATATCTAGATAGGAGGCATACTATTAGTCACTTGAATAACTTGAACTATTGAAGAAATAGTGAAGACATGTGAGGGAACTCCATCCCAAATCAAAGAGTCAATAGAGTCTAGCCAAAGAATAAAGGAATCAAGACTAGCTTGAATAACATTTAGACCAAGATTTATATCAGAAACTCTCACCAATTTCCCACATCTCCCATAGTCAACCACCTTAGAACCTAGCATTTGATCACATCTATCTATGATTAGGTTATTAACAAGAGTTGAAGCCATAGGTTTCTCCAAAATCCAATAGTCTTTCTAAAAGTTGATAGTTTAACCATCTCCTAGTTTTCACCTAGCTTTAAGATTGAAAGTAGCTATGGCTTGCTAGATACCCTTCTAGAAGGAAGATCCTGACATGCTCTCTTGGTTATTGAGAAATTTCACCAATAAAGGACACTATTTTAATTATTTACGTCTCATTATTCTATTCAAGTCTCTTTTTTTTTTCAACATAAATCCTCCAAATTTTATGAGCCATTAGAGCTAGATTCATGGTTTTTATGGATTTGAGGCCTAGGCCGCCTGTCTTTTCGAGTCTACAAACTAGTTCCTAGGCTACAATTGAAAGTCTTTTCTTTTCTTCCACTCCCAAACATAGAATTTTTTTGGAATTTTTCTTGTAGATTCTTGAAGCTTTCTTGGAATTTGGAACAAGATAAAGGCATATATTGGAAGAATTTGAAGAGTTGACTTTATGAATGTTATTGTGATTATGAGATATCCATTATGGGATGGATAAATTTATGAGATGTTATATTTACATAGATAATGAATCCTTGTGTACTTGTGATATTATTTCGTATGCTCCATTGATTTAGGTTGCCAACTTTCATGATTATGGTTTATGACAATATTTTTTGTATTAACTGGATTATTTTAAATGGAGCATTAGGGTAGGTTATCTAGGTGCATAGTGGGGAATGGGGTTGAAATAGGGGCCAGGGACCTAAGTTAAAATGAATTAAAACGATATTAAGTGTTCCTCACCCATGCCTTGAGTGCTAGTATATGCTAGGATGGGAGTGGGAGAAGATCCTTTAGTGTGATGTTGGATAGTTAGTCTCCTTATCTATACAAAAGGATTACTAATGCCATATAGAGTCTCAAGAGGGTCGAGGTTGAGAGACACTTCCCAAATGCATATTAGGTTTCCTATTTATACTTTTTTTTTTCTAAATAAAAAATTTGGGTTGCCTCTAGGATCATCTTTATGTACAAGTAGTACTACTTGTTGTAGAGATCTTTTAGGATCCTTTCGTAGGGTCTCATTTGTTTATTTTATAATTTGATTATTAGTATGTGGATCATACATTATCTCCTCTGCATGGTGGGAGTGGTATCCTGATTAGATTGCCACATGATCAAGAGGTAGTGACTTCTTACCATTTGGGTTCCCCTCAAATTGACACAAACATTGGATATTTGTTGATGCAGTTGTACCTTTACATTTCTTATTCTTATCTTGGAAATTTCTATTCAGATATTGTATTTATGTATCATTTATCTTTTATTTTTAGATCCAATGGGATGATGTATTTTATTTTGATGTATTTGTATTTATTATTACATACCTTGCAATATGTGTAGTGTATGTTGTTATTTGGATGTACTTAATTGTATTATTTGTTCTTATGTATCTTCTTGTGAGATTATGTATCTTTTATTCATTTATTATTGGTGACATTGTGCTTAAGTTTAAAAATAATAAATAAAATCTTCTTAAATGTGACTCAATGTGAAGAAACCCTTTAGGAAATGAAAATTGTATTTGTAACATTTCATGTGTAGATGTGTATGAGTATATTGCTTTTTCATTTTTATCTTATGTTGTACAAACTTTAAAAAAAAAAGTTAAGTAAAATATTATAACATAGTAGTTTAAGTTCTCTTGGATTGTCGAGAAGAACATTACATAAGATCTCACATGAGTTTGATAAGTTAGAAAATTGGTTTGCATAAGCAAACCAAAATCCTGATAGTGTAGCCTCTATTGAGGCTATTACGAAGATTCTTACTTATGATGATAATTTAGCATCTGAATTTTGTGTTATCACCTTATTAACATCCAATCTAAGAATTTGATAGAGTATTCTAAAGAATTAAGATACACTCCTCCTTCCACAACCATCGAACCTTCAATTCCTATTTTTGATACTCTTCATAGAATTACCACTTAAGTGTCACTTCTCTTGACAACTTCAATATGAGTATCTAATTCTTTAGGTTTTGGTCTTCCTAATCTTTCACTTCCCTAAAGAATTGCTGATACATATTTACCTTCTTTGTTACCTTCATACAATGTCATTCCTTTCACATATTACAATCCTACACTAATACTCTAGTAATGATATTAATATTAATATTTAATCTAATTGTTTATTCTATTAGTTAAGTCTTTTATGATTTAGAACTATTGAAATCAATAACATGATAATATGTTATAGTTAGAATTATTAAAATAATGATGTAGTTAATATTTAATTAAGAGGTAATTGTTAAGTTGATTATTAAATTATTTGATGAATTATAGAAAATAAAATCATTATAGAATTGTTTAATCATGGTGATTTAATATATATGAAGAATTTATTTACAATTATAGCATATGTATTCATGCATGTCTTTGAACATCAAATCTTATAGCTGAATTAAACTTTAAAATATAAATTTTTGAAACTAGATTTGTATTATTATTGTGAATTTTTTTAATATATGGTTTTGTTAATTTTTTTCCTTTTATGACATTTTGGGGGTTATGTTGTTGGAAAATTAGTATTCAACACCACAGCCTATGGGATTCTATTTAACATGTGAAATGATATAACCATTTTTATGTCTCAATCAGACATAAAAATGGTAATTTGGAGTTGACTCATGTGACGACACTTCCCCATATGCATATTAAGTTTCCTGTTTATACTTATGTTATTTTTTAATAAAAAAATTGGGTTGCCTCTGGGATCATCTTTATGTACGAGTAGTACTACTTGTTGTAGAGATCTTTTATGATCCTTTCCTAGGGTTTCATTTGTTTATTTTATAATTTGATTATTAGTATGTGGATTGTGCATTATCTCCCCTAGATGGTGGGAGTGGTATCCTGATTAGATTGCCACACAATAAGGAGGTAGTGACTTCTTACCATTTGGGTTCCTCTTAGATTGACACAAACGTTGGATATTTGTTGTTGCAATTGTACCTTTATCTTTCTTATTCTTATCTTGGAAATTTCTATTTAGATATTGTATTTATTTATCATTTAGCTTGTATTTTAAGATCCTACAGGATGATGTATTTGTGTTTATTACTACATACCTTGCAATATGTGTAGTGGATGTTGTTTTATAGGGATCCTAAAACCCAGTAGTTAAAACATATAAGGCTTATAATAAGCGTGAAAGCCCAATCAAAAAAGTAAAAGTTTAGAGGCTGATAATAAGCATAAAGCCCAACCAAAAAGTAAAGTTATGAGAAAAGACCAAGAAAAAAGACAAGTATTACCATGGCCTAAAGCTAGAACAAAAGCCAAAAGACATAGAAAAACAAAAGAACAAGGGAGAGTTATTCCTCGTTCTTTTGCTCCAGCTCTTGCATAACCTGAGTAGCCTCGAAGGCTAGTTGATTCTCCTCCACTTCCAACTATTTCACCCTTTGGTCCCCCTGGTCCTGATCAAGAATGGTGTTGTCCTTTGTAGAGTCGTCCTCCATTCTGGCTTCTTCCTTGTCTTTTCCTTCCTCATCATCTTGCATTTCTCTATCTTTGATCCAGCCCGTAAGAGAGATGATGTTGTTGTTAATGGAGCTTAACAAAGAGAACATCTGATTCGCAAGGTTGTGATTGTAGTTCTCCAAGTTTTGTATCCTTCTTTCCATTAGACTGAGCCTGTTTGCCAAATCTGTCCTCTTGTTAGCATCCATCCCATTCCTTGTTACCTCAATATGTCTCACCTGGACTTTGACCTCCTCCAGCTCATAGAAAAGCCATTTGATTGATCTAAAATTGTCAATCATACTATTATGAGCATTATTCAAGAGGTTCATCCCTGTCTCCCTGGCTCTGTCCTAAATAGCCACTATCGTTGGTTCAATTAGTTCTTCCAGCCATGGTTCATCTTGATTTTCCACGAGGATTTGGGGATTCATGGCCTCCTTGAAGATGCCCATCTTCAAAGTCCTAACATTAAAGTTTTTCCAAGCTTTACTCCTATCATTGACCTGCAGTTCCCCTTTCGTATTCCCAACATTCACCTCTTTCTGCTCCTTAGGTTGGGCTTGGAGGTGGACATGAGATAGGGGCAACACTGATGCCTCATCAAATTGAGAGCGCGCTTCCTCCAAATTCTCCCTCTTGTGTTTCTTCCTTCCACTTTCATCCTTAATTTCCTCCTGCGTCTCCTTAACCACCTCCTCAAACTCCGGCTCCTCCTCATCATCGCTGTCTCCCTCATCATCCTTCTCAAGAGGCTTCTACCCTTGGATGTTGTTATTTGGATGTACTTAATTGTATTAGTTGTTCTTATGTATCTTCTTGTGAGATTATGTATCTATTATTCATTTATCATTGTGGACATTGTGCTTAAGATTAAAACTAATAAATAAAATCTTGTTAAATGTGACTCAACGTGAAGGAACCCTTTAGGAAATGAAAACTATATTTGTAACATTTCATGTGTATATGTGTATGAGTATATTGCTTTTGCATTGATATCTTATGTTGTACAAACTTAAAAAAAAAATGTTCAATAAAATATTGTAACATAGTAGGTTAAGTTCTCTTGGATTGTTGAGAAGGGCATTACATAAGATCTCTCATGAGTTTGATAAGTTAGAAACTTGGTTTGTGTAAGTGAACCAAAATTCTAATAGTGTAGCCTCTATTGAGGCTATTAAGAAGATTCTTACTGATAAGGATAATTTAGCATCTTAATTTTGTGTGTTATCACCTTATTAACATCCATTCTAAGAATTTGATAGAGTATTCTAAAGAGTTAGGATACACTCCTCCTTCCACAACCATTGAACCTTCAATTACTATTTCCAATACTCTTCCTAGTCTTACTACTTAGGTGTCACTTCTCTTGACAAATTCAATATGAGTATCTAATTCTTTAATTTTTGGTCTTCCTAATCTTTCACTTCCATAAAGAATTCCTCAAACATACTTACCTTCATAAATGTCATTCCTTTCACATATTATAATCCTACACCAATATCTTTGCACATTACCTTCCACTTTAAAGCTTTATTAACACATCCAATATGTGCATGCCTATTGTTGCATCTTCTAATACCACCATTAGTAGCTTGGCTCAAACCATCACCACTTTGAATCAAAAAGTGGCTCAATTCATTCAATCTAGGTACAATATCCCTACATGTGATATTGCTCATGGCTAAGTTATGCATACTCTTATGGACAAAGCTTTGAATTGGTATTTCTCTTTACCCACTTATTCCATTTATTGCTTTCAAATTCTTGCCAATTTTGTCATTCAACAACTTCAAGACATTATTGGTACTCAAATTTCTTTGATTGATTTAATGCATTGTAATAAAGTTTTAAAGAAATAGTTAGTGAATTTATTGTTTGATTACAAATTTTATATTCTCAAATATCTTATCATGTGCCTAATCATGTCTTCAATGTATTTTCATTTATTTGCAAAAGACATTAGAGTAAAAAGGCACATATTTATTATAAGAATGATCCTCCTCCCTCAGCTAACACATCTCTTTTAGTTTGAGGTCTTTCAAAACTATTTTTTTGATGAATAGTTTATACTTATGGTTTTCTAGCTTTGGAGTTGAGTTACTATCGTGGGGTGACCGTTTGTCCCATGACCCCTTTTTTTAGTATGTAACTTTATATTTTTTATTAATAAAAATGGACTATCATTAAAAAGAGGCATATTCCCTTGCACATTCAAGGAGAGTAATTCATCATTCATTCGACTCTTTACTCAATTCCTATTTCCATATCTTTATTAGGCTAATTCCATATGTTTAGCTCTTAGATATATCTTACACTTCTCATTTAATTAAATAGTACAATTTTATATTTACATTTGCACATCTTTAATCAAACTTTAGTTTGCATGAAAGTGGAATTTCTTGTGTAATTCCTTGATGCAGATTTGGGTTTAGAATTGGCATCCCTTTAGCCTTTGGGTTTTGGTAATTAATCTTGAGTTATATTTGGAAGGCCCTCCTTCTCTTTTATTTTTAATACTAGTGTGAAAGTGGTCAGTTAATGAATTCATCTCACATAGTTTATATTTTAATATTCATTTGCCTCCATTTCACTTTTAAATACTATGCAATGAGGGCTTATAAAACTACTTTATTCATAAAGTAATATGACTCTTGGAACAAAAGTAACATTACTATTGGAAGCTTAATATTTTGTGTGAACTTATGTTGGTAGCTGAAGCTATAGACTTAAAATGAGAGGGTGACGTAATTGAGAAGAGGATCTCTAGAGAGTGAAAGCTTTTCGTGAAGCTAACATAGAAAAGGGAAATTTTTTTTGTTGTGTCCAATGAAAATGGGAATGATGGCCTTTCTCTACCCATTTGTATAATCTTACTTTTCTCTTTGTTATGAAGTACTTCAACCTAGAAGGTTAGTATACCACTTCCATGAGTATCATTTTTATATCTTTAATCACTTCAAAAATGGCAATAGGATTATTTTTTAGTTTTCCCTCTATTCATCCTTAAGAAGTATCATAGATAAGGGTGCCTCACTTTTTCTCCACCATGGTCTAATCTAGTCCTTTACCAACATGAATTTGAAAAATTTCCATTTCAAAGTCATCTTCTCTCTTACTCCTAGTTGGACCAAAATGAAAATGAAAAGTTGACGAATGGATCTATCAAAATTGATGCAGTTGAGATCGATAGTCTTCCTAAAATATCCAATTCTAGTAGGAAAAATACCAATCATTTTGGGAAAAGATGAAGAAGAACCAGAAAACCACTAAGGAGGGAAACCCCCTTGAATAGATCCTTCTTGACAACCCCCACAAGAAAATAAAATCCGCTATAGCTAAACCAACTCCTCAAAGAGAAAAAAATACCAGAACATGAAGGATAAAAGATTGACATTAACAATTAGGAGGATAGGGATGAGGAAACTAAACACATGAAGAAGCCTAATCATACTCTTAATTTGGGGGAAGAAGGTTCTCTCATCTCGTCAACAAAGAAAAAAAGGAAAGGTAGTTTTTTGAGGAAATGGCCCCAAAGAAGGATTGGAGTAGAATCTAGATGAGGAGGATGAGTACACTGAGAACATAGATGATGATGGTTTTTTTGAGAAGGTAAGAGATATTGAGGAAGAAGAGAAGGAAAAAATGATGAAGATAATTTTGAAGTTGAATGAATTGGAGAATATGGTAAATATGGTGTGTAATTCCCAAAACCATGTTAATAATGGTCCTCAAGATAACATAATAGTTTCCCTTATTATGTATGAAAAAATTAACTCTCATAACCTCTAAAGTAAGATAGGAGACCTTCAAAAAATAATTTCTTCCCTATAAGGCTATTCTACTATGTTGATGAATGACAATGTTCAATTCAACAATTATTTCATTTCATTTCTCTAATGGCTAGTTTGTTTTGCTTTTAGGATTTCCTTATTGTTACTATACTTTCGTTATGGTAGTTATAAACTTATGATTAGTTTTGTGTTGTCACAACATAGTTATTTTCTCTTGAACTATTTGGACTCTAAGAGGATAAAACTATTAGTATTTTGAGAAACATAAACTCTTTAAAATGTTTTTTGATGATTACCTATGAAAATATTAATGTTAGTAGTAGTAGTGATAGGCCCTATTTGCAAAGGTTTCTTAACATACTTTATACAGATTGGGATAATTTTTTTTAAGTCTAATGACTAGCTGAGAAACACAAACTCCTTAAGATGCTTTTAATTATTACCTATGACAATATTAATGTTACCAGTAGTGATAGGTTCTCTTTGAAAATGATTATAGTTATTTTAAAAATCTCCAATCAAAATTCTAATTAAATCTATGGAGAAAAAGATAGAAAATCTTGGAGAATGTTTAAATCTTTTAAGTTATTAGTACTTGCTCGTAGGCTAAGTACTATTGTATCACTTTTTGAATAACTCCATTTAACTTGTCATTAAAATTATACATATCAACTGGTTAGAAATTGTCATTCTTATAACTTCTAATACACTTTATATTTTATATGATTGAGTTGATAATAAGTTTATATTTTTTACGAATTATCTATTGATGATTTGATTGGCTAAATCATCTAATGTCTTATAGTGGAGAGTTTTATAATTCTTGCTCCATTTTAGACAAACTTGATGTATGTATGTCAAATATTTTTGAAAAATACTTTAATAAATGAAAATCTTTAATTTTTTTTAAAAAAAATATGTTTTTCAAAAAAAATTAATTTAAATAAAAATATTATAAATATAGTATACTATAACATATATTTATTTATATTTAAATTTTAGATAACTAATTTTTCTATATATTAATTATACATTTAAAAATATTTATTTTCTTAAAATTTCAATTAATTATTTTATAAATAATTTATATAACATTTGAACATAAAATAAATAAAATATTTTTAGATAAATATTATAAACTAATATGATAATTAATAAGTCTAGTTTAAAATAAAATTTATGATTCATATTACATGTTATATTTAAATCTAAAATTCATAAAAGAAATTATATTTCTAGTTTTACATTGTATAAATTGTAGAATTAAATGTAATAAATTATTTAAGCCAAATTAAAATCATATATAAGTTATATTTAAATCTTAATTTTCCTATTGTCATTATATAACATAAATATATTATGACTTTATTAAGAAAATTATTAAATTAAAATAGAACTATAATATTACAATAAAATATTAAATTATTTCTATTTTATTTTTACTTGACAAGTACTTAGCCACTATGTTGCACTTTGTTAATGTTAGTAGTACTTTGGAAATGACTAATTATTTTTAAAATGTTGAATCAAAATTCTAATTAAATCTATGCAGAAAAAGATACAAAATCTTAGAGAATTTTAAATCTTTTTATTTATTGACAGAATGCAAAGAATATCTCATGAAATAACTATGCAGAAAAAGATAGAAAGTCTTATAGAATCTTTAAATCTTTTAATTTATTGACAGAGTGCAAAGAATATCTGATAAAATAAAAATGGTCATACTATAAAAGTCTTATAGAATCTTTAAATCTTTTAATTTATTGACAGAGTGCAAAGAATATCTGATAAAATAAAAATGGTCATACTATAAATCCTAGATTTAGGAAACTAAACTGGCAAATTTGAAGGTTTATAATTTTTTTAGGGTTTACTAAACTCACCATAAAAGACTGAATCTAATCAAATCTGTGAAGTGAAATAGGATACAAAAATGCAGATAAGCATACTAAACAAACAAAATGGAAAATATATGATAAATCTTAAGATCTACAAATGATTAGGGTTTAATACTCACATCAGAACACTGATTCAAAATTCTAATTAAGTTTCTTCATAGAAAGAGGGAGAATCTTTATACACGATGAAAAATAATCTGATAGAATACATATATCCATACCATGAAACTTTCATTGAGAACATATGAACAACAAAAGAGAAAACTCAGGCAAAATTTTGAAGGTGAAACATTTTTTAGGGTTTAAAATTAACTCACCTTAAAAAATTGATCTTCGTTCCCAGCTGCCGTTGTACATCCACTTTTTTTCCCCTGTAGAGCTCTCTTTTTGGAGTCCATGTGATGAACGGCTGAGCCCAAGTGAGCGTAGGACGAAACATTGAGTGGGAAGTTGAGCAGATCTCTGCATCCTCTTATTCTCAAAGCGGCAGAGTCATATGCAACAGCCGCCGCCTCTGCAGTCTCAAAAGTGCCAAGCCAAACTCGAACCCCATGCCTCTTGAGGAATCATATTTCCCCCACTTCGATGTAATGCTACGAGTCATATGCTCTTTACCAACTGATGAATGGATGGCCGAATAAATAGAGTGAGATCCGTTGCAGAGCTGTATTATATTCCTCAGTTGTCATCGTAGAAAACTTGTTTTTGATCACTCGAGGCGGTGGCGGTGGCTAATGGTATTGGTTAAGAAGGGTTTCGAAGGAGGGCTAAAAGTTCCACTTGGACAATGACAGACTTGTCAATCACAGAGGAAAGTGGTGGCCATGATTGCCTAAGAATTGTGTTTGGTTGAAATGAAAGCACGGTGAGCCATTCTTCAATAATTTCCATGTGTCTGCCTCGTTCCTCTGTTTGTGACGCAGCTAGTTCAGAATCTTTGGACTGGCGTAGACGTGTAAGGGTTGGAGTCATATACCTTATATCTAAGAATATCATTTAATTTAATTTTTATTTATTAATGTATGTACTGATTATTGGAACATTATAATCTACATATAGAGTATAGTTTTTGTATGACATTTTAATTGAACTTTAATAAATAAGAAGAAGATATTAGAACTTAAATTCTTTTATTTTAATAGTTTAAAAGTTTTGAATAGATAAAGTAGAAGAATGTCTCAATTCTTGATAATGTTATTTAAGAAAGATAATTTTTTAAAATCCTACTAGATTTGTAGTTATATATCTATTGAACATAATTGGCGAGAATGTTTGTAAGAGATAATGCCACCAACCTAAGTTCAAACCCCTAGAAGAAGCTGAATAAATTTAAAGACCCTTTGGTTCTTACAAAGAGGGTCCCATGAAGCCTTCAAATGTGGGCTTTGGGCCCTGTCAATGGAATGTTCAAGTGGGAATGAAAGGTTTAGGGGAGACTGTTTGGGGCCATCTTGAACAAAAATGCCTTCATGTCCAGTGGAACCAGTCAAAGTAGGATGCCAAATCCATGAAGCCTTCAAATGTTGGCTTTGGGCCTTGTCAATGGAATTTTCAAATGGGAACAAAGAGATTAGGGGAGACTATTTGGGGCCACCTTGAATAAAAATGCCTTTAGGTCAGGTGGAACTGGTCAAAGTGGGATGCCAAATGGGGACTTCTTAATTTTTATTCATGATCCTCTTTTGGATTCTTTTATTTGAGCTTTGGAGTTGACACTTATAGGTAAGTTTCTTGGATCTTGTCCCATTATAAAGAAGACAAAAGGAAAGAGAAAGTTGAGGACACTAAACCTTCTAATTGTTCGGGTTATGAGAAAGTAAATATTGGTTCTCAGGAAAATCCAAGGATGGTTCTAATAGGGAAAGATTTGACATCTCAAGAGAGAGAAGAGTTTACAAGGTTATTGAATGCTTACCAAGACGTTTTTGCTTGGGGTTATGAAGATCTAAAGGAATTCATGGATGGGAAATTTAAACATCAGATTCCCTTGAAACCTGGTTCAACTCCCTTTCGGAAAAAGCAAAGACAATTCAATCCCAAGGTGGCAGACGCTATTTTCAATGGGGTTGATAAGATGCTTAAAGCAAAGATTATCTATCCCATTCACCACTCAACATGGGTAGCTAATATTGTTCCTGTTAGGAAGAAGAATGGTGAGATAAGAATATGTGTTGACTTCCGCAATTTGAATCAGGCGTCACTAAAGGATAATTATGGACTCCCTGTCATGGATCATATTTTGCAGTTGGTATCTGGCTCTAAACTCATGTCAATGTTAGATGGCTTCTCCGGTTATAACCAAATCAATGTTGCACCTGAAGATCAACATAAAACAACTTTTACCACTCCATGGGCTACGTTTGCCTATAGTCGTATGCCTTTTGGTTTGATAAATGCTGGGGCCACCTTCCAAAGGGCCATGGATCATTCATTCGAGGATTTCAAGAATAAGATCATTGTTATGTATCTTGATGATCTTACAGTGTTTTCAAAATAGAGAAGAGATCATGTGCATCATCTAGAAGCAATATTACATCAATGTCGAACTCAAGGCATCTCACTGAATCTTAAGAAGTCTATATTTGGGGTGACAGAAGGCAAACTACTGGGGCATATTGTCTCCAAAGAGGGCATTCAGATAGATCCTGAATGGGTGAAAGCTATCCAACAGTTGTCACTTCCCATGAGTAAACCAGGAATTAGGTCTTTCTTTGGGCAGATAAACTTTATAAGGAGGTTCATACCAGACTTCTCTGAGATAACAAAGTCAATTGTGGATATGATGAAAGGGAATACTAATTTTAAGTGGACAAAAGAAGGTAATGCTTCTTTTGAACAAATCAAGACTGAAATTGCTCATGCGCCTACCCTTTCTTATCCAAATTTTTCTAAGGATTTTCATTTGTATTGTTATGCCTCCGAAAACACTTTATCTGCTATACTTACCCAACCTGACAAAGACAATACCAAGGCCCCAATAGCATTCATGAGTATCCCTCTTAAGAAACATGAATTGAAATACTCCTTGATCGAGAAAAATGCTTATGCTCTAGTTAGAGCAGTGAAACAATTCAAGTTTTACATCCTAAACTCTCACTCCAAGGTGTTTGTCCCTGACTCAGCAGTGAAGACTATTCTGACACAACAAGAAATTGGCGTGAACAAAAGGGCCTCCTGGATAACTAAAGTACAAGAATATGATCTCGATATAAAACCTACAAAGCTTGTCAGGGGAAAAGGTTTGTGTAAGGCAATTGCGGAAGGATCTTCTAAAGAAGGGACAAAGGAAGAAATGCCTTTAGTTTTATTCATTAGTAATGTTGATGACTAGTTTTCAAATATTACCTATCTTCTGACATATGGGGAATGTCCTGCTCATTTATCACCTAAAGAGAAGAGGACCTTAAAATTGAAATCTGCAAAATACATTCTTTGGAATGACGCCTTATACAAGAAAGGGATAGATGGTACTTTTCTGAGATGTGTTGATTCTGAACAAAGAAAGGAGTTGCTTTAGTTATTTCATAATGAAGCATGTGGAGGTCATTACTCCGCATTAGTAAGAGCTTACAAAATTCTGAGAAATTGTTTTTACTGGCCTGAGATATTCAAAGATGTAGAAGAATGGGTGAATAAGTGCGATTCTTGTCAGTACTTCAAAGGAAAAGTTCAATTGGCTGCACTGCCCTTGAAACCAGTGGTGATCGAACAACCCTTTCAACAACAGGGTTTGGATTTCATAGGTGCTATTCATCCTTCATCCTCTGCTGGACATACTCATATTTTGATGGCAACTGACTATTTTACCAAGTGGGTGGAAGCGACCCCAGTAAAACAAACAACTTCAAAAGTGGTGTGCAATTTTATCAAACAAAACATTCTGGTTAGGTTTGGTGTGCCGAATAAAATTGTTACCGACAATGCTACCAACTTCTCTTCTCAAGAGATATCATCATTTTGCTATCAATACGGGATTATTCTCTCTCATTCCTCTGATTATTTTGCACAAGGAAATGGTCAGGCGGAATCAAGCAATAAAAATATTATGACCATTGTGCGAAAACTGATAGATGTTAATCATAGATCCTGGCACAAGCACCTGTACGATGCATTGTGGGCAGATCGTACTACTAAAAAGAGAGCAATAGGATTTTCTCCCTTCGAGATCCTGTATGGAACTGAGCCAGCTCTTCCTCTTCCTTTAGAGCTATCCACCTTGAAATTACAGAGTGCCATTGAGAATCTTGAATTCAAATATGCTCTTGAGAAACGAATGTTGTATTTGACAAAGTTGGAAGAAGAAAGAGAGATGGTTGTTGATAGAATTCAGGAACATCAATCCTGTGTCAAGAAGTTATTTGATAAAAAGGCTAAGAAGAGGATGTTTCGAGAAGGTGATCTTGTCTTGCTTTGGGATAAGCGCAGAGAGCCAAAAGGATTACATGGAAAATTTGACTCCTTATGGAGAGGCCCTTTCCAGATCAAAGAGGTATGCGGAAAGAACTCTTTTATTTTGTCATACCTGAGCGGTACCCAGTTGCCCTTACGTTATAATGGGCAACACCTAAAACATTATCATCAGTAGAAGGTGTCCGTACACCTTTTTGTATATAGGTTGTCCCATTTTTGGGGTGCTCTTGTTGGTTGGTGTTGTTTTGGCCTTTCTTTCTATTGTCCTATTTTTGATATTTGTTCCCTCTTTTGTAAATTGGTCCCTCAAATGACTCTATTTCACAGCCCAATGGATAAGGCACTACTTTATTCATTTTGGATTCGAGCTTCGTCCCTTGTCAGTCCTTGTCCCTAGTTAGAGCCAGCTGTTGCCCGACCATAGAATTTGTTCCAATTCTATGAGCCATGGTTCGTATTTAAAACTTGCCTGGTTTTAAGCCTTAAATTGATCATTCTATCTGTGAAATCTGCAAATCTTTAAGTCTCCATGTCCCCGGCTTGTTAGCAGTTCCGCACAGCACTTGAGATCATTGAAATCCAGCTTCTGAGCCTCAAGATGTAAAAGGTTAATGATTGCCGCCAAAAACACATATTTCTTAACCTTTAACTTCTTAAAAGTTAATGTTAACCATCAAAAACGTGTTTTTCTTAACCTCCAAGTAAAAGGTTAATGTTAACCACTAAAAATACGTTTTTCCTAACCTCTCCAATAGGTTAATGATAGTGATTAAAAACACGTAATTCTTAACCTCCATGAGACGGTTATTAACCTGCTTGAAAAT
Source organism: Cupressus sempervirens (assembly GCA_028749045.1). Classification (NCBI taxonomy): domain Eukaryota; kingdom Viridiplantae; phylum Streptophyta; class Pinopsida; order Cupressales; family Cupressaceae; genus Cupressus; species Cupressus sempervirens. Next base: position 36,496,470 of record CM053788.1, on the reverse strand, counting down.
TTCCAATTATATAAACCATATGTAAATTCTTTTGGCTCGAATATAGTGGGTGTGATACTGAGGTTTGAATGCTTGCCGTCAACTATGGGAGTCTAGATTTATGAAGGAAATAGGTTGGAACATATCTGACCATGTGCAGATCGTCCTCTTCACCAAGTGCACGATAAAGACATCTTTAAAGAAGCGATTAAACCCCATACCATGCTTGCTCAACCGGCAGTTATTTCTCCTACTACAGTAGCAGGATACTTTACGAGTTGGCAAGCCAGACGGTGTGAAGCAAATAGAACTTCAATGCACCACACGAACTAGAAATATGGGAGCGTGTATTTTGAAGAGCATGTTTCATCAGATCATGTGCAAGGAGATGAGACATGATAGATGAATGATGGAACAGTAATCCCAATGCCACCACCGTGATGAGCTTCAAGCTGGGGTCAAAGGATGAAGGTCATGAATACACAACATTAATTTGTAAGCTCATGAGATTTCATAGTGAGCATGGAGAAGCCCAATTCTGCAAGGAATGAAATTTAAGATGGTCGAGACTCGTCGTGGTTGGTATGTAAATATGGATGTGAATCAAGGTATTCGTTGAATTGTATATAAATCATTTGGCATAGTGCATATGCAAACATGGATGATGGTCTATGTTCTGAAGCAAATTAAGCGCAGAATGATAAAGTATGAGGAACACGAGTCCCATGTTCATTCAGATCAATTCTCATACCATTGCCAAGAATAGAGTTTGTTTGAGAGAATCAATCGGCAAGCTTAGTGACATCTTGTCAAGAGATAATCAAAACAAGAAAAAGGAGTTCATTCAGCATTCCCTTACCTCTGAGCCTAATAATTCAGTTATGGGTCCGCAGTCAAAGGTTTTATAAATTTGGAAAATTTGGTATTTATAGTACCTTGGAGTTAACTGAATACATCTAAAGCCATATGCAGTAATCCATGTCCCGATGATATTCCTCCATTATCATCCATCAATTAATTAGGTGTGATCACCGGAGATATATGTGATGAAGGTTAGGGATATAACTGCTTGATGAGGGATCATTAGATTGTCAAAACATTTTGATTTTACATTTGCAGTGAAATAATGAGCAGAGAGATGGAAGATGTCTACGTCCTTCGTTGATACAATCTCACTATAGATAAAAGATCCATGAACAAGTTGCATAGGGATGCAAGTAGCTCCTGAGATCTCCCCTGATTTGTTTGACGTAATGCCAAGATAAAAAAAGGGTGGTGAACATAAACCGAACATACAGGGTGTTGGCAAAACGTTTGACAAAATACTCTTTCCTGACCTGCAGCTTTGGAAGCTCCACTCATTAAGTCACCCGAGTTCGAATCAGCATTCTTACTTTCTTTGTGACTTGGCATATTTGAGAAAAGGATTGGAAATTAAACCATGAAGTACAAGTATTAGAGGCCGGATTATGCTCCTATTTTAAGAAGTATGCTTCCAGATATCGGTGATACCATTTTAGGAAATGTTTGTCTTCAAGACTTCTGGTCATCTCTTGTAAATGAAGAAAGGACTCCATTAGCTGGAAAAATATTGAACAGTGGCTTGGCCCAAGCAGGCGGGCATCCCATTTCCGTACAATTCCCAGAATTAGTGTTGGAATGCATGAAGGCTTATCATCCTAGCACTAGAGAAGTTCTTTCACCGAACAATGAAACAATTGCTCACCTGTACCCTGCCTCTATTGCTATCATTTTTTGACTGCCCACTAGGATGCAATATGCCAGCATTAATCTAAGAACTACCAAGGAATATTTTACTGCTAATCAACTCCAATGTTTAAATACTATGGCAAGATCGTGGTTCTTCCAACCAAGAAGGGGCAAATCTCAATTAGGCAAATCCATTCACAGATCATCACTGAAAGAAGATGTGGCGAACATGGTAACCTTGTTGAGCAGGATCGTTGGTCTTCGAGATTCACACGAGTTCGAAGGTTGGATGTTTCTATTCATTAATATGGTCTGCGAAGGAAAACAATACATTGATTGGGCTGAAATTATCAGTGACTCACTGCATAGACAGCTCATGGGACTTCAAGAAAATGACTACTTCTATATGACCTCATATCTTTTCTACGCTATTGCAAGTACCAAAAGTTGGCCAGGACTTAACCAGCAAGGCATTTATGATGACACGACCATCATTTATAATCATCTTCCTCAAATTTAGTATGATAATAGCCTACACCATTTCAGAAGAGTGAATGACGCATTCACCATGCTAACTGTAAGGGAAATTCAGGGGAACATTAGGCTTAGGATTTCACCAGAAGCAGCGATGAAAGTGCAAAAATATGGAAGTGTTTTTATACAATTTCTGAAGTTTACTTATATCCGGCTAGCCGCCTATGATGGATGTCTGTTGATGTTACCTAGATTTGTTGATGATAAATTAGTCTTAATCGAAATGTGCAGGCAAATTAATCAAATCAACAAAATTTGCAGGAACAGGAGGACATATGAGATAACTTTTCCTATCAGGATCGGATATTATAGTTGTGACACTGCATCAGATGCTAGGAACATTGAAAGATCTATTGCCACGATAAATTTGCATCCTTACACGATGTGTTTGTTAGGATAAACGACGGACAGACATAAAAACTACATGCAAATATAACCAATAACAGAAAATAATAGAACACACAGAAATGAACACAAGGCACCAAGATTTAACGTGGTTCACCCAATCCTCGGGCTACGTCCACCAAACAGCAAGTCCGATCTTATTACAATCCAGTGATTACAACCTGATTACAATCTGTAATCCCTTACAGCTCAATACCACCGCAAGAACCAATTTCGTATCACAACATTATAAAAAATACCCAACCCTAAGCCCTTTTGTACAAGTATTAAACCGCTTTAGGGTTATAACATGTCAGCGATATGTCAGCCATAATATGTCGGCTACCATATCGGCTACCATGTCGGCTACTGCCCAAATTTTTTTTTTCTGACCCCACTATTTATGAAGTATGTACAGTACTTTCTTGATCAGTCACCACAATCTAACAATCTCCCACTTGGGGACTGATCAGGCTCCACGCTAAACAACAATCTCTGACTTGGAGACTAATCCTGTAGCAATACCACTACCACATGGGGCTCCCATTGGATCAAACCATCTTGGACTCTACTATTCTTTTATTCATGTTCAGTCTAAAAGACCAACCGAAGCTGAAGAGGAGTTCAGCTTCTCCCTTGTTACAACCTTTATCAACATATCTGCTAGATTGTCATTGGTATGTATCTTTTGTAGCTTTAACTGTCCATCCTCCAAAACTGACCGAATGAAATGGTACCGCAACTATATGTGTTTGGTCTTAGAATGTAGAGCTGAATTCTTAGCAAGATGAATGGCACTCTGACTATCTGTGAACAAATAATTATCCTTCTGAGGATGTCCCAATTCTTCCAAGAAGAACTGAAGCCATATCATCTCCTTGGCTGCCTCTGTAGTAGCAACATACTCTGCCTTTGTAGTGGAGAGAGCATTAATCTTCTGTAACCTAGAAACCTAGCTCACGGCTGCCCCACCAACAGTAAAGACATAACCTGTAGTACTCTGCCTAGTATCAATATCCCCAGCCAAATCTGAGTCAACATAGCCCTGTAAATCAGTAGTAGAGCCCCCAAAGTGTAAACACTTATTGGATGTTCCTCTCAAATATCTGAGAATCCACTTGACAGCATTCCAATGCTCAAATCCTGGATGACTCATATACCTGCTAACAACTCCCACTGCATGTGCAATATCTGGCCTAGTGCATACCATAGCATACATCAAACTTCCTACAGCTGAAGCATAGGGTACCTTGGACATCTTATCCTCCTCTTCCTGTGTCTTGGGACTTTAGTCAATTTCAAATGACCAGGTAAAGGTGTGCTGACAGCTTTAGCATTCTCCATAGAGAAACGTTGCAACACCTTCTCAACATAATCAGCTTGAGATAGCGTCAATGTTCTGTTCTTCCTATCTCTGCAAATCTTCATACCAAGGATTTTTTTTGCTGCCCCCAAATCCTTCATAGAAAATGCATGTGCTAATTGGCATTTCAGCCCATTAATATGATCCATGTTAGACCCAGCTACAAGCATATCATCAACATATAAACATAAAATAATGTAGCTATCATCATCCAACCTCTTAAAATAAACATAGTAATCTGAATGACACCTATTATATCCATGCTCATGCATAAAACTGTCAAATTTCAGATACCATTGCCGAGGTGCTTGCTTCAAGCCATATAAACTTTTCTTCAATTTGCACACTAAGTTCTCCTTACCTTTGACCTCAAAACCCAGTGGCTGAGCCATATATATTTCTTCATCCAAATCACCATGAAGAAAGGCTGTTTTAACATCCATCTGCTCTAAATGAAAATCTTTAGTAGCCACAAGACTTAAAACAGTACGAATAGAAGTCATTTTAACAACAGGAGAAAATATCTCATCAAAATCAATTCCCTTTTTCTGTGCAAATCCTTTTACAACTAACCTGACCTTAAATCTTTTCTTACCTCCTTCCTCTTCTTTCAACCTGTAAACCCATTTATTCTGTAAAGCCTTTTTACCTGCAGGCAACTTGCACAAATCCCATGTCTTATTTTTCAGCAAAGAGTCCATTTCATCTTTCATTGCAGACTCCCACTGAATCTTAGTATCCACCTGCACAGCTTCATCATAACTTTCAGGTTCACCAGCATCAGTAACTAAAATAGAATACAAAGAGGGAGAAAACCTTTGTGGAGGTCTAATTTGCCTTGTTGACCATCTAACATTCACTGGTGTGTGTGGTATTTGTTGTTGCAGTTGTTGCACATCATGAGCAATGGCTGAAACATCAGCTTTTGGAGTATCATCCAGCACTACATAATCATCTTCTTTCTTCTCATCTTGCTGCAACAGATCTTTGTACAACACTTTCTCATTGAATATGACATCCCGACTTCTAATAATTTTAAGATTTTCAAAATCCCAAAGCCTATAACCAAATTCATTAATGCCATATCCAACAAAGACACATTTCTTTGATTTAGCTTCTAGCTTGGTTCTATTTTCAGAGTCTATATGAGCAAAAGCTTCACAACCGAAGGTCTTGAGAAAAGAATAACTCACCTTCTTACCAGTCCATGCTTCCTCTGGAATACCACAGTCCAAAGGAGTAGAGGGACCTCTATTAATCAAATATACTGCAGTATTGACAGCCTCCGCTCACATGTGTAAGGGCAACCTAGCATGCAACCTCATGCTCCTTGCGCGCTCCATTATAGTCCTGTTTATGCGTTCAGCCACTCCATTTTCCTGTGGAGTCCTTGGAACAATTTTTTGTCTACGAATACCATTAGTGGAGCAATAATCTTCAAATTCATGACTACAATACTCACCACCATTATAAGATCTGAGACATTTTAATTTCTTACCAGTCTCATTTTCAACCAAGCATTTCCATTTCTTAAAAGTTTGAAATACATCAGATTTCTGTCTAAGGAAATAAACCCATACTTTTCTAGTTGCGTCATCAATAAATGTAACATAATAATGAGAGCCACCAAGGGAAGATACCTGGGCTGGTCCCCATACATCTGTATGCACAAGCTCTAATTTCTCCTTTTTGTTTTCCTTCCCTATCTTTACAAAACTCACTCTCTTTTGTTTTCCATACACACAACTTTCACAGAAATCCATATTCACACATTTTAGACCTAGTAAAACTTTCCTTGAACGAAGTACTTTCATACCTTTCTCACTCATGTGCCCAAGTCTATTGTGCCACAACGCTGTATCAGAATCTACACCAGCTATTTGTTCTCCCTGCTCAACTGCAGTAATTGTTCCTAAATATTCATTTTTCTCTGAAACAATCAAAGTAGAAGGAACAATATGACCTGTACAAAGATATAAGGTGCCTACTTTCAGACCTTCTGCTACTACAAGGGAACCTTTTGAAACCTTCCAATTTTTATCATTAAAAGTAACTACACAACCCTCATCACCGAGTTGCCCTGCTGAAATTAAATTTCTACTTAGTTTTGGAACATGTCTTACCTCATGTAGTAGCCAATGATTCCCATTCTGCAACTTAATCTTAATTTTTCCCTTTCCAACAATCTGACAGAGTTCATTATCCCCCAAATAAACAAGTCCAAAATCCCCTTGGACATAATCAATGAAATAACCTCTATGAGGTGTAGCATGAAATGAAGCACCAGAATCTAAAACCAATGAATCATCAACGCTCTCTAAAGACAGAAGCAAAGCATCCTCTTCGGATTTGTTACTTACCATATTTGCCTCCTTGTCTCCATCTGATTTATCCCCTTCATTTTTTTTTCGATTCCAGCAATCTTTCTTTTTGTGCCCTGGTTTCCCACAGTACCAGCAATCATTTGGTCCTCTCGATTGAGACCTCCTCCCCTTTGACTTTCCTCTTGATTTCCCACGATTTCCAGAGTTACTTCCTCTTTCATTCGTTCTGCACCTGCTTTGTGCATTTAAAGCACTTCCTGATGTAGATCCACCTGAGGATTTTCTATGAGTTTCCTCACTTAAAATAACACCGATCACATCATCATATTTTAGGGTACTAGATCCAGGAACATAATTACTCACCGCCATTACCAAGCCATTCTAGCTTTCAGGCAAAGAACAGAAAATCAAGAGAGCCCTAATTTCTTCATCAAAATTGATACCCACAGAAGATAATTGACTAGTAATAGTATTAAACTCATTTAAATGATCTGCAATAGATCTACCTTCTGCCATTTTCATATTAAATAAACGCTTCATGAGAAATACCTTATTTGAAGCGGAGGGCTTTTCATATAGTGTCACTAGGGTTTTCATCAAATCTTCTGTCGTCTTTGCTTTTGTAATATTAAATGCCACCGATGGTGCCAAGCATAACCGAATGCTTCCGAGTGCCTTTTTGTCCAAAAGATCCCATTCAGCCTCTGACATAGTTCCCTGATTCTTGGCTTTTCCTTCCAACGGCTTCCATAAATCCTTCTGATATAAATAGTCTTCCATTTGCATCTTCCATAACTAGAAGTTCTGCCCATTAAACCTATCAACCCTCAACTTACCCTCATCTGCCATCGCTCCCACTCAACTGTGAGACTCCCACTTAACTGTGAGACTTTTCTGCAGAGGATAACTGAAAGACAACCTCGCTCTGATACCACTTGTTAGGATAAACCAGGGACAGAAATAAAAACTACATGCAAATATAACCAATAACAAAAAATAATAGAACACACAGAAATGAACACAAGGCACCAAGATTTAATGTGGTTCACCCAATCCTTGGGCTACGTCCACCAAATAGCAAGTCCGATCTTATTACAATCCAGTGATTACAACCTAATTACAATCTGTAATCCCTTATAGCTCAATACCGCCGCAAGAATCAATTTTGTATCACAACATTATAAAAAATACCCAACCCTAAGCCCTTTTATACAAGTACTAAACCGCTTTAGGGTTATAACATGTCGGCCATATGTCAGCCATAATATGTCAGCTACCATGTCAGCTACTGCCCAAATTTTTTTTTTTGGGTCGATGCCCCGAACCCCACTATTTATGAAGTATGTACAGTACTTTCCTGATCAGTCACCACAATCTAACAACGTTTCCCTTATGATAGTAAGGGCTACGTTGTGAATGAATTGAAGTTAAATCCCAGTCTTGGTCACTTCCCGGCTCTAGAAGACTTTTGGGAAGATTGTGAAAATGACTTCGAAGTCAGGAAGAGAGATTGGATGCAGCTTACAATACGATAGGTAATAGACTTCAAGTTAGACATTGATGTAACATGCATAGATGATGATGAGGTTTCTTTGGTTGATCCTTATTATTATGAGAAAATTGAATTGCTAGAGCTCCCTCCTATTGATTGGTCAATTCTCGAATTGAAAAGCTTGAAAGAGAGGTCTTCCTATGTTCTTAAAAGAACAAGAGACTGGATCAGTAAGGTCAGAACCGAAAAAGAAATTGGTGTATCTCAAAATAAAGAGGGGAGAAATAATATAGGGGAATCATCTCAGATGGCGATAGAGGCCACTTCTAGTGAGAAGATACAACAACTGGATATAGATGCTCAAGATCAAGATGAAGATTTGAATCAGCCGGATAAGTTTACAGTCCAAAGGAAAAGGACAAGAATGAAAGGTAGAAGGAATGAAAAAGACCAAAGAAGCCCTCAAATTGCTGAATCACATGTTCTGGTTGCATCCCCTCATGATGTAACGATTCCTCACTTGAGTCTTCCTCCTCTTGATGTGCCCATAGTAGACATTACATAGTTAGATGACTCGTTATCTAATTTGAAAGACTTAATGATGGTTGCTGAAAATGTAACAGGTGCCGAACAAGTTTCAAAGGTTACACATTCATGGTTCCAGGATAGTCTTCAGAAGATGAAGAAAGTTGTTCAAATGGTTCCACCTCCATTTGATATGGTCTCTAGCATTCTTCAGAAGCCTTCTAAGGAAAAAAAGACCAAAGTGATGTCCAGGTTAGCTATTGATAAAACTTCAGGCAATTTGTGTGTGGAATTAGCCAAGCCTATAGTAGAAAAGAATGTTGATGAAGCATCTGAATCAGATTTCATTCTAGAAAACGTCGACCTTGGTCCTTCTAATGTGGAAAGAGAGTTTCAAAATTTTGAATTGACTGCCGCTCAGATGTTGCAAAGAGCAAAGAAAGAGAGAAGAGCCAAAGAGCAACTCAAAGAACAACTTCAAATGATGGTAGCTTATGTTAATTCAATCAGCAATCCTTCTAATACCCAAGTCGTGGCCACCCCGCCGGTTCTAACAGGTCCTGATGGTATTTTAGATCATACTGTTGTTCAAAGAATCGACCAACAAAAGTCATATAGTATGATGATCGAGGCTTGGATAAATAGGATGATAGAAGATGCTTCAAAACTTATAACCGGAGTAAAAGAGATATGTGGGAAAGCCATCACGCAGATACAGGAAATTTCTAAAGAGCTAGAAAATAGCAAAGAACATAAATCCAACTGGCAAAAAGTAGCTGATGAATTAAAGGAAATGGCCAAGCTGGATACGAGCACCCTACTCCTTGAGAAAATTATTGCTGATCCAAGCGACAACCAAACACGTATCTGGAGTAAAAGTGTTGGTTGGAAGATGATAAACATCAACAAAGGGATCACTGAGTTCGAAAAGTTAATAACTTCTTTGGAGCAACTGAAAGCAAAAAGTACAGATGAATTAATCTCCACTATCACAGGTGGGGTGCCAGTAAGTGATCTTCAACATGTTGATTGTCAATTTCTCCTTGATTCCTTCAGTGTTCACATTCATTTAGAAATAGAGAACCGTGTATCAAATGCTGAAACTATGATGAAGCTTAGCCTGGTTGCAGTCATGCTAGGAGATTGTAACATTTCAGCTTATCGGCAGGAGTCAGAAGAAATCCAAGATAGATATCTCACAGCCAAACTCAGGATGGAAAATGTGCTCATTCCAAACTATGAATCAATGATGCTCATCCGAGATGCTTACAGAGCTTTCCGAGATAGATCAATTATGTTCGGATAGATAGGGCTAGTAGCTAGAAAAATTGGTGATTGTATATGCAAACGTTTTTAGAAACTCTAGCTAAAGTTTTGTTTTTATGAGTTTCCTTGTATAGGTTAATTTTCTTAAAGTTAATTAACCTTCCAAAATTTCGTATTTTGGAGGTGGTTATTAACCACGGAGAGGTAGTTATTAACCTCTATGTCTATATAAGTACACCTTTTCGCTTTGTAAAGGAACTTTTTGGTTGGAAAAATAAGGGAACACTATGCTGAAATTTTGATCTAGGGATAAATTTTGGAAAGTATGTACACTTTTTATCTCTGAATTGAAAAATCTCTATTACTTTTCTTGGTGCAAGGAAATGAAATGAGATCTGCTTTGGGTTTCTTATTTTAAAATCCAAATTGTTATACGTTGTAGTGGACATTCTCATGGTACTGTGCGAATGTTTACGGATGATAATGAATGTGCTTAATAATACAGGTTGCTTTCAAGCGTAGTTCTTGAGCACCTCTGTTATCGATCTTGTTAACCACCGAAGGTTGTGAGGGCGTATGGTGCATTCGTCTTCCACGACTTTCTCTTGAACTTTGAAGTTTTAGATTCTTTAATCAAAAAACCCTTTAAAAATTATATCATACGAGGGAGCTGCCCCTCTAAACGCAGAGGAAGGCTGCATATCAAGGGCCTATCCAACTGTTGTGAACGGTTTGCCACACATTCTGTTGGGCAATTCTACTGTGACAAATCTGTTTACCAACAAATATGATAGTAGGTAAAAGTATATTACTGATATAATTTCACAATAAAATAAAGAAATGTTTCAAATCAAATTATAAATTCAAATTCATGTATATAAATAATTTCATTGAAAAAAAGGAAAAAAAGCAATTTTTTGTTTTGTTTCATACATATGTAAATATAAAATAATTCTCATATATATAATATGAGATTTTGTTATTTTTATATTCAATAATCTTATATAATAAAAATAAATTACTAAACCGGCAATGCAAATAAATACTTTAAATTTATTTTTCTTTTGAGCTTTATTAGAAACCAGATGTGTATAATAAATAACATCTAATTTAGCAACTGAAATATCAGATCATTATTAATGAAAGATATACACTACAAATGTTCGTTAGTAAGAAATACTAAAGAATATATTCTTCACCTTAGAATTCAGAATGATTGTGACTTGACTGCACCGAGAGAGAAGACAAGTAGGAATTGATAACTGATGTATGTTGACCTGCTTATTATTCACGTGGTGTTTGAAGGCGGCGTACTTTCTATGGATTTTATATCCACGTATCTACATTTGCCACCGTCAGATGATGGCATCTTTCTTTCGCCGGGCCGTTGATTTTGCGAATTTTTTCTTTAAATGCGAGTGCACATTCTCGGCATCGGTTCATTTCAATGCATGTTTCGTCTGTTTTCTCTTTTTCCCCTTTGTTCTAAGTTTCATGGAGTGTTATTTTGCAGGCAAGTTGATTATGCCGAGTTAAGTTGATACCTCATCGTTGTTTTTGAATGAGAACAAAAATCAAAACCGTCAAATGTCTTGAAGAGCGTTTATAGCTTTTTATTACATTCATTGACAAATTTAATTGCAGCTGTATGAAAATTTTGATTTAACTGTGAGTAATTTATCTTATTGAGCAAGTATATGTTGCAATTGGTTTTCAAATTGATTTAAACAAGACGGTTGGTTTCTGAATTTCTTTCACAGGTTTGGATTAAGAAGAGGATTTACATTATGAGGTTTTTTTCCCAATAAATTGTAAGTATAAGCATAGACAATGATGCATATAGAAGATCATTAAGGCTATGATCAAGTCAAAGTTGTTAAGTTATATATTAAATAGAGAATTTGAAGATGTAAGAAGTTATGAGTATAAACGATTATTGTGCTGGGATAAAGGATGTAGTTAAATGGCTACTTTTGAAGAATTTGTGAACAAAAAGGTTGTAGTTTAAAATGTGTTATATGGTCTAATACCAAGGTGGAATTATGTTGTAATAGTTATTGAGAAAAATAAATATTCTAAAGCTCGATAAAAAAGGTAGATCTTTTTAGTTATGAAGAAAAATAGTATTGGAAAGAAGAGATGAGGAATAATTTTTGCGAAGTCATAGATCACAAAGAATAAAAGTATCAATAGTAAGAAGAAAAATGATGGAAGGAAAATACAATAATTAGAACCACTCAAGTGGAGAGAGGTATAAGAGATCAAAGTCCAAGAAGTGGTAGATGTTGAGTTGGTAAGAAAATTATTCAATGTTATCATTGTAAAAAGCACAACCACTTTGTCTAGGGCCATAAGAAACCTGATGATTAGGATGAAGCCCTACATAATCATGGTAAATGAACATCGACCTCTCCCTCAAACCCTTGATGATAAGGAACACTCTACCATGTGAAGAAGGTTAAAATGGAAAAGATAGAGGTCCTTGATGTGGACCTTAAAGTCTAGCAAGAGGCTGAGAGACAAGAAGCCTACTACCTCCAGGCCAAGAAAAATTGATTAGTTCAAAATCTATTGACAACTTCTAGAAAAAAGGTCATCCAAGACCTAAAAGGAAGGCCACCGGGAGAAACTATGGGGAGTAGGAAGAAGAGGATAGTAGTGAAGATACCATGGTTAGGGGTTAGGATAGTTCTATGCTATCCCATGTGTCAGATACTTTCAAAAACTGGTGATCACAGGATAGTTAGCTCCCCAATTAGGAACATGAATACAAAAAATTGATGAGGAGATAACAAGGACAAAGCTTGTAATAGGCTCAATATTGGATGGAAAGAAGAAACTAAAAAAAAACTACAGGGAAAATACCAAATATGAACAACACCTTACAGGTTACATTTGTTCATTCATGGCAAGCAAATAGGGATGTTGCCTTACGAAACACGTCTCTTGAAACTGTAGCCCATTCTTGCAAATGACCATGAAGAGAGTAATGTACATTCCTCCTACCTGCTTTCCACCACACTCAGGCCACTTCACATGGTGTTCACGCGAGCAAGAGGCATTTTTGCCCAAATACACTTCGAGAGGTTCTTGTGTGAGTCTGGCTTCCTACAACAATAAATTTTAAACCAAAAAAACAATGATACTTCTACTTTATTCAGAACAAAATAAAACCAAAACCAAGTAGCAAGAAATCACTACAAATATTACTTATCTCATCTATTCAGGGCCAGATAATAATGTTTTCAATATCTTAGTCCTTCACACAGAAAAGAAAATCTCAAATCATACTCTCCCAAAAGATTTCAGAGAGAATTTATAAACAAAGCCAAACAGTTAAGAACTGGTTTTGGCAACCACTAGACCCATAAAGGTTTTGTTTAAAACTTTACTAAATTTATAACCAAATATTAAATTAAGCCCTAAAATTGAACACCACCCAAAATGCAATGCAAATCCTAAAGTTTAATACTAACAAAAAATATTTAAACACCATCACAATTGCAAACCAAAAATTCTTATGCCTAGCACTTGCTCCTACAGCATACTCCCGGGGGTGAATTTTGTCTCAAGTCCTCTTGGAGACCAACTGTTGTATATCCCCACCTTGCCTTAGAATTTTTGTTTTCGGCAACCAATTAGCTTCAGAATCTAGAAGGCCCTTCCACTTAACCAAATACTCCATGTGTACTTTGTGTCTTGTCCTCATTGCTTCCTTGTTGTTGATGATACTTTCCATCTGGGGTGTCTCTTTAGAAGGCAATTCTTGAATCTAATCATTTGATTCATGTGTTGTTGCTCCTGTACCAACTTCTTTGTTTGAAACTTTATATAATGTGAGATCTGAGACATTAAATATAGGTGAAATAGCTACATCTGGAGGCAATGCCACTTTGTAATAATTTTCTCCATATTTTTCTAAAATTTCACACGGTCCAATCTTCATCATCATCAACTTTGTATGGCTGCCTCGAGGTAACCGATCTTTGTTCAAGTGAACCATAACCATTTTTCCAACTTGGAACTCTACATTTCTTCTTTTCAAATCTGCTTTAGCCTTCACCTTTAGGTTATTCTATTGTAGAGTTTTCCTCACGTGCTCATGTACTTCCACCATTGCTTCAGCAAAGTCTTCTGCATGTTCACTCCTTTTCTCCAAACCATCCATATTTCTAAGTTCCAAAACTCCCCTTGGATGTCTCCCATAAACAACTTTAGAAGGACTCATGCTTGTGCTACGATTCACTGAGTCATTATATGCAAATTCTTCTTGAGATATGATAGCATCCCAACTACCTCCATGTTCTCATGTCAAGCACCTCAAAAGGTTTCCCAAGGATCTATTAACCACCTCAATTTTCCCATTCGTTTGAGGATGATAGGCTGAACTAAAAGATAAATTCGTGCCCAACTTCTTCCATAGGGTTCTCAGAAAGTGACCCACAAATTTGCTATCCCTGTCAGATACAATGCTCAATGGAAAACCATGAATACAAATTATTTCCTTAAAGAATAGTCCTGCAATATAACTAGCATCATTAGTGGTTCTACATTGAATAAAGTGATCCATTTTACTGAATCTATCAACAACCACAAATATGCTGTCATAACCTATCTTTGTCCTTGGTAATCCCATTACAAAATCCATACTCAAACACTCCCAAGGTTTGTTCGGTATGGATAAAGGCTGATAAAGTCCAACATTTGTTGATACTCCCTTTGCCCTTTGACATACCAGACAACCTTCCACAAACTTCCTATTGTCTGTTTGCATCTTAGGCCAATAATAAAATCTTTGTACCAATTCTAATGTCTTGTTGTGTCCAAAATGACCACAAAGACCTCCAAAATGTTTTTCTTTAATAACATTTTCCTGCATAGAGCATTTGGGAATACATAGTTGGCTGCCCTTAAACAACAATCCATCTTGCACAATAAATTCAAAAAAATTAGAATGAAAACTATCTTCCAATTCAGTGAAAACCTCATATGCTTCGCTGAAATCTCTATCTTCCGCATACATTCCCTACAATGCATCTACACCCATGTTTTGGATTTGTACTTCTTGCACTATTAACACTCTTCTAGTAAGTGCATCAGCCACCTTATTGGCTTGTCCTTTCTTATGTTTGATTGTGAAAGTATAAGCCTGCAAACTCTGAACCCATTTCATGTGCCTATGGTTGAGTTTTTCTTTCCCATTCAAGAAACTAAGAGCATGGTTGTTATTATACACAATAAACTCATTAAGCAACAAATAGTGCCTCCATTTTTTCAATGCTTGGACCATGGTATACAATTCCAAATCATAAGAAGAATATTTATTCTTTGCCTCATTCATCTTCTCACTGAAAAATGCAACGGGTCTACCTTCTTGACTAAGAGCAATCCCTATTGCAAAGCCACTAGCATCACATTCCACTATAAAAAATTTATTATAATCTGGTAAAACAAGAACATGATATTTGGCTACCTTTTGTTTGAGTTCCTCAAAACTCTTATTTGCTGCATTATTCCATTCAAATTTTGTGTTACCTCCTCCTTTGATGGTGTCTAAAATTGGTGCACAAATGTTGCTAAAGTTCGTTATGAACTTCCTGTAGAATGTGGCCAAACCATGAAAACTTTGAACCTCTCCAACATCCCTTGGTTTTGGCCAATTAATGATGGCCTCCACTTTAGACAGATCCATTTTCAATTCTCTCTTAGATATCACAAATCCAAGATACACCAACTCTTGTTTCAAAAAGTCACACTTCTCCAAGTTTATCTTCAACTTTTGCTCCTGTAGCCTTTGAAAAACCATCTTCAAATGCTGCAAATGCTCTTCCTTATTTCTGCTATACACCAGAATGTCATCAAGCTAGACAACAAAAAACTTCCCAATGAAGCCATGCAAAACTTCATTCATTAGTCGCATAAATGTACTAGGAGCATTAGATAAACCAAATGGCATAACCAACCATTCATACAAGCCTTCATTAGTTTTAAAGGTTGTCTTCCATTCATCCCCTTCTCTTATCCTTATTTGATGATACCCACTTTTGAGATCTATTTTAGAAAAATATGAAGCTTCCCCCAAACAATCCAACAAATCTTCTATTCTAGGAATAGGAAATCTATATCTTATAGTTATCCTATTAATAGCCCTAGAATCAATACACAACCGCTACTTACCATCCTTCTTTGGAGCAAGAACTGAGGGTATGACACATGGGCTAAGACTTTTCGTTATCAGCCCCTTGTCAAGCAACTCCTATACTTGCCTAGCAATCTCTTCATTTTTTTGTGGTGTTATCTTATATGCTGCCTTGTTGGGTAGCACTGCTCTAGGAATAAGATCAATCTGGTGACTTATGTCTCTTATTGGTGGCAGAGACTCAGGCATTAACTCAGCAATGATTTCCTTGTACTGGTTCAACAACTCTTCAACTTCTTTTGGGTTTGCTTTCCTATGCTCCTTCTTCCTATCTTCCTTAGGCTTCAGCACCAATGCAAAGCCTATTCCATCTTCTTCAAGAGTATTAATGAACTCTTTCTCACCCACCATCAACACACTTGGTCCAACTTGACCAAACCCTTTCTCTTCTCCTTCAGAATTCAATCTGTATGTTACTCCATCCTTTTGGAAGCTATAAGAATTCTTATCACCATCATGGTGTGCCTTCCTGTCAAATTGACAAGGTCTTCCTAGCAAGAGGTGGCAAGCATCCATGGGCAAGACATCACACAATATTTTATCTTTATATTCCCCTATACTAAACTCTGCCCAAGCTTGCTCATTCACAACTTCTTGTTGCCCTTTGTTCAACCAACTAACCTTGTATGGACAAGAATCTGGAAGTCTCTCTAACTTCAATTTTTTTATAGCTTCAAGTGAGATGATGTTATCTGTGGAACCTAAATCAATTATTACTTTGCACACCTTACCTTTCACCTTGCATTGAACTCAAAAAGAGCCCTCCTTTGAGTAGTACCTTCTTTTAGCAGTTCCTTAAGAAGTGTCCTCCTTAACATGAGACTTTCTCCTTCAGCCTCTATCATCAACTGAACTTCTGGTGAGTTCATACTCACATTATCTTCTTGCGCATAAGTGACTCTCCTTTCACCATTTTGAGAAGTAGATGCCCTTTGTGGACACTTATATTTTGGGTGTCCTATCTGACCACAACTGTAGCACTTCATTCCTAAGAACCTGGATCCGCTACCTGATCCATCTAACCTTCCTCCATTAGATCTCCTTCCACCATAGCCTCCTCTGCTACTTGAGTCACCTGCTGGATCCTTAGGGTTAGACTCACCTTGGGACCTCTGGCCTTGTCCTCTATTGTTGAAGTTTCCTTTGCCTCGGTCATTCCTTCCACTTCTTCATCCTTGTTGTTGATCACTCTTCCTCTTCAACTTCTCTTCAACCTTAAGAGCAAGTTGAAAACACATCCCCAATGTATCTGGGGGCAAGAGGCTGATCTCCTCTTGTATGTTCATTCTCAGACCATTTAAATATCTGGCCACTCTTTCTGGTTCCTCCTCTTGTTTCATTGCCCTAAGAGTTAATCTATAGAACTCCTCTGTATAGGTATATACATCCATCTCTCATTGCCTCAAGCTTTGTAGCCTTTTGAACAACTGCACTTCGTGATCTGCAGGCAAAAATTGTGCCTTAATTTTTGCCTTCATTACTTCCCATGAAGAAATCATACTTTTATTACTTTGTATCCTTTCTCCTTGAATATAATTCCACCATGATAGAGCAGATTCCCTCAGTTTTCCTTTTGCAATCCTTACTCTATCATTCTTTGGAACTTCATTCAACTCAAAGTGATTGGTGATTGCTTCAATCCATTCAATCACTTCCTCACTATTGAGACTGCCTCCATATGTAGGTATCTTGTCAGCAACATCTCCTCTTATTGACTTTAAAGAATCAATGAATGCCTTTTGATCTGCAGGCAATTCCTTTGGTAGATCTTGGTGCTGTTCTCCTTCTTCATCTACACCGGTACCTTCTTCGACGTCATTCTTCTTATCCTTGTTATTGGACTCCTTGAACTCCTTGAAATTCTCTTCCATAAGTTCCTCCATCATCTTTTTGATGGCATCTGGAGTCATAATTTTTGGAGGCATGGTGTAAGCCTCAGCTTCAGCCTATGATTCTTCTGCAAACATACACTTCCCAGAAAGATTTTGTCTCGCTCTGTGTAATGTCCCCATTTTAGCAGTTGACCAAGTGTGTGTGTGTGTTAGCCTTGTTCTACATGGTCCTGAGGACTAACGACGGGTTTAATGGGATCCTAGAGTATTTTGGCCTAGTCATTTCCAGTTTGGGCCAAAACAAAGTTGATTTACTCAGTTTCAGGCATACTTATTATTTTTAGTAAGTCAGCTAAGATACAGTGCAGGTCAATTTTGGTGATTGGATTTGATACTCCTCGGTGAGAGCTTTTCGATGACCTATCACTCGCATTATTCAGAGTCCAATTGCTAATACATTTTAATGCCTGAAGTTTTATTAAAGTAACGTCTAATTTAATTGTAAAATATTAAAGTGTTACTTTAATATTTATTTTATGGGGATGTGTACCCAAGGGAGACATAAGGGGTATTTTAATATATGTTTTATATACTACACATCTTTTATCCCACATTGCCCATATGAGTTGAGTGGACCCTTGGAAATAGAATAAAAGGAAGCATTTGTGGCTTCATTAGCCAGGTTGAATATGAGAAAAAATTGGTGTGTGAGTTGCAGCTCTGTTCTTGGCATTTGAGGATGTCTATCCTCTCTTGTAACATTCTAGATGTCATTCCCTTGGGGTTTGGCCTTTGGAATTCTTTGTTATTGGCTTCATTATCAGGAAATTTAGTTGCATTTTCAGCTACAAGCATATTTGGTATTTTGCTCATATCTTCTTCACTACTTTTTCGACGCTTATGCCGCTTTGAGGGACTGATATTACGAAGGTAGTGGACTGATTAAAGGATAAAGCATTGTAGAAGAAAGTTCAAAAGCATGGGCTAGAGTATTATGTCAATATTGCTGAAGTAATTAGTGAGTTGATTAATCTGCCATGTATTTGGTTTTATGAATTCTGAAAAGAACATTTTCCTAGCAGCAGTTCATTTCCACTTTGCATATTATTGTAGTTTCTTTCTTGTTTATGTTGTATGATACCAATTCCATGCACAAAAAACAACAAACAAATAAATGTTTGATTTTCAGAGTTATAAGGGGTTTAAAGCATTAAACGAAGAAATAAGAGGTTGAATGCAAACTGTTTGACAAAATTCCTTTCAGCAAATAGGTTTAGTTTTTTGGGACATCCAGGGGTGCCCATTAGAGTGGTATCAGAGCTATAAGTCCTACCATCCTGTGGAGGTCTTATAGGGAATTTGGAACAGTCGGATAGAGGGAAAAGTGTTTGACGAAATGTCAAAACACTAAAATAAAAAATAAAAAAACACAGGCTAAGCATTTATGTTTGAGCATGTGATAGGGGCCTTATAATTTTCATGATACTAGAGCAAGACAAAATAAGATTTTGGATTTGCAAAGAAAATAGTCTAGTACATCTATGTAGGGGGAGATTGAATCCAGCCATATAGACACAGAGGAGATATTCTTTGATCAGGACAACAATATGGCTGATCGAGATTACAGGAATACAGGATTAGGCGAAGGCGAGAATGCCGGTCCAGATCAGGGGGACATAATGTTCAGACAATTACTAGATACATTAGAGCAGGGGTAGCGTATGCAGCAGGAGCAAAATAGGCGAATGGACATGATGTTGCAGCTCATTGCTAGACAGATGGGTGTCAACATTAATCCAGGTGATGCCAACAACAGAAACAATAACAATGAGGAAAACAATAACAATAGGGGAAACAATAACCATGGAGTCCAAGGCAAAAGCAATGGTCTTGAGAATAACGTTAATGGTAATAATGGACACGAAAACAATGGGAATGAGGCTGATAACTTTAGACACGTTGCATGCCCAGCGCGGACTACAAGCTCAAGACCTCTTCTACCCACCTTCCCACCCAGAGATCCGGTTCAACCAATAAACAAACCATAGATTACCGAGTTACAAGATCAGTTCAGGAGGGACTCGGAGGCTAGTGGATCAGAGTTTCAGGTAGATATTTCCCTCAGAGATTATATGGACTTGAGGATGAGACACATTCCTAGAGTAGGAGGGAGGAATCAAAACTTTGAGCTGAGAAAGAAAGTTGGAAAAATTTCCTTACCTTATTATGATGCTTCAGGGAAGATGACTGCACAAGCTTGGGTGCAGAAGGTAGATACATACTTGCAGCTAAATCCTATGCCTGAGGAGGAGGCTATCAAGTATGCAACTATGCACTTGGATGGTGTTGCACATGAATGGTGGCATCATGGCATGGTGACTTTGCGGCATAATCAGATTTCATCCTATGAGGAATTCATCGAAACATTGATTGACAAATTTGACACTAGGGATCCCGAGTTACATTTCAAGGAACTAGCACAGTTAAAACAGTCAGGTTCTGTGGATGCTTACATTGCCGAGTTTCAGCGCTTGTCTGTACTTGTTACTGATATCTCTCCTAGGAGATTGGTGGTGTTATTTTGTGATGGTCTTGCTGATCCATTACAAGGTTGGGTGAAGGGACATGATCCACTCACCTTAGCTGAAGCAACTAAAAAGGCACAAGATTTAGCCCCTTCGGTATACAAAGGAAAAAATCATTCAACAGATTCTTCCTACTGCAAGGACAAAGACAAAAAACCATTTCAGAAAGAGTATAGCAAACCCAAAGAAGGATCAAAAGGACTAGACAATGAAACCTTGAATGAAACTTCAAAAGAAGAAGCTGTGCTTCCATTGTAGAGAGCCTTGGAACTTATCTCATAAATGTTCTCTCAAGGCTAAGGCAAATCAAATGGAGTATTTTTTAGCAGAAGATTCAGAGTCAGAGGGGGAGGATCAACACTCCGATTTAGATGAGGGTAACACTATAGAGGAGAGCAGCATTCCTAAGGATGATAGATCATTGGCATGCTTGAAAGGGGCCCAAAAGGCAATCACATTTAAGGTCAGGGGTACTATCCAGGGGCAGAAAGTGATATCTCTTATTGACACTAGGGATACACATAACTTCATAGATGCATAGTTGGTAGCCAGGAGAGGGTTACAGACAAAGAAGCATCATGGGTTTAGAGTCATGGTGGCTAACGATGATAAATTATTATGCACTCGAAAGATATCTAATCTTCACATCAGGTTTGGAGATGGCTACGAGTTGAAGGATGAGTTCTATGTTGTGGATATGGGAGATTATGATGTCATCCTCAGCATGGCATGGATGACTTCATTAGTGGAGTTCACACTAAACCTAGCAAAATTAGAGATGAGATTCTAGCATGAGGGTAAAACTGTGGTACGTAGAGGTCTTTTAGATGGAGGGTGTAGAGTAGTGTCCTTTAGGAGAATGTAGAGACTTTTTTGTCATGATGACATAGAGTGGGCGACAGAGTGCTACATTATGCCAACTTCACCAGAGCCACAAGAAAAGAGTCATCCAGTAGATATCCATAAGATACTTGATAGACACGCTAAATTATTTAGCAATATTCCTCATGGGGTTCCTCCTGACAGAGGGATGGAACATGTTATTGAGCTCGAGGAGGGAGCCAAACCAATTATGATTACTCCCTATCGTCATCCTAAGAAACACAAGGATGAGATAGAGAAGGCAATTAAGGATTTGTTGGAGATGGGGCATATCAGGCCCAGTAACAGCCCCTTTGCTTCAGCAGTAGTATTGGTAAAGAAGAAGGATGGGACGATGCGCATGTGCATCGATTACAGGGCACTGAATAAGAAAACAATAAAAACAGGTATCCCATTACTAGGATTGATGAGTTGATTGATGTGTTGCATGGAGCAAGCTTCTTCACCAAAATTGATTTGCGATCTGGATACCATCAAATTAGGATGAGAGCAAAGGACATTGAGAAAACAACCTTTCGATGTCACTATGACTAATTTTAGTTCGTGGTTATGCCATTTGGTCTAACCAATGCACCCGCTACATTTCAAAGTTGTATGAACCAGGTATTCAGGAAGCAGCTGAGGAGATTTGTCTTGATCTTCTTTGGTGACATCTTGGTCTTCAGTAAGACATGTGAGGAGCACTTACATCATCTGGAGGAGGTGTTATCTATTCTAAAAAGAGAGTCATCATATGCTAAGGAATCTAAATGTGAGCTTGGCATGACTGAGCTCCTTTACCTTGGGCATATCATTAGTGCAGATGGCATTCGGGTTGATCCTAAAAAGATTAGAGCTATTGTAGAGTGGCCTACTCCCACAAACCTTACACAGCTTAAGGGATTCTTTGGTTTATGTGGTTTTTATAGGAGGGTTTTAAAGGGATTCTCATAGATTGCTACACCCTTGACAAATCTTACCAGGAAAGGAGCCTTCGTGTGGACAGGGGCAACATAGAGGTGTTTTGAGCATTTCAAGCAGGTAATGTCTTCATGTCCAGTTCTAGCTCTACCAAATTTCATGAAGCCTTTTGAGCTTCATTGTGATGCATCAAGTGATGGGATTGGAGCTATATTGATGCAGGAGAAGCATCCCATTGCATTTGAGAGTAGGAAGCTCCAGGGAGT
The DNA here is from genome assembly GCA_028749045.1 of Cupressus sempervirens. Taxonomy (NCBI): domain Eukaryota; kingdom Viridiplantae; phylum Streptophyta; class Pinopsida; order Cupressales; family Cupressaceae; genus Cupressus; species Cupressus sempervirens. Next base: position 36,474,229 of record CM053788.1, on the reverse strand, counting down.
TGAGAAGAGTTATTCTATCTATGACCAGGAGATGTTGGCCATAATGCATGTATTGGCCAAATTTCAATCATATTTGGTAGGTGGACATTTTGTGATCAAGAATGATCACAATAGTATTAAATACTTCATGAGCTAGCGTGATCTTAATGACCGAAAACAAAAATGGGTGACTAAATTGCAGGCTTATGACTTTGACATAGAGTTTGTCAAAGGTAAGAAAAATGTGGTGGCTGATGCCTTATCTCGGAGACCTCACTTATGTGCTCTAACAGAGATTTTAGGAGATTAGAGAGATCGGATTATAGTAGAGTATGTCGGAGATGCTTGGGCTTCTAGATTGATTTCATGTACCATACAGGATGATCACTATGAGGTGATAGATGGATTGATCAAAGTTCAGGATAGGGTTTATTTGATTCCGTCATCACATTTGAGAGAGGCGATACTGAAGGCATTTCATGATGCACCCAAAGCTAGACATCTAGGGGTCTTCAAGACCTACAAGTAGATCCAAGAGCGGGTTTCATGGAAAGGGCTCAAGGATGATGTTTAGAGGTATGTCAGGGAGTGTGTGGTTTGTCAATAGAATAAGGGAGAGCACACATTTCCTGTAGGTTTATTATAGCCCTTGCCCATTCTTGATAGGAAATGGGAAAGTATTTCGATGGACTTCATCACTGGTTTACCATGAGTGCAGGGAAGAGATTGCATCTATGTGGTGGTGGACTGCTTGACGAAGTTTGCTCACTTCTTTGCTATTCCATCCACTTACACAATAGCATAGGTGGCAGATATTTTCTTTAGAGAGATATTCAGGTTACATGGGTTGCCCAAATTCATTGTCAGTGACCGGGATAGTAAGTTTATGAGTTTTTTTTGGCAAGAGTTGTTTAGGTTGTGTGGTATGGATCTTACACCTAGCACTAGTTATCATCCACAAACAGATGGGCAAACAGAGATTGTGAATAAATGGGTGGAAGGATATTTGAGGAACTATGTAACTACACAAAAAAAGGCTTGGATCAGATGGTCGCATATGGGAGAGTATTGTTATAACACCACTTATCATATGTCCATCAAGATGACTCCTTTCATGGCACTCTATGGTTATGAATCACCTAGCTTCATGGATTTAGTTTTGGGGGACAGTAGAGTGCCCAAAGCCAAAAACTTATTGCAGGATAGTCAGGACATCTTGAAAGTGCTCAAAGAGAATATACGACAGACCCAAAATCAACAAAAATTGTATGCTGATCAGCACCGAATAGAGTGTAGCTTTGAGGTAGGGGATATGGTTTACTTGAGGCTATAACCATATAGACAGTCATCTTTCAAGAAGAGTGGAGTTGAAAAGTTGAAACCTAGATTTTATGGTCCCTACAGGGTGATTCGCAAAGTGGGCAAAGTCACCTATGAGCTTGAGCTTCTAGAGGGCAATTGAGTGCACAATGTGTTTCATGTGTCTAGGCTTAAGAAAGCCATTGGTCAGAATGTAGTTCCTTCTGCAGATTTACCCCCTTTGGATGAGGAGGGGAAGCTTGTGTTAGTACCCAACGCTATTCTGGACACTAGAGAGAGGAAGCTTAGAAACAAGATAGTGAAGGAGTATTTGGTTAGATGGAGAGACCTACTTGAGGAAGATTCTACATGGGAGAGTGAGTAGGTTATTCAGCAGGCTGGACTGAGATGGCTTGAGGATAAGCAATTTCAAAGGGGGCGGCCTATAATGTCCCCATTTTAGTAGTTGACCAAGTGTGTGTGCATTAGCCTTGTTCTACATGGTCCCGAGGGCTAACGAAGGGTTTAATGGGATCCTGGAGTGTTTTGGCCTAGTCATTTCCAGTTTGGGCCAAAACAAAGTTGATTTACTCAGTTTTAGGCACATTTACTATTTTTAGTAAGTTAGCAGGACACAGTGCAAGATAATTTTGGTGATTGGATTTGATACTCCTCGGTGAGAGCTTTTCGATGAGCTATCACTCGCATTATTTAGAGTCCAATTGCTAATACATTTTAATGCTTGAAGTTTTATTAAAGTAACGTCTAATTTAATTGTAAAATATTAAAGTGTTACTTTAATATTTATTTTATGGGGATGTGTACCCAAGGGAGACATAAAGGGTATTTTAATATATGTTTTATATACTACACATCTTTTATCCCACATTGCCCATATGACTTGAGTGGACCCTTGGAAATAGAATAAAAGGAAGCATTTGTGGCTTCATTAGCCAAGTTGAATATGAGAAGAAATTGGTGTGTGAGTTGCAGCTCCGTTCTTGGCATTTGAGGACGTCTATCCTCTCTTGTAACATTCTAGACATCATTCCCTTGGGGTTTGTCTTTTGGAATTCTTTGTTATTGGCTTCATTATTAGGCAATTTAGTTGCATTTCCAGCTATAGGTAGATTTGGTATTTTGCTCATATCTTCTTCACTACTTTTTCGATGCTTATGTCGCTTTGAGGGAATGATATCATGAAGGTAGTGGACTGATTGAAGGACAAAGCACTATAGCAGAAAGTTCGAAAACATGGGCTGGAGTATTATGTCAGTACTGCTGAAGTAATTAGTGAGTTGATAAATCTGCCATGTATTTGGTTTTATGAATTTTGAAAATAACATTTTATTAGCAACAGTTCATTTCCACTTTGCATATTATTGTAGTTTCTTTCTGGTTTATGTTGTATGATACCAATTCCATGCACAAAACACAACAAACAAATAAATGTTTGATTTTCGGAGTTATAAGGGGTTTAAAACATTAAACGAAGAAATAAGAGGTTGAATGCAAACTGTTTTACAAAATTTCTTTCAGCAAATTGGTTTAGTTTTTTGGGACATCCAAGGGTGCCCATTACACTCTGATACCAATATGATGAGGAGATAAAAAGGACAAAGCCTATAATAGGCTCAATATTCAATGGAAAGAAGAAACTGAAAAAAAACTACAGGGAAAATACCAAATATGAATAGCACCTTACAGGTTACATGTGTTTATTCATGGCAAGCACATAGGGATGCTGCCTTACCAAACACATGTTTCTTCAAACTATAGCCCATTCTTGCAAATTGCCATGAAGAGAGTAATGTACATTCCTCCTACCCGCTTTCCACCACACTCAGGCCACTTCACATGGTGTTCACGTGAGCAAGAGGAATTTTTTCCCAAATACACTTCCAAAGGTTCTTGTGTGAGTTTGGCTTCCTACAACAATAACTTTGAAACCCAAAAAAAATGATACTTCTACTTTATTCAGAACAAAATAAAACCAAAACCAAGTAGCAAGAAAACACTACAAATATTATTTATCTCATCTATTCAAGGCCGGATAATAATCTTCTCAATATCTCAGTCCTTCTTCACATAGAAAATAAAATCTCAAATCATAATCTCCCAAAAGATTTCAGAGAGAATTTATAAACAGAGCCAAACAATTGAGAACTGGTTTTGGCAACCACCAGACCCGTAAAGGTTTTGTTTAAACCTTTACTAAAGTTATAACAAAATATTAAGTTAAGCCCTAAAATTAAAAACCACCCCAAATTCAATGCAAACCCTAAAATTTAATAATAACAAAAAATATTTAAACACCATCACAATTGCAAACCAAAAATTCCTATGCCTAGCACTTGCTCCTGAAGAAAAAATCGAGGCTTGTGGACTAAAAAAAATATGGAGACTTAGGTTGAGAATCATGCGGGGGATGATAATCCAAAGGGGGATAATCCTAGGCCCAAGAAACTATTGATAAACATCCTCCTGTGAAGTAGGACTTATCCAAACTAAAGGAAACCATTACAAAATTCATGAAGAGAAATGAGGACCCAGAGGACATGTTTGATAGGGTGGCTAATTTTTCTATTTATGTCATACATTCATGGCTATTGGCCTTCATCTCTTATAAGTTGGGAAGGATAAGATCAATGAGGCTAAAGATATGGAGACTACTCTCCTGCTCTATGGCTTCCTGGTGGATGATGGACTGCAACTATAATTAGAGAACCCAAACAATCAGGAATCCATTTGTTTTGTGGAAGATGATAGGAATTGGCCTTTTCATATCTAGACATAAACATTTTGCATTTGTTTCTAAATTGGCAAATTGGAATTGGAATTGCAACTTCCAATTTTGTCTCAAAACTAGGTTTTCTGACTTCTACTAGCAAGAAGGAATTGAAAATCAAAACCTGGTTATGTTTTTTGAGGAGTGTAAAAACTAAAGATTGGACTACTTTTTAAGTCTTCCTTCAACTCCAAGTTTATGCTAAAAAATGTGTCTTCACACGCATCTTTCGAGTGAAACAAATAGTTCAAGTAAAATCCCAAAAATAGGAATAAAGATTTGTAAAACCAAGATTTGTAGAAATTTTGATTTCTGCAATTCCACAAACCAACCCCAAAAGAAGGAGATTTAGCTCTTGGTCTATAGTTTTCTTTTTGGTATTTTATTTTAGAAATTTGTTTTTTGTGAAAAAAAATTAGACTTTAGAGTGATTTTGTGTCTTGTTTTTTATCTCTAGGTTAGCCCTAATTTTGGCTACTTTGTATATCAAAAACTAGAATTTGAAAAAAGCAAAAAGAGATTCCTCCATTAACTTGAAATGGTGAGTAAGGCACATAGTATTAATGAGGAAATTATGCATATAAATTGTAGCTTTCTAAAAACAATCTAAGAAATTTAGGGTTTTTTCCCTTATTTCTTTGGTTCTTAATTAGTTTTTGTCTAGAAGATGTTTAGAGTTTTCTTTCCTTATTTGTATATTTATTTTGTAAGAAAGTTTCTAGTCTTGTTAAAATTAATCATAGTTTAATAAAAAACAAGCATGGCCACTTGGAAAGGGACTATATATTCAAAATAGTTTTAGTAGTAACAAAAAATTATTGTTATCTTGTAACAAAGATCAAAGTGGTTCAAAAGAGGTTCAATATTTACATTCATGTTGTTAGAAATCAATTCTCAAGAAATAATGACCTATTACCAAAATAGATTACAAAAATTAAATAAAAAATCAATATTATTGATAGTAAATCATAAAGAATATACAAAATAATATTAAAGATAGAAAGTACTCTCTAGAGTATTATTATTGTTGTTGTTGTTAATTGTTAAATGCGTTGTAATTTTACATTTAATACAAAGTTTACAACAATAATTTAAAAAATTTGGATATTATAGTGTATACGTCAAACATATGAGTTTTCCTAATCAAAAATTTAAAATATTACAATGATCTTGTCAATATGGAATATGACAAAAATATTTGATTGTGGTGTCCTAATTATGTATACTTCAATATTTATACTTTGAAGATGCATACATCCAACAATTAGTTTATAATTTTCCAAAGGTTTATTAAAAAAAGGATTTTATTTTTAAGTAATTGATAGGAGCCAAAAAATGGGGGGTTGAGCTTGAAGTACAAAAAGGCTGATAAATCACAACTAACCAATACCAACTTTAACTTCAAAAAATAATATATGTCCATAGTCAGCTTAATAATACTACTAGTCTTTAAAATAATATGAATAACATACTGTAAAATTAAAAAACAACCCTTATAAAAATCGTTTCTACAAGTCCCCTTAATCAATATAAACATAAAAACCTCATGGGGTACCAAGTTCATATGCATAATCATAAACACAAAAAAGTAAACAAAGGACACTGGGCTAGCTGCCCCCTTCCAGCCCATGACTATCATCCTTCTTAGGCACATCCTTGTCCACATCCTCCACTTCCACTTTAACCAGTTTGTCCAAGATGGTCTTTAACCAATCCGTAGCCAGGAACCCATAGATGGATCAAGTGGTCTCAATGACTTTGACAAGGTCCTTCTCCTCTTTGTTCACCTGCAGAAGGTAGAGGGTGGTGGCCATAGAGTGCATGACCTTAGTTGAAAACTACACCGAGGTTTCAAACCTATGGTAAATAGCAGTTTGGCTGTCAAATATGTCCCTCATTGATTTCTCCAACCTTTCCAATCTCATTTTTCTATGGCTATTTTTTCCTTTATTCCCAACACCTTTGGGGGTGTCTTTCCTCGGGGAAGAAATATCTCCCCACACCCACCCCACCCCCCCACTTCTAGCTAGGGTAGCCTCAAGGGTGTCAGAGACATGGGAGGGGCTTATAGGCCTGGGGGTAAGTTTTTTGTCCTCTGGCATTCTCTTCTTTTTAGCAGGTTTGGCATCACTTTTAGATGAGCCAAAGCTAGAATTATGCATGGAGGGGGGATTTCAATTTTTTTTTATCTAGAGATGTCTATTGGCCCTCCTAACACTTTTCTTATCCTTCGTAGTGTCCAAATCTGACTCTAGTAGGCTAATTTTAACCTTAGGTTTAATTTTGGCATCTAGGGTAGTCTCAAACTTCCTATGGCTAGGGCCAGGGCTAGGGTCAAGGGAGGCTTGGAGGGTGACAAAGGAAAGAGGGTTAACCAAAAGTGGTGGATTCAGGGAAAGATGCTAGATATAATGTTAATTCATTAGCCCATTGTGGATGAGGTAGAAGGTTTTCCCCTCCTCGTGTTTCCTCCTAGCGTTAAAAATGTAATCCTCCAATGAATGCAATAACAGAAAAAGGAAAGAGAAGTGGTCTAGATTCCTAAACTGATTTAGGATGGGGAAATGGTAGTAATATATATTGCCTAAAAATAGTCCTCCAAGGTGATGTACCACATGATAGCATAGTAGATGACGTCCCAGAGCTTAGGAAGGGCTGCCCATGAAAACCCTCCATGCATTCTTGCTGGTTCCTCCTTGCCTTTGGATTATTTTTGCAGGCTAGCTTCCTCATTAACATTGGCCTACCTCCACCAATTCTTTCCTTCTATAGAAAATTCACCATCCCTCGCAATGATTTCCTTTGAAATATCAAAACTCATGCCATTGGTAATTACCTTCCCATCCTTCCAAGTTTGGAAGAACTACATCGATATAATCTCATAATGCTTCATTATGCCCTCCATATATAGTAACATGCCACCTTCTTGCAAGTAAACCATCACCACCTTGCTTTTATGAATTCTATCTTCCACACCCACTGATTCAATGCTGTCTTCACTGAGTGTACATATAGAATCAATTAAATAAGGAGCCACGAGGATCTTAGTTAAGTGTTTTTGCCACTCATGTCAAAGGGGGAGGTTGTTAGCTTAAAGAATAAATTTGACAACTGAGCGTCAATACACTTAACCAAGATCAAGAGTAAGTGCCAAGTAAGATGAAGTGCCGAGCTATATCAAGTGCCGAGTAACAGTAGGTGCTGAGTGTCAACAAGTGCCGAGTGTAACAAGTGACGAGTTGTAATAAGTGCCGAGTGTCAACAAGTGCCGAGTGTAACAAGTGCCGAGTGTCAACAAGTGCCGAGTGTAACAAGTGCCGAGTGGTAATAAGTGCCGAGTGTTAACAAGTGCTGAGAGTAACAAGTGCCGAGTGTTAACAAGTGCTGAGTGATACAGTTTTATTTAGGTGCCGAGTTATCTAGGAAATAGCATGTGCCGAGCATCAGTAATGCTTCAGGAGCCGAGTAACACAAAATATCAGCATAAAAGTTTGAAAATGCACAAACTATAATGCAAATAGTTTTTGCAGCCGACATAAGATAAACTTCAAAGAATTTAATGATGAGATCGAATCTTTTATTTTTCCTATGCAATCTACATGTATCCAATAAGTAAAATGATAAAGGCATGCAACCAATCAGTAAAAGACAAGTATTGAGCGAGAAATTGAGATTCAATATGGATCCTAGATCCAAATCAAACCCTAAGTCTTTGAAGTCTTTATAAGGAAGACAAAATTTCATTGTAAATATACATGAGTGGACATACAAGGGTGCACAAGGGAAAACTATTTTCAGAAGCGAGGGTTATCAGATCACAAAAGGATCAAGATCAGATAAAGCGAAAAAGGTGCTTGCATTCAGCAATCAAGAATTGTAATCTATCAGGTTCATTATACCTAATACTTTCTAGCAATTGTATTAGAACGAAAATCCTATGGTGATAGGTTAGCTTAACAAATATTTTGTAGATCCTTTGATTAGGTGATTAAAATCCTTTAACAGGGTGACACTTCATGTTAAGTGTTTGAAATCCTCTAACCAGGTCACTATTGACATAGTGTAAAGCCTTTAACAGGGCAGACCATCAGAAGTGGTTGAACAATATTGCTTTAGTAATTTTTGTGGGTATCATTGCCACCCTAGTTTTACCTTCTTATTCCTGGAGGGTTTTTGGGTTACCAAATTCTAGTGTTATGAGTAGTTGATGCATGTGTTAAATTTCATGTTTACTTGATGTATTTACATGCATGTAGTTTACTTTCAGTTAAAAGTTTTATTGGCTAAAGTGTGATGATTCACCCCCCCTCTCATAAGTATTCTTTCCATATTTGAATATTCCAACAATTGGTATCAGAGCTAATCCAGGTTCTCACAAAGAAAAGCCTAACAACTTGGAGGAAAAGATCTAAAGATGGAAGCTTTCAAACTTGGAAAGATCATTGAAAATTAGGTGATAGATGCAAAACTTGCTCTGCATAGCTTGGAGGAATTTAGAAACAAGTTGAAAAACTCATTAAAAAAAAGGAAGGATCTAGCCATAGCTGAAAATGACATACACTACAAAGAGATTGATACCACCAACATATTTTCCAACAGAGATACAAAAGAGTTTGATGTAGCAATAACAGAATTAATGGAAAAAAACAAAGTTCAAGCAGATGAGATAAGATCTCTCAAGATGGAACATGAATCACAAGCTATAATGATATGTGAAATTACTGAACAAAAGAAAAGAACAGTTGATGATAAGGTCATGATGGAAAATGACAAAAGAAATCTTGCAAAAAGACTTGAAGAAAAATGTATTGAATTGACAAGGATCTTAAACATGCAGATGGATAGACTTGCTCAAATGATGAACCTTCATCATGAAATCAATGTGAAAGATATTGAGATCTCTACTTTGAAGATGCAAAATGAACAAATGCAGAATGAATTGAACAGAGAAAGAAAGGTGGCAGAAAATCTCAAAAAATCAAGTGAAGCCATCAAATATTTTGAGCAAATACTGAAATCTCCAAGATCAACCCATGATACAACAGGACTTGGATACAACAACACTGAAGTTGGAGAATCATCAAAGAGTGTAGAACAAAGAAGTGATAAAGGTAAAGATGTTAAACCTATATGTCATTTTTGTAGAAAGAAAGGACATACATCTAATGTATGTAGAAGCAAGAATGCCCATCAGCTTGATAAACCCAAAAGCATAAATCATTGTCATAGATGCAAGAAGCAAGGTCATCAAGCATATGAGTGCAGAACCAAAACTACTAAGACATCAAGATTTGATGGACATTGTTATAATTGCAAAAAGTACGGACATAGAGCTTTTGAATGTAGATCAAAGCCTATGTTGACAGTAAATCAACCGGCAAAGACATCAAACCATGAATTTTGGGATTACAACACCAGGTACAACTGTCACTATTGTCAAGAATATGGACATATACCACAGAACTGCATAAGAACACATTTTAGAGGGAACTACAAAAGATGGTTGAGTCAAACTACATGTTTTAGTTGCTTAAAAACTGGTCATGTCAGCAAGAATTGCCCAACAATGTCAAAGGCATCAAGTTCATAGTTCAGTAATGGAAAGGCAAAGATAGATGCTGGACATATCAGAAGTGAAATGAATAAGACATGGAAGAAGAAAGATGAGTATAACACATCAAGTGTAGAGATCACTTCACCTAATTGGTCAAGTGATCATACTTCATCAAATTAAGCAAGAATAAGTGTGAGATTGATAAACCAAGTCATATTATACATCAGTCCCAAGACATAGAAGAACTGCAAAGAAGAAATCAGCATAAGCAAAGATGCCAAGTCAAAATTGAGAACTTTGCAAGATCTATCAAAGTTGTCTTCAGGAGCCGAGTTGCTAACAGCGACCGAGTTGATAATTGATGCCAAGCTATGAAATATCAATAGGAGCTGAGTAAAGTAAACTACAATGGGAGCCGAGTCATGTCGAAACCTTTCAGGTGCCAAATAGATAGTTGGCAATGCACTAAGCATTAATTACTCTATTTTGAAGGGTACATAAATCCGATTTTTGACCATTTTTCCCACCATTCAAACAAGAAGTAAAGCCAAGAAGAACGGAGAAGATCAAGATCAGCTCAAAAGCCATTTGTGAAGATTTCAACAATGATTCAGGACAAGTTTCATCGATTTGAGGTATTTTACTTAAGTGCCGAGCTACGTAGAACTTATAAACTTGTTTAAATCGTAAACCCTAGTTTGCCAAACAATGGCATCTGGGTCAGGAACCACTAAGGGTAGAGAGAGTCATGAGGTGCAGTTGGTCAGCAATGAAGTTAAACAACCTGAATTTAAGCCCATTTTAGAAGTAGCATACAAAAATGATCCTGCGGGTGCATTATTAGTTATTTTGGATAAAGTTGTTATGGTCCAAGATGTTCGCAGATGTTATAATTGCAAAATTGGTGCCATAGGAGATTTAGAAATCTATAATGCATATGATAAACTATGTGAGAACAAAAGACTAAAAGATGAGTTCTCAATAATAGAAAGATAAGGATTAACCAAAACCCTAGCATTTTCGATTATTTTCAAAACTGAATGGGTACAGATAGTTCTGAGCCAAATACACGATGGAGCTTTTTGGTTAGAGTCAGGGCCAGTAAAATTCACCAAGAAAACTATTCATAGGGTTACTAGTATTCCAACCCTAGATCGACCAAAGACCCTGCGAAGTGACAAAAGGGAAGTAATAGAGAAAAATGCAGGTGCTAAATTGAACAACACAGGAATGACTATTGACACAGTCATAGATCCCCTACTAGATTTTGCTGTGAGAATCATTTCACACAAATTCTATCAATCAAGCAGGTTAAACAGTGTACCTTGTATAGTAGTTGATGTTGCATACAAGATAATAAAAAAGGATCACACTTATGATTTAGCAGAGCTCATGTTTCAACAGATTAATGAAAATCTAGGAGCTATAAGGAAGAGCAAGGGAGCTCAATGCAAATTTGGATTAGTTTTAATGTGCATGTTTTTCTATCTGATGAAAGAATTCCCTTCTATGGGTAAGGTAAGATGGAATCCAGACAAAAAAATTTTTGAACAAATCAATGGATACATTGAACAGATGGGTGAAAATTTTGATGCCCAAATGACTCGTTACTTTGAGGACTTCAAAAAGTCCCTGAAACAAAGAATGAGAATTCCAGTCTCATTGACTTAGAAATATGAAAAGGACATTTGTTTTCTTGTAGATATAGATTATACCTACATACAAGCAGTTATACCTAGAGCAAGATGGCTTAGGCCACTAGGTTATGAACTTGATATTGATCAAGCTTCTGCAGCAATAACAACCCTACTTGCAGAAGAAGCTGATAAAAATGCAAAAACTTTTGGAACCTATGATATTGTCAAATCAAGGGTGATAAAAGATTTGAAGATTGCTTCAGCAGTAAAGAAGAAAGAGAAAATGGTGAGACAAATCAAGAGAAAATTTGGCGTTGAAGAAGAAGAAACAACAGAAGAGGAAGGAGAAGACATTGAAGAAGAAGGAGATAAACTTCAAGGTCTGACTCAAGGGTTAGGAGAAGACAAAGAGGAAAGTGCTGAGGTAGAAGAAGCCAAGGAAGCACTAGTTAAAAGAAAGACCACAACTCCTCCTGCACCTCAATCCAAGGGGAAGAAAGTAGTTGCTCCTACACCAAAGAGACCTACCACAAGGGCTACAGCACAAAAAGCCCAAGAGGAGGTAAAAGGAAAGAAGAAAGACTCAAAGAAGACTGCTGCTGATTCAAAGAAAAGAAAATTCATTCCCCAGCTTGAAACAGATGAGGAGAAGACAGAATCAGAGGACAACAGTCAATTTCAAGTGGTAAGACACAAACCCCAGACTGCTGTTGATAAATTATGTTCAAAAATTAGGAATGATAATTTGAAAGGTTTTAAGAACCTGAATTTTTCTAAGCTCACCAAAGAAGAGCAAAATAAATTAGAGGAATCTCTGTATGCTATGATGGTTGAATCTAAGCACACACCTCTAGAATTAGATGAATCTATGACAAAAGAATTGTATAAAATTGTAGAGGATAAATGGCATTTTTGTTTACAAATGGAAAAAGAGATAAGGGAGTCAACATTAGCCAGATTGTTGCCTGATTTGACTAAAGATCAAGTAAAAAATGCAGTAAAAAGGCATAATAACAGATTCACTCCCAAGTATAGAGTATTCAGTATATTGCAGAATAAAATTGAAGAGGTAGTTACTAAATCCACAAGATTGTGGAAAACAATTTACAAGAAAATAGAAGATGTATTTAATGAAGAATATAAGGCAGAGGCAAGTGACAAGACAAGGGAAAAGAAGGTGTCAGGAACCAAAGAAAAAGAGAAGGAACAAGTGGAGAAGAAGAGTGAAGAAGAAAAGGGAGAAGAGGCGCATACAGAGGAGAAAAAGGAAGAGAAAGATACAGCTGAGCCACAAGATCAAAGTATGGAAGACATACAGGTATCTCCTCCTAGTCCTCCTCATGCCATCATCACACCTGCAGATATTATGAAAATAAAAGATGTTACAGACACTTCAAATCCAAACATCAATCCATTAACTGCAGAGGATTTAGAAATCCTTGACCAATCATTGCTAGTAGCAAAATTAAGTTCAAATCCTGTATTGGTTAGTGTTGATGAATTACATAATCCAGAAGTTAAAATAGAGATAGTCAAGGTAAAAAATCAAGTGCCACCTTTGACCATACAAACTACTGGTATTCTATTTCTTCCAGCACCACCTCCACCAAGTGTAGTCACATATACACTTCAAATGCCGAGTACAACAACAGGGGAAATAAAAGAAATATCTGAACAACCAACAAGTTCAACCCCATCGAGCAGTCATAGAAGGGACACTCAAGCTGAAGAAATAGATGAGACAAAGAAGACGGAGGAGACATCAATACAAACACTGGTTTCATTACCAAAATCTGGTACTCTAACACAAACTCTTCAGTAGCCGAGCATAGATGGGTTACAGCTACAAATCAAGACAGGAGGCTTGAGCTCATCAAAGGCAGTCAGGAAACTTCACTATGGAGTTCCTGAGCTTGATGAAGAAATAAAGATCCCATATTATGAATCTAGCACTCTTACTGAAGAAAAGATCAATGAAATTCAGAGTGCATTGGATAGAAGAAGGAGACAAGAAGCATTAAGAAAAGAACATAAGCATAAGCTTACGCTGAATGAAATCAAAGATATATTCACAGAAGCTTTTTTCTTACAGTCTCCAGATGAGTCAAGACCAATTATAGAGCAACTATCTGATATAGTTGACCAGTTGACTAATGAAGACCAGGAAATAAATGCTAGATTGCTTGAATGGTCAGAACGGAAGTTCCAAGGCAAGGTAAATAGTAAAATATCTGGTGATATAGCACTGTCACAAGAAGAACTGGCAAAGAAAGTTATAATAGTTAAAACTATACTAGGGAACATCTTTTCCCTGTACAACAAGTTGTGTGATTTTTCCACATTCACACAGGATACTAGCCAGAAAATACTAAGCTTGGAAAACAATCTGAAGATTTCCAACATGCAACTCCCCACAAGTCTAGCTCAGACTGAGAAGCATTTTGTCCAATCGCTTCACACACAAAGAGAGTTAGTTGTCTTAGTAGCAGAGGAGGCAACCGAAAAAGCTAAATTGATGCAAATTCAATCATCAATAACTCCTCATTTGGAACTACTTCACAAGGAGCAGATAAATGCAGAGACAGTCCTTAAGAAAGACCCCAATCTTTCTTCATCTGATGGACTTGTACACCTAGTAGCAGAGATTGCCATCCAACATAAGACATTGGATGTCACATTAGCAAATTGGGATGCAGCTCTGAAGGTACTCCTTGAAGTAAATAGTACATTTTTGGCCAAGTATGGCATTTCCTTATAAGACCCTTGACATAAGTGTCAAAAAGGGAGAGAATAAATATGGGGGAGTTAAGTACTAAATATATGAAATGATAAATATGATAAAAGGGGGAGATTGCAAATTTTGAACAGGACAGAACTCACTGAGTGTACATACAGGATCAATTAATAAGGAGCCACAAGGATCTTAGTTAAGTTTTTTTGCCACTCATGTCAAAGGGGGAGATTGTTAGCTTAAAGAATAAATTTAACAACTGAGTGTCAATACACTTAACCAAGATCAAGAGTAAGTGCCGAGTAAGATGAAGTGCTGAGCTATATCAAGTGCCGAGTAATAGTAGGTGTCGAGTGTCAACAAGTGCTGAGTGTAGCAAGTGCCGAGTGGTAATAAGTGCCGAGTGGTAATAAGTGCCGAGTGTCAAGAAGTGCCGAGTGTAACAAGTGCCGAGTGGTAATAAGTGCCAAGTGTTAACAAGTGCCAAGTGTTAATAGGTGCCGAGTGATACAGTTTTATTTAGGTGTCGAGTTATCTAGGAAATAGCATGTGTCGAGCATCGACAATGCTTCAGGAGCCGAGTAACACAGAATATCAGCATAAAAGTTTGAAATTGCACAAACTATGATGCAAACAGTTTTTGCAGCTGACATAAGGTAAACTTCAAAGAATTTAATGATGAGATCAAATCTTTTATTTTTCCTATGCAATCTACATGCAGCCAATAAGAAAAATGATAAAGGCATGCAACCAATCAATAAAAGACAAGTATTGAGCATGAAATTGAGATTCAATATGGATTGTAGATCCAAATCAAACCCTAAGTCTTTGAAGTCTTTATAAGGAAGATGAAATTTCATTGTAAATATACATGAGTGGACATACAAGGGTGCACAAGGGAAAACTATTTTCAGAAGCGAGGGTTATCAGATCACAAAAGGATCAAGATCAGAGAAAGCAGAAAAGGTGCCTGCATTCAGCAATCAAGGATTGTAATCTATCAAGTTCATTATACCTAATACTTTCTAGCAATTGTATTAGAATGAAAATCCTATGGTGATAGGTTAGCTTAACAGCTATTTTGTAGATCCTTTGATTAGGTGATTAAAATCCTTTAACAGGGTGACACTTCATGTTAAGTGTTTGAAATCCTCTAACCAGGTCACTATTGACACAGTGTAAAGCCTTTAACAGGACAGACCATCAGAAGTGGTTGAACAATATTGCTGCAGTAATTTTTGTGGGTATCATCCCCACCCCAGTTTTACCTTCTTATTCCTAGAGGGTTTTTGGGTTACCAAATTCCAGTGTTATGAGTAGTTGATGCATGTGTTAAATTTCATGTTTACTTGATGTATTTACATGCATGCAGTTTACTTTCAGTTAAAAGTTTTATTGGCTAAAGTGTGATACTTATGATTCACCCCCCCTCTCATAAGTACTCTTTCCATATTTGAATATTCCAACATGCCACCTATTTTGATTATTCATATGGTATTTATAAAGGTACGTTCCCTTTCTATCACAACTTGAGTGGATGATGGCAACAATCTAACGTCATTCCACAAGATGCATGACACCATGGTGAAATTTAGCCAGCCCAACCACCATGCCATTTCCTTTACGATATATCTGGGCAATGTGGATCTCTTGGAAATCTTCCATCAACCTTCAGATTTCATTGATTATAACTTTAATTGACTAGTTTCTTTTGCCTTCACCCTTAGCAACCTTAATTATTAACATGGAGTCTCCCTCAATTACCAGCTTATTGAGTCCCTAAGCTCTTTTAATTCTCAACCCCCAAACAAGCACTAGTGCTTCAACTTTATTGTTAGAGCCACCTCCATAGTGCCTCACTAGTGTTTCACATGAAAAATTCTACACAAATCTATAATAATTTAAATTTTTGTCTTCATAATCTTTCACTTCCCTCAAGTATTCCCCCTACCCTACATACCTTCTTTTTAAACTTCGTACAATGTCATTTTTCACATATTTTAATTATCTTCCTATTCCTTCTAATCCTACACCAATGTCTTTGCACATTCCTTCTAGTTTATATCTTTGTTAACAAATCCAATACGTGCATGCCTATTATTGTATCTTCTAAACACATCATTAGTAGCTTGGCTATAACCAACACCACTTTACATCACCAAGTGGTTCAATTCATTGAATCTAAGAACAATATCCCTTCATGTACATTTTTAATCCCCTTTCCTTAGAAACCTTCATTTTTTTATTGTACAACATGTTGAGATACCTAATCTTGAGACTTATAATGGTAAGGATGATCTTGTGACTCATGTTAGGACATTCTAAACTTATGCATTGATTTTTCTCACGATCATAGGCTCATGGCTAAGTTGTTTAGGAATCCACTTAGGGAAAAAGCTTTGGAATGGTATTTCTCTTCACCGACTTATTCTATTGATTTCATCCAATTGCTTTCAAATGTTGTCATTCAACAATTTGAAGACAATATTGGTCCTCAAATTTCTTTGACTGATTTAATGCATTGTAAGATTATTTTTTAAAGAAATGGTTAGTAACTTTATTGGTAGATACAAAACTTTGTATGGTCAAATATCTTATCTTGTGCTTGATCATGTATTTAATATATTTTCATTTCTACTTTGCAAAAGGAGATTAGAGTAAAAAGGCATATTATGATGATAAGCATGATCCTCCTCCCTTGATCCAAAAATATCATCTAATTTAATTTTTATTAATTATATAAGTATTGTTTATTGGAGCATTAAAATTTGCAACAGTACAGTTTTTTCCTAAAAAGATAAGAGTTGAAGATATTAGAGACTTAAATCTATTTATTTTAATAGTTATCAAGAGATAAAGTAGAAAAAGGTTTGAACTCTTGACAATGTTGGACAGAGTGTCCCTCCTACATCATTTTAAGATATTTCTATAAAAGATTTAGATGTGGATAGTATATAAATAATTATATAATTAATAAATTGTATAAATTTTAAATAGTCTATTAATTTTTTTAACACCTATTCCTATTATAAATATGATTCAAAGAGTTGATTGAAAGGTGGGTTGACACCTTTAATTTACATGAAGATGCTTTAGCCAAACTCCTTTTCGTTAATGATTTAAAACTTAATTTATTTGAAAGAGGTACAATAATATATTTAATATGAAAAAATATAATTTATTATCTTAGATATCAGATAATATGGACATACCTTTTTGCTAGTTAATTTATTTAAATTTAACAAAGTTATCATACCTTGATAACATCTCATTAGGATATTTAAATTGTTCAAAAGCTATGGGTAGTTTTCTTTTACTTTACAATGAATTTGGTATACAAAAGTATGACAATAGTATTTTTAAAATTTGATAGGCTTAATTTTGAAATATATTGAACTACATTTTTAAGAAAATGCAAAATTTAACGTCATAAAGTCAAACATGTTAGTACTTTCTTTCAAATTCTACCTTTATTTGTTCAACATAATGTCTATAAATGTTTTTGGGGAAGATCTCATGCCTAAAATAAAATAAAAATTTGTAGATGAAATATATAACACCTAAAATAAAGATTTTTTAGTAGATGAAAAATCTGACATCTTAAGAGGGCTTTCTATTTATCCAATATGTTCTATTTTTGTTTTAATGATGCATAGACTACCTCTGACATTTTCTTTCTCCCATCAAGTTTTGTTTTGTGCTCTAGAATTTCAGTAGGGTTTTTCGGGAATCTGTTTTACATTTATACACTTAATGGAAAATACCTTCTTCCAATCAGGCCTCTAGTACTATATTTCCCAATTTATATTTTGGGATCTAGAAGGAACATGACAATATGATATTTAGAGCGACTCTCCTTCCAGCAAATACTATCTTTTGGAAAAGAATTCAAAGCCACTGGGGATAATTTTAACGGTCTCAAAGCTAACTTTGTGGCTAAGGAGAAAGAAATATGCCAAGATTACAATTATAGGGTAGCTACTTCATGTAAAATTAAATTTGACATCTAATGCTTTAACAGCTATTAAGAATATTGGGGATGGAGTTTCTTGGACTCTTCCTCCTAGTTCTGTCTCTATTTGAGTGCCGGGGAGTAGTAAGGGATGAGAATGGCAGTTTCCTTCAGCTGTGGCTCTCCGCTTTGGTTTTCAGACCGACCACCTAGCTTAAGCCATAAGGGCCTATCATGGTTTAGGTTTGTCTCACCTTCTCAATTGTTAGAATGTTTGACTCGAAGGTGATTCATTAATATAATTCAATGTAACTACTTTATAATTATATAATGGGTTGAGCAACAGGAAAAGTACAACTATGGTTTCTGCTTATTTTGAAGACGAGGATAAGTCCAATGGGGATGGCTTAGATGGAAGTGTGGTTGCAGAGATGTCTATTAGCTGCTCTGTGGTTTTTTTTTTTGTCTTCAATTGGGAGTATTTCTATGATGCTTGTAGATTTTGGGGAGGTCGCTGCGTTTCTTGGTGGGATTTACTGGCGGATTCTCCTCCATTAACCTCTACCTTAAGTGCGTGGAATAAGGTCAAAGCTATAAATTTTACTGCTGGTGTAGGTTTTTGGTCCCCTTTCATTCTTTGATATGTATCTCTCATAGGTCATAGTAGTTGGGAGAGGACTTGTCAGTATGGTCAGACAGTTTGGATGCTAGCCCCTTTTAGGGGTTTGGCCTATGTTGTATGGTTGTGGTTTTATTCTGGTTGGTTGCCATATTCTGGTCGCCTATGAGGTTCTTGTGGTGGATGTTGTGCGTGTATATTGATGTATGGATCTCTCTCTGCCATTTCATTGAAGGGTCTATGGTTGTGTAGAGGAGATTGGTTTTTACAGGGAGTGCAATAGTTTCTTTTTAGTTTAGTCCTCCTTTCAGGGTCTACGATGAATGCTTTTGTGAGGAAGAAAAGTGTCTCTATTCTGGTGTTCACCTTCTTTGTAGATCTATTGTTAGATGATCTTATTGGCACTTTGGAATTTTGTGATATGCATAAGATGTTTGACATAGTTGGTTTTGGTAGCTAGCTTCGAGTTGGTCAGAATTTCGCTGATCTGATGTGGGCCGCTTTCTACAAACTTTCGAGAATTCTAGTGCTTCTACTCCCTTTCTACTATTGTGTTTCTAGCTAAGATGACTCTTTTTGTTTTGCTGGTGTGTGGCTGCACAAGCTTGTTCATTTCCAAAAATAGATTAAATGCATTTTCTTTCTTTTGTACTTCAACTTTTTTTATGGGTACCAAGCAGATGTTGTTAGTTTTCAAGGGCCTTTCTAGGATCTTGATTGTTTTTGGTTAAGTGAAAATTTTATTTTTGGGGCCCTCTCTTTTATTAGAGTCAAGTGCTTCATTTTTGAATTTTCTATGGACTTAACACTCTCTTTTGTTTCTTCCTTGGGACACCTTTATTAAGGTGAAGTCCTTATGGTTTCTATGGTACCTTTTAATACTCTTTAAGTTAGACAATCATATTTTGATGTTTTCTCTTCTATTCTTAGCTCCCATTGAGGCGAAGACGTCATATATGGAAGTGATGATATGCTTTGCAGGTGAAGTCGATCGTGGGTAGGACACATCTCCTCCTGTTATAGGTTATTATTAGGAGAGATGGTTTTGAAAGTGGCCTCTCCTGTGGTTTTGTGTTTCTATGGTGTGGATGAGATCTATTTTGGGAGGTTGGTTTCTTGCCCCCTTTCTATTGATGATGCTTTCTTATGGTGGGTTAGGGTTTTCTCCTCAAACATTTTTGTTGTAGATTGTTCTTTGTTATTTTTCTCTCTTCTCAAGCTAGATAATTTCTAGGAGCTTCCCAGGGCCTCCACTTGTGTTGTGGGTGCCATCTTAACTCCCATGTCGGCTTTAGGTGCCAAGTTAATACTCAGCTTAGGCAAAGAGAAATTCTCTCTCTCCTTTAAAGATTCAAGTAGTTTAATGATACTTAGTCTCATGTGGCTGATCATAATGTGGCGAAGGTGTTTGATATTACTTTTCATGATTATGAGTTAGGGGTAGTACCTTATCTAGTGATTCTTGTTGGTGTTTTGCCTGATCTTTTAGGTTATTGTTGGAAGTTAGTTTTTCAATTTTCTATCTTTGTACTACTACCTTTTTGCCAACTTTAGTCTAGCTTTTTACTATTAACATTTATCTTTCAATATCTTTCTCCAATGTTTCATCTATGTTGGTTTCACATCCCTTTTGAAATCTACTTTTAAAATCTTTTAAGGGGGATTTTATACCATTCCTAGACCCTATACATGTCATGGTCTACTGACTCGTTATAATCCACAGGTCTGATGGCTTCTCTAGGTTCTTCCTCATCCCCGTTGTTCTTAAAAGACACATTATTATTTTTCTTGATGGTTTTAGGGGTGTTTGTCTCATCTTCGTTCACTTGTTTTTCTTTATCCATAACCACCAAAGAAATGATTTCATTCTACACAAAGCCTAGCAAGGGAGGCACTTCGTACCACCTCCAAACATTCTTTTGACTAATTCAAAATTTTCCTCTTCTTCCAAATTGTCTATTTCCACCTCTACTTTCCTTTCTCTCTCTCTCTCTCTCTCTCTCTCTCTCTCTCTCTCTCTCTCTCTCTCTCTCTTCATACTCATTATCCAAGACCATATCTACGTAATTTACCTTTTCCTTCTTCTTTTTTTTAGACCCAGGGATTCAAGCCTTGATTCCCTTGAAATTCTTTTACGCTTGATCACATTTTGCACTGAGCTCGGATTTTTACCACTTTGATCTTTAATTTTATTTGTAATCTAGTTAGAAATAATTTTTTCAACAGAAAAATAATCATTCTCATTAAAACCTCATGCATAATGGGTTTGTTAGGTTTAGATCTCAACACATTAATACTGTGAGACAATGAGAACACTAGATAAATGGGGAAGCACACCTTTTTCTTGTATCTAAAGTGGTTTACCAACATAATTATGTAAGTATGGGCCCTATCATATTTTCGATAAAGGGAAATGTACTCCATCACTATGGTAAGAGTACACCACCATAGAAATTTAATAGAAGAAGTAACAAAAATACTACCCTCCCCTTTACCAAGCTTTCCATCTGTATCTTTAGGGAATTTCTTAACACTCAATTTAGAGTACTTAAGGTCCTAAAACAAGAGCTTACCTTTGGCACTGAACCCTGTAATTTTTGCCATTACTGCAATGTTAAGCTTCAATTTCCTCCCTCCCAAACTGACTTCACCATTATTCCAGCCATTTAATAACCTGTCCATCACTTCATGTTTCAACATTTTCATTTTTTCCATATAAGGTATAAGTTCTCCTTCTTCCAAATTTTCCCACACTTATTTCTCCTTCTTCCATTTCTCACAGTTGTTAGATTCCCTTTTTCTCATTTTACCACCCATGTTTTCAAGTTGTAGAGCTGAGTTCCCTATGAATTTCACAAAAAGTAAAACTTCACCATGAAGGCATAACATTAAAACTACCCATAAAACATGTGAAGCAATAATTACCTCACCACTCCAGCTCAAACATTTACCAAAAATCTCATGTCCTTAACATAAGTAAATACAATGACTCCTTTTTTGCTAGACGTCTTTTTATAGTTAATAAGAACCTTAGTTTCATAATTAATATTTTCCTCATTACTCCAAAATCAAGTGATACCTTTACTTATCGCTACATTGGAAAATGAGTCAACTACCTTATTTTCTTCTCTATACAAGTGTGCAATATACATTTTCTTGAAATTAACTAGAAGACCTTTGGCTTTCTTAATCATATTTTCAATCATCCACAAAGGGACCACTCCTTCAGAAATATAATTTAGGATATTAAGAGAATCCCTTCTATCCATATTCCCTTGTTGAAATTTTTCTTCCCATCTTAATCCAGTCATGAAGACCCATTGCTTTTGCCACATGATTGAATTGTGTACATAGTAGAATATCCTTAGCTTTGAGCATATTACCCTCTTCATCCCTATTAATAGCACCACACCTAACATGGCTAGGAATTCCCTTTGAAATTCGATAAAAATTCATTTTGATCCAACCCAAAGGATGACGGTCCTAGCTTGTGTTTTTGCATTTTTGATTTTCTTCATCTTCATAATCCTTTTTTTTGTATTTAAGTTACCTCTAGTGTAAAAAACCAACTTCTCCTTGTATACAGTATTGTAATTTTCTATAATACTATGCCTTATGCGATTAGCCAGAAGAGGGAAGGGTTGGGATTTATGTTTGAAGACCCTATTGTCCCTTTCCTTCTAGAGATAACATATAACTTGAGGGAACACAAGCATCCAAAGTCTTTTTCAATGGTCACTTTGAAATCCTTCCACATCCTCCAAAGTTTCAATATATTATCTGGCATTATCCATCCTAGGTTCTAGGACTTAAAAATTTCCATCCAAGTATTCTATGCCAAAGAGAAAGTAATAAAAATGTGGTTTACCGATTTAATGTAGGTTGCACAAGGAAAAAATCTATTAGGAAAACACAAAGCTCTTTTACCAAGGTTGTCTAGATTTAGGATTTTGTCTTACAAAGAAATCCACTGAAATATGTTAATATTTGTCATAAGTTTTTTATCCATACTGATATCTAGATAGGAGGCATACTATTAGTCACTTGCATAACTTGAACTATTGAAGAAATAGTGAAGACATGTGAGGGAATTCCATCCCAAATCAAAGAGTCAACAGAGTCTACCCAAAGAATAAAGGAATCAAGACTAGATTAAATAAAATTTAGACAAGGATTTATATCAGAAACTCTCACCAACTTCCCACGTCTCCCATAGTCACCCTCTTTAGAATCTAGCATTTGATCACATCTATGTATGATTAGGTTATCAAAAAAAATTGAAGCCATAGGTTTCTCAAAAATCCAAGTCTTTCCAAAAATTGATAGTTTAACCATCTCCCAGTTTTCACCTAGCCTTAAGATTGAAAGTCGCTATGGCCTGCTAGATACCCTTCTAGAAGGATGATCCTGATATGCTCTCTTTATTATTGAGAAATTTCACCAATAAAGGATACTATTTTAAGTATTTACTTCTCATTATTCTATTCAAGTCTTTTTTTTCCACCATAAATCCTTCAAATTTAATGAGCCATTAGAGCTAGATTCATGGTTTTTATGGATTTGAGGTCTAGGCCCCCTATCTTTTTGAGTCTACAAACTAGTTCCTAGGCTACAAGTGCAAGTCTTTTCTTTTCTTCCACTCCTGACCATGGCATTTTTTTTGAATTATTCTGATAGATTCTTGAAGCTTTCTTGGAATTTGGAACAAGCTTAAGTCATATATTGGAAGACTTTGAAGAGTTGACTTTATGAATTGTGAGTTTTCTAGCTTGGCTAAGAAGCAAACCTTTGCATCCAAAAAACATTCTTTTAAATCTATCCACTAGGGAAGGCTAGAAAAAATATGGGGGTTTAGAAAAAAGAGACAAACCAAGGTAGGACATAGGTAAGGGCCCTATATGGTAGTCCAATATTCTATCTATTCTTCCTTGTCTAATATCCAAAGTATTAACAAAAAATACTAAGCTTTTTTCCTAATTTATAAGTTGACCTAAAGCCAGATTGTAGGAATGAAGGAGCTTTTACACACTTTAGCCTCCTTTATTGTAGACTCTCCCATAATCACCATGTCAACAAAAGAATTCTCTTGAGAGAATATAAGATCTTATGGAAAAGGTCTGAGGCCCTTAAGAAAACCTAAACTAGCTCCTTCTTTCCAAAGACAACTAAGAGATTCTGCCATAAGAGAAAATAGGATCAAAGAAATAGGATGTCCCAACCTCAAACCCCTAGTAGGCTTTGAAAAACTAGAAGAAGAACCATTCATTGAAACCAATGTTGAAGAGGTCGAGATCAACTTTAAAAAAAGCTGAATGAAGTAGTCACATAAACCAAAAGAATTAAGGATTTCTAACTAAAATGCCTAGTCCACATAGTCGTATGCTTCAGAGATATAAAGTTTTAGGAAAAATCCTTGGGTTTTAGAACACTCAGTTGAGTGGATAACTTTATAAACTTTTACAATAGAATCCAAAATTTGATGAGTGAAGATAGAAAAATGAGAAGACACAAAGTCAACACTTTGGAGAACACTATGTACATAGATTTACACAAATTGATAGGTCTATAATTATTCACAATTCTAGCACCAGCTTTTTAAGTGATTAAGGAAATGAAAGTTGAGTTAATTTCCTTGAGAAATTGTCTTGATTCAAAGAATTTGTTGACAATAGTAAAGAGGTCTGATCCTAGAACATCCCAAAAATTTGGAAGAAGAATATTGGGAAACCAGTTGGCCTTGGGGACTTACTGTGATTTGATGTCATGACAAAATTCAAATAATTCAATATTTGCTAGTGTAACCATGAATTAAGAGCCACTGTGGACACCAAGTTAGGTAATGTTGACTAGAGGTAACACAGCTAATGATATTGAAAGAAATAATAAAAAAGGACTGTATTTTGAATAAATTCCTTAAGAAGATGAATTGTATATGACAATAAAACCAATAGAGCCATGTGTGAAGCCTCACATTAAAAAAGCTTTTCCATATCTATACATTTAATAGAGTAAAATTGCTTAAACTAAAAATTACCTAAGGCCTCGTTATCCATGATTTTAAAGACATTAGGAAAGAGGTCCCTATACTAAAAATCAAATGTGATTACCAGTGAGCTTTTATCAATTTCCAAATCATCCATGTAGTCTGTAAATGAGTTACCTTCTTAATATGAGTGATACATCTGAAAAGTAGAAAAAATGTCAATTATACTGCAACACTATTGAAGGATGTAGTGTAATTTCAAGTTCTAACATGACCTTTGTTTCTTAGCCTAAATGATTAATTGAAAATCCCCCTCAATATGAATCATAAAGATAGCTAGCGGGATAGTACATTGAAGACCATTAAGAAGAGAAATTTTTTTTTTTTCTTGATTATTGGTTCCTTGAATAAGTGGGATTCCCTTAGCCATTATTAATTTCCCTTTACAATCATGAAAGCAAAAATCTGCCCCTGAAGATCCTAGATTTCCCCATGAGGCACCATTAATGTTCATCTTAACCAAAGGAGGTGAGGGACAATGCCACCTAATATCATTTCTATTTAATTTTGGGTTGGGAATAATAGAGCTAGGAATTAGGATCCTAATTCTAGACCAATTTTTAATCATTTCACTATCCCCTGAGGAGAAGTTTCTATTAGTTGAAGCTTTATTTACCAAAAATGCACTTACCAATTGAATTATATATAGCTCAATTTTGGCTATAACATATTCTAAGGATGAGGGGTAAATTCAATATTTTTGCTTGTTCCTGTCCCACCAAATAGACCAATTAAAAACAACGATAATGATGACCCAAAGGATTGGGAACAAAGAATCTGAAAATAAAGTTGGCCATGCTTGCTAAAGGTCCCAAAGCTTGGCTAGAAGAGGAGACATAAAGTACATCTTGGCTAGCACAAAGGTCCAACATTCATAAGAAAAGGACATAGAAGGAAAAGATGACTTAGATCTACAAATGAATCACCACATAATACACATTTCAAAGTGTCTAATTTTGTAAATTTACCTAGTCTATCACTTGTCAGAACACACTTTTTTATAGTCAACCAAGTAAATGTGCCAACCCTTATAGGAATGCCATTACTTCAACAAAAATTATGTGCTTGATACAAAGTAGATTGAATTTCACATTCTTAAAGGGCTTTATAACAAGCCTTAATAGAATATTGTCCAAATAAAGAGGGCAACTAGATAATAGAATATTCACATAAATAGAATATTGTCCAAAAAAAATATTTCATCCAAAATATTTTGCAGAAACAATATAATGTCTCCATCCAAAGGAAGAGATCCAATATCCTTCCAATAAACCCTTCCTAAATTAAGTTCCACATAATATACATAATCAATCAAATAAGGACCCCAGACTTCAGATAGCCTATCATGTACATCAAGGAAATGAGCCTCACAGATTAGAGAAACATGACCATTCCAAGAATCTAACCAAAATAAAACATCTTCCCCACTATGAACTTCCAATGAAATATAATCTATAATGAGATGACAGGAAGTCATGATGAAGTTCCACATTTCATAATCATTTGAGGGATTGGAAATGGTAAAAACCCTAGTTGGATTCATAGGATCATGATATTTAGCACGTATCAATGTACACCATGACATGTTTGATTTGTTGTATATTTTCCATACCAATTTCAAAAAAATGCTAAGTTCCTCTTAGCCAAATGATGTAATCTTGATCCCCCACATTCTTTAGAATATGCCATCTCCTAGGAAATTAGAGAAATTTTCTATTTCCGTCCATATTATTGTTCCACAAAAATATCCTAATTAATTTCTCTATTTTCTTTATAATTTACTTAGGGGATTTCAAAACCACAAAAGAATAATTTGGAATTGAAGCCAAGACTAATTTTACCATAGTTAGTTTACCAGCAAATGATAGCCATCTAATAATCCAAACTTAGATTCTTGACATAAGCCTCTCGATAATGCCAACCCAATATTGTTTCTTCTTAGTGCTTTGAAAAAGAAGAATACCCAGATAGGAGCTAGGTAGCTTGGCCTCCGAAAATTCAATATGCAATAAAATTGCCATCCTGATCTTTGGAGTTGTATTTAAAAAAATGGATGATTTGTATTGATTAATTTGTTGATTTGAAACATTCTTATATAATGAAATCACAATTTTGACCTGGCAGATTTCCATAATCGAATCTCTATAAAATAACAACATGTCATCTACAAACAAAGAGTGCATAGAAGCCATATTTATCTGTGGAATTGAGATATCAAACCATGACCCTTGTAGATTTGAAGCAATAATCATATGACTTAATGCTTCTACCATGTTGATGAATAAAAAAGATGACAGAGGATATCCTTGTCTAACCCTATGAGAAGTATTGAACTTACCACATGATGATCCATTGATGAGCATAGAAAATCAAGCACTCTTTAGAAAATTGAAAATCCTTTTGCACCATTTTCTCAAAAAATGAAAGTTAAGACTGACCTTGGTCAAGAATGGCCAGTTGACTTGACCATATTCTTTGACCATGTCTAATTTGATTATACATGCTGAAATTTTTTTTTCTTAATGTAATGCATAATGTCATGAGCTATAATAGCACCATTTGCAGTCTCCCTTCCAGGAACAAATCCCCATTGTGTAGTGAAATGACATGCAAAAGTAGGCCTTGTACCCTTAGGTACAAAGCCCTAGAGAATATATTATAAATAGAGTTACAAAGGGAGACAAGATGGAAGTCCACAAAATATTTTGGG
The DNA here is from genome assembly GCA_028749045.1 of Cupressus sempervirens. Taxonomy (NCBI): domain Eukaryota; kingdom Viridiplantae; phylum Streptophyta; class Pinopsida; order Cupressales; family Cupressaceae; genus Cupressus; species Cupressus sempervirens. Next base: position 36,446,917 of record CM053788.1, on the reverse strand, counting down.
TTTCATACCTTTAGAATGAGAACAATATTAGTATCATTCAAATGGGATAGCATGGTCCCTCTCTTCCTAGACTCTTCCATGGATAAAATAAGGTCAAAATCAATGAATTCCCAAGATCGGTGAAAAAATAACGTAGTAAAACTATCCATACCTGCGGCTTTATCTTCCACTAGAGAAAAGGAAACACCTTTAATCTCATTTGGAGAGAATGATTTTAGAATATATAATTTATCATCTTTTGGTATAATGGAAGGTAGATTTTCTGATAATTCTTCTTCCCCTCCAATAGAATTACCATCAAAGATAGGACAAGGAGAAAATAAATTTTGAAAGAAGTATCTTCTAGCCTGAGCTCTCTCAATCTTATTAGTTAGGAGACCTCCTATTGCCGAATGAAGAATTGAGAAAATAGCCTATTTTCCTACTTTACCTTTGCAGAATGATGAAAATTTTTAGTGTTCTTGTCACTTGCTTGTAACCAAGTTTCATGAGACTTATGTTGCCAATAAATATCTTCTTTGTAACATAGTTCTTCCCATTGAGAATGTAACTCTTTTTGTCTTAAGAAAGTGGACTGATCAAGTCCATGCTTGAAGATTTGTTCTTATATTTGTTTCAGCTCTTATTCAATTACCGATTTCTATTCAATAATATTTTCTAAAATTAGATTTATTATGGAAAATATGATTTTCTTCTTTAAATATCTCATCTTCATATGAAATTGGTACTTCTTGGATCCCTTGACATAGGGTGTATCTAACCACCATTTCTTGGGAAGGTATAAACAGTCTGGATGTTTGAACCATATTTTCTCAAACTTTAAGGATGACATATGATCCAAATAATTTGACCTATCCATAATAGATAGTGAAATGGAAAAATGGTTTGAGGTTACCAATGATAAAGTCTTAGAAGAAATTAGGTAGTCTACCAAAACCCAAGAGTGAGATAAAAGAAATCAATCCAGCCTCACCGCTATTTGCATATTGTCTTTTCTCGTGTTTGTCTAGATAAAATAACCATTTAAAGAAGGGACAACCAAAAGAGTATTTCTATCATTAAAGCTAGTAAAGGATGCAACTATTTTAACTGAAGGAGAGATTCCACCAGAGTTTTGCAAAGAAGTAATGGAATTGAAATGTCCACATAATATGAACAATTGAGAATGTAGGGAAGCACTTTCTAATGATAAATAATTCCATAAAGATGCCTTCTCAACTATGAAGTAGTGACAATAAACATTAAAGAGAGTAAATTCCAAGTCATAGAAAACTACTCATGCTTTTTGCCAATTTGGATAATTGTGTAGCAATGAGATATTGCATCTACTTGGAGACCATATGATGCACAACCCCCTATAAGCACCTTGAGCTTGAGTGTGGTAGAGATCCATAGACCTCATTTCTTTATTGACTTTGCATATGATTTATCTAAAAAAATTGTTTCTTGTAAATTCATCACATCTTTACTACTTGTATCAAGTTATTTTTTGATATGAGCCCTTTTGGTACATGTGTTTAAGCATCTAAAGTTCCATGATATGATCTTCATTTCCTTTGAGGAGTGCATCTTGAACTCCTCATCTTTTTTCTAATAGTGAATGTACCACGAAGAGTTGTTTGGATTCCTAAATCAATATGATCTTTAACCTTTTGTACATTGGGCTTGCTACCCCTCTTTCTTGGTCTTTTGGCTAGATTCTTGTCAATCATGGAGGTTTGGTTTAAAGAATAAACTTGGGAAAAGTCAAAATTTATATTTAAATCCCTATTTTAGCTTTGTAAATCATGATCTATTCTTATTGATTTCTCTATTGTTAATTGCACCTCAAGAATAGAGGTAAAATCAATGTGTATCTCTGGACTTCCCATCCTTGGGATTTTGAAGAAATCATCCTCCTCTGGCCCCTTAATATATTCTTCATTAATCATATTGTCAAAAATAGAAGAATGAAAAATAGGAGGCCTCTTTCTTAATAAGATAGGGATATCATCATCATTTGATCCTAAAAACTACACAGTCTAAGAAATCTAATTATCCATCTCTCCTCTATTAATCTCCTCTATTTTTATATCTTGAAATTGTGGCAACAACTATAAGTCAATATCACTATCTCTATAAATTTTCTCCTATGTAATTGTATGTTCTTTAGGCCTACTACCAACTCCCTTATTATCTTGGGAAATCTTATAAGGAATCATAGTAGATGGAAGCATATTACATGACATAAGTTGACACTTCCCCTCAAGTGTAACCATATTATCAAATAAACCTTCTTTTAAGTCTCCCCTATTATTCATGAGGTTATATCTTAAACAAACAAAGGCCAAGCTATCATCAAATAAAATCTTGAAGGAAAAGTGTAGCACATCTTGTCCCTCAGCGTAACACCCAAACTATCCTTCATGCCAGAATTTGATTAGGTAAAAGGAAACAAGGATTTAATAGTTGTAGGTTAAATCATGTTACTCCAATGATTATCTCACAATGAAGAGGTGGTAAAGCCTTCCAAAAGAACCATATGATCCATTCTTTTAGTTTGATCAAGTGGGATAGGGGACCTATTAGTACTTGGAATGCATTGACTAGGATTCAATTCCTTAGGAGAAGGAATTGACAATTTAATTTATAGAATTTTAGATGAAATGCCCCTATTTTAAAGAATACGATAAAAAATTTTCTTTTCCCCATTGCATTTTGAAGATTTGTGGTCTAAAATTTAATAAATGTGACATATTTTATTTGGGACTTGAAAAACAATATGGACATAGGAACCTAACTTTCAATTTCAGTTTCATATGTTTTAGGAAATAGGTATTTGTATCCATCATCACACAAAATCTTACTAGTAGATTTAAATCCCCCAAAAAACCCTCATCTATTTTGGAGAAAATTCCTAAACTATTGGCCATAATTTCAATAATCTCCCAAGTTCTGTATTCCAAGGCAAGTCCAGGATGCTAAACCAAAAAAGTAAAATATTTACCATGAAAATGGTTGCCCTTAAAGTTAGGGGTCCAAGCCTACATAGATATACTAAAGGCAAAGATAGAAAAATGTTTAGAAACAATAAACTTTATCTCCTAAACTAGCTATTTGAAAGACAACAAGAAGAACCCTAGATTTCCTATAAATATAGAAGACATTCTCACTACCCTCCCATATCAAACAAAGAACTTTATTTTAATTTCTAGTTTAGGTTTGGATGTCCACAACTTAAAAATTAAAGAATATACCCGTATATTTTGTACCAAGGTATGAAGATGGGAATCTGATAGTGGGATTACCTACAAATTGTTAATGCAACCAAAATGTGAATCCTCAACCATTTCATGTTTTCAGCTTTTAGGGTTTTTGTCCAAGGGTTTTGAAGAAGGCATGACATAGTTTTTTTTTCCCATTGGGTTATTCTTTGAATTGAAGGGAATCCAAAATAGATAACTTCCTTTAATGTAGCTTTCCTTTAAGTCCTTTGATCCACTTTGTTCATACTTATAAAGATTAGAAGTTGATTTATGATTGACTTTATTTTTTGTAGAAATCTTCCCTTCTTCCAAAGGCTTGTCAGAATGTTCACCCCCTTCCTCTAGCATTTTTGGTGGAGTTTCGAAACAATTATCAAAGGGATTTTTTTTTTTTAAAGGAAAGGATTTATCTTTCTTGTTCCTCCAAGGATTAGCTCACTAAACGATCACATTCCCTTTAAAATTTCTCTTACTCTCTAAAACCCTAGATTCTACAATTGAATTTAGATGATTATGACTCCATTGTACAATAGCTCTTGAATGGAAAATTGAAAACTACAAGTGAGGTGTATGGAATCTCCTATTGAAAGTATCCTTGTATCACCACTAATTTTGGTTTAGTTCGAAAAAGATCAGGTCTCTAAAATGCCCGTGAAACATGGAGTTTTGAAACTCCATCAAAATTTTTCCTTGTTGACTGTACTTGAACTATGAGGTCAATGTTAAATTAAATATTAATATTTCACTTATATGGAAGTTAAAGTAATACTCTAGGAATGATATTAATATTAATATTTAATGATATTAATATTAATATTTAATCTAATGGTTTATTCTATTAGTTAAGTCTTTTATGATTTAGAACTATTGAAATCAATAACATGGTAATATGTTATAGTTGGAATTATTAAAATAATAATAGTTAATATTTAATTAAGAGGTAATTGTTAAGTTGAGTATTAAATTATTTGATAAATTATAGAAAATAAAATCATTATAGAATTGTTTAATCATGGTGATTTAATAAATATGAAGAATTTATTTATAGTTATATCATATGTATTCATGCATGACTTTGAACATCAAATCTTATAGCCGAATTAAACTTTAAAATATAAATTTTTAAAACTAGATTTGTATTATTGGTGTGAACTTTTTTAATATATGGTTTTGTTATTTTTTTTTCCTTTTATGATGTTTGGGGGTTATTTTGTTGGACAATTAGTACTCAATACCATAGCCTATGGGATTCTATTTACCATGTGAAATGATATAACCATTTTTATGTCTTAATTAGACCTCTGACCATTAACCCTTTTAACCAAAAATGGTGACGAACATTATTTTATTAAGTCTGATTTACCTAGTCACCTTACATTACCATTTATGTTGATGTATGTTTTGGATGGTTGTGTTGTGTATTATTTTACTTTATGATTTATTCTATGAGTATCTTTATGTGTGATGCACTTTATTTTGGAGATGGATGTTATTGATATTGATTTATTATTGTTTCTTGTGATTATGAGGCTTTATGATTGTTATTATTATTATGAAATATCCATTATGCGATGGATAATTTTATGAGATGTTATATTTACATAGATAATGAATCCTTGTGTGGTTGTGATATTCTTTCCTATGCTCAATTAATTTCGTTGGCCGACTTTCATGATTATGGTTTATGACAATATTTTTTGTATTAATTGGATTATTTTAAATGGAGCATTAGGGTAGGTTATCCAGGTGTATAGTAGGGAATGGGGTTGAAATAGGGGCTAGGGAACTAAGTTGCCACTAGGGTAACTCATTGTAAGTTATTCAATTAAGTGATAATACTACACATTAAATGGGGGGCTTTGCAATGAATTAAAAAAGATATTAAGTGTTCCTCACCCATGTCTTAGTGCTAGTATAGGCTAGGATGCGAGTGGGAGAAGATGCTTTATTGTGATGTTGGATAGTTAGTCTCCTTATCTGTACAAAAGGATTACAAATGCCGCATAGAGTCTCAAGAGGGTCAAGGTCTAGAGAGATTGGCATGGTAACCTTAGAGTTGACTCATGTGATGACTCTTCCCCATATGCATATTAAGTTTCCTATTTATACTTATAATGTTTTTTAATAAAAAAATTGGGTTGCCTATAGGATCATCTTTATGTATGAGTATTAATACTTATTGTAGAGATCTTTTAGGATCGTTTCCTAGGGTTTCATTTGTTTATTTTATAATTTGATTATTAGTATGTGGATTGTACATTATCTCCCCTACATGGTGGGAATGGTATCCTAATTAGATTGCCACACAATTAGGAGGTAGTGACTTTTTACCATTTAGGTTCCCCTTAGATTGACACAAACATTGGATATTTGTTGACGCAATTGTACCTTTATCTTCTTATTCTTATCTTTGAAATTTCTATTTAGATATTGTATTTATGTATCATTTATCTTGTATTTTAAGATCCTACAGGATGATGCATTTTATTTTGATGTAGTTGTGTTTATTATTACATACCTTACAATATGTGTAGTGGATGTTGTTATTTGGATGTACTTAATTGTATTAGTTGTTCTTATGTACCTTCTTGTGAGATTATGTATCTGTTATTCATTTATTATTATGGACATTGTGCTTAAGATTAAAACTAATAAATAAAATCTTCTTAAATGTGACTCAACATGAAGGAACCCTTTAGGAAATGAAAAATATATTTGTAACATTTCATGTATAGATGTCTATGTGTATATTGCTTTTGCATTGTTAACTTATGTTGTACAAACTTTAAAAAAAAATGTTTAGCAAAATATTGTAACATAGTAGGTTAAATTCTCTTGGATTTTTGAGAAGGGCATTAAATAAGATCTCTCATGAGTTTGATAAGTTAGAAAATTAGTTTTTGTAAGCGAACCAAAATCCTAATAGTGCAGCCTCTATTGAGACTATTAAGAAGATTCTTACTTATGATGATTATTTAGCATCTTAATTTTGTGTGTTATCACCTTATTAACATCCATTCTAAGAATTTGATAGGGTATTCTAAAGAGTTAGGATACACTCCTCCTTCCACAACCATTGAACCTTCAATTCCTATTTCCAATACTCTTCCTAGTCTTACCACTTAGGTGTCACTTCTCTTGACAACTTCAATATGAGTATCTAATTCTGTAAGTTTTGGTTTTCCTAATCTTTCCCTTCCCTAAATAATTCCTCATACATACTTACCTTCTTTGTTACCTTCATACAATGTCGTTCCTTTCACATATTACAATCTTAAACCAATATCTTCGCACATTACCTTCCACTTTAAAGCTTTATTAACACATCCAATATGTGCATGCCTATTATTGCATCTTCTAATACCACCATTAGTAGCTTGGCTCAAACCATCACCACTTTGAATCAACAAGTGGCTTAATTCATTCAATCTAAGTACAATATCCCTACATGTGATATTGCTAATACCATTTCCTTAGACATCCCTCTTGTTTTTATCCCACAAAAGATTGAGATACCTCATCTTGAGACTTATAATGGTAAGGTTGATCCTATTATTCATGTTAGGACTTTCCAAACTATATGTAGTGATTTTTCTCACAACTATAGACTCATGGCTAAGTTGGGCATACTCTTATAGAAAAAGCTTTGAAATGGTATTTCTTTTTACCCACTTATTCCATTTATTCCTTTCAAATGCTTGCAAGTTTTTCATTCAACAATTTCATGAGATTATTGGTCCTCAAATTTCTTTGATTGATTTAATGCATTGTGAGAAAAATGTTAAAGAAATAGTTAGTGAAGTTATTGTTAGATTACAAATTTTATATTCTCAAATATCCTATCCTATTTTTTATCATGTCTTTAATGAATTTCACTTTATAATTACCAAAAAACATTGGAGTAAAAAGGCACATACTGAGGTCTTTGAAAACTATTTTTTTGATGAATAGTTTATAGTTATGGTTTTCCATCCTTGGAGCTAAGTTACTATCGTGGGGTGACCCTTTGTCCCCTGATCCATTTTTCTTAATATGTGACTTTATATATTTTATTAATAAAAATGGTCTATCAGTAAAAAGAGGCATATTCCCTTGCACATTCAAGGAGAGTAATTCATCATTCATTCGACTCTTCAATCAATTCCTATTTCCATATCTTTATTAGGCTAATTCCATATGTTTAGCTCTTAGACATATCTTATACTTCTTATTTAAATAAATAGTACAATTTTAGATTTACATTTGCACATCTTTAATCAAAATTTAGTTTGCATGAAAGTGGAATTTCTTGTGTAATTCCTTGATGTAGATCTAGGTTTAGAATTGGCATCCCTTTAGCCACTGGGGTTTTGCTAATTAATCTTGAGTTATATTTGGAAGCACCTCCTTCTCTTTTATTTTTAATGCTAGTGTGAAAGTGGTTAGCTAATGAATTCATCTCACATAGTTTATATTTTAAAATTCATTTGCCTCCATTTCACTTTTAAATACTATGCAATGAGGGCTTATAAAACCACTTTATTCATAAAGTAATATGACTCTTGGAGAAAAGGTAATATTACCATTGGGAGCATAATATTTTGTGTGAACCTATGTTGGTAGCTGAAACTACAGACTTAAAATGAGAGGGAAACATAATTGAGAAGAGGATCTCTAGAGAGTGAAAGCTTTTCATGAAACTAACTTAGAAAAGGGAAATATTGGTTGTTGTGTCCAATGAGAATGGGAATGATGGCTTTTGTTTACCCCATTTTTATAATCTTACTTTTGTCTTTGTTATGAAGTACTTCTCCCTAGAAGGTCAGTATACCCCTTCCATGAGTATCATTTTTATATCTTTAATCACTTCAGAAATGACCATAGTATTATTTTTCATTTTCCCCTCTATTCAACCTTAAGAAGTATCATAGATAAGGGTACCTCACTTTTTCTCCACCAAGGCCTAATCTAGTCCTTTACCAACATGAATTTGAAAAATTTCCATTTCAAAACTGTCTTCTCTCTTACCCCTAGTTGGACCAAAATGAAAATGAAAATTTGACCAATGGATCTATCAAAATTGATGCAATTGATACCTATGGTCTTCCTAAAATATCCAATTATAGTAGGAAAAATACCAACCATTTTGGGAAAAGGATGAAGAAGAAATGAAAACCACTAAGGAGGGAATCCCCCTTGAATGGACCCTTCTTGACAACCCCCACAAGAAAAAAAAATCCACTACAACTAAACCCACTTCTCCACAACAAAAAAGTACCAAAACATAAAGGATAAAAGGATGATTGCCTTTTATTGACATTAATAATGAGGAGACTAGGGATGAGGAAACTAAACACATCAAGAAGCCTAATCATATTTGTAGTTTTGGGGAAAGAAGGTTCACTCATCTCCTCTACAAGAAAAAAAAGGAAAAGTAGTTTTTTGAGGAAATGGCCTAAAGGAAGGATTGGAGTAGAATCTAGAAGAGGAGGATGAGTACACTAAGAGCATAGATGATGATGGTTTTATTGAGGAGGCTAGAGATATTGAGGAAGAAGAAAAGGAAAAAATGATGAAGATAATTTTGAAGTTGAATGAATTGGAGAATATGGTAAATATGGTGTGTAATTCCTAAACCCATGTTAATAATGATCCTCAAGATAACATAATAGTTTCCCTTACTATGCATGAAAAAATTAACTCTCATAACCTCCAAAGTAAGATACGAGACCTTCAAAAGAGAATTTCTTCCCTATAAGGCTCTTGTACTATGTTGATGAATGACAATATTTAATTCAACAATTATTTCATTTCATTTCTCTAATGACTAGTTTTTTATTTTTATTTTTTTAGGCTTTCCTTATTGTTATTCTACTTTCCTTATGGTAGTTATAAACTTATGATTAGTTTTGTGTTGTCACAACATAGTTATTTTTTGTTGAACTATTTGGACTCTAAGAGGATAAAAACTATTAGTGGTAGTAGTATTTTAAGAAACATAAACTCTTGGCTCTTGTACTATGTTGATGAATGAAAATATTTAATTCAACAATTATTTCATTTCATTTCTTTAATGACTAGTTTTTTCTTTTTTTAGGCTTTCCTTATTGTTATTCTACTTTCCTTATGGTAGTTATAAACTTACTATTAGTTTTGTGTTGTCACAACATAGTTATTTTCTGTTGAACTATTTGGACTCTAAGAGGATAAAAACTGTTAGTGGTAGTAGTATTTTTAGAAACATAAACTCTTTAATATGTTTTTTGATGATTACCTATAACAATATTAATGTTAGTAGTAGTAGTGATAGGCTCTCTTTGCATAGGTTTCTTAACATACTTTATACAGATTGGGATAATTTTTTACAGTCTAATGACTAGCTAAGAAATAAAAACTCCTTGAGACATTTTTAATTATTACCTATGACAATATTAATGTTAGTAGTAGTGATAGGTTCTCTTTGAAAATGACTATAGTTATTTTAAAAATGTCCAATCAAAATTCTAATTAAATCTATGCAGAAAAAGATATAAAATCTTATAGAATGTTTAAATATTTTAAGTTATTAGTACTTGCCCGTAGGCTAAGTACTATTGTATCACTTTTTGAATAACTCCATTTAACTTGTCATTAAAATTATACATATCAATGAATTAGAAATTGTCATTCTTTACATTTCTAATAAACTTTATATTTTATATGATGAAGTTGATAATAAGTTTATATTTTCTAATGAATTATCTACTGATGACTTGATTGGCTAAATCATCTAATGTCTTATAGTGGAGAGTTTTATAATTCTTGCTCATTTTAGACAAACTTGATGTATGTATGTCAAATAATTTTTAAAAAATACTTTAATAAATAAAAATCTTTAGTTTATTTTCAAAATACATTTTTCAAAAGAATTCTAATTTAAATAAAAACATTATAAATATAGTATACTATAATATATATTTATTTATATTTAAATTTTAGATAACTAATTTTACTATATATTAGTTATACATTTAAAAATGTTTATTTTCTTAAAATTTCAATTAATTATTTTATCAATAATTTATATAACATATGAAAATAAAATAAAATAAATATTTTTAGATAAATAATATAAACTAATATTATAATTAAAAAGTCTAGGTTAAAATAAAATTTATGATTCATATTACATGTTATATTTAAATCTAAAATTCATTAAAAAAATTATATTTATAATTTTATAGTTTTACATTGTATAAATTGTAGAATTAAATGTAATAAATTATTTAAACCAAATTAAAATCATAGATAAGTTATATTTAAATCTTAATTTTCCTATTATCATTATATAAAATAAATATATTATAACTTTATTATTAAAATTATCAAATTAAAATAGAACCATAATATTACAATTAAATATTAAATTATTTCTATTTTATTTTTACTAGAACTAAAGGCAAGTACTTAGCCACTATGTTGCACTTGTTAATGTTAGTAGTACCGATAGGTTCTCTTTGAAAATGACTATGGTTATTTTTAAAATGTTGAATCAAAATTCTAATTATACCTATCTTATAGAATTTTAAATCTTTTAATTTATTGATAGAATGCAAAGAATATCTCATGAAATAACTATGGTCTTATAGAATCTTTAAATCTTTTAATTTATTGAGAGAATGCAAAGAATATCTGATAAAATTAAAATGGTCATACTATAAAACCTAGATTTAGGAAATTGAACTGGCAAATTTTAAGGTTTATAATTTTTTTAGGGTTTAATAAACTCACCATAAAAGACTGAATCTAATCAAATCTGTGGAGTGAAATAGGATACAAAAGTGTCGAATAAAATGCAGATAAGCATACTACAGAAGCAAAATGGAAAATATATGATAAATCTTAAGATCTACAAATTATTAGGGTTGAATACTCACATCAGAACACTGATTCAAAATTCTAATTAAGTTTCTATATAGAAAGAGGGAGAATCTTTATACACGATGAAAAATAATCTGATAGAATACATATATCCATACCATAAAACTGTCATTGAGAACATATGAACAACAAAAGAGAAAACTCAGGCAAAATTTTGAAGGTCAAACATTTTTTAGTGTTTAAAATTAACTCACCTTAAAAAATTGATCTTTGTTCCCGGCTGCCGTTGTACATCCACTTGTTTTTTTCCTGTAGAGCTCTCTTTTTGGAGTCCATGTGATGAGCGGCTGAGCCCAAGTGAGCGTAGGACGAAACATTGAGTGGGAAGTTGAGCAGAGCTCTGGATCCTCTTATTCTCAAAGCGGCAGAGTCATATGCAACAGCCGCCGCCTCTGCAGTCTCAAAAGTGCCAAGTCAAACTCGAACCCCATGCCTTGAGGAATCATATTTCCCCCATTCCGATGTAATGCTACGAGTCATATGCTCTCTACCAACTGATGAATGGATCGCCCACTAAATATAGTGAGATCCGTTGCAGAGCTGCATTATATTCCTCAGTGGTCATCGTAGAAAACTTGGTTTTGATCACTCGAGGCGGCAGCTAATGGTATTGTTTGAATGGTATTGGTTAAGAAGGGTTTCGAAGGAGGGCTAAAAGTTCCACTTGGACAATGACAGACTTGTCAATCACAGAGGAAAGTGGTGGCTATGATTGACTAAGAATTGTGTTTGGTTGAAATAAAAGCACGGTGAGCGTTATGCCGGGCACAATCGGAGGGCCATTCTTCAATAATTTCCATGTGTCTCCCTCGTTCCTCTGTTTGTGACGCAGCTAGTTCAGAATTTTTGGACTGTGGCGTAGACGTGTAAGGGTTGGAGTCATATACCTTATATCTAAGAATATCATTTAATTTAATTTTTATTTATTAATGTATGTACTGATTATTGGAACGTTATATTCTATATATAGAGTATAGTGTTTGTATGACATTTTTATTGAACTTTCATAAATAAGAAGAAGATATTAGAATTTAAATTCTTTTGTTTTAATAGTTTAAAAGTTTTGAATAGATAAAGTAGGAGAATGTCCCAATTCTTGATAATGTTATTCAAGAAAGACAAATTTGTAAAATACTACTAGGTTTGTAGTTATATATATCTATTGAGCATAATTGTTGAGAATGTCTGTAAGAAATAATGCCACCCACCTAAGTTCAAATCCCTAGAAGAAGCCGAATAGATTAAAAGACCCTCTGGTTCTCGCAAAGAGGGTCCCATGAAGCCTTCAAATGTGGGCTTTGGGCCCTATCAATGGAATTTTCAAATGGGAACAAAAGGATTAGGGGAGACTATTTGGGCCCACCTTGAATAAAAATGCCTTCATGTCTTGTGGAACTGGTCAAAGTGGGATGCCAAATGGGGACTTCTTAATTTTTATTCATGATCCTATTTTGGATTCTTCGGTTTCAGCTTTGGAGTTGACACTTACAGGTAAGTTTCTTGGATCCTGTCCCATTATCAAGGAAGTTCATTCCCATGTAATAAAAAATTGTATTTGAAATCCAAGTTGAGATTGCAGGCTTTCCCAAGCATTTCTTGTCCTTCAAATTCTCTAATAAAGAGGATTGTAATCAGATTCTTTCTGGGGTCCCTAGATGATTGGGAAAATAACCAATCTTTTCAAAAATGGGCTCCCAAATGGAATTCAGAGGATAATGTTTTTGCCTTTGTCTAGGTTTGGGTTAGAATTCCTGGGTTATCATTAGAGTTTTGGAATAAACCAGTTTACAAGGCATCACTACTTGTTTTGGTCAACTGTTGGTCAGTGTATGAAGACTAGAGCTAGGCTGGTTTTTGGTCAAATTTGGGTCAATATTTATACACAAGAAAACCTATAATCTAGTGTAATGAGTACACAAAACATCAACATAATAATCTAGAGTGTTTGTGGTTTCAAGGATTTTCATCTTTGACTACTCTACTTTGGAAGAAAGGGAAGACTACTTTAAACTCAAAGTCTTGATTTTATGGAGCACCCATTTAATTAGACTGAAAAAATATAGAGAACCAACTTTAGTGGTATCTAAAACCTCAAGAGTCAATTCCTCCCTTTTATCCTAAAAATATTAAAGAAGAAGGTAGCTAGAGGATGACCTAGAATTATCATCCTGCACATGATTTGAATCCTTTGAAGAGGACTAGAAGATAGGAACATAATGATCAGTAGCTCTATTATAATCGTCCAACATTGGGGATTTACCATTTCTATCATATGTTATACTAACATTGGGCTTAGACACAAGGGATCAAAAAATTGCATTACCGTTTTCATAGATTTACCTTTAGACATGAGTGGGGAAATGGAGTGATATCTTATTGATTTTACTTTGAGACCACCTTTTTGGCCACTTGGTTCTTAGTATTTTTTGGTAAACTCTCATCCTCATCTTCCTTTGTCTCCATCTCCTTTCCCCTCATTTGACCCAAGCTCTAGAAGATCTAAGTTTCTTCAGAGAACTATTGTGCTTCCTCTAAGAATGGGAACCTTCTTAGAGTCAGCATCCCAATATCCATCCCATGGTCTTTCCAATCAGAATTTACCTTATAAGTATACACATTGTTTATGGTTGGGGATTCAAAAAAAAAAAATAGATGGGAAATTCAGGAAAGCGTCCTTTTTGTCATCAAAGTCCAAGACCTCAACCCATTCAATAGAATTCCCTTCCTTAAGGTCAAGCTTTCTTTTTTTACTGCAAGAATAGGGAGTGGTCACATGAATTTCATAAAAAAATAATAGGATGATATCTTGATATTTAATCTTCATCTTACAATTTTCTTTGTGAACTTGAACACTAGAATTTACAACCAACATGAGATAAAAAGTGACAGAAATGAAAGCCTTACACACTATAAATGTTCCATCATAACAAAATGATACCCATAAATCTTCTTATATATGTTGTCTAAAGTAAAATATCCTATTATGGGTTTAATAAGCTTCCTGTAAAATTTTCGAATTAAAGTTCAGGTTCATAAAAAGAATTTTTAAAACTTTCTCTAGAAATTTTGTCTCTTCATCCATCTTGGGGGACTTGATAATCACATTGTTTGAAGTCTTTTTGTGGTTGTAGAAGTTCATCCCCTTTGTCAAAAGACCATAAAATGCAGTAGAATTTTTTTCATTTATGATGGTCTCTCTACCAACTAGAGTTATGATACAATTGTCCTAACACTAAATAAAATTATTGGTGACCAAAATATTAGTTCCATGCAGCTTTTCTAATTAACTCATTACCCCTCCTTTCTTCAATTTCTACAAGACCTTTGGCATCTTCTTCAAGTGATAGAAAGAGGTAGATTAAATTCAATTCAAATCTCCACCAATGTTCCTAGAGCTAAATTGATGTAGATACTGGCTCTTGGTGATGCAAAAAAGAAAACTAAGCAAGAACAAAACCTTTTATGAAACCCACAAAGCATATGATGCATTATTATTCTTTAAAGTTGGTTATCATAGTGGATGAATCACATCATTATGATGAAAGCCAAGGAGGTAATGTGCCCTATCGAAGATAGCTGATTTTTCCCATTTTAGGATTTCTGATCAAGTAAAATGAGATATTTAATATCTTTATTTACCTCTCCTTCCCATATGATTATATCATTAATGTTAACACCACTATTAGGAAAAAAATTGACCACATTAATGTCTTCCCTATATGAATGTGCTATTTAAGATTTTTTCCTGATATGAATGTGCTATTTAAGTTTTTTTCAATGCTTGCCTAATATCTTTAGCTTCCCTTATTATATGGCTTCTATTCCAAGATGCCTTACATTCCTCTTTAAGGCATGTGACAAGATTATTAAAATCTCCCTCTATCCATACATTTTTCAATTGTAGTTGACTTAAGATTTAAATAAGTATTAACTAAAAACTCAAGGAGCATTTTGATTGGTTATTTGAAAAGGAAAAGTATATCCAAATTTTGGAATCTAATATCAAGAAGAATGGGTACTTCAAGATATCTAATATTTGAATAAGTGAGTGTCATAAGATAATTTACAATAGAAAATAATAATAATCATGAAAATAAAGTCATTTAAAGATAGGAATAGTCATATTTTTATTAGATATGATAGTAACTAAAAGTATCTTATTGATATAATTTCACAATAAAATAAAAAAATGTTTCAAATCAAATTATAAATTCAAATTCAAGTATATAAACAATCTCATTGAAAAAATGGACAAAAAGATTTTTTTGTTTTGTTTCATACATATGTAAATATAAAATATTTCTCATAGATATAGTATAAGATTTCATTATTTTTATATTCAATAATCATATATAATAAAAATAAATTACTAAACAGGCAATCCAAATAAATACTTTAAATTTATTTTTCTGTTGAGCTTTATTGGAAACCAGATGTGTATAATAAATAACATCTAATCTAGCAACTGAAATATCAGATCATTATTAAAGAATTACTAAAGAATATATTCTTCACCTTAGAATTCAGAATGATTGTGACTTGGCTGCACCGAGAGAGAAGGAGGTTGAAGACAAGTAGGAATTGATAACTGATGTATGTTGACCCGCTTATTATTCACGTGGTGTTTGAAGGCGGCGTATTTTCTATGGAATTTATATCCACGTATCCACATTCGCCACCGTCAGATGATGGCATCTCTCTTACGCCGGGCCATTGATTTTGAGAATTGTTTCTTTAAATGCGAGTGCACATTCTCGGCATTGATTCGTCTGTTTTCTCTTTTTCCCTTTTGTTCTAAGTTTCATGGAGTGTTATTTTGTAGGCAAGTTGATTATGCCGAGTTAAGTGTGTCTGTGGATATACTTATTTACAATAGATACCTCATCGTTATTTTTGAATGAGAACAAACATCAAAACCGTCAAAGGTGTTGAAGAGCTGTTTATAGCTTTTTATTACATTCACTGACAAATTCAATTGCAGCTGTATGAAAAGTTTGATTTAACTGTGAGTAATTTATCTTATTGAGCAAGTATATGTTGCAATTTTAATCTGTTCTATTATTGCAATTGGTTTTCAAATTGACTTAAAGAAGACGGTTGGCTTCTGAATTTCTTTCATAGGTTTGGATTAAGAAGAGGATTTACATAATGAGGTTTTTTTCCCAATAAATTGTAAGTATAAGCATAGACAATGATGCATATAGAAGATCATTAAGGCTATGATCGAGTTAAAGTTGTTAAGTTAAATATTAAATAGAGAATTTGAAGATGTAAGAAGTTATGAGTATAAACAATTATTGTGTGGGGATAAAGGATGTAGTTAAATTGCCACTCTTGAAAAATTTGTGAACAAAAAGGTTGTAGTTTAAAATGTGTTATATGATCTAATACCAAGGTGGAATTATGTTGTAATAGTTATTGAGAAAAATAAATATTCTAAATTTTGATAGAAAAGGCATATCTCTTTTGTTACGAAGAAAAATAGTATTGGAAAGAAGAGATGAGAAATAATTTTTGCAAAGTCATAGATCACAAAGAATAAAAGTATCAATAGTAAGAAGAAAAATAATGGAAGGAAAATACACTAATTAGAACCACTCAAGTGGAGAGAGGTATAAGAGATCAAAGTCCAAGAAGTGGTAGAAGTTGAGTTTGTAAGAAAATTATTCAACGTTATCATTGTAAAAAGAATAACCACTTTGTCTAGGGCCTAAAGAAACTTAATGATTAGGATGAAGCCCTACATAATCATGGTAAATGAACATCGACCTCTCCCTCAAACCCTTGATGATAAGTAACACTCTACCATGTGAAGAAGGTTAAAATGGAAAAGAAAGAGGTCCTTGATGTGGACCTCAAAGTCTAGCAAGAGGCTGAGAGACAAGAAGCTTACTACCCCCCAGGCCATGAAAAATTGATTAGTTCAAAATCTATTGAGAACATCGGGAAAAAAAGTCATCGAAGACCTAAAAGGAAGGCCACTAGGAGAAACTATGGGGAGTAGGTAGAAGAGGATAGAAGTAGCGAAGACAATACCATGGTCAGGGGTTAGGATAGTTCTATGTTGTCCCATGTGTCAGATACTTTTAAAAATGAGATCAATACCCATGAGTCTAAAGTGGGGGGTGAAATTGGTGATCACGGGACAATTAGTTCCCTAATTAGGAATGTGAACATGGAAAATCAAGGCCTGGGGACTGAGAAAAATATGGAGACTCAGGTTGAGAATGATGTGGGGGATGATAATCCAAATGGGGATAATTCTAGGACCAAGAAAGTATTGATAAACATCCTCCTATCAAGGAGGATTTATCCAAACTAGAGGAAACCATCACGAAACTCATCAAAAAGAATGAGGACCTAGAGGACATGTTTGATAAGGTGGCTAATTTTTCTATTCATGTCATGCATTCATGACTACTAGCCTTCATCTTCTACAGGTTGGGAAGGACGAGATCAATGAGGCCGAAGATACAGAGACTACTCCCATACTCTATGGCTTCCTGGTGGATGATGGGTTGTAACTCTAATTGGAGAACCCCAAAAAATCAAGCATCCTTTTGTTTTGTGGAAGATGACATGAATTGGATTTTTCATAATCTAGATTTGAAATTTTTTGCATTTTTTTTCAAAATTGGAAAATTAGAATTAGAATTTGCAACTTCTAATTTTGTGTCAAAACTAGGTTTTCTGACTTCCTACTAGTAAGTCTGAATTGAAAAACAAAACTTGGTTATGTTTTTTTGAGAGTATAAAAAATATAGATTGGACTTTTTTTGAAATCAGCTCCAAGTTTACACATAAAAATGTGTCTTGACACACATCCTTTGAGTGAAACAAACAGTTCGAGTAAAATCCCAAAAATAGGAATGAAGATTTGCAAAACCAAGATTTGTAGAAATCCTAATTTCTACAATTCCATGGATCAAATAGACCCCAAAAGAAGCAGAATTTGCTCTTATTTTATATTTTTCTTTTAGGTATTTTATTTTAGAAATTTCCTTTTTTGTGAAAAAATATTGGACTTTTAAGTGATTTTGTGCCTTGTTGTTTGTCTCTAGGTTAGCCCTAATTCTGGTTGCTTTGTAGTATCAAAAACTAGACTCTGAAGAAAGGATAAAAAGATTCCTCCATCAACATGAAACTATGAGTAAGGCATATAGTATTAATGAGGAAATTATGCATATAAATTGTAGCTTTCTTAAAAAATTCCTAGAAATTTAGGGGTTTCCCCCTTATTTCTTTGGTTCTTAATTAGTTTTTGTCTAGAAGATGTTTAGAGTTTTCTTTCTTTATTTGTATATTTGTTTTGTAAGAAAGTTTCTAGTCCCGTTAGAATTAATTTTGGTTTAATTAAAAACAAGCATGGCCACTTTGAAAGGGACTATATATTCAAAATAGTTTTAGTAGTAAAAATAAATTTATTGTTATCTTGTAACAAAGATCAAAGTGGTTCAAAAGAGGTTTAATATTTACATTCATGTTGTTAGAAATTAATTTTCAAGAAATAATGATCTATTGTCAAAATAGATTACAAAAATTAAATAAAATATCAATATTATTGATAGTAGATCATAAAGAATTTACAAAATAATATTAAAGATAGAAAGTACATTCTAGAGTATTATTATTGTTGTTGTTGTTGTTGTTGCTAATTGTTGAATGCATTGTAATTTTACATTTAATATAAAGTTTACAATAATAATTTTAAAAATTGGGATATTATAGTGTATACATCAAACATATGAGTTTTCCTAATGAAGAATTTAAAATATTACAATGATCTTGTCAATATGGAATATGACAAAAATAGTTGATTGTGGTGTCCTAATTATGTATACTTCAATATTTATAGTTCGAAGATTCATACATCAAACAATTAGTTTACAATTTTCCGAAGGTTTATTAAAAAAATGAATTTTTTTTTGAAGTAATTGATAATAGCCAAAAAGATGGGGGGTTGACCTTGAAGTAGGAAAAAGGCTGATAAATCAACAGGAGCTAACCTCCCAGTCAACTAACCAATACCAACTTTAAACATCAAAAAACAATATATGTAGATAGTTAGCTTAACAATACTATCAATCTTTAAAATAATATGCATAACATACTGTAAAATAAAACAACCCTTATAAAAATCCCTACTATAGGTCCCCTTAATTGATATAAACATAAAAACCTGGTGGGGTACCAAGTTTGTAGGCATAATCCTAAAAAATACAAAAATAAACAAAGGACACATGGCTAACTACCCTCTTCTAGCCCATGACTGTCATCCTTCTCAAAAACATCCTTGTCCACATCCTCCTCCAATTTAACCAGTTTTTCTAGGATGGTCTTTAACCAATCTGTAGCTAGGAACCCATAGATGGATCGAGTGGTCTCAATGACTTTGACCAAGTCCTTCTCCTCATTTTTCACCTGTAGAAAGAAGAGGGTGGTGGCCATAGAGTGCATGACCTTGGTTGAAATCTCCACCAAGGTTTCAAACCTATAGTAGATAGCAGTTTGGTTGTCGACCAGGTCTCTCGTGGATTTCTCCAGCCTTTCCAATCTCACCTTTCTATGGCTATTCTTTCCTTTATTGCCAACACCTTTGGGGGTTTCTTTCCTCAAGGAAATAATATCTTCCCCACCCACTTGTAGCCAGGGTAACCTCAAGGGTGTTAGAGACATGGAAGGGGTTTATAGGGTCAGGGGTAGGTTTTTTGTCCGTAGGAATTCTCTTCTTTTTAGCAGGTTTGATATGACTTTCAGACGAGCCAAAGATGGAATCATGTAGGGGGGGGGACTTAAATTTTTCTATCTGGAGATGTTTGCTTGCCCTCCTAACGCTTTTCTTATCCTTGCTAGTGTTCGAATTTGAATCTATTAGGCTAATTTTAACCTTGGGGTTAATTTTGGCATCTGTGGTAGGGGTTTTCTTGAACTTCCTATGGCTAGGGCTAGGGCTAGGGCTAGTGTCAAGGGAAGCTTGGAGGGTGACAAAGGAAAGAGGGTTAACCAAAAGTAGTGGATTTAGGGCAGATGTTGGATATAAAGTTTATTCATTAGCCCCTAGTGGATGAGGTAGAAGGTTTTCTCGTCCTTGTGTTTCCTCCCAGCCTTAAAAATATAATCCTCTAGTGAATGCAATAATAGAAATAGGAAGGAGAACTGGTGTAGATTCCTAAAATGATTTAGGATGGAGAAATGGTAGTAATATATAATGCCTAAAAATAGTCCTCCAAGGTGATGTACCACATGATAACATAGTAGATCATATCCCAAAGCTTAGGAAGGTCTACCTATGAAAACCCTTTATGCATTCTCGCTGGTTGCTCCTTGGCTTTGGAGAATTCTTGTAAGTTAGCTTCCTCATTAACCTTGGCCTGCCTCCACCTATTTTTTCCTTCTATAGAAAATTCACCATCTCTCACAATGATTTCCTTTGAAATATCAAAACTCATGCCATTGATAGTTACCTTCCCATCCTTCCTAGTCTAGAAGAATTGCATCGATATAATCTCATCGTGCTTCACCATAGCCTCCATATATAGTAACATGCCACCTTCCTACAAGTAAACCATCACCACCTTTCTTTTATGAATGCTATCTTCCACACCCACTGGTTCAATGCAATCACTATTACCCATGCTATCACCCAGATCAACCACTAATTCTTCAGACAACATAGCCTTGTTGCAGGTTCTAAAGTTGTTGGATAAAGAACCTCAACAAATAAAATAAATAGGCATTGCATGACCATCATATGCCCCCAATATTTGTCAAAAAAAAAACCACTCTTCATGGCACATGTGAGCATTCTCTTTCCATCCGTAAATGATCGTTGCCAGCTATATCTTGTGCAGGAATTCATTAACATGTCATTTTGATCATTACTAGATTATTTTCTACGTCTTGCCAAATCCACCCTTTGTGTCCTTTTACGATAGTAATCAATGCTCACGATAACCAAAATGACAATACGAATCAGTAAACAATTGTGCCAAAAAATCCATTTATGAAATGTCTTGTTCATACACCCACATCGAGAAAAGAAGGCTTGCCACCTATTTTGATTATTCATATGGTATTTATAAAGTTACACTCCCTTTCTATCACAACTTGAGTGGATGATGGAAATAATCTGATGTCATCCCATTCCACAAGATGCATGACACCATGGTGAAATTTAGCTAGCCCATCCATCACGCCATTTTCTTCATGATATATGTGGGCAATGTGGATCTCTTGGAAATCTTCCATCAACCTTTAGATTTCATCGATTATAACTTTAATTGACTAGTTTCTTTTGCCTTCACCCTTAGCAGCCTTAATGATTAACATGGAGTCTCCCTCAATTGCCAGCTTATTGACTCTCTAAGCTCTCATAATTCTCAGCCCCCAAAGTAGCACTAGTGCTTCAACATTATTGTTAGAGCCAACTCCATAGTTACCCATGTAGGCAACAACCATATTATCCATACCATTATGAAGGGTAGCTCCCACTGTAGTACTACCCATCATAGCTGAACCATCAAAGTTTAGCTTGATCTAGGAGTTAGGGGGGATGCCACACTATTTTCTTTCTAGCTAAAACTTTCAAATTATTGAATTGAGCCACTATTGGGCCAACATTCCAAGATGAAGCCGATTTCATATCAAGCTCGCCTAAGGAGTTTAGGGGTGGGGAGATTCCAATGCCAGATCCTATTGCATTCTTTTAGAAGCTTGATAGTTAGCTAGGCCACCCTCTTGATGGTAGTGGGTTGGTCCTTGAAAATCTTGTTGTTCCTCTCCTTCGAGATATTCCATGAAACATATTGGGGGAAAATCAACCATAAGTTTTTGAGTTATGGGTGGTCAGCTAGGCCATCCCAATAAATGAATTGTTTTCGATCTCTATCCATACACCATTGTACCTCCCATAAAGAAAGAACCTCCCTCCAAGCCTCCATGGAAAAGGGCAGTGAATAAGTAAGTGTTTAATATATTCAACTTCATGGAGACATAAAATGTAGCAATTAGAGAGTTGGTACTCTCTACATTGGAGGTTGTCCACAATGAGAATCAACCCATGCAAGGTCATCCACCAAAATAATTTTATCTTAGGTAGGATCTAAGGGTGCTAGGATTTTCACAAATTGGCTTGAGTTGCTTCCCCCAAAATCATAGAGGTAATAAGACTTAATGGTGAACTCCCTTGATGGTGTGAGTTTCCAAATGAAGAAGTCCTCCATAGGGGCTAAAGGAATCATGTAGTTGCATAGGAGATCCTATAGCTCATGACCAAGGCCCAACTCCCTAGGCTCAAGGTTTTGGAAGGTAATCCATTGTCTGTTAGGGGTGATAAAGTTTTGGGTCAGAGGCCATACAATCTAGTACATCCCTCCTATAGAGGTAAGAAATTAGTTTTCATGAGGGGGTTATCAAGAATCCATTGGTCTTCCTAGAAGTCAATAGAATTAGCATTCCCTAAAATCTAGTGACACCCTTTTCTTAGGATCTTTCGAGTATTAACAACATTATTCTAGATCTTGGACCCCTGTTGGAGAGTCTATACCCAAGGGAAGTGGTGAGAAGATAAACCTCCAAGATATTTAGCCAATATGATGGTACACCAACTACCCTGAGAATTCACCAAATTCCAGCCAATTTTGGTTAAGAGAGCCCTATTCAAGTGGCCAATTCTTCTGAAGTTCAAACTTCCAAGAGCCTTCAGATGACAAACTTTCTCCTAGCTCACCAAGTTCATTTTGGTCTTCTCCTCAGTACTGGACCATAAAAAATTCCTTGGGATTTTCTCAAGAATATCTCTAAATCTACCTAGAATTTTGAAGATGGAGAGGAAATACACCAAGATACCTTGTAGAGAGATAGATAGAAGCTAGAGTTTTCTAGCATTACTCAAAATATTTCCCTTCCAACCCGCCAACTTTTGTTGAAAGCTTTCAACTAGGCCATTCCAATATTGGTAGGGGACTTCCTTAATGGTAAATGGTAGGCCAAGATAAGTGTTAGGGAGGGACACCTCCCGGCAACCAAGAATATTTGTCACCTTTTCTCTCAAACAAGCAATGGTGGTAAAAAAAAAACTTTTCTTTTCTGATAATTAATGCATTAACCAAAGATCAAGGCATACTAATTTAGGGTGTCCTTCAATTCTATAGCTTTATGTATGGATAAGGTGCTGAATAAGAAAGTTTAACCCACAAACTACTAGATAAATTTTAGGGGGCACCAAGTGATAGGTTTAATGCCATGAACTCTGCCAGAGTTAGTTAAAGAAACTAAATTTCTACTTAAAACTTCCACCACAATAATAAAAAGGTAGGGAGTCACCTTGACACAATCCCTGGGAGGAAGAAAAGAAGTTCCTAGGGGTTCCATTAATGAGAATTGATAAAGTAACATAGGTAAAAATATTTTTAATAATTCTATTAACCTTCTCATTAAAGTCAAGTTTGGGAAGTATAGAAAAGAGGAAATCATTCCTAACCTTATCATAGGCTTTGAAAAGTTTTAGTTTAAGGGCCATCCCTGGGATCTTAGACTTTTCCATAGAATGAATCACCTCACTAGTGGTTATAACTGTGTCAAGAATTTTCCTCCTAGACACAAAGCCATTTTGGTATGGGCCAATGAATTTATCTAGGAGGGGCTTGATGCGATTCACCATAACCTTAGCTAGAACCTTATAAATAGTGTTACAAAGAATGATGGGTCTGAAGTGTCCCACTCTCATAGGGTCCTCAGTCTTAGGGATGAGAACAATGAAGGTCTTGTTTAGTTGCTTAAGCAAATTTCTCATTCCTATAAAGTCTCCCACAACATGGATGATGTCATATTTTACAATGTACCAGAATTCCTAGAAGAAGGTAGTTAGGAAGCCATCGGGTCTGGGGGATTTATACTGATTCATACTAAAAATGACCATTCTGACTTCCTCCTCCTCGACCTTTCTTTCCATCTCCTCATCCATTTGGTTATTAATCACTAGTTGAAACAACCTCAAAATATCATTTGGTAAAATACTGTCAACTTGGGTAGCTAGAGGGGTTTACATTTCTTAGAAGTAGGAGTTGACTTTGTCTTCTATCTATTCCACTTTAGTGATTTCCTGATCATTATCATGCAACAACATGTTGATAGTGTTTCTCCTTTTCCTTCTTGATGCTGATCTATGGAAGAATGTCATATTTTTCCCCCTCCTCTAGCCATTGTACCTTGGATCTTTGTTTCTAGAAGAGTTCCTCCCTACTCAGGCAAGTTTTCCATTTGTCTCTACATTCCCTCTCCTTTTGTTGTTGCTTAATTGATGTATCTCTTTGCACAAGTTGATTTTGGAGAGCTTCCAAATTTTTTTTAGTAGCCTTATTTTCTTTGGATAGACTTTTAAAAGAGGATTTTCTCCATTCTCTCACCTTTTTCCAGATTCTATCATGTTTTCTAGAAATACAAAAAATACCGATGCCTTCCACCAGATCCCTCCACTACCATGCAATATAGTCCCTGAACTCATTATGTGAATTCCATATGATATTGTATCTAAAAGGCCTTCTTCTAGTAGGATATTGTGCTTAGGAGAGAAACAACATAGAGTGATCCAAAATGGTCCTCAGACACGCCTTTAGGGAGGTATCTTGGAGAATGTCCCATCTAGTAGAGATGAGGACCCTATCTATCCTAACTTGGATGAAGTTTTTTCTGAGTCTGTTGTTAGATCAAGTGAAAGTAGAACCATGGAGGTCAATATCTATCAAGTTGTTTCTTCTCAGGAAATCCTCCAACTCCTGCATGTTATCAAAAAAATCCTCCAATCCTCCCAATCTTTTTAAAGGGTATAATGGGGTGTTAAAGTCTCCCATAAAAAATAAATTTCCTTGTCACATGGAATCAGCCATAATGGTTGCTTCATTCCAAATAGAAAGCATACCATTACGAGTGTTGTGGGCATAAAAATTAAAAATAGTCCAGCTGGCAATTTGGGCAGTGAAATTTGTGGTAACAAAATGAGAACTGACAAAGATATCTACTTCCACCACCTTGTTAGGATTCCACATTATAGTAATTCTACTAGAAGCACCACTAACATTACTATAGGTATATCTAGTACCTGGTCAAACATACTTAGCCACTCTCAAGAAAACTTGCTTAGTCATTTTCACTTCCTACAAAAGAATCATATCAGTTTTGAGTTTAATGATCTTTTGTTTGACTTTGTACTACTTCCCTAAACTATTCAACCCCTTCACATTCTAGGATATGATCTTCATCTTCTATGGTTTGGGGTATCCTTTAGGGTTTTTGTTTCCCCTATGCAATATCCTTTTCTATTTCTTTATGATGAATGTTCCTGATTGGGGGTCTCCTAGACTTCACAGATGAACCAACATCTATCTTAATCCCACCTTTATTCTTTTACTTTGGGACCGTCCATTCAAAATCATTACTAAGGAAATAAAGGCTAGGGTCCTCTAAAATGGCTGAAAAATTTTCAACAATACCTAGAAGGTTAAGCACAAGGGTTCCATTTGCTAATGGTGAGCCAAGCCCCAAGTTTGGGGGTGGGTTTCATGGGATCTCTACTCCCTATGCGGCCATTTCTTTGTCCAACACATCATCACCCAGGTGTGGCATTTCTAGGGTCCATATGTCCATAATCTCACTCTCTTCATGAGCGTCGGTGTCCATTGTGAGCTTAGTTGTGGTTCCTGCACCTTGCACCACATCCTTTACTTCATGAGGGGTTCTAGTAATCTCATCAATGCAAGGGGTTCCATTGGGTTCTGGATCCCCCTCACAACCAACTGGTTTCGTATTGACCACGTCAACCCTTTTTGCAGCATTTAAACTTTCGACTACCTCAACACTTGGAGAAGAGACCTTGCTCTTGAGTTTCTCATCCTGTGGACACTCCACAAAGAGATGGCCAAAGATATTACATTTTTGGTAGAAAGGAGAAACATTCTCATAGATTAGTGGATGTGACTAGGTGCCCCATTTGGACTTTAGGTCCACTGTGGTAGGCAGAGGTTTATTCATTCCCACATTCACACATAACTTAGTGAAACCTAGTTTAGCCTTTGGACTAGTCATCGAGTCCATTTTTATGAACTTCCCAAAGGAGCTACTAATCCATCTAAAAACACACTCATTCCAAAAATCCAAGAGGAGCCTAGGCAAGTATATCAAGACAGAGGTTGATTTGTAGAGGTCACTCTCTGAGTTAAACCCTAGTTTACATTTTTCCATCATCAAGTGATGTTTGCTGAAGTTCCAAGATCCAACCATGATCAAATCATGATCCTTGTTAGCCATTAAACTAAACAAGAAGAGGGCTCCAACCATCATAGAGATGGAGATAAAACCTGTTAGTTTCTACTTTGTTGAGCACCATTTTATGACCATGTCCTCCATAGGCTAGAAAGAAACAAATATTCCAACAAGGCATAGGGTAAACCCCAAGGAGATCAAATGCACCACTGAATTAGGTAAAGAAATCTGAGATCCTATGGGGTCCTAAGGAGAACATGGGTTTAGCACTAGAATCC
Organism: Cupressus sempervirens; assembly: GCA_028749045.1. Taxonomy (NCBI): domain Eukaryota; kingdom Viridiplantae; phylum Streptophyta; class Pinopsida; order Cupressales; family Cupressaceae; genus Cupressus; species Cupressus sempervirens. The sequence continues at coordinate 36,420,237 of CM053788.1, read as the reverse complement.
ATAGGAGTCTTGGATCCAACAACAACTCCCAACCAGTTTGACTTTGTGGGTGCCAATAAGGGGGTTGCAGTTATAGGGCCGTCCAAGGTTTTAGAGCCTAGACAAGCGCAATCATCTAGAATGGCTCCAAGTTCTAATAGAAAAATAGTGTCCTCCTAAAGAAGGTACCATTTAGGGATTTCACAACCAATTTAAATTTGGGAAAATGAGGGTGAGAGGGGGTATGCATCCCTCCCAAGACTGAGAGGGCATGAAAGCAAGTAGGGGTTTGAGGGTGACAAAGTTTTAGATGTTGGATAAATTGCAGAGGGTAGAAAACAACAGAAGTTAGAAATGTCCTAAATTTTCTTTAACCCTTGGTTGTAATTAAAACAATGATGTTTATGAAGGATGTGCTAAAAATAAACACACATGAGATACATTTCTAAGAGGTGGCACATAGGAACAACTATTCTCTTTAGTTAATTCTTCTAAACATTTATGATTATATGGAAATAGTTTTTTAGAAAAATGATTATATTTTATTATTTTTATTAAATATTACTCATAAAAGGTTTATAATTATTTTTAATCATAAAAATCAAGCCTATGATACATTCAAGAGACTTAAGTCAGTCATGGAAAATGAATTTGGTTACAAAATAATGTTATTAAGCACTAAACATGGATGTGAATTTTATTCAAGACATTTTTGAATTATCATGATGTTAATGGAAATGAAAGGAAAAGTTGTCACTATTTTCGTAACTTAGAAAAATAATTTATTTGAAAGTGATAATCTATTAATAATAGAAATCACATACTTGTATACTAAGTAAATGATTGAGAACTTATTTTTAGTTGATGCAATAGTTACAATAATATAATATCCTCATTTAAAATCTAGCTACTAATTAATCATAAACCTCCTTATTAAGTATGAAAAAAATCTTACTATTGATTATTCTTTTTTTCTTATTCTTTAGAGTATTCTCATGTAGTGATTAAAAATTATAAATATAATATTAAAAATTTAAATCATGCATATCTATTTTCCCCAATTAACAAAATAAATATTAGAATATGTGGAATTCCCTTAAGAAAATAACATTTTTATGCCATGAGATTTGATTTTTGATGGCATGTTTTGTAAGGAAACTCAGGTGCGTAAACAGTTTCCTACACTAATCTCATAAGGGACGTATGATGCAAATCCTATTAAAATCTTCTACACTTACAGATTCAATATCATGTAAACAACAATATTGCAGCCAACCATGCATATAGAAAATAGACAGGGAAAGGAACACATAACATAAGGATTTTCCGATGGGGAAAAAAAACTTTCGGTAAAACAACCCCACCCCTTCAGAACCTACACAATGTATTATCTTCAACACAAGGTTACAATACACTTGCAATGCAAGTTCAACATCAACAACAGAAGACTCCAATAGCTACTCGTAGTACCAATAATACACCTTTTTCGCATCACATCTCTTCACAACCCTAAAAATGCTTATAACATGCGCTTCACTTTAGGGCTACTCCCAAAAGTAAACCGTATTAGGGTTTTACCATTCTCTGAGAAAATAGGAACCCCAAATCCCACTATTGGGGTAGAGTGTATAGTACTCAAATATCTTAGTTGCCACATGTCTTCACCTGTCATTGAATCTTCTTAACATAGCTCTTACGTGTCATAGGAATCCATCATAACCATTTTAGTCATGATCTCCTTACACACAATTAAAGATGTCGACACATCAACATTATTTGCAAGAAATAGATTTTACAAAACAAATAATAAGAATATGAATTATACAAGGTTGAGACACCTTATTCCTAACATGTTTAGTGTCATAGGAAATATAACTTAGATGATTCAAAAACAATTTTTTTTTTGATTGTTAAAGGGCAAAGGCCCTAATAATTTACTAAATAAAAAAATATTTAAAATATGTCTTTAATAAGGAAAAATCTTTATTTTTGAAGGATTCATTTCCGTGATACAAGTTACACTTATTGTTGCCAAAGGATTTGAGCAATAAAAATCCACAAAACTTGAAGAGCACCTACATGCAAGAACCTATCACAAAGAAGTAAAGACAAAGAAGAGCCTCGAGTTTGGCTCTCAAAATATGGAAGAATATATTATTAGACTGAAAGAATGAATTAAAATTTAAAACCTAAAAGGGAAACCCTAATAGGTAAATGACAATAATTATTACTTAATTATTAAATGGCAATTCATGTTCATAAAGAGAAATATTAAGAAATTTTTTGTCCAACTTGTTCAATTACTCTTTGTTGTTCCAAGTGAAATATAATGTTGAAATGAAAGCTTGGGTCTTGGTAACAAGCCCTGATTAGGTACCCAATCACAACCAAATCTCTATGAAACTAAGAAATAGAGAAAACCTAGGGGGAAAAACCCTACTCCAAAAAGAGATAGTAAAGGATGTGTTAGTAGTTCTTTGAGTCACCATTTTATTTCAAAGGTCTTTCCTTCATTTTTGCCCAAACATTTATTGAAGTCTTTCCCTTGTCACTTCATGTATTCAACATCTCCTGAAGTAATTATTTAAAGTCCATTTTCCCTTGGTCGATATCTCTTCCCTCAAACCACATTGAACCACTTTGAACCTCGGTTCAAAGTAAATAAAAGTAGTTCAACCAAAGGTTTTGTACTAACAATTTTTTTGGCAGGTTGATATGCATCAACTTGGTATAGTTTTCTTTTGAATCACTTTGAACCACTTCGAACCAAGGTTCATAATAGTTCAAAGTTGTTCAATGGCGGAGGTGTTTTGGTAATATTAAATCCTGGTCTATGGCACACCATCATCTTGCAAGGCAATTGATAACCATGTGAGAGAATAATGAACAAAATGACATTTCTATTCCCAATTTGGAAAGTCATCATTATGGGAAAGTGGAAAATCTTCAGCGAGAAAAGAGGTTGTATGTTGCATTAAAACTAATCATTACCAATACATCTAAAAATGAAATCATTAAATGGAAAGTTTATGCAATAAGGCTTTCAAACATGTGAATGTTAACAAGGAGTGATGTGTCATTAATGCCTTATAATGAGCCTGTACTTCTGCACTTAAGTATTGTCCCATTAAAACTTGCTCGACTTTCTTTTTATGTTTGACATGCAAAGAACTGAAAGTGCAAAGAAGAAGTTGTTAAGGGAGACAAAGAAAATAATTGATTTTTCAGTAGAATACATGTGAGAACTTAGAAATTCTTGTTTTGTTCTACAAATCTCTATATTTTCCAGCATTTTTTGTTTGAAGCCTTGTTGTTTGATTAAGAATGAAGTCTGTATTGCATTTCTTCGGTAATGTCTCAAGTTTAGAATGTAGAAACCCAATCATTTGTGATAAAAATTTGGAGGGGGTTAAATTGGAGAATTTATAGGAAAAATTTCTTGAATATGCTAATGAGGTGAATGGGTGTATGGAAGTCCTAAGTAGTGGGTTAATTGAGGCTGCTACTTTTCCCCTAGCCTTTGTGAGTCCTGAACTTCTTCAAGTTTGTATTGATCACTATGATGGTAGAAGTAAGAGTATTGTAAGTAAAAATGGCAACACAATACTCTCAATGTCAAGAGACACTATTGCCTCTGTACTGCATTTCCTAGAGAATACCTTTGCTACATTTTCCCCTGTTCAAGCCTAGGCCAAATATCAAGAAACCCCAAACTAATTTCGCAATACCCTGGCTAGGAAATGGACCAAGACCATGTATGGTAGAGGTTCCAAGCTACCCAAGGTCATCACAAAATATCACCTTAAACCTCATATCCAGGACCTTGTGGTGTTATTGCATAGAGTCAAAGGTTCAACCGATGTATTTCTTTTTAGGGAATGGATGTATAGGTACATAGAAATTATCTTGAAGGGTGAACAATGGATGGATTGGGAAGAGATTATTTCCAGTTCACTAAGGGTTCAACTCAAATGTGCTAAGGAATCCCAAGAGGATTTTTATATGGCTTCCTATTTAACTTACTGCATTGCCTATACTTGTGATCTTACCCCTCTCCCTCGTGGAGTATGGAGTGAGGAAATAATAGTTTTCTAGTATTGCACTCTGCTACAGAGAGATAGAGTCTTGAAATATTTTAGGAAAGTTCATGATGTGTTAATGGAGAATGTTTTTGTGTCTTTGAAGAATATGCCGATGCCTAGGTTGTCTCATGAAGCTCAAAGGTTAGTTCAACAATATGGAAGCCACTTCATATAGTTTCCCAGGTTCGTGTACTTGAGGGTAGGTTAATTCGAAGAAGAACCTACAAATTTTCCATGATATGCTTTGGAATATTATGCTTTTTTCGAGATTTGTAGGCAACTTTTCTCTATTATAAAAGATAATTTACTACAAGAGGATTGGGAAACAACTTTTCCTATCAAGCTAGGTTCATTGGTTTGCAGTAGCATGACCAACATTTATATCATTGGGAGTAATTTTCTTGTGTTCAATTTCAGCTCTTACCATAGCAGAAGGAGTTTAAATAGTAAAGGGTACGCAGTCCAGATTCTCAGTCTTGAAGTTCACCTGTTAGCAACTCCATAGTTGGAAGACCTATGGAAAGATTTTAACGATGAAGGGTAAGTTTTGAGAAAAGATCATTCAAGGCTGACTTTGCAGCAAATTAATTCTTTCAGGTTGAAGTTCAAAACAAAGGGAGTAGTTGAAGATGGCTCAGATATAATCAAACCTGGCTGGGAAGAACCTAGTGAATTGAAGTCTCTAATAGTTGATTGGATTAAAGACGAGGAAGATAATATCAATCTAAGGGATAAATTTATACTTATCTTCACAGACGACTGGTTAAAGAAAAAGAGCAAAGGAATTATCAATGAACCCTCTTCAGGGGTGGTTTCTTTTTCTGACCCATCTCCATCTGATGCCCCACTTTCTCCTATTGCAGGTAGTATATTGGCTTAGGATAAATAGAAGAAGATTCCCATTCATTTGCAAACTATGGCTCCAAGGACTCGATCCCAGTCTAAGTCTAAAGCCTTGAAGCAACATAATTTTTAGAAGGAGAGAATGTCGACTTAGGGGAAAGATTCAAATGATAGCCTTAATCTCTCACATGGTGTGGATGGCAATGTTTAGTTCATTAAGGCTCCTAAGGTAGATCAGCCCATATTCTTAACTCCTACTAGAGATGCCTAGGCGATGTCTGTGAGCCCTGTTATTCCTTCCTGGCTATCTAACACAATCAACAAAGAAAGGAATTTGCAGCCGATGTCCACACCAGTGAGAGACATCATCACTAAATATGTGGCTAGGGGTTCAAAGGTAAAGAAGTTGAAGATAGATGCTTACCTTACCAAAGACCCAGTAACAAGAAAAATTATTACTGAAATAGCTACCTACAAGTAGAAGAAGAAGTTCAGGGATATTGATGATGAAGTTTTCAAAGTTACCTCTATTGAACTGGGGACCATTGATAGGAGCACCGATAATCATTTTATTAAATTCTCTACTGATCATATGTTGACACAATCTAAGAAAGATAGCAAAGAGAAAAAGTAGCTAAAAGGCATGGTAATGATAATTGTTGCATATATCGATTCCTTAATGAACCTTGGCACATTGCCGATTGTTGAATTTCCACAACCCTTTGATCCTTATTTGGCAGGAAGTCAACAATTGATGAAGTAGATGCTCAAAGGGAAGCTATTAGTTGATACCATAAAGGACTGGGTGGACATCATCATAACAGAAGGTAATAAATTTATTTCAAAATTTAATAATGTTTATGCTGAGGGAGAATCATTGCTGGGAGAGATCCAAACTTTTGTTCCAAGTTGGGAAATAGAGCTAGGTTGATGTCAAGTAGTTGTTTTTCAAGTGGCTAAAGTTGAGAGGTTCAGGATCCTCAAGTTCCAGAATGAGAACCCAATGAAAACTTGGATCCCTAGATGTTGTTCATTATGAAGAACAACATGGGATGGAAGGAGTCGGTTTACAAGGAGACAATTAAAGAAGTACAGGGCATAGGAAATAAAATTACTAAAATGCATGAAGAACTTCTTATGGATATGAAGGTATTTAATCCTATAGTGATCCTATAGTTTGACAAAGGGAATATGGATGTCAAAACACTAACAAAGAGCTTTAATGAAGTCATGGAACAAATCAGAGATGGTGAATCACCAAGTGGCAATGATTTCATTGTGTTGGAAAGTATTGAATCGATGTTGTGTCTCAAGAAGAACCTGATGTTGTGTCAGAGTTTAAAGATAAAGGAATTCAAATGGCAGAAGGATGCATGTACAACTTGATTGCTGAACTTGAAGAATCCACACTCTCATTCAATGTAGGAGTTTATGAATACTTTCTGAAGCTGGAAGCTGGTATGTCAGACCGTTGGTGAGGAGGAGAAAACTAGCGATGACACTTGAACTTAACTGTTGCTTTCAGTTACATTTTGGTGCTCATTTTAAAAAAAATTGCTTTCTTGTTTTGTAATTGTTTCTTGTTTTAATTGAAATGGCTGGGTTTTGATGGAGGCCTTTTTGATTTGTATGGAAAAACTATAAATGTTGGGGCATTGAACTAGTTTAAGGTTAGCAATATTAGATAGTTAGAAGGTAGATAGTAGAAAAACTTCAATTAAATAGGTACTTTTTAATCAGCAATCAAAGGATAGTATGTAGATGTTTTTCTTTCAAATGACTGTGTGCATGGAAAGGTTTAATATACATATATAAATAATCTCAGATTCTACTTTCAAAACTTTGTGTTCAAAGCTTTCAAATCTCTGTTACTTTGTGAACTGTGGTTTAACAATTCAAGATATTGGTTTTTTTTCTAACTATAAGTTCATTTTAGTTATGGTGCTCAAATGATTGATATTAGTTTATTATGTTATTCATTCTTTTAAAAGTATATTTTCTATATAACTATATTTAAATGGATGTTTCTTTGAGATTTGTGAATTGATTTTTACCTCACTACTGAAGAGTAGTCGAGAGATCCTTATGCGCTTTTGGGTAAAAGTGCAAAAGATAATTTGAATTCATTGCAAATCTAATAAGGGAGTTTTACCTTTAAAATTCATAGAGAAAGTCAAATAACATGAGATTTTCTCAACTATTGCGAGAATTTTTTGTTTTTAACACCTTGGATATGGAGTAAAATATTTAAATTTGCTGAAAGGACAATCTATTCACCAATTTTTTTTTGGAAACTCTACTGGGGAGAGTCCCTTTGAAAAAGAACCCAAATCTTGGAAAATAATGTATAAAAATGACTCTTCCACATAATGAGGTCTTCCCTGTACTACAACCTAATCTCTAATTTGAATTTAATCAAGAAGACATAATCTCAGACTTTGTTTCAACTGCTTGGGGGTTGCATAGAAGTAACCAACAATATCAACAAGTATCGGGTGTTTTGGAAAGAGAAGAAGAAAGGGCTAAGTTGTTGAGAGGGGTACTAGAAGTTCAAGAGGAAGTGGTTGTGAATAGACTTGATTAGGCACCTACAATATCTTGAACTTAGAACTAGGAGTTAGAGTTGGCTACCCGTAGATACATAAGAGGGGAAAGGAAAAGGGGATTCTTGATGAAATTTTTGAGCCATTGAAGAATTTAAAACTCTTACTAGATTTTAACAACCCTAAGAAGAAGACTATCAGATCCCAAAGTAGACCTAGTTCACCACTGAAGCAATCTCCTCTTTCACCATTAGAGAAATCTCTGCTTCCATTGAATACTCTTATCCCTACTTTTATAACTATCCAACCTTTGTAAGTTGTACCACCAAACATGGCTGTAAACCAACCATGGGGGAAGAACATAGGGCCATTAAATTTGAGTGTAATCCTACAACATTACCCAAAGGAGCCACTAAAATTTTACGCAAGTTTAGTAGAGATGGTAAAGTTTCAACTAAAGATCATTTAAGTGACTTTCATTCTGCTTGTGCTATTATAAGTGTTCCCACACAAGAAGTTGATGTAAGATTGTTTGTGTGAACATTGACTGATGCTGCCATAGATTGGTTTAACCACATGCCTCATCATTCCATCACCAGTTGGGATGATATGAAAAATTCTTTTTAAGATAGATTTAAGGCCCCTAAAAATGAAAGTTCTCTATTTTTTGAATTTACTCAGATGAAGAAAGAGATGCACAGACCTATGAGGGAATTCATTTGCAAGTTTAATAGATTGATTCAAAGAATCTCCGCTACATCTAGACCTAATGTAGAGAACCAAAAGTTATTATTTATAAATGCTATTCATCCAGACATAAGCTTTCATCTCATAAAGGATGCATGTGTTGATTTGGCTGCTACCCAAAGATTGGCTATTCAGTTAGAGGATGCATTTATCAATGCTAGTAAATGGAAATGAGAAGTTCAAACACTAGGAACAACTTCATCCTCTAATTCTACTAATCCTATTCTACAAAAATTGATTAACAATGTAGCGATGATGAAGAGACAAAAAAAAAATCCATGGCCCTTACTAGAATCCTTGTTAGGACATTCATAGATGACAACAGCCTCAAAATTTTGGTAAAACTCCCTTGTTGACTGCTCCTCAAATGAGACTACAAATTGAAGAAGCTCCAAAGGAAGCAATGTGTTCTTTTCATATGACTTCAGACCATGATGAACAAGAATGTCCTAATTGGATCAATTGTGTTCAATTAGGAAAAAATGCTCTTGCAACAAAGCAAATGCTTGAAAATGAGAATGTAGAAGGTAGAGATTCAAGTGCTTATTTTCTTAAGTACGAATTTGATTCAGAGAGAGGAGGCACCATTTTTATGACTCTTCAAGACCCTGCTTGCATGGTGATGACTAGAGGTCAAAGGAATTAGAAAAATTACCTAGGAGTTAGCTCGAATGTGTCAAGTTCCAAAGGTAAGGAACATATACATGTCAATTCAGCAAAAACTATAGAACCAAGAATCTTGTCCAGAATAAAAACTACGGCTAGTACTTCAACATTTGATGTTGTGGAATTTTCCAAAGCCACTTCTATATCAATTTCTCCAACCAAGTGTCTGAGACTTAATCCTAAGGAGTTGGACAAGTTATTTCAATATGTAAAGGCAGGTTCTACCACTAATGCACATTTTGCCGATGATGTTTGTAAGAACTCAAAGGATGTTAATGAACCTATTTTTGTGTCTGAAAGGTGCACTAACAACACCTCTTACTATGAGGTAGTAGCTAACTCTGTTAAGAAGGAAATGGAAGAGAAAAATCCCAATCCATTTTATATATCATTGCTATTAAATGGCCAGAAGCTCAGTAATTGCATCATTGATTTTGGAGCATCAAATAATATTATGTGCTAGCCTATTGCTAAGGCTATCATTTTGGAGCTCATAATTTTTTGGGTGTTGCTATTCTATGGATGGAAAACAAGTGCCCCTAGTCAGTCAAGTGAAAGATGTACGAGCTATCCTTTATGCTTGTCCAGAAAAAAGAGTAAAGCTTAACATTCTTGTAGTTGATATACTAGCCAGCTATGGAATGTTGCTTAGCACAACCTTCAATATGTATATGGGAGGGTAAATTAAAATGGATTGGTTGGAAGCCTATATTCTAGTAGGAAAAAAGAAAATAAAGGTTGAGCCCAAGCCAAAGAATAAATATTCAGTAGTACCCTCATATAACCCCAAAGAAAAAATATTGTATGAGGAATGCCAGTTTGGAAATTATATTATTATGCCTGAAGAACCATGCAAAGAAGAAGAGATAGTAAGTTCTAAAGAAGCCCTATAGACTCTAGAGTTTGATGGAAGCTATTCAAATTTAGGTTCAGGTGCTGGTGTTGTCCTCATTTCACCCATAGGGGATATTTTCCCTTTCTCTTTCAAATTGGACTTCCATAATACCAATAATATTGTGGAATACAAAGCCTTGCTTCTGGTGCTGCAAGAAGCCAAGGTGAAAGAAGTGAAGTAGTTGAGAGTGAGAAGTGATCCTGAACTTATTGTAAAATAGGTAAAAAAACAATTCTCTATAAAAAATGATAGGCTAAAGCATTAAACAAATATGGTATGGGATGAAATTGAGTCTTTTGAAGCATTTTCTATTGAATTTATACCTTGCTCTCAAAATGAAAATTTTGATTCTTTGGCTATTTTAACATCCTTGTTATTACCACATCTGGAATTCAATAGTGATACCTATAGAATTGAAATGATTTATAGACCTAGGGTACCTGACAATGTTAATCATTGGTAGGTCTTTAATGACAATGCACAATTGAAAGAATTTATTGAATGTGTAGGAAATTTTGCTAATTTTTTTCTTTTAAGGGTAAGATCATGATGGTAAGCCAATTCGAGAAGAGTTAGCTGAGTCTGGGGAGATCATTCAACTCAAAGGGAATCAAATTCCTAAGGGATTGGTTTCTTTGGAGCACCTTTTCAGGAGAAAGGATGATAGTGCCTTGAAAAGGAATGTTGATTATGATAAGAAAATGGAACAGCATGATAAAATCAACATTGGAATTGAAGAAAACCCCAAATTAATCTCTATAGGTAACACTTGTTCTAAAGAGGAGAAAAAGAGACTATTTGAGCTTTTTACTCGATATGAGGATGTCTTCCCTTGGAGTTATGAGGACCTAAAGAATTTCAAAAATCGGGAATTTGTGCATCATATACCATTGAAACTAGAAGCAATGACTTTCATGAAAAAGCTCAAGAATTACAATCCTAAGGTATTCGAGGCTATTTCCAAAGAGGTTGAGAAAATGTTAAAGGCTCTCATAATATACCCAATTCATCATTCAACATGGATAGAGAACTTTTTCATCGTGAGAAAAAAATTGTGAAATAAGGATTTGCATGGACTTTAGAAATCTAAACCAAGCAAGCCTCAAAAACAACTATGCGCTTCCCACTATGGATCATATTTTTCAAATAGTTGTTGGATCTGAGGTCATGTCAATTCTTCATGGCTATTTAGGTTACAACCAAATCAGTGTTGCACCAAAAGACCAACATAAAACAACCTTCATTACTCCTTGGGGAACCTTCACTTATAGCCAGATACCTTTTGGTTTGATTAATACCAGGGTGACCTTTCAAAGAGCAATGAACTCATCCTTTAAGGAATTGAGGAATATGATAACTGTAATATATCTTGATGATTTGACTATTTACTCTAGGAGAAGAAAGCATCATTTAAGGGACTTAGGAAAGGTGCTTAATAGATGTAGACAACATGGTATATCCTTGAATCCTAAAAAGTATGTATTCTATGTAGAAGAAGATAAATTGCTAGGGCATATCATCTCTAAAGATGGTATAAAAATTGATCCAGAGAGGGTGAAAGCAATACAGAAGCTGGCTCTACCCACCAATAGAAGTGATTTGAAGTCCTTCTTTGGTCAAATCATTTTCTTATGAAGTTTTGTTCCTAAATTTCTAAGAAGGTGAGATAAATGTTGAATATGATGAGTGAGAAACATCCTTTTAGATGGCAAGAGGAAGGTAAGAAGGCTTTTGAGGATATTAAAATAGCTATTGCAAATGCCCCAATGCTGGTAAGCCCAAATTTTGAAAAAGACCTCATTATTTATTGTTATGCTTTTGAACATTCCTTGTTCTACATTTTAACTCAATAGGATGATGAGGGTAATGAGGCTCCAATCACCTTAATGAGTGTTCCATTAAAGAAGCATGAGTTGAACTATACTCAAGTAGAAAAACATGCATTTTCTATGGTAAAGGCATTTAAACAATTCAAGTATTATATCTTGCATTCTCATTGAATTGTGTATGTGCCAGAAACAATAGTTAAGAGTATATTAACTCAGCAAGAAGTAGGGATGAATAAAATGATTGTATGGGTAACTAAAGTTCAAGAATATGACTTAACTATTAGGCCTACTTCTTTGGTGTGAGGGCATGGTTTATGTAAATTAATGGCTGAAAGCAAGGATACATCTCTTGATGAAGCTGGAGAAAAACCTGTTGTTTTGTTTGTTGGCCTTACGAACCCCTAGTTCTCAAATATTGCATATTTTCTAACATATGGTGAGTGTACCCTGAATATGAGCTATAAGGAAAGGCAAAACCTTATATTAAAGGCTGCTAAGTATATCATTTCAGATGGTGTTCTATATAAGAGAGAAATTGATGGAATCTTTGTAAGGTGTGTGGATGCAGAGTAGCAAGAAATTTTTTTAAAGGCATATCATTTGGAAGTTTGTGGAGGGAAATTCTCATCCACAGTAACTACTTTCAAGATCCTTAGGAATTATTTCTATTGGCCAGGTATGTTCAAGGATGCTTATAAATTTGTAAAGAACTATGAGAAATACCAACTTTTTACAAGTCGCCCTCAACTAGTAGCACTACCTCTTAGGCCAGTTGTTATTGATGAGCCCTTTTAACAATGGGGTATCAATTTTTTTGGACCTTTAAATCATCCATGAAGTTTTGGACATACATACATATTAATAGCAACATATTATTTCACTAAATGGGTGGAGGCTATTCCAACTAAAAAGGTCAACTCCTAGGTAGTATGTGATTTCCTGATGGAACATATTTTTGTCAGATTTGGGGTTCCTCAAAAGATAGTTTTAGACAATGCAACCTACTTTTCATCTAAAGAGATGTACCTTGTTTGCTATGAACATGGCATATAACTAGCCCATTCTTTAGACTATTTCCCACAAGGGAATGGACTAGTGGAGTCCAGCAATAAGAACTTGATAGCTATAACAAAAAAATTGGTGTCTAATAATACCCAAGATTGGCATAAGAAACTTTATGAAGCATTATGGGCTGATTGAATTACCCCAAAAAGAGTTATCGACTCTATTTCAATTGGTGTATGGGATTGGAGCTCAAGTATCATTGCCTATGGAGCTATCTACTACTAAACTACAATCTGCTGTTGAGGATCAGTTCTTTAAGGATTCACTGGAGAAAATAATAATGTACTTACACAAGCTAGAAGAGGAAAGGAACAAGTTGATTGATCATATTAGCGACCATCAGATGAGGGTAAATCAAATATTTGATAGGAAAGCTAGACCATGTGGTTTCCTCAAAAATGATGAAATACTTCTCTACGATAAAAAGAGAGAACCCAAGGGTGCACATGGAAAATTTGAGTCTCTTTGGAAGGGTCCATTTGTTATTTTAGAAGTTATTGGCCCCAACACCTTTCGTCTAAAGTACCCAAATGGAATGGTTTTGCCCTTTACTTATAATGTGAAGGACTTGAAGTTAATCAAGTTTTGAGTTGTGAAGTCCTCTTTCATGTACATAGCCTTTTGTTTTGTTTTCTATTTTCCTTTTTTGTCATTTTCCTTTGTGTTAGTTTAGGTTTGTTCATGCTTCTAGTTTTATTGAGTTCTTTATGTACTCTACATACACAGTCCCTAGTCAGAGCCCTTGTTACTAGTTCTTTGAGTTGCCATTTTATTTCAAAGGTCTTTCCTTCATTTTTGCCCAATAATTTATTGAAGTCTTTCCCTTGTCGCTTCATGTATTCACCATCTCCCGGAGTGATTATTTGAAGTCACTTTTTCCCCTAGTCAATATCTCTTCCCTTGAACCACTTTGAACTAGTTTGAACCTCAGTTCAAAGTAGTTCAACCAAAGGTTTTGTACTAACAATTTTTCTTGCAGGTGATATGCATCAATTTGGCAGAGTTTTCTTTTGAATCACTTTGAACCACTTCAAACCAAGGTTTGAAGTAATTCAAAGTTGTTCAATGGAAAAGATATTTTGGCAATATTAAATCCTAGTGTACGGTGCACTGTCATGCCACAAGGAAATTGATGGTGATGTCAGAGAATAGTGAATAAAAGGACATTTCTATTCCCAATATGAAAAGTCATCATTACGGGGAAAGTGGAAAATCTTCAGCTGGAAAAGAGGTTGCATGTCACATTAAAACTAATCATTACCAATACATCCGAAAAGGAAATCATTAAATGAAAACTTTATGTAACAAGGCTTTCGAACATGTGAACATTAACAAGGAGTGATGTGTCATTAATGCCTTAGAATGAGCCTATACTTCTACATGCAAGAACTTTCCCTTTAAAACTTGCTTGACTTTCTTTTTCTATTTGTCATGCAAAGAATTGAAAGTGTGGAGAAGAAGCTATTAAGGGAGACAAAGAAAATCATTAATTTTTTAGTAGAATACATGTGAGAACTTAGCAATTCTTGTTTTTTTTTGCAAATCTCTATATTTTCCAGCATTATCTGTTCAAAACCTTGTTGTTTGATTAAGAATGAGGTCTGTATTGCATTTCTTCAATAATGTCTCAAGTTTAGAATGTAGAAAGCTAGTCATTTGTGATACAAATTTGGAGGGGGTTAAGTTGGAGAATTTATAGGAAAATTTTCTTGAATATGCTAATGAGGTGAATGGGTGTATGGATGTCCTAAGTAGTGGGTTAATTGAGGCAGCTACTTTTCCCCTAGCCTTTGTGAGTCCTGAACTTCTTCAAGTTTGTATTGATCACTATGATGTTAGAAGTAAGAGTATTGTAAGTAAAAATGGCAACACAATACTCTCAATGTCAAGAGACACTATTGCCTCTGTACTGGTGCGTAGGTTGTCTGTTGAAGCCCAATGGTTAGTTCAACAATATGGAAGCCACTTCATATAGTTTCCCAGGTTCACATACTTTAGGATAGGTCGATTCAAAGAAGAACCTACAAAGTTGCAACAATATGCTTTGGACTATGTTGTTTTGGCCGAGATAAGTAGGAAACTTTTCTCTGTTATTAAAGATAATTTACCACAAGAGGATTCGGAAACAACTTTTCCTATCAAGCTGGGTTTGTTGGTTTGTAGTAGCATGATGAACACTTCTATCAGTGGGAGTAATTTTCTTGCATTCAATTTTGGCTCTTACCATAGTAGAAGGAGTTTTGATAGTAAAGGGCATGTAGTCTAGATTCTCGGTCTTGAAGTTCACTCACCGAAAAATCCATAGTTGGAAGACCTATGGAAAGATTGTAAGGATGAAGGAGAAGTTTTGAGAAAAGATAATTCAAGGCTAACTTTTCAGCAAATTAATTCTTTCAAGTTGAAGTTCAAAATAGAGGGAGTGGTTGAAGATGGCTAAGACATAATTGAACCTAGCTGGGAAGAACCAATTGAATTGAAGTCTCTGATAGTTGATTAGAATAAAGATGAGGAAGATGATATCAATGTAAGGGATAGATTTATACTTACCCTCATAGATGACTGGTTAAAGAAAAATAGCAAAGGAATTATCAATGAATCCTCTTCAAGTGTGGTTTCTTTTTGTGAACCATCTCCATCTAACGTCCCATTTTCTCTTTTTGGAGGTAGTATATTGGCTTAGGATAAATAGAAGAAGATGCCCATTCATTTTCAAAATATGGCTCCAAGGACTAGATCTCAGTCTAAGTCTAATGCCTTGAAGCAACATAAATTTTAGAAGGAGAGAATGTCGACTCAAGGGTAGGATTCGAATGATGGCCTCAATATCCCAGATGGTGTGGATGGTGATGTTTAGTTCATGAAGGCTCCTAAGGTAGATTAGCCCAGATTCTTGACTCCTACTAGAGATGCCCAGGCGATGTCTATGAGCCTTGGTATTCCTTCTCGGGTATCTAACACAATCAGAAAAAAAAGAAATTTGCAACCAATTTCCATACTATTGAAAGACATCATCACAAAATATGAGGCTAGGGGTTAGAAGGTTAAGAATTTGAAGACAAATGTTCACCTTAAAAAAGACCCAGTAACAGGAAAAATCACTACTGAAATATTTACCTACAAGTAGAAGGAGTCTAGGGATATTGATGATGAAGGTTTCAAAGTTACCCCTATTGAACTAGGGACCATTAATAGGAGCATCGATAATCATTTATTTAAATTCTCTGCTGATCATATGTTGACACAATCTAAGAAGGATAGAAAAGAGAAAAAGGAGCTAAAAGGCATGGTAATGAAAATGGCTACATATATCAATTCCTTAATGTGCCTTGGTGTATTGTTGATTGTTCAGGTTCCATAGCCCTTTGATCCTAATTCAGTAGGAAGTCAATGATTGATGAAGCAGATGCTCGAAGGGAAGTTGTTAGCTGATGTCATGAAGGACTGGGTGAACATCATCATAAAATAAGGTAATAAATTTATTTTAGAATTTACTAATGTTTATGCTGAGGGAGAATCATTGCTGGGAGAGATCCACACTTTAGTTCCAACTTGGGAAATAGATCTAGGTCGATGTCAAGTAGCTATTTTTCAAGTGGTTGAAGTCAACAAGTTCAGGGTCCTCAAGTTCCTAAATGAGAACCCAATGAAAAATGTGGATCCCTACATGTTGTTCATTATGAAGAACAACATGGGATGGAAGGAGTCAATTTATAAGGAGACAATTAAAGATATATAGGGCATAGAAAATAAAATTACTGAATTTCATGAAGAACTCCTTAAGGAAATGAAGGTAGTTGATCCTAATGGATCCTATGGTTTGACAATAGGAACATGGATGCCAAGACAATGAAGCCATGGAACAAATTAGGGATGGTGAATCGCCAAGTGCCAACAATTTCACTATATTGGAAAGTATTCAATAGATGTTGTGTCTCAACAAGAACCTGATGCCGCATCAGAGTTTAAAGATAAAGTAATTCAAAGGGTAGAAGGATGCATGTAAGGCTCAATTGCTGAACTTGAAGAATGCACAGTCCCACGCGATGCAGGAGTTTATGAATACTTTCTAAAGATGGAAGCTAGTACGTCAGACCGTTGGTGAGGAGGAGAAAACTAGTGATGATGCTTGAACTGAACTATTGCTTTCAGTTACTTTTTGGTGCTCATTTATTTAAAATTTCTTTCTTGTTTTGTAATTATTTCTTGTTTTAACCAAAATAGTTGGGTTTTGATGGAGGCCTTTCGGATTTGTATGGAAAAACTATAAATGTTGGGGCATTGAACTAGTTTAGGGTTAGCAATAGATAGTTAGAAGGTAGATAGTAGAAAAACTCTAATTAAATAGGTACTTTTAATCATAAATCAAAGAATAGTACATGGAAAAGTTTCATATACATATATAAATCATCACAGATTCTACTTTTGAAACGTAGTGTTTGAAGTGTTCAAATCTTTGTTACTTTGTGAACTGTGGTTTAATGATTCGAGATATTGGTTGTTGTTCTGACTGTAAGTTCATTTCAATTATGGTGCTTGAATGATTGATATCAGTTTGTGATGTTATTCATTCTTTTAAAAGTAGATTTTCTATATAAGTATATTCAAATGGATGTTTCTTTGAGATTTTTGAATTGATTTTTACCTCACTACCTAAGAGTAGTCAAGAGATGCTTATGTGCTTTTGGGTAAAAGTGAAAAAGATAATTTGAATTCATTGCAAATCTAATAAAGGAGTTGTACCTTTAAAATTAAAAGAAAAAGTCAAATAACATGAGATTTTCTCAACTATTGTGAGCATTTTGTGTTTTTCACATATTGGGTATAGAGTAAATTTGTTAAATTTGTTGAAAGGATAATCTGTTCACCAACAAGATACATAAATGAAATATCTCAAGAGAATCTCTCAAGACCAAAAGTACAATGAAAACCCCCATGATAGAGGATCGAGACTCCATAGCCCCCACCAGAATGGTAGAACTCTTGTGTCAATGAATAGATTAATGTGGCTCCAATATAAAAGCAAAAAGGGTACTAGAAATGGAGGATGAAACCCCTAAATGTAAGGTGAAGCTGGAAGTCCAAGCTAATCCTCAAAAGAGAATGCATGATAATCTTGAAATGGAATTTTAAATTGAGGTGAGATAACATATGCCATGAATCTATCATCTAAGAGGAGATGCATGTCCTTTCATATATCCTCAACAACTGCACTAGCTAGCTTGATGACTAGAGCTATAATGTTAGGCAATGTTGAAGAGTGATTTTGTGTAATAGATGGAATATGAATAGTAGTTGGACATGTAGAAGTCACAACACTAGTCTCAAGAATAGCACATAAGTTCAAGTGACCCAACTTCACCTTAGTAGTCTCTCATGAAGAAGGAAAGTGAGTCTTTGATTGCAGAGATGGTAGAATAAAATGAGAGAGAGAGAGAGTATAGGAGGGAAGAATGATCAACAATCCCTATAGGAATAATATTGCTTGTCTCACTATCTCTGATGCACATCAAATCTTGTTCAAACTCAACTATCTTCCCTATCCCACAGTGTGTAATTTGATAAATAGAGAGAAGTTTAGAGAAAAAATATGGAACACATAGTACATCATGAAATGTACCATCATCAATGTCAATATAACCTATCCCACATAGAGTCATAACAATGTTTTTCCCCATCAAAATGTGTGGAGTAGGAGAAGCACTTGAATCTAGTAACCATCTAGAAGAATGTGAAGTAGTAAATGCACATAGTGCATGACCCTTTACTATGTGTTTACCATCTAAATTGAAATGATGATGATGAAGAAGATCCATGAGAAGGAGAAGGAATATCAATGTTTCTCTTCTGAAGGATAGCGGTCAAATCTAAAACCTGTTTGGCATAGCCATCTTACTTCTTCTCATAGCAATGTGATTCATCATGATTGGGCTTATTAAAATAACTACACTTTGATCTATGTGGATTTGTTTTGTCACCCTTAGGAGGAGGTGGGCCTAATGAGATGTGAGTTCTAGAATCAATCCGATACTCTGTAGGATGTCACTTTTGTTTCTTCTCCTTCTTTCCAACAGATGTCAAAGTTTCCAATGCATAAGTCTATAAGCTGATGAGAGAATCCAACTAAGAGAGATTAGCTTTCTTTCGAGTCAAATGATCACAAAAAAATTTAAAGGATGGAATGGTAAATCTAGTACCCAAACTATCCATGTGGAATGGAAGGTAGAAGAAAAAATCTGAAAGTTTCAATGAAGCTTAGAAAGAATCACGTAAATGCACTCAATTGTAGTCTTGATTTTCCCACAATTCTCCAATAAATATTTCTGTTATTTGAAATTCATCAAGAAGTCCTCAATAGAAGGAAAACAATCCAGTACAATAAAGGTAAGGTCTGCTTCAATCTAAAGTTCTTGGAACTCATTCACTATACCAATTAAGCCATCAAACTTGGTCCACATAGCTAGAGGAGTATTGCACCCATCAAGATAAAACTATAGACTATTAGATACCTATAAAGAAATCAACCCCATTGCCTCATACATCTTTTTGTAGTGCTGCATGACCTCAAAAGTGCTCTATAAGCTATATCGCATTTAAACAAGACCACAACCCTTTTGACCTGAGAAGTTGTGTCATCAGAGACTTCCATGTGTGATAGTTATGAGGTGTCAAAAGTTCTAGATAAGAAGAGGTCTCATCCATTGTTTTAGAAGGCGTGTGATTGTTTTTCAATTTTTTTTTAGTTTACTAATGCAAATAACAGAAACAATAATACATAACACCCACCACAATACCAAAAACTAAACCCTAGGTGGTAGAAGTAATTTATATACAAGAAAAGAGAAAAAAAAAATCAGTTAACTATAAAAAATAGTTGGAAAAATATATTGGTGAAATAACTAAGAATCTAAAAAAGTTCTCAAGAATATCTTATTGACACTTTGTTTGGATTAGAAAATAGAGCTAAAATGAGCAAGTTATGCCTTGCAGAAGATAAAAAGTATCATCTGCTTCGAGCAAAAACAATGGTACCAAACTGAAAAAAAATTCAAAAAATACCTTCACCATCATGTCCATCTTGGAATCATCTTTCTAGCAATTATTTTTTTTCCAAAAACCAATACCGTATGCTCAAGTTAGAACCAAAAAATTGACAAGGATTCCACAAAGGAAAAAAATTCCAAATTTCAATTTTTTTTTGAAAGGGGCTAAAGCAAAGCTCCCCCCCCACGTGACCGTAAGCTAGGTCATGGGAGCCCAAGAGTAGAGTAGAGGTGGTGAACTTGGTGGTGGTGGCCCACCAGTGGCACATGGGTGGTAGTAGTGTTGGAGTGATAGTGGGTGGAACGCGGAATGGTGGCACGACCGAGGAATAGAGAACTGAGTGGTGGCATAGTGGTGCAGTGCATTTTTACACCACACACATTTTAATAACACATTTAAATTTTTTTTTTTTTTGCAAAAGATCACATCAAAATGCATATTAGGGCCATACAACCCTGGTATGCAAAAAAAATGCATCCCCAGTAAATGTTGTCCAAAATCAACAAATTTTATATGTGAATAGGGATTTCAACATCCTTTGAATCCAACCATGAGATCTATTTTGCCCAAAAGTGCTCTAAAATTTAGAGAACCCCTATTTACACAAAAAAATGTGAAAACAACTAGATCTATTCTATCAAACCCTCATTCCTCATTTTTCCAAATAAGAACAAGCTACAATTGACTAGGCTTTGATACCATGAAGGATTTGAGCAATACAAATCCACAAAACCCAAAGAACACTTGCATGCAAGAACTTGTCACAAAGAAGAAAAGGCATAGAAGTGGCAAGGGTTTGGCTCTAAAAATATGGAAGAATATATTATTAGATTGAAAGAATGAATTAATTTTTGACTTCCATGTTTACTATGAATTTTGTGCTTTTAAAGTGTTGCACTTTTTATACTGATCTATTCACTGTCCTGCAAAAATTCAGATGCTTGGCTAAGATCGTTGTTAGATTATAAAAAATATTGACATATACCAATGAATAAACTTTTAGATTGCTATCTTAGAAATCGATCCTAATCCCTTTTAAGTTTTTGAAGATATCCAATCCTTTTCTTGTATTCAGTTTGAACTTCTAATGTATATTTTCTCATAACACTTAGAGAATGTCATTCATCTATCATTATTTATGTTCCCCCATTTGTATTTATTCTACCTAAGTTTAAAGGTTTTAATTTGATTTACTTTCCTTTTTATTTTTTCAATTAAATTGGTCTCTTCCAGAGATGCCTAATTTAGAGGAATATTTCCTAATTGTATTTATCCAAGTTTTTGGCAAACTTTGACACTAGAAAAGAAAATTTTAAAAATATCTTCACCTCCAGATTCGTATTACTTAAAAAATGTAAACAATTTGAAGATGATGTAAACTAGTGATTTGTAGCATATTCTTTCTAGTTTCTAAAAACATTTTGTAGTTATTTTTCTGAAGTGATTGAAGTCCATTTTTGTTTTTGCCTTCAAGAAGTGGCATATATGAAAATCAACAGTTTTAAAGAGTGATGGTTGTTTATATCAACATAACTTACAAAAAACAATGATAATGAAAAAATTCTTTCAAGGCTAGAATGGTAAAATCAATACCTAACAACTTTAGTTGGTTTCATTCAATTTCATTAAAAATTGAAGATTTTATTCAATGGTAAAGTGTCGTTAATGATAAATTAGACATAGGTTGATTTTGATCAATATAATTTCCTTTTTATAAATCAAAATAGATTTTTTCTTTTTTTTCTAGAAATGTAACACACATACCTTTGTACCACATATTTTTCAAAACTTATTTTCTCTCATTTCCTATTTTTCCCAAAGCTTCAAAAAAAGACTTGTGAAATGGCCAAACAACCTATAATTAGTAAAATTACAAATAAAACATCACGATAAAAATAATGTATATTAAAAATATAGTCATTGAAAAGAATGTTCAGAGTAGAATGATTTGGTATATTTAGTTTTAAAAAATAGACCTAGTTATTCCTTGCTTGAGCCCTCATTAGGGAAAAATTTCTTAAAAAATTGTAAAAAATTATATTTTGGAGGCTTCGAATGAAACCCCCTTCATTCCAAGCCCCCAATGGTAGAATTTTTGGCACCAAGGGGGATTCAAATGAAGGCCCCAAGGCACTTTTTGACAACTTTTGGTCTTTGAATGAAGCATAGGGTTTCATTTGAAGCCCCTAGCATAGGGGCTTCTAATGAAGCATGGGGCTTCATTTGAAGCCCCTAGTATAGAGGCTTTGAATGAAGCTCCTATGGACCTTCATTCAAAGCCTCTTAAAAATATCATCTACACTTTGCATCTAATTTCTTTGTGATGAAAAGTGGGAACCACTATTGTGGCGTCACCCATTATAATTTGTCATGATTAAAAGCTCGTTTCAGTATAATTTTTACTTAAAGCTATAAATATGAACTATTATGAAGACTAAATCTTAGATCACTATCTCTTATCCTTAATGATAAATATATCTTATCTCTCATACTTTGTTTTTTCTAAATAATATATAGGAAACCTATATTGGAACAAGACATATTTTGGAACATAGTAGAATTTAATTGAAATGAACAGCCTCAACAATTAAAATACTAGCAATCCATGGATGAAAAGTGTTGGAAAAAATTCTTCAATTGTATGTTATCCTTGATGTTACAAAAATATTGGTATTAACAAAGAAATGAACAGTTTGCAGTATTAACCTTGCTTATTTTACTATTGACTGAGCAGTCAAGTAAAGAAGAACCTTCAATGTTAACCAAGCAGTTGATTAATGAAGGATATCCTACTTGCAACATTAACTTAATGGATGGGCTGTAAGGAAACTTGCAATAAAGAATATAATTGTTTCCACATAACCCATAATAAATCTAAAATAAGCACAGAATTAAAAATCCACATGTAAGAGAATAGACGACATACCCACAAAAATTGTGACACAAGATATACCTTGGGAAATCCTCATTGAGGGAAAAACCCAACCTCCAAAAGCATCCATCACCATGTATTATTCGACAAAAATGCCATTGCAATATAACCATGGAAGTCTTCAAAGCCATAGCCACCAGCGAGAAAACTATGTGAATAAGCATGAATCCACACATCCGATGCCATGCTTCTAACCTTCACAAATGCTCCCTTGGCTAACTTGTGAAGCCTTGTCCTGCTTGAATCTTGCCTTTTGTCTTCTCCTTTTCACTTCAACAACTATCCTTGTGGCTACTTATATAGTAGCATGTCCCACAAAACCACTAAGTGGTATTACATAAACCTTGTGCTACCAAACCTATTGACTCCAATATTAAATAATTACATGAAATACTATCACAATGTTACAATACAACTCATCAAGTATATCCCATGGGAATCTTTCCATGTTGCACATCCATCTAGGAGAAACATTACATAATAAAATAAAATAATAAAATTTAAGGAACATTATGCAATGTGTTCAGCACCGATTATCTCAACAATCTCCCACTTGTTGTATACATTGCATAGGGTCAATCTGTAGCCACATAAATGAACAAGGGAACAATCCCTCCTAGCACATCCACTATCATGAATCAAAGTGCACTTATTTCTCCATCCTAGCATCCACAACAAAATTAAAGTATTCAACATCTCAAACATGAATAATCTCACCTCCTATTATGCCACTACCACTGGACATACATAGAAGCCATTTAAAGCGAAAGCCACCCATCCTATCACATTAAAAGATCATAAAATCCTGTAGCAACTGAAATGCCAAGCACAAAAACTTGATCCAAAGGTAATCACATGTATCTGTAGTTTTCAAAATATCCATAGCTAAAATAACACCCACAGCAAGTGCCAAACCCATCCAACTATCCATACCTCCAAAGGTACACCAAGTGAATCTCACATCATAAACATATCCAATCTGTAACCTGCAATCACAAGCCTCAAGAGCAATAGCTACCACATATATACCAAGAAGTTCTCAGTACAAAGGATAATATAAAATCTATAACCAATCCACTCACAATATCTCAAAGAAGTGAATCCATGCAGTGTCAAGGACATCCACAATACATAAACCAATAACCTGCAAGAACAACTCTCATAACAAATCTCCAACACTCTCCCAAGCTCTCCACAACCAACAGAGGAAATAGATAAAGAAATAACCATGTCATCTCTCACATGACATACATTAGCACAAACCGGTGATCACAATCTCTAACCAATCTCAAATCCAATGTAAGTGAAACCGAACATCCAGGAAGATAACCAAGACCAAAGAGAAACCATGCAAATCATAACCTGTATCATGTACATCCACACACACCTCTAGATGTAAAATGTGCATGCATGATCTCCTCCATAAAACCCCAACAAGAAGCCACAACAACACCTCAGCCATATCATATAAGTAATCATGGATGTAATCCTCTCACAAAAGATCAAACTCATAAACCATTTCTAATCCAAGGAATATGCCCAATAGATAACTATCTCCCAAACTCAACTAACATAACCACATATGCAAATGGAGATAACTAATGGTAAACCATCTCTCAAATGAACCCTCCAGAACTAACTCATGTATCATAGCTCAAGATCCATATCCATGAAAGAAAAGAATAAATATAATGCACTTGAGAAAAATAATGGGCTATACATCTTAAGTAGCAAACCGCTAAGTAGACCAAGAGTGGAGAATGAGAATTATCATCAAGACATTTAAGTCTCCAACCAATACTCATATAAGAACAATCTCCTCTTAGGTGAATGCCCCTCAGACTTTCTGCTAAAACAAAATAACTGTCCCAAAAAATACTTCTCAAATCCAAGAGAAATCAACATCACCATCATCTCTAAGTATCCATGAGCACATGTAACCAATCAATCCATGCCAACTCCAAATGCAACATGGCAATATCATGAAGTATCTAGCTTATGATCAATGTACTCAATACCAAGAAACTAAACCAAGATCAATGTCAAAGTTCCAACCATGGCCTCAGGAACATAAACATGACAACATGATCTTACCATCTCAACCAAAGAGATAACATACTCCATATGAACATACTATAACATGTTAAAACTCTAAATTCATATCAAGAGTATACCATGACATAATAATGAAACCATCCTCACATCAAGGATAACATGCCAAATGAAAGCATAAATGACACCTTTACCAAGAACCCTATGTGTCCTCAAGATGCAACCATCTCCACACACCATGAAGATAACCAAGAACTCCATGAGTCCTCAATACCTAACCATCTTCACGCACCATGAAGATAACCATGTGCACCATGCAAATGTCAAAGATGCTTCTGTAGTAACATGATCTAAGACAAACCTCCAACATCTGCAGACACTCAATAAATATATCAATGCCAAGAAATCCCACTCAACCATGGTACCAAGTCACCCATGACATCATAAAATCTATCTCCTACATGAAGATCCTCCAGGTCTACACTGACACGACCGAAGTGTTAAAAACAAGTGAAACCAAGAAGATACAAATCAAACTAGGAACTAATCCTGCACTATCACCTCATCACTATCACAAGATCCCACTAAACCATGTATCCAAGCTATCCATGACATCATGATGAAAAACCATCCTCTAACCATGAGAACAACCAAGGAATGAAACCATCAAAAAAATCAAAGTGCACATCATGAGCTCCTTAAAAGAAACCAAATAACCATGATCCTCAACCAAGAAGATATACCACCATAACTAAATTAGAATCCAAACCAATGAACATCAAGGATGTACTTGTATATCCAATCAAATCATGCTAAAATCTATGGCAGCATGATCACATCCATGAATCGAGCATCTAACTCTCAAAAGTGTCCAACCTATTAGCATAAAATAATCAACCACGATCCTCCACCATGACTGTACCTGGTAACAACATCTCATCCCTCCTACATGAAGAAAAAATTAGCAAATCATGTGACTTAGGGCATAGACAACCCAAATCCAAGCCACCAATCTAAATATGCATCAATAATTTAAGATCAATGGGCAAAGACAACCCATATCCAAGCCATAAATGCAACCTATAAGTATAGACTACTTATAACATTGCACAACTTGTACACCTAACAAGTCATCATACATATCCAAAATAAAATACTAATAACCATATCATCATGAGACCAATCTAAAATATAAATTAAGTATACAATGACATCAAATCTTAAATCTCAAACATATACAATGTCAATACCTCACAATGTTACTATAGTCAATATATATGATAAACTATTTGAATCAATATATCACCAAATAAATTATGTCAAACATGCCCCAAATCTGAACCAATGTGTAGAGCTCTCCAAGAGCTTTCTGTTGACTACTTGAAGTCCAAAATCTGACTTTGTATGCCCAAGTTATGCCTTAATCCATCCTCAAAATAAATAATGTCTAACTTTAGGGCTCTTAAAACCTAACCAAATATGAATATCATAGAGCCAAACCTACACCAAGTTGTAGTGCTTTGAATTAGCTTTCCAACGCCTATAAGAACTCTAGAATCTAATATCCTTATAGAAAGTTATGGTAATTTTACTAAGATAGACTTTTTACCATTTTCACTGCGATTTTTCATTTTTATTTTTGTGACGAAAATTCCAACAGGATTTAATTTTTTGGCCATCACGGGCTAAAACTTAAAAAACTCTTTCATTTCCTTTGAACATGACCAATCTACGGTATATTACATATCAAAATTTTTGGAAACATCGACTTGGATCTAATGGTGAGGTCTGTTTTTACCCATGAGTTTATTTCTGCAAGCTCCCCCCTAAAGCCCTCATTTAAATGAAACATCTAAAAAATTCATTTGTCCAACAATTTCACATGCCCAAAATCTACCAATATCCCATCATAAAAACAAACCCAAAACCTTTAGATCTGTAATAAAAACTCATATATCTCAAGCCCTTTATTTTATTATTTCATGCATTCCCATGGATTCAATCAAGGGTTACAATAATACAACTATAGCTCTAATACCACTTGTAAGGAAACTTGCAATAAAGAGTATAAATGTTTCCACATAACCCATAATAAATATGAATTAAACGTGGAATTAAAAATCTACATGCAAGAGACTAGACAACATACACACAAAAATTGTGACACAAGATATACCTTGGGAAACCCTCGTTGAGGGAAAAACCTAGCCTCCAAAAGCATCCATCACCATGTATTATTCAACCAAAACACCATTGTAATACAACAATGGAAGCCTTCAAAACCATAGCCACCACCGAGAAAGCCATGTGAACAAGCATGAATCCACACATCCCATGCCATGCTTCCAACCTTCACAAATGCTCCCTTGGCTAACCTGTCAAGCCTTGTCCCGCTTGACTCTTGCCTTTTGTCTTCTCCTTGCCACTCCAACAACTACCCTTGTGGCTACTTATATAGTAGCAAGTCCCACAAAACTACTAAGTGGTATTACAAAAACCATGTGCTAAAACCATGTGCTACATAACCCACTAACCCCACATTTAATATTGGGCATTTAATTTCTTTTCCCAAATATTAAATGATTACATGAAATACTATCACAATGTTACAATACAAATCATCAAGTATATCCCATGCGAATCTTTCCATGTTGCATGTCCATCTAGGTGCAATATTACATAATAAAATAAAATAATAAAATTTAAGTAACATAACACAATGTGTGCAACACCCATTATCTCAACATGGGCATCAAATGACCTCCAATGTTAGCCAAGCGTTCAATCCTAGTACTAACCAAGTGACATTAGAATACATTGTCTAATAATTAAATTGATTGAGGCTAGCTATTTGGATGCTTAGAGATTATTTGGAAGGGTACTCAAGTGGACTTGTTCAAGCTTATGATATAAAAGAAAGGTCAAGTTGCAAGGATAAAATGTAGAAGTGGAATATGAAATAAGATGGATATGTTAGCAAAGGAAAATGTAGAGCAAGAAAATTTGGTAGATAAGTTGCAAAGAACATCTGATCAGTAAGGATCCAGAGATCAAGCCACAATAGAGATCTAGATTTGCAAAAATAGTTGCTTCTTCAATCAAGTAAAATTGTTGTTATCTTCTAACCATTGCAGTAGTAAAGAAATCTCTTAACAGAGTTGATTTAACAATTATATTGTAAATCCTCTAACAAGGTGATATTTCAAGATTGAAGTGTTTGAAGACCTCTAACTAGGCCACTCCTACTAGGGTGATCTAAATCCTCTAATGAGGTCATATTTAGTAGTATGTTTTGTAACATTTAACATGGTTGGTTCCTAACAAGGCTCACTTCAAAAGAGTGAAAAAAATTGTAACTAGTTGCACAATGTTTTTCTCAAATTGGGTGTCCATGTTAAATCTTGGTGCCATCCATTTTCATGTTATTTTCTTTATATTTTATGTTTCTACAACTAAATTACTAAAGGATAAAAATGATTAATAGTATTAAGATTACTTTTTTAACCAAGTAAAATTAATATCTTAGTATTAACTGAGTTGGACAGTATTGCATGATTAGTGGAAAGTTTGAATTGACATCTAGGGACAAGGAATTTTCATGGTGACTAATTCACCCCTCCCCTCCTAGTTACACTCTTGATTTACAACAATTGGTATCAAAGAATTTGGTGCTTTCAAGAAATATTTCAAGGACCTAAGATAAAAGATCAAGATGTGATACAAAAGGGAGATCACCAAACTTAATAGAGATAACTTTTCAGCATGGTAAGAGTTGATGAAGCTAAATCTATCAAGCATTTGAGATGTTGGTCTATTCTACTTGGAAAAAAATATGTATCACCACCTAATCCTATGAATTTGGAATAGATGAAAGGGGAAAAGGATTGTAATATAATGATGATTGATATAGGTTCCTCTCTCAACTATTTTAAATTTGATGAGGTTAACGAATGTCCTATTACATTTGAAATGTGGGAAAATTTGTAGAGAGTATATGGAGGTGAAAAAAATGTGCAAAGAGCCATTGCAAAAAGTTTAAGAGGAAAGTTTAATTGAATGAAAATGAAAGAAGGTGAAAATATTGTCCAATATAGTGAATGAATCAAATAAACTTTGAGTGCAATCAAAGCTATTGGAGGGGACATAAATAATGAGACAATAATCAGTCAGGTGCTAAGAACTATTCTTCCTATTTATGCAATTAGAGTTTCAAAAATTTAGGAGATGAGATGAAATCCTAAAAATAAAATAACTTTAGATGCACTTGTGGGAAGATTAATTGCTTTAAAGTTGGGTAACTTTGATAACTATGCTCCTACTTCTAGAAATTTTGAATTTGTATTGAAAGCCAAACTAACCCTTGGTAGAAAAAGAGGAGACTGAAAAGGAAAATAGGTTGATAGTGAAGAAGAAGGAAATTTAGATGAAGAACTTGAAGTCATTGAAGCCCTACTTACAAAAAGAGTATCAAAAGGGAGAAAGGAAAATTTAGAGGAAAAATTCAATTGATTTGTTTCTCATGTGAAGAGGTTGGTCATATTGTTGGAAGATGTCCAAACAAAGAAGACATAGATGAGAAAAGAAATAATAGCATGAAAAGCAAAAAAGACTTCAAGAGCTACAAGGATTAATAAGAGAAAGGTAAGAAATCTTGTTACATTTCTAAAGATTCTGATAGTGATGATAATGAAGAAGAGGCATTTTACATTGTTGTTAAGGATGAATTTGATAAGGAGAATAATAAAAAGTTGACACTTATCTCTCATGTTAGAAAAAATGATGCATGGATCATAGATAGTGGTCTTTCTTATCAAATGACTGGTGACAAATCTAAGTTTGAACATTTAGAACACTATGATTGTGGAAGTGTTAGATTTGGAAACAATGGACCATTTTATGTTAATGGAAAAGGAATCATAGCATTAATTGGAGGAATTAAATGTGAAAATTCCTACTGGGTTGAAGGATTAAGACATAATATACTCAATGTAGCATAGTCGAACAACATAGGATATTAGAATTCACGAATGACAAAGATAAAACTATTGGATGGAAAAGGAAACCTAGTTGGAATTGGAAATCAGACAAAAGGTAATTAAGGATGGTGTGGGGGGTGAATCAGTGTTCCACAATTTTTTTTTCCCAATGATAGATTTTATTAACAATCTTTAAACCAACATATATGATCAAATTGAAAAGTAAATATAACTATAACACAATGAAAATACTAACACCATTATTTGTTAACTAGGGGAACCCTGGCCAAGGGAAAACCTAGGTGGGGATTGTACCAAAAAATTAATCTACTAATGAAAAGTATGTTGTGAAAGATATTGACCCTATTAGGACTCTATTACATTCATATAATGTATCTATCCTTGTTAGAGGACTAAGCTTTGTTAGAAGCCTCAACTCTATTAGAAGTTGGAATTATAATTACAAAAGTAGTAAGATGAGCCCACTGCTAAAAAATGCATATAAAATAGGTACAAAGATATAGATACGAAAACCTTTTTGATTGTGTTGTTATCTTCAATATCTAATTTGTCTTTTGTAGCTCTTTTCACAAAACTAATCATGCAATTCTACAATATTATATTGTCATCAGGTTCACATCAATAGCATTATAACATTATATCACAATGCCACACTTATTTCAAAAAAAAAGTTTCTTCCTTTATACACAACCACTTAACCAGTTATCCTTCAATACCTTGCACACGTTCCAAATATAAAATTTCTTTTTACTAAGTGAGGGTTAACATCTGGGATGTTGTCCTAACCTTGTTTAGTCATTTTTTTGGTAAACCAAAACAATCCCTTAAACAAAATGTATTTACTCTATTCTACATACAGATAACCTATACCTATAAAACTTTCCATACTTTATTTCTTCAACGAATATTCTTAAGTTCTCTTAGAACTATGCTTATTAAATTATATCCTTCCTTCACTAAATTTTGCATAACCTCAAATTCTTCAAGTAAACTATGCTAAAGAAAAAATGCATGATTGTTTAGTGTTTTTGTAAATATTATTTAGACAATTTTCTAATTCCAAGTATCCAAAACTTAATATAATGTTTTTCCTTATTCATAGTAGGTATATGTTGTTATAAATGAAAACCCTATATCATCCTATCATATCCTTTTTACAAATTAAAATCCACCATGATAATTGAGAAGGGGGGTGGGGACTGAATCATTTATGCAATTAAAACAACTCTCAATATCCTTATTGATTCTAAAATATGTAAATAGTACATGGAATAACCATAGAAATATAACCAAAAATAATAAAACTAGATCTATCAACTAGGGAAACCCTTGATTAGAGGCAAAACTCTAGTGGGAGTGATGCCCACAAGATGATGTACTATATAAAAGTCCCTCGTGAAAGGATAGACCCTATTAGGAGTCAATGAAAAAAAATCATTATATATGGGTCCTCGTTAGGAGATTCCAACCCTGTTAGGAGTTGTGCCAACCTAGTTAGGAGTTGATAGGAAGATAAAAGGGCTCACTATCCAAACAACTTCAATACTATCCTCATTTCATAATAATTTTTTACATCAACACTATCCAACAACAACTTCTTTTCCAAATACAATTCCTTGTAAGCTCACCGTGCCTTAACTACACCAACTACTTCTCTAAACCAAAAGATATTCAAATGTAAGTTCAGACAATATAATATCTCATAGATTACACAATATTTGCACTAGATGATTTCAACCAAGGAAATCATCTTTCCTTTATACCAAGTACTAGAATAAATTATTGAGTCATCCTTGAAGATTTCTCTATTTAAAATGATAATGTAGGACCAACTTAAGAAATTACATTTACATGTTATATTACACCATTACATCATTTTACAATTACAAATGATTTGTCGGTTGATAGTCTTCATAATTATTCAATCGCTAATCACTTAAATGTGCATGATTAACCAAAACATATTCAATATGTCTTCTACCTTTATCCAAGTCCACTCAACTAGATTCCATCTCTATTAGGAGATACAATCCAAACAATAGTACTCTATTTTCAGAAACTTTGTCTGAACACCGCCATCACCAAAACCATCATAACTCTGTCTAGTCTTCATAATTTCATACATGCTCTTAAGTATAGCATATAGAAAAAATATAGAACATTATCCCAAGTGCACACAAGATGATCTTTATTCCTTGAATGACACAAAGATAAACTCTATCCACTTCTTTGGCAGTCTTTATAAAGTAACCAATATGTTGACATCAATGACAAAATCTATCATGAATACAACACACAACGTTTGAATAACATCTTTAACATTGCTAGGATACTCCCCTACAATGGAAGATAAACAATAACATAGATATTTAGATCCAAAAAAACACCAATTTTCATATTAAAATTATAATATTTATATCCGACATGCTCGATTGTAAGGCCTTTTGGGTCGTGGTAAAATACAAAGAAATTACAACAATAGTTCTGCAAGACCTTGGAAGACCCAACCTCTAGCTAGCCCAAATCAACAATCTGGTAGAAAACCCCAAGAAGAATATTAAATTGTTCTTCCAAGCCACCAAACAAACTTCTTGTTTCACAAGCTAGGACTTAGTTACTATCTCTAATAAACTTCGCTCCTCTCATTTACTCCATGTCAAACTGAATGACTGAAGAAATCACAGTACCTTCTACTTCTACTAAACCAAGCTATAGGTCATTGTAGCAAGTTAAAATTTATAAAAATTCACAATAAATGCATACTCAAACCACAAGTCAACCTGACATACTAAATTAAATAACACTTAGGAAAAACCCCCAAGTTTACAATGCATAACTAACTCATAAGGCCAAACAAGAGTATGCACTCTTAAGCATAGCTCCATGTTCAATTTAATGATCAAAATAAAATAGCACATAAGATAAATACCATAGATAGAAGCTCATGGAAACAATCTCTAAGGTCTACTAGTAAATGAGGAATACGTTACTAGCAGCCACCAAAAAGGGTTCTAACCTCAACATGGTTAGTCCAAACTTTATGTACACCTAGGAAAAGTTTCCCCAATATCTCTTGAACACATATCCAACTACATGAGCTATAATTCCACAAATTTGACCTTGATGCTCCTACATACAGTATTTATAACTACCCCAGGATGCTCCTATATCACATCAACATTCATTCTAACAATCCCCCCCTTCGACATTGATGACAACAAAGATAAAAAAATATCTAAGCTCCATGAATACCAAATATATCTCTTTCAACTTCTCCCCCAGTCATGTTGATCATGAATGTCAACTGTACTATAACCATCATGCACAAGGTAGGTGGTAAGCTCCCCCATACATTAGCATCTTTTCAAATCCTCTTCATCAATTAAATCTCTCCTTCAAGAATATTACTCTCTCATTGACATAAATTACTACATATCTCTCCCTTAAAGGTTAATCTTTCTTACTATGTTTTCATGTACTATCTCTCCCCCATTGACATTATTGAAAAAGGTATCATTATGTCAATTCTCTAATCAAGATCTGCAATAACCTCAAGTATCCAAAGACATTGTTAAATACCTATTACCAAGAGTCCTTAATGACTAGCTCAAACAAATATACTCCCACATAAAGAAAACATCAAACATCTAGTTCAAATAAAGTAAATAGTGCTTTGTTACCACTGGACTAATGCAATCTCTGCATCAACTGCTCAAAAATAGGCTAGGACATAAACCCAAGCATATGTATCTCAAGTACTTGAATGTGCTATTTGCCAAAGGTTTTGTAAATATGTCTTCTATCTACTCCTCTGTGCTAATATACTCCAATTTAATCTCTTTCTCTACAACTTTCTCTCTAAAAAAAGTGACACTTAATAGATATACGCTTTTTCTTTGAATGTAACAATAGATTCTTTGACATAGTCACTAGTATTATCATATTTTATGATAACAGACTCTGTAACTCAATCCCAATGCATTTCAACATTTTTTTGATCCTAATAATCTAATTAAAACTATTTTTTTCTTCTACATATTCTTTTTCTATCATTCTCTATGAAATAGAGTCATGTATCTTGCTTAGCAAAGAAACCAATCTTCCTCCCAAGAATAATGCTCCACTCATTTTTCTTTCTTTTTTCTTTTCATCTATGCTTCTTTCCCAATCTACATCAATCTATCCACATAAAGTAAAATCATTTGATCTATCATACCATAATCCATATTTAGGTATAATCTTCAAATACATGAAGGTTCTCTTTATTGTTGC
Source organism: Cupressus sempervirens (assembly GCA_028749045.1). Lineage (NCBI taxonomy): Eukaryota > Viridiplantae > Streptophyta > Pinopsida > Cupressales > Cupressaceae > Cupressus > Cupressus sempervirens. The sequence goes on along the minus strand of CM053788.1, from coordinate 36,386,294 downwards.
ATAATGTAACTCTTTAGGATTTTCTTGAAATCTAGCCACAATCCCAACAACATTAGCTATATCAGGTCTAGTGTGTGCAAAATGTTGTAACCCACCAATCATAGATCTTTTAGAATATATTTTCCACCAATATAATTGAGCAAGTGGGGTGGGGGTGAATCCTTATTCAACTTTAACCATATGGGAAATATAATTAGAAACCACAACAAGATACTGCTACCTCTGGTTTTGCCGCCAAAAGGTTTAAATTCAAATCCGTGGCCTGTTCAACAGTTAGGCAAAAAATTTTTATTTTAATGCCCTGACTCACCAAGTTTCTCTCCATCAGATTTTAGATGGATCGACGGTCGGCGCGATCTCGACATCAAGAGTTGCACAGGAGGTAGTGTTGGCGACATCGTGCCCAAATGACACGTGTTTGGTGGACCCGGCAGGAGGCTACAACAGAGGGCGGGTCAAAAAGTTTTCTGGTGCCGCAGGTGCTATGGCGCTATCGCACGCTAACTGGAAAATCTCCATGGTGACATAGCGCCCGGTGGAGATGCTCGCGTCCGCGGGCGGGTCACATTGCTGAAAAAATATTGCGATAGTCAGATAAAGTTTGGCGGGCCAGAGAAAATAAACGGCGAGAACTTCAGACAAAATATTGGGCCCCATTACGTACCTCATTTGCCCTGTTGGAGGAGCCCGTGTCACGACAACGAATAAAAAAGAACCATGCACAGATAGGGACACGTCATCGGCTGGGCACTATGGTGCTATGGAAATTTAACCTCAATTTTCCCATAGCGACATGGCGCCTGGTCTACACATGGTCACCCTATGAGGCCAAGTCACAAGATTGCCCAATGGTGTTTCGATGGGCCAGTGAGGAACCGTCGCGTGTAACCAGGTTGGAGTCTCTATCAGTATGGTTGGCACAGTCAAGGTTTGCGATCTCCACCGTCAGATTTGATTGCATCAACAGATGGCGCCATCTCGCTATGGTGGAGATGTGCAGATATTATCATGACGACATAGCGCCCATCCGCCGTGTGGCCATTCTACGGATCAAGTCTCAGGTTCACCAACCGGATGATGCCATGTGTATATGTTAGGACACGGCAACTAGCAGGCCCAGTAGTTTCAGGAGGGATGGCAAGTGAAGTACGATGTCGCTCTGATCGTCAGATCTGCAAAGATCTACGGTTGGCGCTATCTCATCATCAAGAGTTGCCTGAACTTTAGCATCAGCGACATAGCGCCTGTGCGCCACGTGTCCTGGCGGGGCTGCATTTCATGCCATCAGAAGTAGATAGGGTGAGGTGACTGAAAAACTAATGGAGGGACACCACGTGTTAGCAGGCCTGGCAAATCAATAGGAACGAAGGGTTACAGAAGGTCAGGTTCTCCACCGTCAGATAAGAAAAGATCGACGGTAGGCACCATGTTGCCTTAGCAAAACTGCAAGATTTTTACCATGGCGACACCGCGCCTGATTGACCCGCGTCGGTGGGGTCAGGCCTCGTTGGATATCATTGAGGTGGCGCCGATTCAGATGGGGCCCAGTCACAGGAAAGAGAGTTCGCGGCGAATCAGAAACAACCAAGTGTGCCGAGTCAGAACACAGATGCGTCGAGGGGCCAATTTTCTTGATGCGATCAGCACATTGAGGGGTCGATTCTCCACCATTAGATCTGCAGGAATCTAGGGTCGGCGCTATCTCACCATGGAGGAACTACGCGGATTTTACAATAGCGAGTTAGCGCTCGGAAGACACGTGTCCTTGCGGTTCGGTTTTCAACGTGGCAATTAGCTGACGGCCAGCAGTTAGGTGATAAGGTGGCGCGGTTAGTTCGATGAAGGTGGTCAACCGCAGAAGGACTCTCCAAGTGGCAAGACAAAGGATTACAATTGGACCGCGTGGCCTAGTCGGCTTATAAGGAATTGGGTTGACTGATAGGCTTGGATGATTCATGAACCAAAATGCAGAGGCGATCGACGTATCTTGCGATCTGATCTTTGCGATCATTTCCGACCTACCAGGAATGAATGCAGGACATAAGGACACTCAACCCATCTGGTCGATCCATCTACCATGTCAGGGAATGTTGTGGCGCCATTTCTATCTTCTCCAGGCTCTTCTCAGAAAAAATGAGATTTCTCGGTATACAGGCCAGGATTTCAATCCAGATCCCCGATTGGATTCTCAAGACAGGAAGTTAATGCCAGTAGGTAAGAAGTGAATGTAACACGAAACTCTTCAGTTGTGCCTGATCTATAAAGGCAGTTTCGTGATCTGTTCTGAAGGTCGATTCTTCCTAATTTCCTCTGCTATTGCTTGCAGACTTGCAGTGTAAAACCCCTTTATCTCTGAGCCATGTAATAACCTATATCATCTCTTTCAGCCATTAGTGTGAATGTGCAATCACTTTGCCCCCCATTGGTGTATTGTTGAGATCAACGATTTGCATACTGTATCTATCTTCGGTCTATCGAATAATACATAAGTGAAATCTCCTTTTCCTAGTGTCATTCGGTTGGTTCCTTCTAATCTGCATGTGATTACTGATCGATATAAGTCTGGATGTGTATGACTTTTGTATGTTATTCTGGTTTTGTAGTATATATATGGGCAGGAATGAATCTGAACACTCTGTCTTGGTGTATCACCACCTTAGATTAGACTAGGTAGATTTGCTTTGACGCTCCCTTTCTCCCTTTCCCTTCTGAGAATAGATAGGTGCGCCCTGATAGTAAGAGGAAGCCGGCCTTCTCCGGAGACTCAACCTCGTAGTTCAAGTCCCACAGCTTGGAGGTTGTTTCTATGTTTCACTAGGTTGTCCTCATGCATAGGCCTTGGCCAAGGGTGCAAACCTATGTGACAATAGTTTTTGGCATGCTCGGTGGGACTAATATCAGAAGATTTCATGTCTAATGGTGTCAAAAGAAGAAAGAGCTTCTGAGATTAATGCTAAAGAAGTAGTGCTGGCTTCAGTATTCAAGCCTTCAAGAGGCTGATTCATCAAGTACTTGGCGACTCTGAGCATCAACAAATCTAGTTTCAGGCCAAAGTTGCAAAAATTCATGCCTAAAATTGAAACAAGGGCATCTTCTAGAGGTAATTTTCAATATTAAGAACTCTCACTTTCAAGTCCTAGAAGAAGGAGGGCTAGAACTTCATTATCACCAGTTAGAGGAGGAGTAACAATCAACATACCTGTGAGATCTGTCTCTACTCCTACTGTCCGAACTCAGCCTAGATTGCCATCAGCACTCATCAATAGAACACTTGTTTATATGGCACAGCCAAGAGTTCATCCTTTTGCCACCTTTAATGGTGGAATTCCTTTGTTTTTAGCCCAAAGACATGATATACCAGTAGCTGCACTAAAAAGCATACCTGATTTTACTGGTGAAACTTCTATTTCCCCCCTAGAGCATATCCAAGAGGTAGCAAATGTCTGCAATATTCATGGTATTACAGAAGATGATGTTGCTGTCAGACTCCTGGCCTCATCTTTAAAAGGAAAAGCATTACAGTGGTATAGAGGCTTAGCTCATGGTTCCATAACTGATTGGGATGGACTAGGAGTAGGATTGTGCAAACATTTTGAGGATAAGAGTGACTATTTGTCACTATTAGAGCAGCTGACTACAATAAAAAGAGCCCCCCATGAATGTATGACTGATTTTAATTACAGATTCCAAAAGACATGGGATAGAATACCTACTATAGTGAAACCTACCCCTGGTAATGCCTTCTTGCATTACCTTAGAGCTTTTAACAGTGATATTGCCACCACAATCCAAACTATGGGAGGAGATACATTACCTAATGTTTATGAGACAGCCATAAAAGCTGAATACATTCTAATACAAGGGGGAAAGTTGGCTCCAAGGCCTCCTATGCCTTTCTTTCCTGATGTTCCCAACCACCAACTAGCAGTAACCCCTCTCCCTACAATCTCTACATCGCAAGCCCTTACTCTAGTTCCCCAAGCTTCCACATCCTCAAATGGAATAGATGAACTCAAGGAAATGCTCTAAGGTCTAGTATTGAACGCAGAAAAAAGAGAAAAGACCCTGGATAAAAAATTACAAGAGCAGGGGAGGGAGTTGAAGGACCAAGGGAAGAGACTAGAGGATAGTTTTTCTCTAATACAAAAGATGAGTAACAAGGTGGTGGCCTTAGAAAGGTAGTAGGCCCAGGGTGGCAAGCCTCCCCAATTGCAATATCAGGCTCCAAGCAGTGGTAGGCCTCCTAATCAGTGGAATAGCTCTTTTGATTAGAATAGGTAGAATAGTCATGCTTCTGCTTCAAGCTCAAATCAGAACAAAGCTATGGTCCCTCAAAATAACTTGGCCCAAGACCAAGATTTTTGTCCCTCATGCAACTATTCTTATACCTACTGCCTATGTCAGAACGCAGAATCTTATTTGGCCCTAACTATCCAGGAGTCCACATTAAAGCAATCACACAAAGAAGATCATCCCAAGGAGGCCTCATGTGTTCAGAGGCAGGGTGATTGCTCTTTTATGAATCACCAAATAGAGGAACATTGTAATGTAAACAAGGACTCCGTTGCTCATAACACAAGAAGCAAGAAGAGAGCTATGGAACATGTTGCTCCTCCTTCTCCTCAACAGGCTTCAACTTCAAGTGTTATACCTAACACACAAACAGCAAATGAGCAGATGAACACTTCACAACAGCAAAAGCAAGGTCCAAGAAATGAGGATGCAAGTGATCCTTTTATTGCCCCATCTCAACCTCTTATAAGTGCAGCCCCCAAAGTTTCTACCAAAATTCCTAGTGCACCATTGAGTGTGGTAGAGCAAATGAAGAAGATCAATGTAAACATTTCCATGTGGGATGCTGTTGCTACCATACCAATGCAGAGGAAGATGTTGCAGCAAGAATTGGAAAGGATTGAGCCCAAGGATCGGTCATCTACCATGGAGAGTGCCACCAGTTTAGTACAACCAACAGGAGATGTGGAGGCAAATAAAAAGGTTAGACCTCCTCCATTTTATGTTTCTCTAATTATAGGGGGCAAATTAGTCCATAATTGCATGATAGATTCAGGGGCTAGCAGCTCAGTAATGCCTAGGTGTGTTTCTGATGCTTTAGGGATGAAATATGAGCCCATTGTTAGGGATGTGTTACAACTAGATGGGAGTACTGTCAAAACTGTAGGCATCCTTAGAAGTGTGGAAATGGCCCTACATGCATGCCCTGGTTGTACTGTGATTCAAGACATATCTGTTGCTGAGGTTAAGCCCTATTTTTCCATCTGTCTTTTGAGAGACTTCACTGCTCAAATTGGTGGATTCATATCTGCTGATTGGTCTTACATGTCATTTAAGACCAGATATGGGGACAATGCTTCAATAAGAGTAGAACCCCAAGCCCTTCACCACACTGAACCCTACACTCCTAACTTCATCAATATGAATTGCCCTATCCTAGAGGTGAACGAAAATAACATAGTAAACGAGCCTGTCACTTCCATAGCAGAGATTCCTGATTTCTTCTTGGATGAGTGGGCAAATGCATGTCAGTTTGAACCTATGTCGGAAACCCTTGAGACAGGCCTTAGTACATATTGCATAATAGAGAAGGAGCTTCAAGTTCCTGACCTTGTTAGGACTAATGATGACATAAATGGAGTATGGAGAATGTACTTTGATGGCTCAAGGAATAAAAATGGATCAGGGGCTGGTGTTATGTTGATCTCTCCTACACAAATAAGATACTACTTCTCCTTTAGGTTCCAATTCAGTTGTACCAATAATGTGGCCGAGTATGAATCCTTGATCCAAGGTCTCCTACTTGCCCAAAAGAGGGGAATTCAATCCTTGAAAGTATATGGGGATAGTGAGTTGGTAGTGAACCAAGTGAGAAATCAGAATATCACCAAAAATGGCCTACTCGAGTCTTATAAACATAGAGTCTGGGATTTTCTCGAGGGTTTCAATGCATTTAACATTCAGAGCATTCCTAGGAAAGAAAATAAACATGCTGATAGACTTGCAGCAGTGGGTGCATCTTATGATGTGCCAGGGATTCTTAAGGAAGAAAAGAAACAACAAATAAGGGTAGTGGTGAGGCCTACTGTTCCTGATAATAATACTCACTGGCAAGTGTTCGAGTCTGATGAGCAAATTGTGAGCTTCTTGCAGAATGAAGCAGAATTTTCAGAGAGAAGTCAGCTAAGACTACAAGATCAATATGGTGATCAGATCATTCATCTTAGTTCCAACAAGCTACCCAAGGGTCTCATTACCTTGGAGGGCGTCTTTAATCCTGATGATCAAACAAGAGGCAAAGGGTTGAATCTAGTTGTAGAAAAGGATGACCATGCCCCAGTTACTATTGCTGATGGAAAATCTCTTAACATGGGGAAGGTATGTTCTAAAGATGAGCAAGAAGATTTCATTCATCTATGTCATGAATTTAGTGATGTATTTGCTTGGACATATGATGATTTAAAAGGGTTTGACCCTAGTTTGTTTTAGCATACCATAGATTTAGTTGATAGGGTCAAACCAGTAAGGCAAAAACAAAGGCTAGTGAATCCCAAGATTGAATCTTTAATGAGGAAAGAACTATCCAAACTGATTGAGGCTAACATAATTTTTCCTATCAAACACTCATCATGGGTAGCTAACCTTGTCCCTGTGAGGAAGAAGAATGGAGAAATCAGATTGTGTGTGGACTTTAGGGATCTCAATCAGGCTTCCCTTAAAGATCACCATCCTCTCCCTTCTATGGAGCAAATTCTGTCCAAGGTCAGTGGGTCAAGGAGATTCTCTTTTCTTGATGGGTTTTCAGGTTATAATCAAGTACTGGTTAAAGAGTCTGATAGATACAAGACGATATTTACTACTAAATGGGGCACCTATGCTTATTGCAAAATGCCATTTGGATTAACAAATGCAGGTGCCACATTCCAAAAGGCAATGGAGGTAGCTTTCAGAAGATTAATTGACAAGTTTGTCTTGGTATACCTTGATGATATAATTGTGTATTCCAAGAATGTGGAAGATCATCTTGATCATTTGAGACAGGTATTTCTAAGATGTAGAGAGTTTGGGGTATCTCTCAACCCAGCCAAATGTGTCTTTGGTACAAACCAAGGAAAACTATTGGGACACATTGTATCTAAGGATGGATTGAGCGTTGATCCAGAAAGGACAAAAGCAATACTTGCCCTTCGTCTCCCTAAACACAAGAAAGGGATACAAAGTTTCCTTGGTAGGATAAATTTTGTAAGAAGGTTTATTCCTAATCTTGCCACCATGGTGAAACCCCTTACAACCATGCTCAAGAAAGATATGGTCTTCTCATGGACCAAGGAGGGGAAGGAGAGTTTTGAAAAGATCAAGGCAGCCATAGCATCGGCCCCTACCCTCATGAACCCAAAATTTGAGAAAGATTTCATCCTCTACACTTTAGGTGGTGAGTAAAGTATCTCTGCTGTCTTGACCCAAACAAATGACAGGAATGAGGAGCAGCCCATAGCCTTCTTTAGTGAAGGGCTTAAGGAATATGAAGATAAGTATAGCTTCGTTGAGAAGCAAGCCCTTGCAGTCATTAGAGCCTTGAAGAAGTTCAAACACCTCTTATCCCATAATAGGATCCATTTGTTGGTGCCCCATGCAAGTGTAAAAGACTTCCTGTTAAACAAAGATGTCAGTGAGAAGAGAGCTGGATGGATCACTAGGGTAATGGAATATGACGTTGACATTCAGATTACCAAATTGGTAAGAGGAAGAGGATTATGTAAAGAAATGTCAGATGAAGAAGTTGCCATGGTGATATCAGAGCAGCAGGAAGAAAGGTATACTGATGGTCCAAGGAGCTGGATAAATGACATGAAGAATTTCTTATTAGGGAATGGATACCCTCAGGGATTGGACAGAACTAAAAAACGACAATATAGACTACAATCCATTCCCTATGTTGTGATTGATGATATCCTATTCAGGAGGGATTTTAATGGGACCCTGTTGAGATGTGTTGAAGAGGATCAGGCTGAAAGGGTGATTAGAGAACTCCATGATGGCCCTGATGGTGGCCACTTCTCTGCCAGAACAACCGCTATGAAGATCATGAGGGTCGGATATTATTGGCCATCTCTATTCCATGATTGTTATGGGTATGTGAGGAAATGTGAGAAATGTGCTTTTTTCTGAGGCAAACAGAGACTTGCAGCTCTTCCTCTCCATCCTATTCAGGTGGATCAGCCCTTCACTCAGTGGGGGTTGGATTTTATAGGCCCCATTAATCCTCCATCTAGTGCAGGTCATAAATGGATCTTGGCTGCTACTGATTATTTCACTAGGTGGACAAAGGCAGTTGCCTTGAAGGATGCCACAGAGCCATCAGTTGTTGAATTCCTTGATGGAATTGTATCTAGATTTGGTACTCCTACTATCATCTCAGATAATGCCAAGTCTTTTGTTGGAACCCAAATTTGTGCATGGGCCATGAATCACAATATCTACCTGAGCACATCATCAAACTACTATCCTCAGGGTAATGGTTTGGCTGAATCTTCCAACAAGAATCTGATCAGAATTATTAAGAGGACAATAGAAGACAATCAGAGGACTTGGCACAAGAAATTAAGGACTTCTCTGTGGGCTGATAGGATAACACCCAAGAGATCTATTGGGAATTCACCTTTTGTGCTAGTATACGGTAGGGAAGCTAGACTCCCAATCTCATTGGAGTTCCCATCCTTGGAGTTGGCTCATCAGCTGGAACTGGTTGAAGATGATGCCATGTCAGTAAGAATGGCAGAACTAATTGAGTTGGAAGAAAAGAGAAAAAAAGCCATGAAAACTCTAGAGATTCACCAGCAACAGATGAAGAGGAATTTTGACAAGAAGGCAAGGGCCAGAATCTTCAGAGAGGGAGATTTAGTTCTCAAGTGGGACTCAGACAGAGCAAAACTAGGAAGGCACTCCAAATTTGACCCATTATGGAGTGGCCCTTATCTGATTTCCAGTTGCAAACAGGCCAACGCATTCCAACTAAGCAGGCCAAGTGGTAAGGTTCTACCCATTCTAGTCAATGGGATCTATCTGAAGCCCTATTTTTGAAGGGTTGTGAATCTATGTACATAGTTAACCTAGTTGCTTCCTGTTTGTTTCTATTTTGCAATAAGTGCACGAGCACATGGCTCTCTTTGTGAGCCATCTTTGACATATCTCATGCTACTAAGGTGGGTTAGGGTTCTTGCAGCTCTCAGCTTTGTGCCTCCTGGCCCTCTTTCGACTCCATAGCCCAATGGATCATTCTCAGGCACTGGTCATGCATCGAGCAGGCTCATGCCCCCTCCGAGTAGCCAGGAGTGTTACCTCTGGTTTTTTCGCCAAAAGGTTTAAATTCAAATCCGCAGCCTGTTCAACGGTTAGCCAAAAAATTGTTATTTAAATGCCCCGACTCGCCAAGTTTCTCTCTGTCAGATTTTAGATGGATCGAAAGTCGGCACGATCTCGTCATCAAGAGTTGCACGTGGGGTAGTGTTGGTGACATCATGCCTGAACGACACGTGTTTGGTGGGCTCGGTGGGAGGCTACAACGGAGGGTGGGTCAGAAAGTTTTCCGGCGCCGCAGGCGCTATGGTGCTATCGCACGCTAACCGAAAATTCTCCATGGCGACATAGCGCTCGACAGAGATGCTCGCGTCTGCGGGCGGGTCACGTTGCCAAAAAAATATTGCGACAGTCGGATAAAGTTTGGCGAGTGAAAGAAAATAAATGGCGAGAACTTCAGACAAAATATTGGGCCCCATTACGTACCTCATTTGCCCAGTTGGAGGAGCCTGTGTCACGGCAGCGAATAAAAAAGAACCATGCATAGATAGGGACACGTCATCAGCTAGGCGCTATGGCGCTATGGAAATTTAACCTCGATTTTCCCATAGCGACATGGCACCTGGTCAACACGTGGTCACCCTGTGAGGCCAAGTCGCAAGATTTCCCAGTGGTGTTTCGATGGGCCAGTGAGGAACCGCCGCATGTAACCAGGCTGGAGTCTCTATCAGTACGGTTGGCACAGTCAAGGTTTGCGATCTCCACCATCAGATTTGATTGCATCAATGGATGGTGCCATCTCGCTATGGCGGAGATGCGCAGATATTATCATGGCGACATAGCGCCCATCCGCCTCGTGGCCATTCTACGGATCAAGTCTCGGGTTCACCAATCAGATGATGCCATGTGTGTATGTTAGGACACGGCAACCAACGGGCCCAGTAGTTTCAGGAGGGATGGCGAGTGAAGTATGATGTCGCTCTAATCATCAGATCTGCAAAGATCTACGGTTGGCGCTATCTCGTCATCAGGAGCTGCCCAGACTTTAGCATCAGCGACATAGCGCCCGTGCGCCACGTGTCCTGGCGGGGCTGCATTTCATGCCATCAAAAGTAGATAGGGTGAGGTGACTGACAAACCAACGGAGGGACGCCACGTGTTAGCAGGCCCGACAAATCAATAGGAACAGAGGGTTATAGAAGGTCAGGTTCTCCACCGTCAGATGAGAAAAGATCGATGGTAGGCGCCATGTCGCCTTAGCAAAACTGCAAGATTTTTACCATGGCGACACCGCACCTGATTGACACGCATCGGTGGGGCCAGGCCTCGCTGGATATCATTGAGGCGGCGCTGATTCGGATGGGGCCCAGTCACAGGAAAGAGAGTCCATGGCGAATCAAAAACAACCAAGTGTGTTGAGTCAGAACACAGATGCGTCGAGGGGCCGATTTTCTTGATGCGATCAGCACATTGAGGGGTCGATTCTCCACCATCAGATCTACAGGAATCTAGGGTCGGCGCTATGTCGCCATGGAGGAACTGCGTGGATTTTACAATAGCGAGTTAGCGCTCGAAAGACACGTGTCCTCACATTTCAGTTTTCAACATGGCAATTAGCTGACGGCCAGCGGTTAGGTGATAAGGTGGCACGGTTAGTTCGATGAAGGCGGTCAACCGCGGAAGGACTCTCCAAGTGGCAAGACAAATGATTACAATTGGCCCACGTGGCCTAGTCGGCTTATAAGGAATCAGGTCGACTGATAGGCTTGGATGATTCATGAACCAAAATGCAGAGGCGATCGACGTATCTTGCGATCTGATCTTCGTGATCATTTCTGACCTACCAGGAATGAATGCAGGACATAAGGACACTCCACCCATCCGGTCGATCCATCTACCATGTCAAGGAATATTGTGGCACCGTTTCTATCTTCTCCAGGCTCTTCTCAGAAAAAATGAGATTTCTCGGTATGTAGGCCAGGTTTTTAATCCAGATCCCTGATTGGATTCTCAAGACAGGAAGTTAATGCCAGTAGGTAAGAAGTGAATGTAACACGGAAATCTTCAGTTGTGCCTGATCTATAAAGGTAGTTTCTTGATATGTTCTGAAGTTTGATTCTTCCTGATTTCCTCTGCTACTGCTTGCAGACTTGCAGTTTAAAACCCCTTTATCTCTGAGCCATATAATAACCTGTATCATCTCTTTCAGCCATCAGTGTGAATGTGCAATCACTTTGCCTCCCATTGGTGTATTGTTGAGATCAACGATCTGCATACTGTATCTATCTTCGGTCTATCGAATAATCCATAAGTGAAATCTCCTTTTCCTAGTGTCATTCGGTTGGTTCCTTCTGATCTGCGTGTGATTACTGATCGATATAAGTCTGGATGTGTATGACTTTTGTATGTTATTCTGGTTTTGTAGTATATATATGGGCAGGAATGAATCTGAACACTCTGTCTTGGTGCATCACCGCCTTAGATTAGACTAGGTAGATTTTCTTTGATGCTCCCTTTCTCCCTTTCCCTTCTGAGAATAGATAGGTGCACCCTGATAGTAAGAGGAAGCCGGCCTTCTTCGAAGACTTAACCTCGTAGTTCAAGTCCCACAGCTTGGAGGTTGTTTCCATGTTTTACTAGGTTGTCCTTGTGCATAGGCCCTGGACAAGGGTGCAAACCTATGTGACAATAGATACTCATGCACAATAACACTAGATATGTTAACTAGGGAAACCCTTGATTAGAGGGAAAAATCTGATGGGGATGGTACCCACAAGATGATGTACTAATATGAATATTCCTTGTTAGAGGATGGACCCTATTAGGAGTCTATAACAGCATTTGCTACATATCAATCCCCTTTAGGAGATTCCAACCCTCTTGGGAGTTGTACAAGTCATATAGACTCACTTTCCAAATAGCTTAAGGTGCAAGATCAATGAACCCACTATCCAAATGATCTTTGTATTATTCCTTGTAGAATACTAGAAACGAATAGTACTAATGGGTGGTTCATAAGGAATGACACTTGGTGAAGCTTTTGCAAATTGGATTGCAAGCTTTGAGTTTAACCATGGAGGAAACTCTATAGTTAAGCATGCTCAAGCTATAGTAGTATTGGGATGGGTGACCTCCCAAGAAGTCTTGGTGTTTCACCCCTGTGAGCATCACCTAGATCTAATGGGTGCTAAGTGTTCCATTTATTCTCATGAGAGATAGATTCATGTTGAATCACTACTCATGAAACATAGGTCAATGAGTTTGACTGAAAAATCACATAGGTAAATCTTGATAGCAATATCAAAATTTGACTTGCTGTGGAAATTTATCTCCTACTTATCAATTGATGAGCTTAAGGGGATTTGTAATGGATGGATCATAAGGCACAACACTTGGTGAAGGTTTTGCAAATGGGGTTGCAAGCTTTGGGTTTAACCATGGAGGAAATTCTATAGTTAAGCATGCTCAGGCTAGAGTCGTATTGGGATGGGTGACCTCCAGGGAAGTCTTGCTGCTTCACCCCCGTGAGCATCACCTAGATCCAATGAGTGCTAAGTGTTCCATTTATTCTCATGAGAGATGGATTCATGTTGAATCACTACTCATGAAACATGGGTCAATGAATTTGACTCAAAAATTACATAGTTAAATCTTGATAGCAATATCACAACACTATTAAATACCAAATACAAGGAGTCCTCAATGACTTAGCTCATCAAATATACTCCCCCATACATGAAGCATCAACATTTAGTCTAGCCTAACAATAGTGCTCTGTACTACTAGACTGATGAAATCTTTGCATCATCTATTTAGAAGTAGGTAGGGGCATAACCCCAAGCATACCTCTCAAGTACCCAAATGTATCTTTAGGTAAGGGCCTCATAAAGATATCTATAATCTGATCTTTAGTACTCACATACTCCAATCTCATCTCTTTTTTTTTTGCCTTTTCTTTCAAAACATGATACTTGATAGATATATGCTTAGTCTTATAATGCAATATAGCATTCTTAGACATACTTACTCTAGTTGTGTTATCATAGTATATGATAATAGGTTCTAAAAATTCTATCCCAATGTCCTTCAACATCTACTTCATCCACATAACTTGATTGTAATTATTTGCTATTGCTACATATTCTACCTCAGCTATACTATTTGAGATACAACCTTATTTCTTTCTTAGCTAAGAAACCAATCTTCCTCCTAGAAAAAATGCTCCACCACTAGTGCTCTTTCTATCATCCATACTGCCTGTACAATCTGCATCAATATAAGCACATAGAGTGAAATCACTTGATCTATCATACCATATTCCATACTCAGATGTTCCCTTCCAATATCTAAATATTATTTTTACTGTTGAATAATGATACTCCTTAGGATCAACTTGAAATCTAGCTACAATCCTAACTGCATTTTCTATATTTTTTCTAGAGTGAGTCACATATTTTAAACCTCCAATCATGGATCTTTAATTTTTCTACTCATTTGTAGGTGTCTCATCCTTGCTAGATAACTTGTGACCAGCTATCATAGGTGTACCAAAAAGCTTACAACTTTTCAATCCAAACATCTTCAACAAATATTTCAAGTACTTAGCTTGTGAAATAAAAATGCCATCACTATTATACATAATCTGTAAACCTAGGAAAAATTTCATTTCTCCTATCATAATCTTTTCAAAATCATTCTTCATTTCTTTAGAAAACTTATCACTCGCTTCATCATTACCTCCAAATACTATGTCATCAACAAATATTACTATTATCAAAAAACCATTCTCAAATTCTCTCAAATATAAGCTACTATTTGTCATCCCTTTAACAAATCCAAGATTTTCCAAATGCTTATCCAACCTTGCATACTAAGTTCAAGGTTCTTGCTTTAGACCATATAGAGCTTTCTTTAGTCTGCATACCATATCTATTTCTTTTATCAAAGGGAAAAGTTCAGGCTGCTTAATGCATACCTCTTCTAGGAACTATCTTCACCTTGTTCATTCATCTTGTTTTTGAATACCCATTTGGTTCCTATAACATTCTTGTCTTTGGGTCTAGGAACTAACTCTCATGTTTCATTCTTCACAATTTGATCTAGTTCTTCCTTCATTGCTCGAATCTAATGATTTCCTTTACATGCTTCATCTGTACTCTTAGACTCAACTTGATAAATCAGATATACTTCCTCATTAACTCTATTTCTTGTCATCACACCTTTGTCTTTTCTTCCAATTATCTTCTCTGGTGGGTGATTCTTGGTCATGTTCCTATCAGAGGTAGGAGCTTCTATCTCAACTCTTATCTCATCTCTTGATTCAGATCTCTATTCTTCTCTTTTCTCAATATTTGTACATCATTCTACGGATCATTGTTAATCTCAAGGAAAACTTCAACATTCTTTCTAACAATTCTAGTATTATGTTCTTCTTCATCAGAATTGTAATCTAACATCTTATCTTTAGTTTAAAACTTTTCATCAATATTTACATTTTTGCATACAACTATTATCTTGGTTCTATGATTAAAACATCTGTATGCTTTTCTTTTCAATGAATAACCAAGAAGCATACCTTCATCACTTCTTGGATCAAACTTACCAATATTATCATCTCTCTTAATGTAACTTTTAATTCTAAATATTTTGAAGTACTTAATTGATGGTGAATGACCAAACCACAATTCATAAGGGGTTTTATTCATACCTTTCTCGATCTGTGCTCTATTCATAGTGTATATTGTTGTATTGACTACTTCTCTCCAATTTTATTTTGATACATCATTCTCAAATAACATTTCTCTTGTTTCTTAATAAACTAATGTATTTCTTCTTTCTACAATCCCATTATGCTTAGGAGTCTTGGGTGAAGATAATTGTCTCTTAAATCCATTATCTTCACAACACATTAAACTATCCTCCTCCATCTAATCTCAAACACTTTATCTTAACACCAAATTCATTCTCAACTCTATTCTTGAATATCTTAAAATCCTCAAATACTTTAGAATTTTCTTTAAGAAATTCTACCCACACCATTCTAGGAAAATCATCAATAAAACTATAAAATATCTTTCACCATAGAATCCTCTTGTTCTGGTAGGACCACTCAAATCTATGTGAAAAATTTCCAGCTTCTTTGTAGTAATGAACTTCTTGTTGGGAAATAATACCTGCTCATTAGCCAAAATACATTCTTTGCAAACACTGTTAGTAGGCTTTATTATCTTAGGCAAGTCTCTAACTGCAAACATTGTACTAACCTCCACAATATTATCAAAGTTTATATGATGAAATCTCCTATGCCATAACCAACTGTTATCCACTTTTGCAACCAAACATGTCATTTCAATGGGATTCAACTGAAATACATTACATCCAGATCTTGTTCTAATACAAATCATCTTACCATCTTTATCCTTGATAGTGCAAGTATTTTCTGTGAATCAAAATTGATACCATTTGTCCACCAATTGTCCAACACTCAAAAAATTATGATTTAATCCATCATCAATGATAGTCTTTCCATCTAAAGTAATGGATCGTATTACTGTAATGTGACAAGTTGCATTTTTACCAACTCTAATAATACCTCCATTGTGATTCCTAAATTAAACAAACTTATTCATATCACCACTCATGTGATGTGAAGATCCACTATCTATTATCCAATCATATTTTTTTTCAACTTGGGAAATTAGAGCTTTTTCTTCTCTATTTTCTTTATTAAGACCATCTTACTTAATAGCTACAAATCCATGTTCATCATCACTTTCACTCTAAATTTTTTCATCAGATTCCTCTTCTTCATTAGCATACAAATAATTCCTAGGTCTCATAGGTTTAAACTTTCCCATATAATTTTTCTCTCTCTTAGGAAATTTAGATGCATCATGACCATACTCATTACAAGTCCAACATTTAAATATATTCTTACCATTTGGTTCTCTTCTCATAAGAAGGGCTATACCTTCTTCAAATTTTCTTATCTTCATCAGATTTGGTTCTATTGCTGCTAGCATAATCTCCATGTGTGCTCATGCCATTCCTATTATCTGTTTAATACCAACCTCACCAACCCTAAATACTTTCAATGTACCAATAAGCTCTGTAGTAGAAATTTCTTGCATCCTAGTCTTATCCCTTTTTTCAATGGACCAAATAACAAGAACCTGATGATCATCACTAAATTTGACTCCTCTATGAGCCTGTAATACCTCTTCTTCAATTTTAAATTAGACATCCTTTTGCTTCCTTACTAAATCAAAAACCATGGTGTTCACTATATCCCATTCTAGCAAAATAAGGACTCCTGACTGTCTAATTAATTGCCTACTCATCTCAGGGGTAAATTGAGAAAAATCATTCAAAAATTTATACTTTACCTCTTCCTTAATAGTAGACTCCGATTTATTAGGTTGTTCTGCCTTTATCTTTTCAAAAGTTTTCTCAAAATTTCCTATGTTTAGCCTCCATAAAAATTGAGCAAATGCCCTAGATTTCAAAAAAAAAATCATTATTAATAAACCTTTCTAAGGCTTCGACAATTATTGGATCAATTTCCTTACCTTGGTAATCAACAATAGTTAAATCCAAGGAAGGTGTAGGTGGTTCTAGTGACTCCCCAATCTCCAAATCTATTGAGGCAAAAATTACATCTCCCTCTCCATCGATTTGTCTAAACTTCTCTCTTAGAGATGTTTCATCATCAATTCTAATTGGAGACTAGCTTGGGGAATATTGCTCCATTTGAGAAGAAGAGCCTTGCTCTAATTTTTGTCCTTTTAGAGCATTGGTTGTAGGTGGGATTTCTGGCCTTGGCCTTTGCCATAGGGGAACCTGTTGCACATTTTTAACCATTACATTACCTACTCTTTTCTACAAAGTATACTGACCCGGAGACACCATATTTCTACTGTTTATTCTCCTCTGCACCTCTATAGCCTTTTCTGGATAAGCCTTGGCATACGTATCCTTCTTCTGATTCATGGCTTATATTATCACATCAAAATTATTCATCAATGCCTACATCTTGGCTCTCTAGTATTTCTTTTCTTTCAATGGATCATAATGGAGGTCAAAAGCATTAATGAATTCTAGGGTTTTTCTAAATACTATCCATTTCTTTTTTCTGAATTCTTGTTCTTGCAAAGTAAAAACATTTCTAATCACATCCTCTGGATAATAAACTTGTTGTACCATACAAGAAGCTTTTATTTTCTCTCTTAAGGGGTCATAGAATCCTTCAAGATCAACAAACCTGGCATGAGATTTTGCCATTTTATATCTATCTAAGAAAAAATTTAAATGCTTCCACCCTTTCCTTACAAAGACAAAATCATGTGATGCAGTAAAAATTGGAAAAAATGTGCCTTTCTTAGGTAACTCCCTCTCATCTATAGTGCCTACTTTCCATAATAGCTTAGCTATTCCTATCTTGAAAGGCACATGAAATGGTAGCACATGAGGCTTTCCCAGAAAGCCATATACTCTTATTACTATTGAAACATTATAGGGAATTATATCCACCCAATTATGGCTAACCAGTAGCCCTTTTGCATGGTCCTTGGGTCTGACCAATTCTAACAGTGCTTGTGGAAATCTAGGGCTATATCCTCTCAAAAGAAATCTAAACTTTGATTCAAAATATCTATCAAACCTCACATAACTGGCATCTGTGGCTTCAGAGGTCATATCCACACACCCCAACTATACTAGATTCCTCTCTCCATTCCTAGTTGTTTCCAGCTCCATACCCTTAGAAAAGAAGGCAAGTCCCTAATACAAACATACATACATGAGTAATGAACACCAATAGAAAAGTTTATCCACTTTTCCCCATGCTATCCCAACCAAACTATTGTGAATCTCCTTTGGAAGAAAAGTAGCAAAATCTAGAATAGCGCTCATCCCAAATTGAAGAGTTTGAGCCATTATGAGGACAATTGAGTCTAGGATTTGTTCGCCTTCATCCATTCCAAAAATCTTAGAAAGAGTAATATAATGCTTGAGCCCTAGGGTTAAAATGTCCATACGCCATTGTTGAAAAGGTGCTTGGACTTCAACTGGCTTTAATGGAGTATTACCCAAGAATTTCAATTTTCTAGCTAATCTTTGGCATGCATCACATTTTCTAATCATGATTTGAGCATCCTTCAAAAGAGAGGGCCACCAGAATCCTACTCTCATCACCTTATGTGTAGTAGTCTTACCCATACAGTGTCCTCCACAAACTCCAGCATTCATTTAATTTAAAACTTCTTTTTCCTTTTCTTGATCAATGCATTTCAGTAACACCTACTCAAAATTTCTCCACTGGGTAAAAGCATAGATCTGTGTCACCGTTTGTGATACCAAAACCTGTTTTGGTCAAATCTTATTTCTCTATCAAAACTCAATTTTTTTCAAAAACTAAAAATACCCTTTTATAGATCTTAGATTCAATATCATCATTATATAAATTTTTTAGTATTTTTATTAGTTATAATATGTTATAATCTCAAAGTATTATAAGTCGATATTTCAACATTTCAAAAGATGCTCCCTCAAAAAAGGAAAAAAATAGTAAATCATATCAAAAAAGTTAAAAAATTATATTTATCTTTAGAGGAGAGAATCCTCTTCACAAATATGTAATTTTTTTTCAAGAAGGTATAGATTTGATAGGAAAGTTTTGATGGGAGGAAAAAACTATTGGATTCTGATAAGGTCAAACTTGAGTAGTTATAACAAATAAAATATACATCAAAAATAGTTATTTCTTTTTTTGTGCACTAGATATATGTGTAATCTATAAGATATTTTCAAATAAGAACAAAAAAAGATGATTTGCATATACTTGTTTGACGGGAACTACACCCTATATTTTTTACAGTTAAAAAAGGGACTTCAAAATAAAATAAAATGAATAAATTCCTACTCAAAAAAATTATAAAAATTATAGGCATAAAATTCATCCAATTCTACACATTTCATCAGTTTACATCATCTTCATATTTTAAACACCAATACCATTTCTTTTGTCACTAATTTTGACCTATCACATTCTGATATCACATTTCTTTATAAAAGGTGACACAGGTTCGTGCTTTTACCCCACCACAAATTACCTTTAACATTTATTTATCTAATGGCTTGTAATTTAGTACTCCTCTTTTCATGTTTAGTCAAATGGGAAGGAGCTTCCATATGTTGAAGATAATAGATAACATTAGCATACTGGTCACAATGATCCATGTCACACAAGTTAGATTTGAGATCATCAACTACCACATTTATCTGATTTGCATCCAAATTAGATTCATTCATGAGTTTAGCCAAACCTTGACCTCTTACCAACTTGGTTATTTGTATTTCAATATTAAATTTTTGGATCCTATTGGTCCATCTACATCTTCTCCCTGACACTTCCTGCTGAGAAAATGTGTCTTTGACACCAGGACTAGGCACAAATGCAATGATAATAGCACCTATCAAGTAGCATCTAAAAGCCTTAACAACCTTTACTAAAGCATATGCTTGTTTTTCATTTATCTCATATTTTAATTCAGTAGGATATAGTGACTTACTGAAAAAAGAAATGGGTTGTTCATATCCTTCTTCATTCTTTTGCAACAAGATTGTGGCTACAATGTGAAAGGATGCAAAAGAAAAAATATGCATAGGATTTGTATAGTTTGGGGATTGAGGACTGGGGCATTTTTTATGGCAGTCTTAATATCTTGAAATGACTATGAAGGTTCTCCATTCCAAACAACAGTAGCTACTTTTTTGAGCATTTTAGAAATAGGTCTACTAATTTCAGCAAAGTTTGTAACAAATATTTTGAGAATATTAACTTGCCCAAAGAAAGATTGTATTCCTTTCACATTTTTGGGCTTAGGCACCTTATCAATCACTGCCACTCTTTCAAGGTCTATCTTCACAACATCTTTAGACCCTATATGTCCTAGCAATCTTCCTTCTGTCACCCCAAATGTACATTTCTTTGGGTTCAATGATACTCTGTATTCCAAAGCTTTGATAAAAAATTTCTCCAAATGTCTACAGTGATCCTCAGCCTTCTTAGAATAATCTCTAAGATCATCTTGATATACAACAATAAATTTGTTGATATAATCATGAAATGCCACATCCATGGCTCTTTGAAAAGTAGCTTCTACATTAATCAAGCCAAATGGCATGCTTACATATACATAGGTTCCCCATGGGGTTGTGAAGGCTGTCTTAAATTGTTCATTTTCCTTTAGCAGAACTTGATTGTACCTAGAGAAACCATCCATCATGGACATTACCTTAGAACTAGTTACTTGCTGCAACATGGCTTCCATATTTGGTAATCCATAATTATCATTCAAGGATGCAATGTTCAAATTTCTTAAATCCTCACATAATCTTATGTCTCTAGTTTTATTTCTAACATGTACCAAATTTGAAACCTAGGTGGAATGTTTAATTGGTTTGATTATCCACCCATCCCTTAATTTCATCAATTCTTCTTGCATTTTGGGAGCCAGGGTAAAGTTTACTGGTCTTTGCTTCTGTCTAAAATGTTTTACATTATCCTTTAGTGGTATGAAATATTGGAACAAATCTTCCCTATAAGCCTTAAGGTAATCATATGACCATGCAAAGGCAAGTCTATACTTCCTAAGCAAGTCAATCAATGGTTTTCTAATTTCAACAGGTAGATTTTGGCCAATATAAACTTTCTTGGGAGCTTCATCAGTACCAAGGTTTATCTCTTCTAATTCACGAGGCTTAGGGTCCTTAATTCTTGCTTTGACTCTATGTTGATTATCAAAAATACTTTCCAAAACCACTAACCCCTTAGTCACCTTGTTGGTTTTCAACTGCATAATCTCCTGGCTAGAAATGGTTTCCTTACCATCTATGGTTTCAATTAAATCAATGCCATCCATTTCTCGACCATGGTATTTATCTTTATTTAACAAAAAATTTATAATGTCTTTGTTATCTTCAAAAACTTGCCAATTTTCAATATTATCAGGTATTGAAGGTCTACTTTGTACCTCAATTTGAGAGATTCCTGCAAATGATATCTCCTTAGGTTTGATTACTACATTTACTAATAAAATTTCCATCTTATTTTGACTTCTGTCTCTCCATTAGATAATAAATGCATCAAAAAACTCTATCTAATCCCAAACTGCATTTCTCTATTGTTTCAACCGTTTATTTTTAGAGGCATAAGTTTACCTTATCTATGAAATGACTAGTTCAAAATCACCTATAAAAATGTAGTTTCTTGATTCCGTGATGGGTACCAACTTTCAATCCTAACAACAAGGCCTCATACTCTGCTATGTT
This sequence comes from Cupressus sempervirens, assembly GCA_028749045.1. NCBI lineage: Eukaryota > Viridiplantae > Streptophyta > Pinopsida > Cupressales > Cupressaceae > Cupressus > Cupressus sempervirens. The sequence goes on along the minus strand of CM053788.1, from coordinate 36,364,655 downwards.
ATTTGTACAAGAAAACTTTAAAGTGAATGAGTATCTAAAAGTATTTTTCTCAAGCGAAACAAAAACTACCCCTGCCCCTGAACCTTCTTTTGAACTGGCCCCATCAAAAAACATTGTGCATAATATTGGTGAGTCCATACAACACTCAACTTCATGTTCAATTATAGCAGGCAATTTTTCAACTTCTTGTATAATCAATTCTTCTCTGAATCCATTGACACTAGTGTCCAAGAAACAAGTTGAATCTCTGTCAATTTCCTCCCCTAAAAGGTGACTGAACCTTGGCTCTTTGTCCACTTTGACAGCCTTATCTCCTATATGAAAAGTTGCATAAGTCAAATCACACTCTAGGCTTCCTCCCATAGCAGCACTCCATTTTCTAGAGAGCAACATTCCATAATGTGGAGGAATATCAACTACAAGGATTGACATAGTCGGCTCAATCTCAGGGTATGCAACTAATATAAATGGTAAGGTAGTGATAGTCCCTATGACTGGAACTTCCCTAGCATCCATACCTCTACATCTACCTTGCTTAGTGTCTACTTTTAGACCTAATGCTTCCATTATCTTGAAGGGCATGATGGTATTAGAGGCTCCTGAATCTATCATGCAATTGTTTAGGGTATTTCTATTTATGATCAGACTAAGTAAAAATGAGTCAATATCGTCTATATATGCCACTAAGAAATCATCTAAAAACATTTGGGGAATCTGAGATATGACACCACTATCCTCTACTACTAATGGGGTTTGTTGGATAACACTTTGTTCTACAACAATATTGTTGTTTCCTATCCCTCCCAACCATGATAAAGCTTTCTTTTATGATCTTCAATTCTAAGAAGTTTAGACAAAGGCACTTTTATAGTTATTTGAGACAACATGGATATCATATCAATAGGTTTAACAATAGTGGGTTTTACAAGAATACGTGGAGTTGAAGTCTTTTGAATAGCAGGCACCACTATTTTCTTGATAGTATTAGGTCCTAATTTCTTTGCTTGCATAGTTGCTTTTGCTATCTCATGAGCTTGGAATTGCACTTTCTTCTTGGGTTCCCATTTCTTAGTTTTAACATCTTTAGCCTTGATAGTCTCTGTATTAGCTTTCTTATTTTCATCTTTCATCTTATGTGTGATATCTTTTATGAATGTACCAGAGGGCTTCCCAATTTCATTGTTAACTATTCTATTACTCAAATTATAATTGCTATGCACTTGGGAAATCATTTATCCAGTGATCTTGTAAATTTCTTCTTTGGAAGGCATTCTTAAACTTACATGACCCACTTCAGAAGATGTAACACATACCTGATCTTCACCATAGCTTTCCTTATCTAAGAAAAATTGTTGATGGTGTAATTAATAAGCAATTATCTAACTGGTAATATCATTCTCATGTTCTTCAGAATCAGAATCTATAAAATCATCACACATGTTTACCATATTACAACTTATATCATCATGGCTTTTTTCTTCATTTTTTTCTTCAAGTTGCACACCTTGATCTGGGGCAAATGATTGAGAAACAACACAATAATCAGAAGAATGAGGTGATTGACATACAATGCACCATGGTACATCATCATTCATATTTATAGTGTTCCTTTGTAGGGGGTTTGGGGTACCCTTATCCTTCACGTTTTGTGTTTGGTTAGGAACTAGCTTACCATCTTTCCACTGGGTTGTATAGGGGTAATTATGCATTCTAGGTTGTCTATTGAAATTGCTATTATTCACATGGGCTTTCTCAACAACATTTGGCTTGTTGAAACTAGTGGGATTCATCTTCTTTAGTAATTCCAACACCTTACCTATTGTAGGTTCTTCTGGCTTTTTTCCTATAGGAGTTTTATCACCCTCCCTTTTGTTACTATTCTTGGGATTGAAAAGCTTTGGGTAATCTCTTCTACCCATATTTCCAGATGCTTTCCTATCATTCTCAATATTTACTACAACCTTATAGGATCTTTATCTCTCAATTGATAAGCCATTTTGCTATCAAATGCATTAAAATATGTTGTGAGATAAACATGCTCATTCAACCTCATAACTTGAAATAGTTTGTACATACCTTTCTAGAACCTAACATTGTAATCGAATGTGGACTCATTAGGATTCTTCTTGATGTTATTAAATTCATTTAACATGAATCCTAAATTAGTGTTTTTTCCATATTTTTGTTTAAATCATTTCTCCAAGTCACTCCATAAGGTGATACTATCATCAGGCAACCTTCTGAACCAATCCCTTGCATCCTTAGTTAGTGAATGGACAAACAACTTGATGACCACATCTTCATGTTCTACTTCATAACATTTAACATGCCTATGAAAAATCTCAAATGTTCTTCACAAGTAACAACATTATTTCCAGAAAACTCAACCACTTTATCTCTTAAATCAAAAGATATGGGATGTGGACGTGGAGCACTAGGAATACCTGCAAATGATATATGTCTATACTTTTCCATGTGTATAGGTTTCTTTTGTAAATAAGGAAAATTTGAGGTACTTGCCATATTAGCTTGGTTTAGAGGAACATTTTGGGATTGTTGAGGTTGGACAACAAGGGCTTGAGCATAAGTGGTGGATGATGAGGTAGGAGCAAACTGAGATATTCCTTGAACTGAGACTACTGGTCCACAAGAAGGTACATAAACTAAGGCTGGGGTGGGTAAATTTTTCCATGAGGCTAATGTAGAATTAGTATTAAGGAACTGGATTTTTCTCCTAGTTTCTATAGCTTGAGCTTCATTTTCCACCTTGTCAAGTTCTTTTGCAAGATCTTCCTTCTCTTTTCTAGCCTTCTCCATATCTAGATCTAATTTTGACATGGAGGGTTTTATGGGTTTTCTTGGTTGAGCTTGCGATTCATTTATTTGGAATCCTATAGCTTTACCCTTTTCTTTGTCTGTAGCTTTCACAATGGGTTCTATAGGATTTACTTGAATAGGCTTATAGTCTTGGACTTGAGCAATAAATGGTTCTTGCTTTTGATTCAGGCATTGTTCTTGTTCTTGAACTTGAGCTCTTGAACTATCTATGTCTCCAAAAAGATCAGTATGGAGAGTCATAGTTTTTTCTTCTAATTTTTTATTCTGCTCCTTCAAGGCAACCATCCTTCTTAGCAAAGAATATCTTTCTATTATGGCATCCAAGGTGTCTTGCTCCTTCTCTTTTCCAAGACAAATGTATTTATCTTCTTCCTCAGTAACCCATTTCTTCAAAAATCCTATCTCTGATTGTAATTCTTTAGGATCTACAGCAGTAGCTTTGAAATTAGCAGGGTCATCTAGATCTATTAGGTTAGATTCTGTGTATGAGGCCACCTTAGGGTTAAAAGGATCTCCAAATGAGTTGTTGATTCATAATCATTGATTCATGTCAGCTATCAACCTAGGTCTAGGAGATATATTTCCTACTGGTGACATATCTTTATCTTGATATGTTCTTTCATCTAGTACTGGGGTACTAAAAATGCCTCCTAAGAGTCTCGTGGTTTCTAATTCAAAACTGAGTGAGGAAGACTCTCTCCCTAATACTGGTTGATACTGTGAATTGATAGATACACTATCTCTGGGTTTCTATATGGGGTTTGGATCTATCCTTTTCTTATTTAGGTTCTTCCTACCACCTTTTGATAAATCAGTATACATCGGTTCAACAGGATGAGTTCTTGTGTAAGCTGTTGTGTTTCTCCTTTTTTCAGCCATACTCACTATTTATAAAATTACCTCTAGCTTCAAAACCTTGACTCAGTTGCCACCCTATTCTTGGGAAAATACAAAATGACAATTATTCCTGACTCCTAGGAAAAAATACACAAATGGAAATCGAAATATCCGACATAGATGGACCAATCATTGAGATCATATGACTACAACTCTTTTCTTGTTAGATAAAACACTTGGATAGGCTGGATACGTTAGTGCATCTCTATGGCATTTGGGTTTTTCTTCCTTCTTTTTTAAATTCTCCAAGTTTGTCACTAAGGAAACCTCTTAAAACCCATGAGCAGTACTAAACAGTCTGACACACACGTACACAATAGGACCAAAGAAAATTGTAGTTCTTTTCATACAAATGTTGTAGAACTCCCTAGTAGAGTTGCCATTTTGTTGGTGTTTTAAAACTATTGAATCAACAAAATGCTCAATACCAAAATGATATCACTCACACAATCTAAGGATTAGCCAAATCCTATTAACAATTATATGTGCAAACCATTTGAACCCAACTTCAACAAAACCAAGGGTTGTTTTCTACTCTTTAGGCTCTACAAAACTAGGGTGGGTATACGTAGGAATGATTCAAGACTGGGAAACACTGTATGAGAATTATTTTAGTTTCATTCTGATTCTCATCTCAAATTCTCATATACATGCATAATTCTTGACAATTTGATAAACACATCCCATATAATAGATCTGGCCAAAATTCTTCTATAGATTTGCATGTGTTCTCAGCAATAGTGGCTAACTGAAGCTAAAACATTCCATGCAAACAAGTACCGGCCAACTTTGAAGATCTTTAGGAAATAAAAGTAAAATTGATTATAGTTCTTCATTTAAAAATCGTTTATGACATATTTCTCTTCCATCTGAATCAATTTGACCAATGCCTAATCCATTAGGGTTCAGAGTCTACTACAAATCAATAGATCTAATCTATTTCCTTACTACAAATATTATCAGCAATTTTTATTAGAATTCATCATTCAAAAAATCCTTCCTACTACTGTAGCAACCTTATCAAATTCATCAATGCTTTTACTTAATCCATTGAACTAATAGCAGCGGTGAATAGATATACAACTTAATTGGATTGCAATCAATTTCACAAGCCTTTACTCATACAATATCAAGATGACCAAGTAACTAAAAGGAGACAAAATTCAGAAAGAACTGATATGGGGAAAGCTCATAATTTGTATTCATTTTCTTTGAAAATTGTATACATTCGTAGTAAACTCAGAATGACCTTAGGAAAAACATAGAGATCATTTTATATTAATGTATTCTCAGGAACTAATAGAGATAATACATCATAAAACTTGCTTGAAACATTGGACCGAAAACAAACTAAGTATATCACTTAAGCATTAGAAAATCGTACCATTCTCTAGCTCTGGAATCTCACTTATATAGTGTGAGATGCAACAAGCTTCAGGCTAAGAGAAATTGACAGGTGTCATTTACAAGAGATAGTTACATACACCTATCACAAAATAATAAAACATGAGTAGTAGAAAGACTTATACATCAAACATTCCTTTTGTGAGTACTTTTCTGTTACATCCCTTGGAATCAGCAAAGTACAATGATTTGATGCTTCTATCAATTTGATTCCTCAGAATAAGTGACCATGAGGCTTGAAAGTGATGTGTCCTCTTCAGTTACTTCCAAGTTTACTTTAACTTGGGGATTTTCTCTATCTTCATCATCAACTGTTAAAGTAACAGTTACACTTGGATGATCCCACAATAATGGGTTCCACTTTAGTGGGACGAACAAACATAGAAAAGTTGGAAATTTTTTGGAATTCAATACACCATATGTTCAAGCGAACTTCATAGACATGTTCGTTTGAACATGTTAGTGGCTTTGAAGGCATGTTCGCGCAAACATGCGTATGTCATATGTTCACGCGAACATGTATCACGTTGATTTCCGGTGGCTTAAAACTCTTTTTTAACTTTTCCCTTTCCCAATTCATTTTCACGGTGAGTACTATTCATTTCGAGCATTGGGGTGAACATGTGATTTATGCTACCTCTGTCACTATCATCCTGTCACTTTCATTCTGATTCTCATCATCGGGTATGTCAAAATATTATTAATTTAATGTTTTGAATGTTTTTAAAGTATTTTTTAATGTTATCAAAGTAGATTTTAATGTTTTCAATGCATTTTTAAAATGTTTTTAAAGCATATTTGAATGTTATTTATGTTTTTAATGGTTTTGAAAGCATATCCAAATGTTAATTTAATATTTTTATTGTTTAATTATATTAATTTAGAAAATAGGAAAATATTATATAGAAAACATTAGAAAACAATTTTAGAAAACATTAGGAAAATAGTAGAAAATTTATAATATAAAATTTTAGAAAAACATTAGAAAACAAATTTACAAAAAACAATACAGAAACATTAGAAAATTTATAATTTAATTTAAAATTTAGAAAACAAATTTAGGAAAAAAAGTAAAAAAACATTAAATAAATATTAGAAAATTTATAAAAAATTAGAAAATTTAGAAAAAACATAACAAAAAAATTAGAAAATTTAGAAAAAAACATTACAAAAACATTAGAAAATTTATAATTTAATATAAAATTTAGAAAATAAATTTATAAAAAATATTTAAAAAATTAGAAAATTTAGAAAAAACGTTAAATTTTTTTAGAAAATTCAAAAAAAAAATTACAAAAACATTAGAAAATTTAGAAAAAACATTACAAAAATATTACAGAATTTATAACTTAATATTAAATTTAGAAAAAATATTAAAAGAATATTAGAAAATAAATCTAGAAGAACATTAGAAAAAATATTAGAAAATTGATAATTAAGTATATAATTTGGAAAACAATTTTTTTAAAAATTACAAAAACATTATAAAATTTAGAATTTAATATAGAATTTAGAAAACAAATTTAGACAAACATTACAAAAATATTAGAAAATTAATAATTTAATATAAACTTTAGAAAAAACATTAGAAAAACGTTAGAAAATTTATAATAATATAAATTTTAGAAAACAAATTTATAAAAACATTAGAAAAATATTAAAAAATTTATAATAATATAAAATTTAGAAAATAAATTTAGAAAAACATTACAAAATTTATAATAACATAAATTTTAGAAAACAAATTTAAAAGAACATTAAAATATATATATATGTTAAATGTAGACATGTATGTTTTCAATATTAATGTTTATGCATATATGTCAAATTCACCTTAATGTCTTAATCTTAGAAGTTTAATTAAATGACATATCTTAAGGGTCTAGATCCTAAATTGTACATGTAAAAATATAGATTAGAATGTATAATTTTTTGTTTTGAACATAGATGTACATGTATATTTGTTCATGGTTAAAAGTAGATGTATGTACATATTTTTAATAATTTTATATTTTTATATGTATAATTTGTGTATATGTTAACTATTGATCTTAATTTATCTTATAATTAATTGTAATTAACTATATTTAATAACACGTCTTAAGGGGAGATCCTAAATTATACATAAGAATGTAGATTAAAATGTATATCTTATTTCATAAATGTACATGTAAATATGTTCATTAGTTAGATATAGACGTGCATACATAAGTTTTCAATATTCATGTTTAAATGTATATATGTTATTATTTTTAATTTCTTAATAATTAGAAGTATATAATTAACTATATAATTCAATGACATGTCCTAAGGGGAGATCCTAAATTATACATATATTAGAATGTAGATTAATTTGCATATCTAGGTATGAATATAACATACATGTACATCCAAACCCTAACCCTAACCTTGATCTTAAAATTTAATTTCTAAACCCAAGATTATAAATGATAAAAAATACCCTAAATCATAATCTTGAACCAAATCATAAACTTCATATGCTAAGTTCCTTTATCCTAAATTCTTAACCATGGACCTTAATATTAACCCCTAAATTTAATGCTAAAAATTATGTAAGTTCGTGTAAACCCTAACAATGTCATAAGGTCTTAAATCTTACGCTAAAATTGAGCCTAATTACACTAAAACCCTATTTCAAAACACAATTGAGGCCTTAGAACTTACATAAAATTAAAACAAGTTGACCCTAATCCTAAATTCTTAAAAATTACATTTGAGATACATGCACATACATTCAAACACATGTACATACATGAAGTATGACCCTTGTTTCAAATGATATATATGTAACCCAACTTGAAACCTAAACCTTGAAACATTATCATTTAAGAGTAATATAAATAATTTATTACCCTTGAATTGAATTCTCTAATAATACCCCCTAAAGTATAATAAAATCCTAGAATAATAAATTAACTCTAACCATAACCAAACTCTCAACTTTAAAGTTATCTTATACTTATATGCAAATCAATCTAGGTCTAGATGTGTTACCGATTATCTAGGTCTACGATGTGTGATGTATGTTCAATTAAATGTGTATAATTTTTAATTTTAAAAATAAAAAATTGTGTGTACAGTAGGCAGTTTAGCTCTTCATACATTTCTATAGATATGGCTTCACATGATCAGCTTGATATAGCTGCTGGTGCGACATCTGATGTAGTTCCTATGGCGGCTCCTACTACGGCATAGGTTGATGTGGTTCTTGTTGTATTTCCACTTCCCACCAAAATTCGCATTTTATATTGCCCTTCCCGCCTTCGATATGCCCATATTCAAATACCCGTGGAGATATTAGAATTACCAATGTTTTAAACCTTATAATATATTCTTACGACCCACAAGTTTTTGACCGTCAGATCAACTAGGATCAGCGAAGGGCACTATCTCTCTATGGCAGAATTGCACGAGGATTATATCAGCGACATCGCACCCAATTGACACGTATCTGGTGGACCCAGCGAGCAGGCTACAATAGAGGGCGGGTCAGAAAAGTTTTTCGGTGCCGCAGGCACTATGGCGCTGTCGCACACTGACCAAAAGATATCCATGGCGACATAGTGCCCTTTAGAGATGCTCACGTCGGCGGGCAGGTCACATTGCCGAAAAAATGTTGCGGCGGTCAGGTAAAGGTTTGCGGGCCGGAGAAGATAAACAGCGAGAACTTTAGGCAAAACATTGGGCCCCATTATGTACCTCATCTACCCAGTTGGCGGAGCCCGGTGCCACGACAGTGAATCAGAAGGGACCACGCACGGATAGGGACATGTCATCGGTTGGGCACTATGGTGCTATGGGAATTTAACCTCAATTTTCCCATAGCGACATGGCACCTGGTCGACACGTGGTCACCCCTGTGAGGCAAAGTCACAAGTTTGCCTGGTGGTGTTTTGCTGGGCCAGTAAGGAACCACCATGTGTAACCAGGCCAGAATTTCTGATAGCATAGCTAGCATAGTGGGCTTTAGGATCTCCCCGACAGATCAGAGCTGATCGACGGCAGGCGCGATCACGTTATGCCGAAGCTGCAAGATTTTTATCATGGCGACATAGCGCCCATGCGCCACGTGTCCTGGTGGGACCAATTTCATGCAGCCGAGGATTGAACGACCGACGGACCAACAGGAGGACGCCATGTATTAGCGGGCCCAGCGAATCAATAGAAATGGAGGGTTACGGGAGGTCAAGTTCTGTGACCGTCAGATTAGAAGAGATCGGCGACAGGCGCCATCTCGCCATGGTGAAGCTGTGAGGTTTTTTTATCATGGCGACATAGCACCCATTTATCACGTGTCATTCAGGTGCGGTGCAGATGCTGAGGTGTCACCAGATACGATAGGCCCGAGGTAAAGACAACACAAAGCATGATGAGTCTTCGTGATCGTCGGATGGAGACAGATCTATGGTTGGCACTATCTCGCCATCGGGAACTGCTCAGACTTTAGCATCAGTGACATACCGCCTGTGCACCACGTGTCCTGGTGGGGTTGCATTTCATGCCACCAGAAGTAGTTAGGGTTGGATGACCGACAAACCAACAGAAAGATGCCACGTATCCGCGGGCCCGACGAATCACAAGAAAAGGAAGGTCGCAAGAAGTCAGATCTATGACCGTCAGATGAGAAAAGACCAACGATAGGCGCCATGTCGCCTTAGTGAAGCTGCAAGATTTTTACCATGGCAATATCGCGCCCAATTGACGTGTGTCGGTGGGGTCAGGTCTCGCCGGATGCATCACTGAGGTGGCGTCGATTCGGATGGACCCAGTCGTAGGAAAGAGGCTCCACGGTGAATCAGAAACAACCACGTGTGCCAAGTCAGAATACAGATATGTCGAGGGGCCAAATTTGTTGATACGACCAGCACATTAAGGGGTGGGTTCTCCACCATCAGATCTGCAGAGATCTAGGGTCGGCGCTATCTTGCCATAGAGGAACTGCACGGATTTTACAATGGCGAGTTAGCGCTCGGAGGACACGTGTCCTCGCGGGTCCGGTTTTCGACGTGGTAGTTAGCTAACGGCCAGCGGTTAGATGGTAAGGGTGGCGCGGTTAGTTTGATGAAGGTGGTCAACCGCAGAAGGACTCTCTAGGTGGAAAAACAAAGAGATACGATTGGCCCGCGTGGCCTAGTCGACATATAAGAAGCCTGGTCGACTGATAGGCTAGGTCGATTCATGAACCAAGAAGCAGAGATGATCAACGTTATCTTGCAATCTGATCTTCACGATCATTTCTGACCTGCCAGGAATAAATGCAAGATATAAGGACACTCCACCCATTCAGTCGGCTCATCTACCCTGTTAGGGAATGTTGTGGTGCCGTTGTGTCTCCTCTGGGCTCCTTCTCAGAAGGATATGAGATTTCTTGGTATGCAAGTCAGGATTCAATCAGACCTCCGATTGGATTTTCAGTATGGAGTTAATGCCAGTAGGTGAGAAGTGAATGTAATGCAAAAATCTTCAGTTATGCCTGAGCTATAAAGGCAATTTTGTGATCTATTCTTGGGGTCGACTCTTCCTGATTTTCTTTGCTACTGCTTGCAGACTTGCAGTGTAAAATTCCTTTGCCTCTGAGCCATGCAATACCCTGTATCATCTCTTTCAGCCATCAGTATGCATGAGCATCATTTTGCCTCCCATTGGTGTATTCTTGAGATCAGTGATCTGCATACTGTATCTATCCTTGGCCTATTGGATAATTTACAAGTGAAATCCCCTTTTCTTGGTGTCATTCAGTTGGTCCTCTGATCTATATGTGATTATTGATCGATATAAGTCTGGATGTGTATGACTTTTGTATGTTACCCTGGTTTTGTAGTGTATATATGGGCAGGAATGAGTCGAAACAGTCTGTTTTGGTGCATCACCGCCTTAGATTAGACTAGGTAGATTTTCTTTAACGCTCTCTTTCTCCCTTTCCCTTTTGAGAATAGATAGCTGCGCCCTGACAGTAAGAGGAAGCCGGCCTTCTCCGGAGACTCAACCTCGTAGTTCAAGTCCCACAGCTTGGAGGTTGTTTCCATGTTTCACTAGGTTGTCCTCGCGCATAGGCCTTGGATAAGGGTGCAAACCTAAGTGACAACAGTTTTTGGCATGCCCGGTGGGACCAAAAAATCTTAAGATTTCATGTCTACTGGTGTCTAAAGAAGAAAGAGTTTATGAGATTAATGCTGAAGAAGTAGTGCTGGCTTCAGTATTCAAGCCTTCAAGAGGCTGATTCATCAAGTACTTGGCGACTCTGAACATCAACAAATCTGGTTTCAGGCCAAAGTTGTAGAAATTCATGCCCAGAGCTGAAACAAGGGCGTCTTCCAGAGGTAATTTTCAATATCAAGAACTCTCACTTTCAAGTCCTAGAAGAAGGAGGGCTAGAGCTTCATTATCACCAGTTAGAGGTGGAATAATAGTTAATATACCTGTAAGATCTGTCTCTACTCCTCCTACTATCCGAACTCAACGTAGATTGCCATCAGCACTCATCAATAGAACACTTGTTTATATGGCATAGCCAAGAGTTCATCCTTTTTCCACCTTTAATGGTGGAAGTCCTCTGTTGTTAGCCCAAAGACATGATATACCAGTAGCTTCACTAAAAAGCATACCTGATTTTACTGGTGAAACTTCTATTTCCCCCCTAGAGCATATCCAGGAGGTAGCGAATGTCTGCAATATTCATGGTATTACAGAAGATGATGTTGCCGTCATACTTCTAGCCTCATCTTTAAAAGCAAAAGCATTACAGTGGTATAGAGGCTTAGCTCGTGGTTCCATAACTGATTGGGATGGACTAGGAGCAGGATTATGCAAACATTTTGAGGATAAGAGTGACCATTTGTCACTGTTAGAGCAGCTGACTACAATAAAAAGAGCCCCCCATGAATGTATGACTGATTTTAATTACAGATTCCAAAAGACATGGGATAGAATACCTACTATAGTGAAACCTACCCCTGGTAATGCCTTCTTGCATTACCTTAGAGCTTTTAACAGTGATATTGCCACTACAATCCAAACTATGGGAGGAGATACATTACCTAATGCTTATGAGACAGCCATAAAAGCTGAGAACATCCTAATACAAGGAGGAAAGTTGGCTCCAAGGCCTCCTATGCCTTTCTTTCTTGATGTTCCCAACCACCAACCAGCAATAGCCCCTCTCTCTACAACTCCTACGTCACAAGCCCTTACTCCAGTTCCCCAAGCTTCCACATCCTCAAACGGAATAGATGAACTCAAGGAAATGCTCCAAGGTCTAGTGCTAAGCACAGAAAAAAAAGAGAAGACCCTGGATAAGAAATTACAAGAGCAGGGGAGGGAGTTGAAGGACCAAGGGAAGAGATTAGAAGATAGTTTTTCTCTAATAAAAAAGATGAGTAACAAGGTGGTGGCCTTAGAAAGGCAGCAGGCCCAAGGTGGCAAGCCTCCCCAATTGCAATATCAGGCTCCAAGTGGTGGTAGGCCTCCTAATCAGTGGAATAGCTCTTTTGATCAGAATAGGAAAAATAGTCATGCTGCTGCTTCAAGCTCAAATCAGAACAGAGCTTTAGTCCCTCAAAATAACTTGGCCCAAGATCAAGATTTTTGTCCTTCTTGCAACTATTCTTATACCTATTGCATGTGTCAGAAGGTAGAATCTTATATGGCCCTAACTGTCCAAGAACTTGCACCAAAGCAACCGTACAAAGAAGATCATACCAAGGAGGCCTCATATATTCAGAGGTAGGGTGATTGCTCTTTCATGAATAACCAGATGGAGGAGCATTGTAATGTAAACCAGGATTTTGTTGCTCATAACACAAGAAGCAAGAAGAGAGCCATGGAACATGCTGCTCCTCCTTCTCCTAAGCAAGCCTCAACTTCAAGTGTTATACCTAACACACAAATAGCAAATGAGAAGACAAACACTTCACAACAACAAAAGCAAGGTCCAAGAAATGAGGATGCGAGTGATCCTTTTACTGCCCCATCTCAACCTCTCATAAGTGCAGCTCCCAAAGTTTCTACCAAAATTCCTAACGCACCATTGAGTGTGGTAGAGAAAATGAAGAAGACCAATGTAAACATTTCTATGTGGGATGATGTTGCTACCATACCATTGCAGAGGAAGATGCTGCAGCAAGAATTGGAAAGGATCGAACCCAAGGATCAGTCATCTACCATGGAGAGTGCCACTAGTTTAGTACAACCAGCAGGAGATGTGGAGGCCTCATCCATTTTATGTTTCTTTGATTATAGGGGGCAAATTAGTCCATAATTGCATGATAGATTCGGGGGCTAGTAGCTCAGTAATGCCTAGGTGTGTTGCTGATGCTTTAGGGATGAAATATGAGCCCATTGTTAGGGATGTGTTACAACTAGATGGGAGTACTTTCAAAACTGTAGGCATCCTTAGAAGTGTGGAAATGGCCCTACATGCATGCCCTGGTTGTACTATGATTCAAGACATATCTGTTGCTGAGGTTAAGCCCTATTTTACCATTTGTCTTTCAAGAGACTTCACTGCTCAAATTGGTGGATTCATATCTGCTGATTGGTCTTACATGTCATTTAAGACCAAATATGGGGCCAATGCTTCAATAAGAGCAGAACCTCAAGCCCTTCATCACACTGAACCCTACACTCCCAACTTCATCAATATGAATTTCCCTATCCTAGAGGTGGACAAAAATAACATAGTAAACGAGCCTGTCACTTCCATAGCAGAGATTCCTAATTTCTTCTTAGATGAGTGGGCAAATACATGTCAGTTTGAGCCTATGTCGAAAACCCTTGAGATAGGCCTTAGTACATATTGCATAATAGAGAAAGAGGTTCCAGTTCCTGACCTTGTTAGGACTAATGATGACATAAATGGAGTATGGAGTATGTACTTTGATGGCTCAAGGAATAGAAATAGATCAGGGGCTGGTGTTATGTTGATCTCTCCTGCACAAATAAGATACTACTTCTCTTTTAGGTTCCAATTCAGTTGTACCAATAATGTGGCCGAGTATGAATCCTTGATCCAAGGTCTCCTACTTGCCCAAAAGAGGGGAATTCAAGCCTTGAAAGTATATGGGGACAGCGAGTTGGTAGTGAACCAAGTGAGAAATCAGAATATCACCAAAAATGGCCTGCTCAAGTCTTATAAACACAGAGTTTGGGATCTGCTTGAGGGTTTCCAAGCATTTAACATTCAAAGCATTCCTAGGAAAGAAAATAAATATGCTGATAGACTTGCAGCAGTGGGTGCATTTTATGATGTGCCAAGGAATCTTAAGGAAGAAAAGAGACAACAAGTAAAGGTAGTGGTAAGGCCCGCTGTTCCTAATAATAATACTCATTGGCAAGTGTTTGAGTCTGATGAGAAAATTGTGAGCTTCTTGCAGAATGAAGCAGAATTTTCAGAGAGAAATCAGTCAAGACTACAAGATCAATATGGTGATCAGATCATTCATCTTAGTTCCAACAAGCTGCCCAAGGGTCTCATCACCTTGGAAAGTGTCTTTAATCCTGATGATCAGTCAAGGGATAAATGAATGAATCTAGCTGCAGAAAAGGATGACCATGTCCCAGTTACTATTGCTGATGGAAAATCTCTTAACATGGGGAAGGTATGTTCTGAAGCTGAGCAAGAAAATTTCAGTCATCCATGTCAAGAGTTTAGTGATGTATTTGCTTGGACATATGATGATTTAAAAGGGTTTGACCCTAATTTGTTTCAGCATACCATAGATTTGGTTGACAGGGCCAAACCAGTAAGGCAAAAATAGAGGCCAGTGAATCCCAAGATTGAACCTTTAATGAGGAAAGAACTATCCAAACTGATTGAGGCTAACATAATTTTTCCTATCAAACACTCATCATGGGTAGCTAACCTTGTCCCTGTAAGGAAGAAGAATGGAGAAATTAGATTGTGTGTGGACTTTAGGGATCTTAATCAGGCTTCCCTTAAGGATCACCATCCTCTCCCTTCTATGGAGCAAATTCTGTCCAAGGTCAGTGGGTCAAGGAGGTTCTCTTTTCTTGATGGATTTTCTGGTTATAACCAAGTGCTGGTTAAAGAAGCTAATAGATATAAGACAATATTCACTACTAAATGGGGCACCTATGCTTATTGCAAAATGCCATTTGTATTAACAAATGCAGGTGCCACATTCCAAAAGGCAATGGAGGTAGCTTTCAGAAGATTAATTGACAAGTTTGTCTCACTATACCTTGATGATATAACTATGTATTCCAAGAATGTGGAAGATCATCTTGATCATTTGAGACAGGTATTTCTAAAATGTAGAGAGTTTGGGGTATCTCTCAACCTAGCCAAATGTATCTTTGCTACAAACCAGGGAAAACTATTGGGACACATTGTATCTAAAGATGGATTAACCATTGATCCAGAAAGAATAAAAGCAATGCTTGCCCTTCGTCTCCCTAAACACAAAAAAGGGCTGCAAAGTTTCCTGGGTAGGATAAATTTTGTAAGAAGGTTTATTCCTAATCTTGCTACCATGGTGAAACCCCTTACAGCCATGCTCAAGAAAGAGATGGTCTTCTCATGGACCAAAGAGGGGAAGGAGAGTTTTGAAAAGATCAAGGCAGCCATAGCATCGGCCCCTACCCTCATGAACCCAAATTTTGGGAAAGATTTCATCCTCTACACTTTAGATGGTGAGTCAAGTATTTCTGCTGTCTTGACCCAAACAAATGACAAAAACGAGGAGCAGCCCATAGCCTTCTTTAGTGAAGGGCTCAAGGAATATGAGGATAAGTATAGCTTTGTTGAGAAGCAAGCCCTTGCAGTCATTAGAGCCTTGAAGAAGTTCAGACACCTCTTATCCCATAATAGGATCCATTTGTCGGTGCCCCATGCTAGTGTAAAGGATTTCCTTTTGAGCAAGGACATCAGTGAAAAGAGGGCTGGATGGATCACTAGGGTAATGGAATATGATGTTGATATTTAGATTACTAAATTGGTAAGAGGAAGAGGATTATGTAAAGAAATGTTATCAAATCAGAATTCAAATGAAGAAGTTGCCATGGTAATAGCAGAGCAACAGGAGGAAAGAAATGTTGATGGTCCAAGGAGCTGGATAAATGACATGAAGAATTTCTTATCAGGGAATGGATACCCTCAGGGATTGGACAGAGCTAAAAGAAGATGATATAGACTGCAGTCCATCCCTTATGTTGTAATTGATGGCATCCTATTCAGAAAGGATTTTAATGGGACCCGATGAGATGTATTGAAGAGGATTGGGTTGAGAGGATGATTAAAGAACTTCATGATGGCCCTGATGGTGGCCACTTCTCTGCAAGAACAACCACCATGAAGATCATGAGGGCTAGATATTATTGGCCATCTTTGTTCCATGATTGTTACAAGTATGTGAGGAAATGTGAAAAATGTGCTTTTTTCTCAGGCAAACAGAGACTTGCAGCTCTTCCTCTTCATCCTATTCAGGTGGATCAGCCCTTCACCCAGTGGGGGTTGGATTTTATAGGCCCCATTAATCCTCCATCTAGTGCAGGTCATAAATGGATCTTGGATGCTACTGATTATTTCACTTGGTGGATAGAGGTAGTTGCCTTGAAGGATGCCACAGAGCCATCAGTAGTTGAATTCCTTGATGGAATTGTATCTAGATTTGGTGCTCCTTCTACTATCATCTCAGATAATGCCAAGTCTTTTGTTGGAACCCAGATTTGTGCATGGGCCATGAATCACAATATCTACCTGAGCACATCATCGAACTACTATCCTCAAGGTAATGGTTTGGCTGAATCTTACAACAAGAATCTGATCATAATTATGAAGAGGACAATAGAAGACAATCAGAGGGCCTGGCACAAGAAATTAAGGACTGCTCTGTGGGCTGATAGGATAACACCCAAGAGATATATTGGGAATTCACCTTTTGTGCTAGTATATGGTAGGGAAGCTAGACTCCCAATCTCATTGGAGTTCCCATCCTTGGAGTTAGCTGATCAGGTGGAACTAGTTGAAGATGATGCCATGTCAGTAAGAATGGCAGAACTATTTGAGTTGGAAGAAAAGAAAAACAAAGCCATGAAAACTCTAGAGATTCATCAACAGCAGATGAAGAAGAATTTTGATAAGAAGACAAGGACCAAAATCTTCAGAGAGGGGGATCTAGTCCTCAAATGGGACTCAGACAGAGCAAAACCAGGAAGACATTCCAAATTTGATGCACTATGGAGCAGGCCTTATCTGATTTCTAGTTGCAAATAGCCAAATGCATTCCAACTGAGCAGACATAACGGTGAAACTCTGCCCATTCCAGTCAATGGGATCTATTTGAAGCCCTGTTTCTAAAGGGTTATGAGTCCATGTACATAGTTAATCTAGTTGCTTCCTATTTGTTTCTGTTTTGCAATAAGTGCACGTGCACATGGTTCTCTTCTTGAGTCGTCATTTTCCAAAGTTTTGACATGTCTCAGGCTGCTGAGGAGGTTCTGTTTTTTTTTTGTTTCCAATCACTGAAGCAGAGCTAGAACCTTAAAGGTTTTTAATGTTTTGATTTCCTCTTTAAGGGTTAGGGTTTCTTGCAGTTCTCAGGATTCGTACCTTTCAGACCCATTTCTTGACTCCATAGCCCAATGGATTTTCTGCAGGCACTAGTCTTATGCATTGAGCGGGTTCATGCCCCCTGTGAGTCGCTAGAAATGTTGTATTTCCACTTTCTGCCAAAATTCACTTTTTATATTGCCCTTCCCGCCTTCGATATTCCCATATTCAAATACCCGTGGAGATATTAGAATTACCAATGTTTTAAACCTTATAATATATTCTTACGACCTACGAGTTTCTGGCCGTCAAATCAACTGGGATCAGCGAAGGGCACTATCTCTCTATGGCGGAATTGCGCGAGGATTATATCAGTGACATCGCGCCCAATTGACACATGTCTGGTGGACCCGGCGAGTGGGCTACAACAAAGAGCGGGTCAAAAAAGTTTTTTGGCACCGCAGGTGGTATGGCGCTATTGCACGTCGACCGAAAAATCTCCATGGTGACATAGTGACCTCCAGAGATGCTCACGTCGGCGGGCAGGTCACGTTGTCAAAAAAATGTTTCGATGATCGGGTAAAGGTTGGCGGGCCGGAGAAGATAAACAACGAGAACTTCAGGCAAAACATTGGGCCCCATTATGTACCTCATCTGCCCAGTTGGCAGAGCTCGGTGCCACGGCAGTGAATCAGAAGGGACCACGCACGGATAGGGACATGTCATTGGTTGGGCGCTATGGAGCTATGAGAATTTAACCTCAATTTTCCCATAGCGACATGGCTCCTGGTCGACACGTGGTCACCCCTATGAAGCCAAGTCGCAAGTTTGCCTGGTGGTGTTTCGCTGGGCCAGTAAGGAACCACCACGTGTAACCAGGCTGGAATTTCTGACAGCACAGCGAGCTTTAGGATCTCCCTGACAGATCAGGGCCGATCGACGGCAGGCACCATCGCATTATGGTGAAGCTACAGGATTTTTATCATGGCGACATAGCGCCCGTGCGCCGCATGTCCTGGTGGGACCAATTTCATGCAGCCAAGGATTGAACGATCGACGGACCAACAGGAGGATGCCATGTATTAGCGGGCCTGGCAAATCAATAGAAATGGAGGGTTACGGGAGGTCAAGTTCTGTGACCGTCAGAATAGAAGAGATCGGCGGCAGGCGCCATCTCGCCATGGTGAAGCTGCGAGTTTTTTTATCATGGCGCCATAGCACCCATTTACCACATGTCATTCAGGTGCGGTGCAGATGCTGAGGTGTCACCAGATATGATGGGCCCGAGGTAAAGACAGCATAGAGCATGACGAGTCTTCGTGATCGTTGGATGGAGACAGATCTACAGCTGGCGCTATCTCACCATCGAGAATTGCTCAGACTTTACCATCAACGACATAGCGCCTGTGCACCACATGTCCTGGCGGCGTTGTATTTCATGCCGCCAGAAGCAGTTAGGGTTGGATGACTGAAAAACCAACAGACAGATGCCACGTATCCGCGGGCCCGATGAATCACGAGAAAAGGAAGGTCGCAAGAAGTCAGATCTATGACCGTCAGATGAGAAAAGACCAACGATTGGCGCCATGTCGCCTTAGTGAAGCTGCAAGATTTTTACCATGGGAACATCACACCCAATTGACGCGTGTCGGTGGGGTCAGGTCTCGCCAGATGCATCACTGAGGTGGCACCAATTCGGATGGGCCCAGTCACAGGAAAGAGGGTCCACGGTGAATCAGAAACAACCACGTGTGCCGAGTCAGAACACAGATATGTCGAGGGGCCAAATTTCTTGATATGACCAATGCATTAAGGGGTGGGTTCTCCACCATCAGATCTGCAGGTCGGTGCTATCTCGCCATAGAGGAACTGTGCGGATTTTACAATGGCGAGTTAGCGCTCGGAGGACACGTGTCCTCGCGGGTTCGGTTTTCAATGTGGCAGTTAGCTAACGGTCAGCGGTTAGATGGTAAGGGTGGCGCGGTTAGTTCGATGAAGGCGGTCAACCACGGAAGGACTCTCCAGGTGGCAAAAAAAAGAGATACGATTGGCCCGTGTGGCCTAGTCGACATATAAGAAGCCTGGTCGACTGATAGGCTAGGTCGATTCATGAACCAGGAAGCAGAGATGATCGACGTTATCTTGCGATCTAATCTTCGAGATCATTTCTGACCTGCCAGGAATAAATGCAAGATATAAGGACACTCCACCCATTCAGTCGGCTCATCTACCCTGTCAAGGAATGTTGTGGCGTCGTTTTGTCTCCTCCAGGATCCTTCTCAGAAGGATATGAGATTTCTTGGTATGCAAGTTAGGATTCAATCAGACCTCCGATTGGATTTTCAGTATGGAGTTAATGCGAATAGGTGAGAAGTGAATGTAATACAGAAATCTTCAGTTATGCCTGAGCTATAAAGGCAATTTTGTGATCTATTCTTGGGGTCGACTCTTCTTGATTTTCTCTGCTACTACTTGAAGACTTGCAGTGTAAAATCCCTTTGCCTCTGAGCCATGCAATACCCTGTATCATCTCTTTCAGCCATCAGTGTGCATGAGCATCAGTTTTCCTCTCATTGGTGTATTGTTGAGATCAGTGATCTGCATACTGTATCTATCTTTGGCCTATTGGATAATTTACAAGTGAAATCCCCTTTTCCTCGTGTCATTTAGTTGGTCCTCTGATCTGTATGTGATTATTGATCGATATAAGTCTGGATGTGTATGACTTTTGTATGTTACCCTGGTTTTGTAGTATATATATGGGCAGGAATGAGTCTGAACACTCTATTTTGGTGCATCACAGCCTTAGATTAGACTAGGTAGATTTTCTTTAACGCTGTCTTTCTCCCTTTCCCTTCTGAGAATAGATAGGTGCGCCCTAACAGTAAGAGGAAGCTGGCCTTCTCCGGAGACTCAACCTCGTAGTTCAAGTCCCACAGCTTGGAGGTTGTTTCCATGTTTCACTAGGTTGTCCTCGCGCATAGGCCTTGGACAAGGATGCAAACCTAAGTGACAACAGTTCTTGTTGCAGCACTTGATGTAGTTCTTGATCTGGCTCCTCATGCAGCTTGTGGTGGGGCTCATGCTATAGCTTTTGGTGGGGTTCGTTGTGTACCTTGACATAGGGCTTGTCGTGCAGATCATGTTCTGGCACTTGGTGCGGCTCCTAGTGGTGTAGGTCCTACCATGGCTCCTGGTGCAGCTCCTATTCTAGGTCAGGTTGCACCTGTAGCTCTTGCTGGAGGTCCTGCTGCACCACCTCGATGCATCAATATCGATGCTTTATTTGCATTTTCAGAGCAGGAGGTTGCTAGACTGTAACTCTCTATATTGACCTCAAATGATGGTCTTTATAGAGACATATGTACTATCATATGTAGGAGTTTATAAAATTTTACAGCTAGTTTTAGAGCTCACCATTCATTTACTCCTGCCATATTAGCTTCCATATCTAGGGAGCATAGGGATGAGGTTTTATGAAATGCATTGTTCAATGATGTCAAGAGGGTAGCCCCCAAAGATGTCATCTAGAGAGAGCTCTTTCCAGTGTATGAGGAAACACAGGGTAGGGTGAGAGGCTACAGAGTCACACGATGCAGAGACCCTATTATTTCTAGCATGATCTATCCACAATTTTTAGCTACACATGGTCATTATCCTAATAAAGACCAGATACCCCTTTATTTTGCATAGTAGTTGTATGCTAAGTTCCGTATAGGGCTCAACATCAACTACTTGGATATTCCTGATTATTGCAGATAAGGGTATGGTTGGATCATAGATCGTGACTAGTATTGCAGTGTAGATCATCTGCCACCTATAGATCTTAGATAGTTTGTTGGACTGAGGATGCCTCCTGTGACTCTTGCACATGTGCCTATTGTAGATAGAGTCATCATTGGTTCCCAAAGGGGAGCAATTGACACTATTGGGCACATTGCATCTACGGTGGCTACTATCACATCAAATTCTATTGGTCATTATCTTCATAGTCGACGTCCTCATCCACTTGGTCAACCATCTTCATAGGCATCTAGTAGCACTTCAGGTGCCTCCTTTGATGATGCATATAGAGCTATTGGGCTACCACTACTAGGCTAATTCATGGTCTTTCAGGACAGTAGACACATATGGATATGGCACTGTATTTTTTGGAGGATATGTTGCACTTTATTAGCTATATTTTTGATACACAGAGGATTCCAATACACTTGGTGATGGATGTTGTTAGACAATATCAGAGCCCTAGCATAGTTCCAAAGACACAGGCCACCACACCAATGATAGATGATACATCTGTGCATAGCTCACAACATTCGGCTCCAGGCTCACGACACTCTATAGATGACTCGAGCATACGAGTTGGAGATGTCCATATTACAGCTGAGGGTCTTGATGATTTTGGTGAGCAGTTGTGAGGCCTATCTGAGATTGATACTAGTTCAAGCCTGGGTATTTTATCGTACATGGACCTATTGTTTGGACTTGGTAGTACTAATTCTACACCATTACCTAGCCAGTTACATAGTCCACTTCACTCAGATTTACTAGTAGTTGGACATGGAGTTTCAAGCTCAAGTGCATCAGTAGATGATACGATGGAGTCTGCTGATCATCCTCCACCTCTGGAGACCTAGGTACATATATAATTTATTTTTATTTTTATATATATATGAAATTAAAAAATATGTTCATTTATTGAAAATTTTAGTTCAGATATATATGTAGATATTTAATTTAATCTTTAACTCATAATAAATCATGTAGGCACAGGTTGTTGAGCACATGGTTACACATACTATTGGTTCAGGGCATCATGTACATGAGAGAGATGATTCTATTGAGGCACCTGGAAGTGCTTAGGTACTTGAGTTTTAAATAGTTTGTTTAAAGTTATTTAAATATTTTGAAAACTAGATATATATATATATATATATATATAGATATATGCAAGTTCGTATTTAATTTGAATGTACATGTACATGATGCACGTATGTATATATATGTTTTAAAGATAGAACTCTAACACATGTATGTATATATGTATATATATTTGTAGGGCTTCGTTGATGCGCCTCGACGAGAGGATGTACAAGAGACTCGATTAGAGGGTCATTCTATTCATATGCGTCTTGAGGGGTCCCTCTAGTAGTAGATTAGATTTATATATTGGAGGTCCAATTTACATATACACATGTGTATTTCAGTTCCTTGATGACATACATGTACTTTCACTATTTATTTGATTATTGAGTATTTCAGTAGTTAGATACCATCACATGTATGTATATATGACTTTTTATATTTTTCTACATACATGTATTTATTCGAGATTTACAGTTTTCATTTTAGATACATAGAGATATATTAGATCTGTAGATTTTTATTCTTGAGACGTGTATATGTGTACATATGTGTATTTATTTTGTGTTATAGCTATAGAACATGATCTTGAGATGTGTGTACATGTATATCAATTATCAATTAGTAGGAAGTTAGAAAGATACATATTTCTTAAATTATCAATTACTAACCCGCTAAAGATAAATATTAGTTTTATGTGGATAAAAATATGTTAATTAGGTAAGCCAATACATTATTTTAGAAAAAATTTATAAAATATAATATTAAAAAAACATATTAATTTAAACTAATTTAAACTTTAAGAGTACATGACCGTAGATGTAATAGAGTAACATCAAAATATATAGGTTTTTAGTAACCTAAATGATAACTATGAACTTATAATCTTACAATTTTACAAACACATGTTTAATTTTCACTTATGAAATTCAATCTAGTTTGAAAAAAAGTTGATAAATGAATTTCAATTATTAAATTCATCCATGGTACAATTAATTTAAATTATTAAATTATATAGTTTTTTAATAAACTAAATTTGATAATTAAGAACTTATGATCATACAATTAAAAACACATTTAATTCAACATGAAATTCAATAGTTTGAAAAGATGTTGATATTTAAGAATGGTAAGATACTAAATTATTTTTGATATAAATCTATAGATAATGATTGTGTAAGTTTGAACTAACTTAAAACCTATTTATATCAAGTTGTTAAATTATTAAATTCATCCATGTGGTACAATTAATTTAAATTATTAAATTATACAATTTTTTAATAAACTAATGATAATTAGGAACTTATGATCGTACAATTCAAAACACATTTAATTCAAGATGGAATTCAATAGTTTGAAAAGAAGTTTTTATTTAAGAATTGTAACATATTAAATTATTTTTGATACATATCTATAGATAATGAAATTGTGTAAGTTCGAACTAACTTCTAGCATATTTAAATATCACTTGTTAAATTATTAAATTCATCCATAGTACAATTAATATTATAGTTTTTTAATAAACTAATGATAACTAAGACTATGATCACACAATTAAAAACACATATATTCAGATTATTATAAAATAAATCTCAAAGGTCTAATCAACCATGATGTACACTTATAACATGTAATATCTTTTCATGATCTTCACTATCTAGTCTCCACTTGTGACATACACACTTAAGTTTGACTAGATGTAGACAAAGCCCAATAGCAATGACTAGGTGGTTGTATTGTAAAACCTTGTTGTCAGGTTGATAATCAACAAAGTGTATTCTATGTTGGACTATTTTGTCTTGCTTCAAATATGTTCCCTCTATCACAACAAAACCTGCACCATAAATTTAAGTATTTTAAAATTTGATAGATATAAAGTTACCTAGATATTTATTTATTTATTTCAATATGTATGTGCATACATGTATATGTATAACTTACCTATGGGGAACAACATTCCATCACTTTCTTCAGGGTCATATAACTTTGTCCTCTCTGTAGTACATCACAATAAATAATAATTGACACCTTCATGATTTCTAGGCTCAACAATCACTACAAAGACATCTCCTGCATAACAAGTATACATGAATGTATGTGTACAATATATATAACACAGTTGAAATCAATTGATAATTAATTAACAAGTTGAGATTAATTTTTATGATACTCACCCACTTTTACCAATCTAGAGATATGATTATAATCATTAGAAATCAATGGAATATCATCAAAATTTTCATCATCTTTATCAAATGTATCGATAATATCAAGTGGTACCAAAATCCATGCACCTGTATATCCACGTGTTTGATTGATGCATTCTTCATAGTCGTCATCAATGAAGCTCTCACAAAAACATGAGTATTCTCTTGTCTTAAAGGTCCAATTGCAATTATCTATACTCATGACTGAATGTAAGGAACATGTCTTTTCTATCCTCTTGCAACCATGCATGTTTTTTCTATTAACACCTGAAAGCTTGAATTAAATTTAAAATATAGACAAATTGAATTTAAACTTTAACAAATTGAAAAATAAAACTTAACAATAAAATTTTATAACTTAATTGCATAAAAGTTAAATAGACATACACATCCATACCTATTATCTCCCATAAGACTCTATATGGTACCTGTCGACTCATGGTTGATGATGTCCCAACCTCATCTAATGCAAAATGAGTCTTACACCATTCAACAACATCATGTGCATCATTTACATGAACTCCCTGATAATTCATTTGATACTTTTGCAAAGCATGTTTGATGCAAGCTCCAACACCATCATGTTCACCTTTTTCATGGCCACTCTTGAAGAAATTCCATATTTGTTTTATATTCTCATTGCGATGATATCTACACAATGCATAAAATGGTCTAGATGATTTAAACTGTGTGACACATCCATCAGACCAAACATAATTTTTATCAACATTTATGTTTCTTTCTTTCAAATAAGAAAAGAACATATTGAAGCAATGTTCTACATAGTGAATGTCATGTTCTTTATCATCACTTATATAAAAATGATATTCCTTTATAATTACTCGTGCTTGAACTGTACTCTGAACACCATGCAAATCTAACTATGCATGTCTATAACAAACATGTACCATAATAGTGACCTACTTATTAAAGTAATAATTTGATTAAATTGCTTTCTGATGAACAAAGGAATAGTTCTCTACAAAATCAACAACTGATACAATTGTTCCAAGTGGAAAATTATCTCTCAGAGTTTGAAACTATTGTGCTTGCCACTTTGCAAAAAATGTGTGATGAATATAAGGTTGAATCAATTTCTTAAATCTATCCATAAATTTTAGAACAGGCAACTCCTCTTCAACATATTCTGACAATCTTTTTGTTTCTTTCCCCAACTTTGTTTCATTCTTGACATACTTGTAACTTTTGCAATTCAATATTTTTGTTACATCAATATTTTCAATTTTCAAAGGAAATAGAGCCAATTCACCACATGTATCACATAATCCTTTGATGCAATTTATTTGACCAGCTGGATCATCTATGTTGTCACACAAAATGGATGATATAAACTCACTTCTCTTACTAGGAGGAGCAGCTTGAAAACCATATGTGTCTTCTAAAAACTTTCAAAATACCTGATAGTGGAGATCAAACTCAATATGATGACGACAACAACACATTTCAAACACTTTGTTTGACCTCACAAAGTATGGCTTCAATTTTTCAAACAATGTTTGCCCAACTTTTACATTAGGATGTTCACTGCAAAACAACACAAAAAACTCATGCTATGTTGTGTCCAACCAATGTTTTGTATGATATTCATATTTACTAGGTACAATCCTACGCCTGATAACATCTCTACTATTTGATGAAGGATGAGTGTTATCAATCCAAAATGATATGACTAAATTTTTTAGTAACTCTTCAATCTTATCAGAACAAGGTGCTCTACACATGATTGCCCAATTTCCCTCCATAGTACTGTCATCCATAGTTAATCTTCTCTTAACATATTCTCTCATTTTTTTCCTACTAAAACCCATTTCAGACGAAATTGAAGATATTTGTCTATTTTGGGTCATATTCTTACTTACAAAAAACATCAAGATCATTTTTCTTGCTGTAGACTTATCTTGAGTTTGAGAGTGTTTTCCTATGTTTCTAAAACCTTGTTTAACATTTTCAATTAGATCAGTTTGCATATTAGAAAATCTTCTCTTTTTTGATGTTGTGTCTACACCTAACAATTTCAATGCCTCTTGAAAATTTTTTTGTGTAAGAAAATGTGAAAGCATCTGAGCTTGTTCAAGTGTTTTAGTGTTATCAAATTGAGTCATAATTTCTCTTATCTTCTTATTCATTGACCTTTTCTTAGACAAACTTAATGATTGAACACTAGCTGCAAGTTTTCTCAATTTATCCACATCCATTTTAAGTAAATGATCTAAATTCTTATGAGAAATACTATTTTTAACAGATTGGGAAATTATTGCACCTGATCCCGACCCTTCTCTGGCTTCTATTACTAGAATTTCTACAAGGACCGATCTTGAGCCTTCTCCAACATCCATTGTTTGAGATTTTGCAGAAAAAGATCCTGACCCTTCTCTGACTTTTATTATTTGAACCTCTATAGGGAGTGATCTTCAGCCTTCTTCAACATTCATTTTTTGAGATTATGTTGGGAGTGTTCCTGACCTCTCTCCCATATGCACTACTTCTACTTCTATTGAGCCTTCTTCAGTATTTCCCTCACCTTGTTTAATTCAATGATAATGTCTGCATTCTTCTGAATATTTCTTTGTTCTGCTTCATCAAATATTTTCCTTGCATATTTGTTTTTCCTTCCTTTCTTATTTCACATTATAAAATAAAAAAAAATAAAAAATTATCCCTTGCCTCAAGATAAATTTTGCGCAGTAACCAGATAAAAAAATCACTATACAGATTTGTCTATCACTATCAAAACTTTTAAATTGTTTGACAAAAATCAATAGAATGCAGTCGTTTGCAACAAGGCATAAATATTCTTCATTATATGACTAAAATCTGTGAGTTGCATTCTTTACAAGTGGAAAAGCACCAAATCCTTCTTAATCCATCATTGAATCACAAAAAAATAACATGGTATGAATACTAGAATGTTTCTCCTAAAAAATAAATTTTTCTTTCTTATAAAATATATAATTGTTTTGTCTCTTTAATTTTTTCGTTCTTATTGTAGGACTAGAAAAATGGGTTAAATGCATAACATACTATGAGAAATCGCAAAACTCAATCAACATACATTAGCACCCACTAGTCTACCATGAAAGCCAAACTAATCAAAAGAAGCAAACACAAGGTTAGAAACCCCCTCTTTTATTTGTAGCTCCCATGTCCTTCTTTCTTCTCCAAATAATGTAGCTCCAAAGTTGCCTAAAATGCAAATTTTGAGTGTTTTGAGTGATTTAGAGTGTTTCCTAAGGTCTTGGGATGCAATGCAAGGTGTGGAAGTGCAAATTAGGGTTCTGGAACCTAGAATGAAACACCTAATTACCAAGTGCACCCTGAAACTACCAACTACGCCCATGAAGTGTGCAGTTGGTAAAAGAGGTTAAAACTTGATAATTAAGATGTGGGTATGCAAGATATGAGTGTTTTTGGGATTTTTAAGTTTTTAGGGATGTTATGCAATGTGAGGAAATACTAAATGACCTAAGATTTTGATATACAAAGTGAAAGTGTCCTAGGGATGTTATGCAAGTGCAAATGCAAGGTGTCATTTTGAAGGTATGCAAGATGAAGATTATGATATGCAAAATGAAGGTTAGGGTTATGTTTTAGACTTGGTAAGGATGCTAAAGGTAGGTTTATGTAAAGTGAACTATGCAAGATATGGTTTCCTAGGGTTGATAATGATGTTTAGGCTATGCAAAATGAGGATAGGTGATCAAGAAGACAAGTTGGTTGATGGACAATTTGATAGGGATTGATAGTGAAAATGATGCTAGGGTTTGAACAATGCAATATGAGGGGGATATACCACTAGGGTAAGTCAAAATTGACATTTAGGAATATGATTATGCTAATGATAGCTTAGTGAACATAAGTTTTTTTGAACTTAGGTGAAATCTTTAGAAGGTATTAACCTAAGAGTTTAATGTTATGACAATAGACTTTGGATCTTGACCAAAAAAATGACAAAAAAAGATAAGATCAAAATGAAAAAGCCAAATATACCTTGACATAGGTAGTGTTTGACCAAAGAAAATGATAAAATGACCATGATCAAGATGCATCATCCATTGACACAATGTAATACTCTAGAGTTCATACTTTTGTTTAGATTTTTGACTAAATTCAAAGGTTTTGGGGTTCAAAATGATGTTCAAGTGACCGAAAATGGTGATGATGCTGACCAGATATGTGATATGCAAAGGTCCTAAGGTGAAAAATGAGATTTTGGGTTCAAGATGTAGTTTTGGGTCAAGTGAAAAATGAGGAGGTGCAGAGGCTTCTAGATGCAGTTTTGGGGTCCTAAAGTGCAGTTTGGAGGCCCAAAATGGTCATGCAGGTGCCTAAATATATTTTGGAAGTACCAAGTGTGCTCCAATAGTACCAACTACACCCATGGTGTAGTTGGGGCTCAGAAGTGCATAGTTGGTAGTTTCTGGGCATAGTTGGGAAGCTAGGATGAATGTTTGCTAATTCAGAATGGTATGGTTGCCAAGTTGATATGCCAGGAAGCTAAGATGCTGGGGTTGATGTTATGATGGGTTGGGAGATGTAGAATAGAGTTTATTCCTTGAGGAATTATGTACTAAGTGAAGACAATGAAGACTAGGATGTGCAGAATGCACATCAAGGCATGCTAATGCAAGGGTACCTATCTAGGTACTGTAGTGCCTGCCCCTAGTTCACATTCTATTATCATTGTCAAATTCTTTTAAGCTAATTTTATGCTTTGATTAGTTTTAGAGATACTGGATTTATAATATTATGATATTATTTCATGACTTTGATTACAAATGCATCGGTTATTATTGCTTAGTTGATTTCATTCATGTGTTGTTAATGGTATTTTGATGATCCTAGTTAGTAAATGTGGTTTCTTTCATAAAAATGTTAACATGATGTCTTTAATGATGATTATGTTGTATTGATAGAGATGCATTATTATATGTATGCATTTGATCTTAGATTTGTGATTATTATACTTACCCCATACTTGCATGTGTATGGTGTGTGTGTTTATTTTATCTTTTTGTCTGACCTGTTTGATGTGGTTAAGGGAGGGAGTCGTAGTCACCTGCTAGTCGGGATCTACATGATGAACCACTCCCCGCCATTGTCTATTTAGTTTAGATATATTATATACATGTACATGCTTGGCTTTTATGCAGGATGCAGGTACCGGGCATCGACTTCCCTGAATTGCCAGGATGAGCATGCCCTATTACAAATACTCAAATGGTGAGAATGGGAAGATAATGATCAGGTCCAATCCTAGCCATAAGCCTATAATACTTGTCCTGCAAGGAGGAATCGTAACAGACTGTCTACCCTTTTTAAACCTGTGTGTATTTTGTGCGTATGTTGTTTTGTGAGTCTTTGATGAATTTCTATTAATTAAGTCTAATTAATAGATTAAATTAATAATTTAATTTAATGAAAAATTATTATGATATTATGAATATTTAATTATATTTAATTAATTGAGAAATTAATTAAATATAAAGAATTAAATTGAAGATAAAAGTTTTAAGAGTAAATTTAGAACATGTTAATATTTATTTAATTTAATAATAATATATTTACAGTTCATTTTTAAATAAATTCTAAATATTATTGTTATCTAAGTTAATAAATATTTATCAAGTTAAACGTTCAAAAAAATATTAAAAGGAGAAAGATATTAATTTATGGAAAAGATTTAAGTTCGCATGAATGAGTTTTAAATATAAGAGATTAATTTAAAAGATAAAAACATGTGAACTTGAACAAAGGTATTTTAATAAAGTACGCATGAGATTAAAATTATAATTTAACTTTAAAAGCAAAGTCAAAGTGGAAAGTTAAATAAAGTAATTTAACAATTCACTTAAAGTGCATGAAGTATTAATAAAAGAATATCTTAATTAAAAAGAAAATTAATTGTGCATGAATGAATTAATTAAATAAGAGAGAATTAAATATTGGAGATAAAAGTTAAAGTTTAAATTTAGAACGTGATTATATTTATTTAATTTAATAATAATATATTTAGAGTGCATTTTTAAATAAATGCTAAATATTATTGTTATTTAAGTTAATAAATATTTTATCAATTAAGTTTCTAAAAATGAAATTAAAAGTGAAAAGATATTTAATTATCATAAAGATTATATTTCGCATGAATAATGCATGAGTTAAAAATAAAATTAATTTAAAAGATAAAAACATGTGAACTTGAATAAAGGTATTTTAATAAAGTACGCATGAGATTAAAATTATAAATTAACTTTAAAAGCAAAGTCAAAGTGGAGAGTTAAATAAAGTAATTTAACAATTCACTTAACGTGCATGAAAGGAATAATAAAATAATAATTTTAATTAAAAGGGAAATTAATTGTGCATGAATGAATTAATTAAATAAAATAATTATTATTTTAGAGTTGTGGAGACAGAAACCCTAAAGGTAATTAAATTCTATATTAGAGGGTTTTGGGGTCATTATTAGGGGGACAGGTTTTTAGGGAACACACTTTTGGAAAGGGGAGCAAAGAAATCTTTGGAAGCTTGGAAGGGTTCGGATTAGCAAGGGTTTCACCAGATTGTTAGCATCAGATCAAGGTAGGGTTTGTGAACCATTCTAGAAACACTTTTGGATCTTTGTCTTCTTCGTGCTTGTTGGAAATTCCTTTCTCAAATTTTATTGAATGAATCTTGCTACCTTTCTTCTGAATCTTTTGCGATTTGATTTCTTCTAGGAATCGGGATTGAAAAACTATTTAAAAAACCTTGTTTTACTTCTGAAAGAAATTTAGTATTAAATTGAAATTTGGGTTTTGAATTAAAATGGAATTAAGAAATTTAAATTTGGAAGGGGTTTGTTTTTGGAAATGAAAATCTTAGGATTGAAAATTCGAAGGGTTCAATTTATTTTTCCTATCAGTTTAATATCGTAAATGTTATTAAAATATGTATATATTAAAATAATATTGTTATGAAGTTCGTTGAGAAAAATATTATAAAATAAAGAATATAGAATTATAATACAATTCTTAAAATTTTCATATATAATAATTTATCTAAATTTATTAGAAGGGTTGTTCTTCTAATAAACAAAATTATTGAAATTTGACTTAGTTAAAAAATAATAATAATAATAATAATAATAATAATAATAATAATAATTTTAAAAAAAAATTAAAAATAAATAAATTAAAAAAAAATAATAATAATAATAAAATAAAATAAAAAAATTTTAAAAAATTTTTTTTAAAAAAAAATTAAAAAAATAAAAAAATAAATAAATTAATTAAATTAATTAATTAAAAAAAAAAAAAAAACGAAATTTTTTATAACCCCTGCCGGACTATTTTACCATTTGAATTATTAATGGAATTGGGAAATATTTCTATTTAGTAATCGAATAATTTAATAAATGATTAATATTACTTCTAAGTCTTGATATGTTATTATATGAACAAGAATAAGTTTAATTGCAAGGGTTAATTATGAAGGTTAACTGAAAAACTTACTTACTTGAAAACATGTATTAAACTGGAAATTTAAAACCCTAATTCAAACAAATACACAGGTGTATTGTATGAGTAATACTGAGAATTGTATACACTTGAACATACATTGAAACGCAAATTGAAACATTATATTGAAAACGAAAATTGAAACCTTACATTAATTCAAAAATATATTATCAATCAAATCCAACTGTGAGACTATGATGTTTTCTATGTACTATCTATATTTCTTTGATTTTGGTGTTGTTTAGATGTCGACCAGTCTAGGATGTACACCAGAGGTTTTGTGAGATTTCTTGGATACTATTATGTGGCTCGATGTTATGATGATTCTTGTGATTCAAATTGGAGTTTATACTTATGAGATTTTTTTTTGTGAGCATTTATGTGTATTTGGATTTAGTTTGATCCATCTTGTTATTAGGTTGCCTGTTAAGGAACCAAGTTTGATCTTTATGGGTGTTGTGGTATGGGACACAACTATGTTTTTATGTGCTTAGGAGAGGTTGTCTAGGTATGTGACTTGGGAGTGGCTTGCATAGGGGTCCGGGACCCAAAGTGGTCAGTACCAGGGTAACCTAATGCAAGTTATGTAATAAGTGATAATCTAGTAAGTAAAATTTATGGGGGGAAACACACTAAAAAGATAAGTTAGAGATATTTGATCTACCCATGCCTTTAGTGCTTGTATAGACTAAGGATGGGAATAAAATGAGTGCCTTGTCTTCTTGAGAGGGCTTTCTAGTTTCCATATGTGTGATGTTGAGGGTCCGGGGTTCAGAGTAACCAGTCCAGGGTAACTCAACGCTTGAGGGTCTGGGGTCTATTAAGAGATCAGTCCAGGGTAACTCAAGCAGCCATGTGATGACACTCTCTAGTATGTAGCCTAAGTCTCCTCTGTAGTTTTTGTGTATCTCTGGTGGTGTACTTATTGTTGGATGTGGTGTACTTATTGTTGGTGGTGTATCTATTGTTGGATGTGTTTATTGTGGTTACTTACTTTCATTGATGATGATTGGTGTTTCATTATGTTGTACTTTTGACATGTGGTTTTTGACTTGAGGAGGATTATCTTTTGTTGACTTTATCTTGTGATCTTGGTATTTGGTTTATACTTGGTTTGTGTATGATGTTTGGTTATGTGATGTCAGTATTGGATTGAGTGTCCTTTCTTTCTGGTTTATTTTATCTTCTTGAGTAGTATGTGTTACCTTTGAGATAGTTTTGGCTAGTAGGTATTCCATGCCTAGGAGTGTTTTATGTTTGATAGCCGTTTGTGGATCATTCATTATCTTCCCTGCACGGTGGGAGTGGAAGCCTGACTAGGTAACCACGCGGTCGGGAGGTAGTGCCTTCTTACCATTTGGGTTCCCCTTCACATTGCCAGCTGTTGGATGTTCGTTGTAGAAGATGTACCTTTATCATTCTTATTTCTTATCTCAGAGACTTCTTTTCTGATGATGTATATATGTTATCATATATCCTGGTGTATTGTATCTATTTTCACATACCCTGCGACATGTGCAATGGATGTTATTTAGTGGATGTGCTTTCATTGTATGGTTTATACTTATGCATTTGCTTATGCGATTTATGTATCTATTATTTCTTTATGATCTTGAGACATTATACTTGGAACTTAAACTAATTAATTTAAAATCATTAAATGTGACTCAACGTAAAGGAACTCTTGAGGAATTTGATGTATATGTTCATATTGCTTCCGCATTAATGTTATCTTGATGTTGTTTAAACTTCAAAAAAAAAATAGTTCAGTAAACATTGTAACATGTTAGGTTTATTTCTCTTGGGTTCCCAAGCGAGGCGTTACAGGTACCTAAGGACACTTTTGAAGCCTCAAAATGCTGTCTAGAAGCTCAAACTGGGTTCTTAGACTACCAAGTGTGCTTAAATAGTACCAACTATGCCCATGGTGCAGTTGGGGCTTAGAAGGGCGTAATTGGTAGTTTCAGAGTGCAGTTGGGAAGCTGGGCTGAAACTAAGGCAATTCTAAGAGCTATGTTTTCCATATTGATGCCACAGTGAGGTAAATAGTAGCGAACAATGCTGAGACCAAAATGAATGCTCAAAATGATGTGTAGGACATCCAGAATGATGGTTAAAGTGGTCAAGATGAGGGTTGGGTATGCAAAGATGCAAGATGGAAGATGCAAAGTGATGATTTCGGAGGTGAAATGCAAAGGATGCAAGCTTAAATGCTAATGATTGCAATGTGAATATGAGGGATACTAAAAAGGTGCAATATGAAGTCTATATGATGCAACTATGAGGCTCAAACTATGGAGAATGCAAGTGGATGTTATGCAAGAGTGAAATCTATGTTTTTCCAAGCACATTTATGAGCACAAGTTGCCATGTTTTCCAAGGTTTGAATGTATTGAACCAAAGTTTGTGATGTTTTGACAAGGTTTTGCAAGTTTCCAAGGTGTAAATTTGAATGTTGGCTTTTATCTTGATTATGTTTTACACACATGAAAGACACATTAAGGAAAGAGTAAATGTTGTTGAAAGTGAACAATCACACCACAACCTAGGCTTTAGGAATGTATCCACTGAATTCCTACTTGAACCAAAGTTTAGCCACTCTAATCCAAAGTGGACAACCTAGGACCTTGGCACCACATACTCCCCCTTATAGTGCACTCACTTATCGGGGCTATCAAGATCCACTTCCCAAGGGGCATGACTTTCCAAGGGATTTTTGTCTCTACTAAGGACTGTGAGAATGTAGGATGTCTTCACAGGCATGGGTGACCCCTTGAGCCAGTGGATAGAAAGGATTTTGGCCACTGAAACATGGTTTTAGTAAGGGTATTTCGTTCAACAAGTGAGTGATAAACTTCCTCAAAAGGTCTCCCAGCCCCGAGAATCGAGGTTTGACACACCACAAGGATACTTGAGGAGAGCTATCACTTAGCAATACTACCAACATGATTTTCACCGTAATCAAGTTTTATATAGCGGCTGGAACATTGACATGGCTTTTAGCTCGTTACCCCTCTGAGGTCATCCCCTAGTATACCCAATATCGAGTATCTTGGTCCAAGGTAGGCCTCTTATAGAAGTTACATGGATTTCTCTTACACCCAAGATCCGTGAATGGTGAGGGGAGAGGATACATCCAATGCAACTCCTAGGGATTTAAACACTATAGACATGCCAAGCAGAAAATGAAAAGGTCATTTTAAGCACCAAATGAAGTGTTATTTAATCTAATAAAACCAAACACATGGTTTTGACAAACACACAATGGTCTTCGACAACGTCTTGCAAAGCAAACATTAGTAGTTTTTTATGATCATGTCTTCATCCCATGATTGCCACATGCTGCAAGGAGCTCATTAGTAACACAAAATCATCTAATCTATGTTCTAGAAGGAAATGAAAACCTTAGATGCAGATTCTGTGTTATGTATGTGCTCACTGTGAACCAGGTGTGCTTTAACAGAGAAGATTACACCCCAGAAGGCCAAAATGGCTTAGAACACCCCCAAAGTGTACCTAGACAGTGCAAATTGCGTCAATGACATAGTTGGGGCCCAATCGGGTGCAGTTGGTAATGTGAGATGCTAAGTTATTTAATATTCAAATAAAAGAAATGTACTTATAAAAAATCAATTAAAAGGAAATATAGTTTTACATTTGATGTTCCTCCAAAGAAAACTTATATTACAAAATTTGAAACATTAAATTAGTTTAAGTTCATTATTTTTTTTAAATATAATTTTTTTTATAAAAAATGAACCTTCTAAAATATACCACCACATATAAATACATAAGTAGCATTTTTTCTTAGAAGAAACCTTACAAAATTTAATTAAAAAATAGTTATCTCTTCCAAATATGTTACTTTTCACTTCTCCCTTATAAACACATAATTGAGTAAGGATTGTCTTTACATCCTTTAAATTCTCTCTTAAAAAAAAAAGTTTATTTATATCAAGATTTTTTCTTTATAAAGATTTTTTCTTTATAGAAATTGAGAATTCATAAAGAGTTATGGTACATTTATTTTTATTGAATGAATTTGATTTGAAAATAAAATTAAATACTTTTCATTAATTCAAGTTGTAAATTAAAACATTTAGTTGAATGTAACTACCGAGATAATTAAAGTGAGATAAGTAAAACTAACATGTAACCAGACTTTAAAAGTATCTAGTTTGAATCTATTTAACTTCAATGTATCCTTTAAACAATTTCACTAATGAAAGAAAGAAAGAAATAATTTAGATGTTCAATTTTTTTTTTAACAAATTCATTATTTAAAAAATTGAAAAAACCAATAAGAATATACATTTCTTAACACCATAAATATGTTACAAATTTTTAATTTAACTTCAATGCATCCGTTAAACAACTTCACTAATGAAAGAAAGAAAGAAATAATTTAGATGTACAATTTTTTTACCAAATTGTGAAAGAAGATAGGAAATATTGATGGAAGCATGAATGAAGATAGGAAGAACATTAATTTGCAGATATTGAGAAATCTCTCAGCTGCCTTCAATTTGACTTCTCTGAACGAAATTCATGGCAAAGATAGGCAATGCACTACCAGGTTGATGGGAAATAGCTTTACAAATTCATCTTTTTAAGGTTTTTTGATTGTTTGCACGAACACAATGGATCTAGGCATGTTCGCTCGAACTAACCCTTTAAATTTCTCGGCGGTCATGAAATTTTAATGGGCATGTTCACATGAACATGTGTTTGCATGAACATGCCCAATATGTTTACACAAACGCCTTGTTCGAGTGAACGCGTAAATTTAGGAAAATTTTAACCCTTTTTTCAAATTTTTTTTTTTTTTGCTCTTTTGACTCCCATAATTGCAGGAGAATGATCTCCTACTATAAAATAAAAAATGTCAAAATGTACTGCTCGGAGACAGCTTTCCAATGAATATAATTGTAATACAAATTTTAGCCATTAAGACTTTGAAATATGAGTTTAACTCATTATAGGTTCATTACCGGTTCATTTCCGATTGAACATCAACCGACTTCGACACCTCAGGAAAATTAGTAAATCAGGTGAAATTTTTTTTGAAAAAAATGTAGGAACTAGCTTATTGAGATACCTTTCTATTCAATTTTTTTTTTTTTTTTAGGTTTATGATAAATTGACTTCAAATTATCTGTGTCAAATGGAATGTATGTCTAAATTATGATTCGTGTCACTTCAAAACTTCATAAACTATATAATATTCAACCAAAATAAATCAAACCAAATGCACCCTTTGGATATTGATGTTACAAATCTAACATCAAAAGAATTACTTCATTATCATTTCTATAAAAAAATTTATGTGTGTCAAATAGACTATCACTCTTTAAAAATATTGAATTTTATTATGTACCACTTTTCGGAGGAGATAAAAAAAATTGACATTAATATATATATATTTTTTAGATTAAAAAATATGGTTACAAAGTAGGAACAAAGTACTCAAAATCACTAGTTTATGTCATCTTGAAATTATTTATAGTTTTGGAGATATAGTCACTTGAACATGACGTTTGTTGCAAAAATATTGATTTCAGTGTCAAAATTTGTCAAAAAGTGGAACCCATTATTGTGGGATCACCCACTTGCATCATCTTCTGCCTCGTTATCTTCTAACATTTTCTCTATAGACATGAATTTATCTTTCCACTCATTATAAGCAGTGTCATTTGGCCAATCAAAATTTAGAACCTCCCTTTGTACAGTTATTAAAGAAATTGCAACTGCCTCTATATTAGCAAGGATTTTCCTGACGTCTTTATAAAATAATTGTACTTTTACCAACTCCCCATTTGTCCTTGCTCATAAAAAATGACTAGTTTCATTAATAATTTTATTCATCCTTTCAAAAATAATTTCATCTAATTCTCTTTTCCACTCCTCTTTTTCTTTCACTTTATCAACACTTTTTAGAGCATAGGGAAATAAATCAAATTTCTCTGCAACATATTTAGAAAAACAAATAATTAATGCTTTTTGAAAAGAATATTATTTTTCATCAAAACCTTGCAATTTATTTAGAAAATCAAAGATCTGTTCTATTTGATGACATGGTAGTTGAATGACAGATATACACATAATAGTGATATATTTATTTCTTTATGTCCATTTCTGCATAAGGGGTCTAAATGTAGCTTCATTTTTCTTCAACTCATCCCTGATGGTTGCAATCCTTGATAAAAAATCAAAAAATGATGGCCATTCAATTCTATCTACCAAATACATGAGACCCTGTCTCAATTTTTCTTCATATTGATCATTTAGTTCCACATGTAGTGCATATAATTTATTCTTTTCTTCTTCAAATTCCTCTATAGTGTAGAATGATGGCCTTTCTAGGGTGTCTAGTATTTCAACAATTGGAGATTATTTAAAAGGCACAACAAGTGGCCATGGAGGGCACATAATCCTTGGTTTACTAGTTTCTTGTACTTTTCTCTTCCCAAGTACCTTCTCCATTTGGGATATTTTTTTCTCTAATGATTGTATCTGCATTCCCCTCTCCTCACATGCTTTCAAAACTTCTTCAAACCTAGCATTGAGTTGGGAAAATCTATCTACTTCCTGGCCAGATACAACACTACCAAATTTTAACCTTTTTTAGGCCATTCCTATTATCTGTTTACTGTCAACCTCACTAGCCCTAAATACTCTCAATGTACCAGTATGCTCTACAGTAGAAATTTCTTGCATCCTGGTCTTATCACATTTTCAATGGACCAAATAACAAGAGCCTAATGATCATCACTAAATTTGACTCCTCTGTGAACCTATAATACATCTTTAGTTTTGAATTGGACGTCCTTTTGCTTCCTTATTGAATCAAAAACCATGGCGTTCACTATATCCCATTCTAGCAAAATAAGGACTCCTGACTATCTAATTACTTGCCTACCAGCCTTAATGGTAAATTGAGAAAAATCTTTCAAAAATTTAGACTTTACCTCCTCCTTAATAGAAGAATCTGATTTATTAGGTTGTTCTACCTTTATCTTTTCACAAGTCTTCTCAAAATTTCATATATTTAGCCTCCATAAAAATTGAGCAAATGCCCTCGATTTAAATTTTTTTCATTATTAATAAACCTTTATGAGGCTTGGGAAACTATTGGATCAATTTCCTTACCTTGGTAATCAGCAACAGTTAAATCCAAGGAAGGTGTAGGTGGTTCTCGTGGCTCTCCAATCTCCAAATCTGTGGAGGTAAGAATTACATCTCCCTCTCCACCAATTTGTCTAAGCTACTCTCTTAGAGATGTTTCATTATCAATTCTGATTGGAGATTGGCTTGGGGAATATTGCTCCATTTTATAAGAAGATCCTTCCTCTAATTTTTGTCTTTTTGGAGCACTGGTTGTAGGTGGGCTTTCTAGCCTTGGCCTTTGCTGCAGGGGAACCTGTTGCACATTTTTAACCATCACATAACTTGCTCTTTTTTGCGAAGTATACTCACCCAAAGACACCATATTTCTACTATTTATTCTCCTCTGCACCTCTGTAGCCTTTTCTGGATAAGGCTTGGCATATGCAACCTTCTTATCATTCATGGCTTTTATTATGACATAAAAATTATTCATCAATGCCTACATCTTGGCTCCCCAATATTTCTTTTCTTTCAATGGATCATAATAGAGGTCAAAAGCATTAATGAATTCTAGGGTTTTGCTAAATACTATCCATTTCTCTTTTCTCAATTCTTGTTCTTGCAAAGTAAAATATTTTTAATCACATCCTTTGGATAATAAACTTTTTGCACTATGGGGGAAGCTTTTATTCTCTCTCTCTGAAGAGGTCCTAGAATCCTTCAGGATCAATAAACCTAGCATGAGATTCTGCCATGTTATACCTATCTAAGAACAAATTCAAATGCTTCCACCCTTTCCTTACAAAGACAAAATCATGTGTCACAATAACAATTGGAAAAAATGTGCCTTTCTTAGGAAATTCCCTCTCATATATAGTGCCTATTTGCCATAACAGCTCAGCTATTCCTATCTTCAAAGGCACATGAAATGGTAGCACATGAGGCTTTCCCAAAAAGCCATATACTCTTATTACTGTCGAAAAATTATAGGGAATTATACCCCCCCAATTATACCAGTAGCCCTTTTGCAAGGTCCTTGGGTCTAACGAATTCTAACAGTGCTTGTGGAATTCCAGGGCTATCTCCTCTCAAAATAAATCTAAGCTTGGATGCAAAATATCTGTCAAACCTCACATAATTGGCATCTGTGGCTTCTTAGGTCATATCCACATTCCACAATTGTATTGGATTCCTCTCTCTATTCCTAGTTGTTTCTAGCTCCATACCCTTAGAAAAGAAGGCAAGTCCCTTATAAAAACATACATACATGAGTAATGAATACCAACAAAAAAATTTATCCACTTTTACCCATGCTATACCCACAAAACTATTGGGAATCTCCTTTGCAAGAAAAGTAGCAAAATCTAGAATAGTGCTCATCCCAAATTGAAGAGTTTGAGGCATTATGAGGAAAATTGAGCCTGGGATTTGCTTGGCTTCATCCATTCCAAAAATCTTACAAAGAGAAATATATAATGCCTGAGCCTTAGGGTTAAAATGTCTTTTCAGTAATGGCTCGGGTGTGCTAGCAGTAATCACAGAAAAGTTTCCAACTTTATTAGCATGCTCTTGCAATGGCCCTATCCTCAGGTATATTCTTTGTGCATCACATCTTGCTTGTAAATCATCCATATCAATGAACTCATGCACAACATGGTTAGTGTTAAGGTTAAAAAATTCACTGAGCAGCTCAGGGAAAACCCTAAAAAGATTCAATCTAGAATGATTCTTCACCCATCCTGTAATAGGATCATATTTAATAGCAAGGTCGGTGAATAGATCACTATCAAAGAAAATTGTAGGGATTTTTAATCTTCCAATGTCAAATTCCAAAACATTTCTCATGGGGGTATCTAAATTCCTTTTTGAAAACCATTTTTTGGACAATTGCAAACCTCCCATAGATGCTTGGGCATCTCTTACTCAGTTTGCCCTATCATAGAAACCCTTAGTGAAAACTACCCT
The DNA here is from genome assembly GCA_028749045.1 of Cupressus sempervirens. Lineage (NCBI taxonomy): Eukaryota > Viridiplantae > Streptophyta > Pinopsida > Cupressales > Cupressaceae > Cupressus > Cupressus sempervirens. Next base: position 36,323,328 of record CM053788.1, on the reverse strand, counting down.
AGGGTTCTTAGGAATGAGCTCCCTACCTTTAGTTATTTCATTTACTGATAAGGGAAATTGTTCTAGGAAATCATCATGCACAACCCTCTTTAAATAATTAGTTTGCCCAGAAAATTCCTTCTGTGGAGGCATCTTTTAAAATTTTAAAACCTTCCAAACACCAAGTTCTTGATTTTTACAGGTTACAAATTACTAACCCACCAAAATTTTCCCTTCTTCTTTCGCAAATTTTCTACAAATTTGTTGAAACCATTGTGAAATATCGTGCCCTAGCTTTGGAAATCCTTTCACGTTAGAGAATCTACAATATTGTGACTCAATAATGGAAAATTCTCAAGTTATACCTATGCATTAAAGTTGCATGAAGGAACCCTGAATCATATTAACTCTTGTAGCCATTATTTTCATGTTTGTGCTTCAACTTTGAATTTCACCTGTTGATCCTATCATGATCAGACGACTTTATTTGAAAACACAAAAAGATTTAAAAAATTTAGAGCACCTAGCCACGTGTCAAAAGGGTGCATGCCTGCATTATTTAAAATTCTTGCAACTTCTTATTGCAGGCATGTGCTCTTGGTCGATCTTTCCCAGATCGACGATGGGCCAAAGTCCTTTTCTTTGATAGCCCACTATTTGGCTTAACCAATAAAATATCATCCTTTCTATCAACGTGCTCTAACAGATTTGACTATGGCATTTAAACTTTCAGTGCCCATGACATCACTACTTTCAACTCGGCATACCTGTCATATTCCACCAATGAGCACACATTACTTCACTAACCTTTTTAGCATGGCATGACTCAGCATTCCTTTCAAGGCTCTGTCACAGCCACACATCATGAAGGTGCTTGTCCACATTGCTTAAAATTTGTGCATTTCATATTGCAGGCAAGCACCAGCCCTTGATGCTTGCTAAATCAATGATCACAAATTTTGAACTGGAAAGTATTAATATCATTAAAAAACCAACCAATGACATCACATGAGATTCAAAACATGCACAAGGAACACTGACAACTCTGTAAAATGTATGATTACTTTTGAAAACTTAAGAACTTTTGCAGCGCACTGAGGTTTGAACATCAGCAGGGGCTACGTGTCAAAAAGGTGCTTGCCCATAAAATTTAAACACCTTGCAGTTCCATATTGTAGGCAAGCCTCAACCCTCAATCTCAAAAGGATCTATGATGCTCGAAAGAATTTGCAATTAAGACAAGCTTTATAAGGTTTATGAAAAAGATTAAAAGGTCATTCCTACGTAAATAAACCTTTAGGATAAAATGTCCCTCCAAAATTTATTTGAAATGATACTTTCTAAGGTTTTCAAAGGTTAGGTCCAAACACGGCTAGGTACAAGGTTATTTAGTGAATTTTGTCGAGGGTTTTGACCGAATTTCAAATTATTTGCGGTACACATTTAGGGTTTTTTCACTGCAAAATATTAAAAAAAGGGGTAATAAAAAACTAGGCCAGCACTTGGTTCCACCATAAGATTTAATTCCTACAAAAATCTTTGATATCATACTAGTATAGCTTCTTTTAGATTCATCTTCCTTCATTTTAGCATCTTGAAACAAACATATCTAGTTCTACAATCTTATCCTCTTTGTATGTCTGTCACCTTCAAAAATAGATTCTAATCTTATATCCAAATCTCATGAGATGTTTGAAGTTACTTTACCTGATTATTTTCATTCTTTGGAAGAGATGATAGTAAAGCTTCTCTAGATCTCATGCTACACATGAATAGATCTCTCTCTACTTTAGTACATTCTTCAAGTTTCTCTTCTTTTACAATCTCCTTGTCACCTTTTATCAAAATCATATAACCTAGACCCATAGATAGTAGCAACTATCATAGTTGGCTCCATCAAATCTAGGGCTATCCTTTCTGAAAAGATTCACCATTGATCTCACAAAGCTATTAAGCTTTCTCTTCAAGGACCTGATGCTCTGATACCAACTGTTAGAATATATAGTCCACCAATATAATTGGGGGCGGGGGGCAGGGGGGAGAATAAGTTATCCAACTAATATCAGAATTGTCAACCTTATTAAACTTTAACCATATAAGTAATATAATAAGAAACCACAACAAGGTACTCATGCACAATAACACCAGATATGTTAACTATGGAAAACCCCAGTGGGGATGGTACCCACAAGATGATGTACTAATATAAATATTCCTTTTCAAAGGATGGACCCTATTAGGAGTCTATAAAAACATTTAATACATATCAATCCTTGTTAGGAGACTTTGAATCTATGTTAGGAGATTCCAATCCTATTAGGAGATTCCAATCCTATTAGGAGTTGTGCCAACCTTGTTAGGAGTTGTTCCAAACTTGTTAGGAGTTATAGAAGGAAGATGGACCCACTGTCCAAACAACTTTAGGGGCAAGATTAGTGAACCCACTGTCCAAATGATCTTTGTATTATTCCTTCTAGCATAATACAAATAAACAGTAGTACTCCAAGTCATGTTTCATTGTCCTGCCAACCAAACTTTTGCTCCTCCTTATCTTGTAAATATATCATAACTCTCACATCCAATAATCCCTTGGATCTCTTACTCACATTCAACAAACATTTTGTTCCTTTTTTCACTTAATACTTTTTTCAATACATTCAATACATATCTTACAAAAAAGGAAAATATCTTTCCATTATACCATATCTTGAAAATAATTTATTTATTTGTTTTTGAGGCTTTCCCTATTAATTATAATAATATAATTATTTAATTCATAATTACAATAGCACTTTGGGCTCACAATTTATTCAACTTCTCACACGTGCAATACTAGGGCTTGTGCACTTGCTAACATCATCCTCAGATTGTCTTATGTCATTGACTAACCATGCATCTCAAGATTATATCTCTATTAGAAGACATAATAAAAACATTAGAAAGCACTTCTTAGGTACTTTACTCTTTTATTCTTTCTGTAAATGATGCATATCTTTTGTACATCTTCAAATCACTTACTGCACATTGAACCGTAACATAAGGCCATAGTTTAGAATGTTTCCATGACTATGCATCAATAGATAATCAAAAAATTGATTTTACAACTATGATATCTATCTTCTACTATGTCAGTCTTCATAGACTTACTACTAGGTTGACATCAATGACAAACATAGTCCTGAATGCAACATTTTAATACTCTCCAATGTTTAAGACACTCTCCCAAAGGAATATCATCAACATTCATGCTAACAAGATCTATACCTTTTTTGTTAAAAAATAGGGGTTTTATCTTTTCTAGATAACTTATTTCTAGTTTCCATAGGTGTTCTAGCAGGTTTACAACTATCCAAACCAAATCTATTCAATAGGTCTTTAAGAAACCTAGCTTGTGATATAAAAATGCCATCTTTGTTTTGAAAAATCTATCATCCCATGAAGTACTTCATCTCACCAATCATACACATCTCAAACTCTTTCTTCATTTTTTCTAAAAATTCCTTATTTGCTTGATCATTTCCTTCAAAACTTATGTCATCCATAAATACCTTAACAATCAGTAAGACAATGTGAATCATTTTCAAATATAAGTTACCATCAACATTACATTTTACAAATTTGAAACTTGTCAAATACTTATCCTATCTTGCATACTAGGCTCTAAGTGATTTTTTCAATCCATACAATAATTTTTTCAATTTGTAAACCATATCTTCTTTGTCTATCAAAGAAAAACCATTAGGTTTCTCAATGTATAACTCTTCTTCTAGTTCACTATTTAGAAATGATGATTTTACATCCATTTGATAAAGTGTAAAGTTCTTATTACATGAACATGCTAAAAATATTCTCACTACTTCTATTTTAGCAACATTTGCAAATCTTTCCTTAAAATCAAGTCCTTCTCATTATGAATATCCTTTACATACTAATCTTTCTTTGTTTCTTACAACCTCACCTTCTTCATTGGTCTTGTTTCTAAACACTGATTTAGTTCCAATAAATTTTTTATCCTTAGGTCCAAGAACCAATTCCCATGTATTTTTTTTTTCCTCAATTGGCTCTACATCTTCTTTCATAGATTTAATCCAATAGTCATCTTTACTAGCTTCATCAACATTCTTAGGTTAAACTTGAGATATTAAACATAGTTCTTCTTATACCTTGTTTTTTTTCATAACTCCTTTTTCTTTTCTTCCAATGATCTATTTAGTAGGGTGATTCTTTATCAAGTTTCTATTAGGTTTCACTGCTTTAACTCTGACTTTAGCTTGAGTTTTAGTTCTAGGTTCTTCTCTTTGTTCTCTATGTGCTACTTTCTTAGTATCATTATACAAATAAATATCAGTGTCATAAAATAATTCTTGTTCAACATTTTATCTATTAGGCCTTGAATTAGTCTCTTCATTAGATTGTAATCAAGTATCCTTTCCTAAATTCTAAAATTTTCATCAAATCTCACATTTGTTTTCAAAAAAATAGTCTTAGTTCTTTGATTAAAACATCTATATACCTTAATTTTAAATGAATGTCCAAGAAACACATCTTCATCACTTCTTGAATCAAAATTTCCAATATCATCATCTCTCTTAGTGTAACATTTACTTCCAAAGGTTTTGAAATATTTATCCAAGGGTTTATAGCCAAACCAAAGTGCATAAGATGTCTTACTAGTGCTTTGTCTAATTTTTACTCTATGTTAGATATATTATTCTCAAACATCATTTCTCTTGCTGCCTCTATGACTATTATGTTGCTTCTTATTGCCATCCCATTTTGTCCAGGTATTTTAGAGGCTACAAGCTATCTCTTTATACCATTATCTTCAAAAAATTTGTTGAGCTCATTTGATGTAAACTCTCCCCCTCTATCAAATCTTAGACATCTAATCTTCAAAATAGATTCATTCTCAACTCTACTCTTAAATATCTTGAGTTTCTCAAAAGCTTCAAGTTTCTCTCTAAGAAATTCTACCCACATAATTCTAGTGAAATCATCAACAAGAATCACAAAATACCTTTCATCATAGAATATCTTGTCTTTGTAGGAAAACTTAAAATATCATTAACTTGGCATTGAAGATTCAAGACATTGAGATATTCGACAAGAAATATGAAAAGGGTTGTGATTTCACAGTTTGGCATAAACAAGGATCAAAGGGTTCCAATTTCTTAATTTCACAACGACCAAGATCATAGGGTACTAATTTTGCACTAGGAAAAATCATATCCTCCCAATTTCATGACTTCACAATTGATAAATTTACATTAGTCTAATTTTGTGATTTCTTGAGGAATGATGCAATATTAGCTTGATTTGCAATTTCATAGAGAAAAAATCATTCTAAAGCCTTAATTATGAAAATTAATATCAAAGGCAAAGTTCATATTATATTTTTAATCTAAAAAAATTGAAGTGTGTGAATGACTGAATGCATTTTTTGGCCTTAAATTCACACAAAATCAAATGTGACAACAAATTTATGATGGTGCCTGCAGAATAATCAAGAAAAGATGTTCAAAATTAATCCATTAAATTTTTCCCATTGTTAAAAGGACACTGAGAGGCTGGAATTTTTTAACATTCTTGTGAATCTAGGCTTGTATTTTATCTACAAGTTTCAAAGACACACAACCTTGGGATTACCAGTACAAGCCTATAATGTAGAGGAAGTTTCAAGTCTTGTTATGCAAGCATATTTGGCTATAGTGCATGAGGACTAGTTGGACATCATTAACTATATGTATGCTACTTGTTGGGAACTTTAGACCACTTACATAACATATATCAGTGAGTGTCTCAAGTTAGAGCTCAAGGAAGACAAGGCCAAGTTTCAAGAGATTCTTGCAGCATTTCAGGATCATTAAGCACATCAAAATTTTGATTAGATTCTCAACATGATACGAGAATTATAATACTTTTATATTTTTTATGTTTTTATTATTGTGAATTTTTGTGAATGGTTACAATTAGTTATTAGTTAGTTTTTACAAAGGTCTAAAGATTCTTGCACCCTTTCATTTTCTATATAAGAAGGGGATATTAGAACCTTAGGATAAATGTGTTTCAATCATTTTTTTGTCATTGATGTCAAACCTACTACTTGTTGGTAAGATAATTGCTTATATGATTTCAGTACTATCACTTGTTTGATTGATGTAGAGGATTTAATGAAATAAGGTAACAATAGCACCTAGAGGAAAGGTTGAGTTATGATATAGAAAAAGAGTACAAGGATTAGTTAAGATAGTGGTATTATAGTGCATTGATAATCTACTTAAGGTTGAAAAGGATGGTTACATTGATTAAGTTCAGAAGAAAAATTTAAATGAAGTTTGTCTGCCAAGCTTCACATTCTACATAGTACGTGTCAAGCAAAAAATTAGTTGGATCCGAGAAAAGTCAATTTTAGTGTAAGCCAAGTGATACAGTGTAAGCCGAGTAAAGTTTAGTTGATGTCGAGCTCTAGTAAACTTTAGTTCATGATGAGTGATTTGATAGTGGATGTCGAGCAACACAGTATGTGCCGAGCACTAGAAGTTAGTTAACACCAAGTGTCAACATTCTGAGAAAGATCAAGAATTTGATGAATCTAAGCCAAAAAGTTTGATTTATTAGATTTTATGAACTGTGTGGAAGATAAGCTTGACGAGCTAGTGCACAAAATTCATGGTGAACCATTTTGAGGTGAATTCAAAGAGAATTGAAGAAGTTCCTAGAAGGGAATGAAATGAAATAATGGGTAGATTCATTGAATCCTACCTAATCTAACCTAACCCTAAAATGGATGGTGGACAATGAATGGAAAAAAGATCTTAATTTTTTATTTATAAAGATGTTTGGTCAAAAGAAAAGGTTTTCATGTGCGAGAACCTAAGGAAGACAAGAATTCTAGGGTATTGCTTCTTTCAATGACCTAAGAGAAGAGATTGCATTGGAAAGAAAAGAAAGAAAACTTAAGGGTATGGATGCTTGAAGGGTGAATAAGCTATCAGAGCTAAAGCATGTGAAATCCAAGCAGAAAGGAGGACTAAAATATCGATTTATAATCTGCAAGTGTGTTTATAATATGATTTATAATCTGTAAGTTGTTATAAGATCAAGCCTTACTGTTACTTTCTAATTATTGTACTAGTCTAGGGTAAATCCTTTGGATTAATGTTGACCTAATAGTCATTTGTAAATACTTTAACCAGGTGACATTCCAAGTGAATGATCTAAAGTCCTCTGACAAGGCTCACTCCTAATAAGGTGATTGAAATCCTTTAACCAGGTCACACTTAAGACTGTGCATTGTAACCTTTATCAGGGTTGACCTTTTACAGGGCATCACTTTAAAAGAGAAAGAATGAGTATCATGTTACTAGTGGTTTTTACTAGATTGCATTTCCATGTTAAATCATTGTGTCAAATATCTTATTGAATCTGCTATGTCTCATGTTTACATTTCTGCAAAGTTGATTTGATAGTAACCTACAAGTTTAAGTGATTGTATGATCTAATAGATGCATGCATGATGAAAATGTTTCATGGATATGGGTTCACTAAGCTGTGAAAAGTTTTATTTGTACATATGGACCTTTGATAGCTGATTCAACCCCCCTCTCAGTTATTCTAAGGAATTCCAAAAATTGGTATCAGAGCCATCTGCTTAAGAGGACTAGTTTGAAAGTACTAGAATAAAAAAGATCAAGATGTCAAAAAGAGAGGTACCCAAGCTTAATAGAGATAAATTTTTTGCACGCAAAAGTATGATGAAGGTAACCTAGGAGGTCTTGTAGATAATGCAAAATCTAGCATTATTGTTGAGCATGTTGATCTTGCTGGAGTCCTAACTATTGAAGATCTGAAAAATAAGAAAGAACACAACTAGGCAATGTTGGAGATTGCCTCTACCCTAAGTTATGCAGAGTTTTATGATTTCAAGGGTTGTCAAAGTGCAAAGAAAATGTGGGATACTCTACACACTATCTATGGAGGTTACCAAAATGTTCTAAGAGCCAAAGATGGAAGTCTTAGAGGTAAGTTCGATGATATGAGAATGCAAGAAGGTGAGAATGTTTCTCAATATTGCTCTAGGATAAAAGATGTTGTTAATGCAATAAGATGAGCCACTAGTAAAATAGATGATGATATTGTACTAAGCAAAGTTTTGAGAACACTATTTCCGATCTATGCTATTAGAGTTTCTGCAATACAAGAATTGAGATGTATGCTAGGGAATGATATGACTCTTGAAGGTATGGTATGTAGGCTCACTACTTTTGACCTATCTAATTTTGATATTTACAATCTTGAAAATGTTGTATCTCCTTTCAAAGCTAACCTTTCATTGAAGAGACCTAATCAAAGAAGAAGAAAAAGGTTAAATAAGTGTCCAATTGTAGTGATACAGATGTAGATCAACATGAAGCACTACTAGCAAGGATATTTCATAGAGGTAAAGGAAATTTCAAAGGTAAGTTACCTATCATGTGTTTCAATTGCAATGAAGTTGGTCATATTGCAGCTAGATGTCCAGATAAGAAGAAGCAAAGAGGTGGAGACAAGCTCAAAAGTAGAAGAGATGAAGACAACAAAGATTACAAAGACAAATGCAAGAAGTCTTGCAATATTATTGAAGATGAAACTAAAAATGAATTTGACAATCATGATGATGAAGTAGTGTATGTTGCAATGAAGGATGAATCTAATGAGGATGAGGCAACAACCCTAGTGTCTTGTGTGAACAAGAATGACAGATGGATCATTGATAGTGGGTGTTCACATCACATGATTGGAGATAAAAGTAAGTTCATTACCTTTAATTATTATGATGGAAATAGTGTAAGGTTTGGTAATGATGCACACTGTCTAATAAAAGGAAAAGGTTCTATCAAACTCATAGGAAATATTTTATGTGACAACACTTATTATGTTGAAGGACTTAAGTACAATTTGTTGAGTATGTCACAACTAAACAATTCAGGTTATAAGGATGAGTTTGAAAACAAGATTGCTAAGATATATGGTACTAATGGAAAAATAATTGGAAAAGGTGATCAAACTAGAGGTAATCTATTCTACCTCGATATAGAGGATGCTACTTGTTCAATTGTAGAATTTGATGATGCATGGCTATGGCACAAGAGGTCATCATGTCATGTTAATTTTGATAACTTGGTTAACATCAGTAACATGATAAGAGTTAGAGGTTTGCCTAAGTTGAATGTCAGTTAGGCAAAATGACAAAGTCAAGTATTAAGAGTAAGACTCGTACCTATAAAAGAATATTAGAGATTTTTCATACTAACTTGTGTGGACCAACTGAAGTGAAAAGCTACAAAGTACATAAATACATTATGATATTTATTGATGATTATTCTATAATGATGATAGTTATGTATTTGATATAGAAATATGATTCTTTCCAAATGTTTAAGTGGTACTTAGCAAGAGTTGAGAAGGAACTGGGTAAAAGTCTAAAATGTTTGAGATTTGACAAAGGACGAGAATTTACATCAAATGAGTTTGATATGTTTTATTTAAAGATAGAGGAATAAAAAGATAGACATCTACTCCTAGGACCCCTCCATAAAGTGGAATTGCTAAATGAAGGAGCAAGTCTATAATGGATTGTGCTAGGAAACTCATGATGGAGAAAAATGTTTCTTTGAAATAGTGGAGAGAAGCTATAAGTACAACTATCTATACCTTGAGCTGTGTGCAAGTCAAGAAAGATGCTTATTAAACACCTTTTGAACTATGGTATGGATACTCACCCAATGTAAAATATTTCAACGTATTTGGAAGCAAGTGCTATATTCTCAAAGATTTCAAGAATGGTAAATTAGATACAAAAAGTGAAGAAGGTACATTCCTTGGTTATTCCACAAGAAGTAAATCTTATACATGTTTAAATAATAACACTAACAAAGTTATGAAAAGTGTAAATGTGACATTTTATGAATATATAGAAGTATATGAGGTTGAACCTATGAAGGAACCAAAAGAATATAAATCATTTGTATACTTTTATGAAGGTATGCCTTTGAATGAAGATACTGTAAATCAAGTTGTAAACCAACAAAAAGTTTTAGTGACTATCGAGTCACATACTATGAATGTTGAGTTGCATTTAGGAACTGAGCTATATTTAGGTGCTGAGGTGTAGAATGAAGTTGAAGCACATTCTGAGTCTAAGATTAGTGTACATAAAAGAGATGTTGAAATACCTAACAAAGATGTACATAGTGATTCAAAATTTGAGAGACCCTGCTGCACAAAATCATTGGAGATAAAGATGCTAGACCAATGACAAGGAACAAGCTGAGAAATGATACATATTTTTTGAACATCCAAGAACCTAAAATAGTGAAAGATACCTTAGAAGATGTGGACTAGAGTAAAGCCATGGAAGAAGAGATTGAACAAATTGAGAAAAATAAAACATGGAGTCTAGTTCCTAGACTAGAAGAAAACAATGTGATTGAGACCAAGTGGGTATATAGAAACAAGTTAGATGAAAATGGTGAAACCATAATGAATAAGGCAAGATTATTTTGTAAAGGATGTGCATAAGAAGAAGGGATAGACTACGGAGAAATATTTTTGTATTGTTGCAAAATTGGAAGGAGTAAGAACTTTGCTTGCTTCCTCTACATACAAAGGTTTCAAAGTTTACCAAATGGATGTTAAGTCTTCATTTCTAAATGGTATATTAGAGGAATAAGGTTATATAAAAAAATCGGAAGGATTTGTTGATGCTAACAATAGAAACATGGTATGTAGAATACAAAAAGCTTTATATGGTTTGAAGAAAGCACCAAAAGCATAATGTGAAAGGCTTCATAATTATCTTGTGAAGACTGGATTTGAGAGGACTGATGATAACAACAATTTGCACTTGAAGATAGAGAAAGGAAAATGTATTTTACTATCTAAATTTTTTGTTGATGATATCATATTTGGAGGTCAAGATACTTTATGTAAGGATTTTGCAAATGAACAACAAAGAATTTGAGATATTTATGTTTGGAGAGATCAAGTTCTTTGTGGGTTTCCACATACATAAGATGAAATATGGTATATACATCACCTAGATAAAGTATGTTAAGGAGATACTGAAAACTTTTGAATTGGAGGATTCCAAGCCAATAAGCACACTTATGGTGATAGGACATAAATTGTCAAATGATGATGATTCAAATGAGGTGAATCAAACATTATATAGGTCTATGATTGGAAAATTACAATATTTAGTACATAGCAGACCTAATATTGCATTATCTGTTGGGATAGTTGCAATATTCTCTACTAATCCCAAGGAGAATCATTTGATGGTAGTTAAGAGAATAATGAGATATCTAAAAGTAACAAAATACTATGATCTATGCTACAAGAAAAATGAGAAATTTGAATTAAGAGCCTACATTGATGTTGATTGGGTTGGAATATTAATTAAAGAAAGAGCATTAGTGGAGGAACATTTTTCTTAGGCAAAAGGATAGTTACATGGATTATCAAGAAACAAAATTGCATCTCCCAATCTACTACTAAAGCTAAATATGTTGTTGATGCAGCAAATTGTACAAACATTGTATAGATCAAACAACTACTCAAAGGTATGAAGGAAGATATCACTAAACTTGTGATACTTTATTGTGATAATACAAGTGCTATAAATATATCAAAAAATCTTGTGATGCATACCAAGACTAAGAACATTGCAAGCAAGTATCATTACTTGAGAGAGTGAGTCCAAGATAAAGAGGTGAAGATAGAATATGTTAACACAAAAGAGAAAATAGATGAAATCTTCACAAAAGAATTACCTAAGGATGCTCATGAGTATCTAAGAGGTAAACTAGGGGTGACACCCCTCTCATAAGCTATATAAGAAGCATGAGGAGTGCCCTACATCAAACAAGTTGATTGACATATGTAATACAATGATGTAGTGGATCTTACTTTAGGAGCTGCTTAAAGTAATCAAAGATCTAGAACTACAAATTAGTCACAAGCTAGGCAACCAAGGGAGAAATTGAAAATGTTCATATCTACATATTGAGATGACAAGTCTTTGGAATTTTTTTCAAAGAGGGAGATAGTGTACCAAAGGGAGAAAGATATAAAGAGGGAGAAATCCAGAAAGAGAGACATAAAGGGAGATAGAAGATATAGATAGAAGAAACATGGAATATCTACTTAGAGGGAGATAGTGTACCTGTTGATTACATCTACCTAGTAAGAGGGAGTTAATGTCAAAGGTGATATAAGAAGTGATTAAGAGGGAGTCATAAGGATGAGATGATTGATTGTTTGTTGATTAGAACGAGATTGTGTAACCTATTCAAAAGATGAAAGTTGTTGATAGAGGGAGAGATTTCAATATAAGGAATTATTTTATTTTTGGTATTTTGTTGGTTGAACTGATTAAGTTTGGTCAATTTGGTTTTACATCAATTTCAAAGAGCGAGATTGTTGAAAAAAAATTGATACAAGTATGATGAATGTGTTTCAATCATTGTTTTGTCATCGATGTCAAACCTGCTACATGTTGGTATGACAATTGCTTATATAATTTGAGTCCTATCATTTGTTTGATTGATGAAGAGGATTTGATCAAATAAGGTAACAATAGCACCTAGAGAAAAGGTTGAGTTATGATATGGGAAAGGAGTACACGGATCATTTAAGACATTGGTATTATAGTGCATTGATAATCTACTTAAGGTTGCAAAGGATGGTTACACTAATTAAGTTTAGAAGAATAAGTTAAATGTAGTTTCTCTAACAAGCTTAACATTCTGCATAGTAGGTGGTATTCAAAGTTAGTGTAAGCCGAGAAAACTTAGTTGGAACTAAGAAAAGTCAATTTCAGTGTAAGCTGAGTAATATAGTGTAAGCCAAGTAAAATTTAGTTGATGCTGAGCACCAGTAAACTTTAGTTCATGACAAGTGATTTGACAGTGGATGCTGAGAAATACAGTATGTTTCAAGCACCAGAAGTTAGTTAATTTTGAGTGTCAGCATAATGAGAAAGATCAAGAATTTGATGAATTTGAGGAAATAAGTTTGATTTATTGGATTTTGTGAACTGTGTGGAAGATAAGCTTGATGAGTTGGTGGCACAAAATTCACAATGAACCATTTTGAGGTGAATTCAAAGAGAATTGAAGTAGAAGTTTATAGAAGGGAATGAAATTAAATAATGGGTAGATTCATTGAATACTACTTAATTTAAACTAACCCTAAAATGGATGATAGAAGATGAATGGAAAAAATATCTTAATTTTCTATTTGTAGAGATGTTTGGTTAGAAGAAAAGGTTGTCATGTGCGAGAACCTAAGGAAGACAATGAGTCTAGGGTATTGCTTCATTTAGTGACCTAAGAGAAGAGACTCCATTAGCTAGAAAAGTAAGAAGGCTTAAGGTTATGGATTCTTGAAGGGTGAACAAGCTATTATAGTTGAAGTGTGTGAAAGATAAGTAGAAAGGAGGACTTAAATAGAGATCTATAATCTGCAAGTGTCTTGTAAGTTATTATTAGATCAAGCCATACTATTAGTTTCTAATCATTGTACCAATCTAAGGTAAATCTTTTGGATTAAGGTTGACCAAAAATTCAATTGTAAATCCTTTAACTGAGTGACATTCCAAGTAAATTATCTAAAGTCCTCTAACAAGGCTCACTCCTAACAGGGTGATTGTAATCCTTTAACCAAGTCATGTTTAACAGTGTGCATTGTAACCTTTACCAAGGCTGGTCTTTCACAGGGCATTACTTTAGAAGAGTGAGAATGAGTAGCATGTTACTAGTGGTTTTTCCCAAATTGGGTTTCCAAGTTAAATAATTTTGTGAAATGTGTTATTGAATCTACTATGTTTCATGTTCATATTTATGCAAAGTTGATTTGACAATAACGTACAAGTTTAAGTGATTGTATGATCTAATGGATGTATGCATGATGAAAATGTTTTATGGATATGGGCTCACTAAGAAATGAAAAGTTTTAATTGTACATTTGGTCCTTGGATAATTAAGTCACCCCCCCTCTTAGCTATTCTAAATAATTCCAACAAACCCACCTAGGTCACTAATATATTTGATGTCAACTTTCAACATTATGCCCTTTTTCGTAATTTACTTTTTACTATTTTTAAGATCTAGATTTCATCAAAATTTTGATGTTATTTATGTTTTTCATCAAAACTTTGATGGACATGGATTATAAACAAAAAATGAAATGAAAAGTGAATCTCATTTTTCACTTTGATCAAATTTCTCATGGGCAAGAAAAAGGATCAGGCTATGAGATATGCATCACTATCTCTAGCAAGTCATTGAGTCCATGCCCAATGTTGTAAAGAGTAATAAAAAGACCTAGATGGAAAATAAAAAGTTGTATTTTTCTCAGAGTGTGGATGTTGCATCAATTTGGTCAGTCTTGTAGGGAAACTTTCTTATTTTATTGAAAATTTTGCAATCATCTATTTGAGATAGAAGAAATGTTGGATGTAACCTTGTGATTATTATTAGGAAATGATTATGTTTTAGGGGGTTAGAAAGGTTTGTCTCTTTCAAACAATCCTTTGATTGACAAAAATATTGTTGAATTCCTTCAGTTTTTTGTGAATGACAAAGAAAATTCTATTTTTGTAAAAATTTCTTGACAGGTAAGATCGTGAAAAACTACCTATAATAGTAGAAAGTAAGTGAATTCAAAACTAGGTTTATAAGATTTCCCTTGGTCAATGGTGGAATAGAAAGTAGGCATAAAATGATTTGATGTTTCTATTGGTGAGTTTAGTTCAAATACTATTATCTCTTTACAAGTCAAGGTGGGGGGGGGATTCAAATTTCTTGGCTAAAGAATTTTTGGTTGGAAAATTGCAAGAAAATTTCCTTAAACAACATTCATGTTTTCTAATCTAAATGATTTCTCTTGAGCATGGGAAGGTCCTTCAATAATAGGGAAAACTAGCTTGTCTTCACCACTAGCCTCGAACTTTAATCCATTAAATAATGACTCCATCAAGTTTCATTTTTTCTTTAGATTGATGGAAATTCAATTGGAGTAATAAGATTTTTTTTCCTTCTACCCAATTCTTTTGAACAATACTTCCTTAATGATTCAGTCATTAAATTGAATAGGTACAAGTCTTGTTTGCTAGATTTTGTGTGCTTACAAAGAAAAATAAGGAGATCCCTACTAGAAGTATTATTGATCTTCCAAACTTAGTAGCTCAAAGAAGAAAAATGAGTTTAAAAAGTCTTCATTGATCTGCCTTTGTTGCTCTAATTTCCCAAGTAGCAAGATCAATTTTTTTTCTTGGAGGAAAAAGTAACAAACACTTACTGCAATGAAAGATGAAATTAGCACCTTTTATGAAGCACAGGAACAAGAAAATAGAGGAAAAGGTTTTGTGTCAAATGACACCTCTCTCACTAGTTTAGAATTGGACAATAGAGCCACTTGTGGACTTATGTGTTGTACAAAAAAATAAATCTAGGACGGAAAGACCTTTGGTCTATCGCTAAACTAAAATCATTAAAATAATTTGGCTTCAAACTAGTTAGAGATTAGATTGGTAGGCTTGTAAGGGTTAATTTATTTTAGTTTTTTTTAAATTTAAAATTATACCTCTTGGTTGTCTTTTCTGTCTTGATGAGCTTTATGGTTACCTTTCTAATTGTAAAAAGGTCTCAACACATTTAGAATCAATGCTAATATAATAAAAAAAACAATCCAATTCAAAATTTACTTCAATATGGACCCCAATATTTCAATTTTTTATCATCTCTCTTTGTATTATTCCTATAGATATAACACAATTCATTTCTACATTGATTGGTTTAGATTGTGGGATTTCAATTTGTATAACATTGCTCCTTTAAGGTGCTTTTTTATTTCCTCCTTATACACTACACACACACACACACACACACACACACACACAGAGAGAATATAGAGCTTATTGATAATTATTACATAACTTGGCATCATTCTTTTTCTTTCCCAAATTCCCAAGTATTACAATGTGCTTTAGAATTCACTTCCTACTATTTATATCATACTCCTGGGAGCCATCCTTTTCTTGAGGTAATCTTCTTCAATAATCATGTTTCTTATGTTGCTTCTTCCTTTTTCAGCAAACTACTTGTTAGAAATGTAAATTGGAAAGTAATTTCCAAGAGGAAGGGGGGAGGGGGGCTGAATCAACAGTTAAAAATTTTACCATAAAAAAAATTCACCATACATTCATCTCATAACTTAACATGTAAACTGAAATAAGTAACCATGCATCATGTCCAAAGTGTAATGTAAATCACAACATATCACATAAGATTTTGGTTACCTAGAAACCCTCAAAAGAGAAGGTAAAACTAAGGTGGGGATGACACCCACAAATCTTCACTACTACAGTTGTAAAGTGTGGCCTATTATGGCTACAAAGTTTTGATCATAAACTATTATCTACACTGTGAAAGGTCTTCCTTGTTAAAGGTTTACAAGACTATTAGGTCTCACTTTGACTAAAGGATTTCAAAATCACAATTAAGTAAGTAGTTGGTTAGGAGATTTACAAAAGTCTATTAGGACTACTCTATTAAGATATTTACTATGTATTACCCATTGAAATGATTCAGAACTCGATGCTTTGGTTAGAACCTTTATGCTTGATATCAGATCTCCTCTTTACTAGTTATCTCTTGATCCTCCTAATTAGATCTATCTTCTTTATCCTTTTACTACTTATTATGTCCTTATCCAACTAATTCTACATTGTAGTTCCACAACTTAGCCATCATTTCCACCATGAATTCCCTCTATACTCTTAGAATTCATCTTTTAGAAATCATCCTTACCTCTTAGGGTTTTCCTTCTATACTCTTAGAATTCATCTCCTAGCAATCATCCTTGTCCCTTAGGGTTTACCTCATGAAATAAGTAATTTTGGAGATGAATATGTTATAATCACTAGGTGTGGTTGATCCCTATTGCAGCCTAATGCTTCCCTTAATTTGATTGGCCACATGCTTTGCATAGGGATGCATAACATGATTGGATCCTTATCTTTTAATATAAAACATTCATTTTTTTGTCAGAAAAAAATGGTTTAAATAGAAGTTTGTGCTATAACAAACATCTATGTCAAAGATTGGTAACTTGACATCAATAGACTTTGATGCTCAGCCTTCACTGAGATCTTTATGCTGATACTTGACTTCTAAATAGCTCAACACTTACTCTGCTTGGTACCTGAATCACTGGGCATACATTGTTTACTCAACACTAGAGTGACACAACACACACTGGCCACTCGACAATAACTAGTGCTCAACACTAACTATCATATTACTTGACATGCATTTTTTGGAGGCTTATGCTTGACATATACTATGCAATTGGCTTCCACTATTCCTTTCTAGATAATGACTAAGTGTTTTGTCACTACCTTGTCAAAACCAAAATGAGATTAACAATCCCCCCTTTGACATGAGTGGAAAAAAATCTTTGTCATGGAATATACAAATATTATTTTATGTATAAGATAGTTAATGTATCACCTCTAATTGGCTTCAATACAAAATTTCAAAATCTTTAAAATCTGCAAAAATCTTGTCATTACCTTAACATGTTACTCCCCCTAAGTAAATACTTCATTTCATTTTTGTGACTCCTCTTAAGTAGATCCTCCTTGACAAAATTATCCAAAATCTTAAATATCCCCCTTTTTTGGACACTTATGTCATTTGGGTGGTATAGTTATAATGTATTTGTCCAAAAATGGCATATGTAATTCCATTATGATTCCCAATGTGGAATCCCAATTGTCACTGGCTACATCTAAAGAGTGAATATGTATTTCAAGATTTTCTGCCATATCTAGTAGACCTTCTTATGTAGAAGATGAGAATCTTTCTTAAAAAAAATGTCTCAGCAAAGACTAGTTCCTTCTGCAAAACTTCTATGTCAGGGGTCAGCATTGACTGTATACTGATCAAAGTTGATCTGATATTAACATCCTTTGCTTGTAACTCCTCAAGCCTACTCTATGTATGAAATAACTTATGAAAGTGTGTTTGACTGCTTCCAAGAGATGTATTCAATTGAGATCCTATAGACATAAGTTTTCCTTGCAAAAAATCAAGTGCTCGTTGAGTTTCTTGAGTAAATAATTCAATATTTCATACCTTATTGTATAGAGAGTAAATGTTATACAAAACTTTTTTCACAGTCTCCATCTTAGTTGATAGGTCAACTTTTTTAGTGCAATGGTACTAGGTATCTTTTCCATAACCTTAGTGTAAAATTTTCTCTATGACTATTCCAATAATTTAAAATTTGACTCTATATCCTCATCCTTTATCTTATCAACTATATGTAAACATTGCTAGAATTCTTTACAATATCTAAGAGGGGGGGAGGGGGGGGTGTTAATCAATTATCCAAGCTCTAGATGTACAAATATACATTTTAACAATTTAGTGAACACATATTCATGCATGCATCCATTAGATCATACAATCACGTAAACTTTGTAGGCTACTATCAAATCAACTTTAAAGAAATGTAACCATGAAACATAACAAATTCAATAACATATTTGACACAATGATTTTACATGCAAACCCAATTTGGGAAAAAACCACCAGTAACATGCTACTCATTCTGACTCTTTTGAAGTGATGGCCTGTGAAAGGGCAACCCTATTAAAGGTTACAATGTAAGGAAACTTAGGTGCGGAAACAACTTCCTACACTAATATCTTAAGAGAAGTATGGTGCAAATCCTATTAAAATCTTTTACACTTACAGATTCAATATCATGTAAACAACAATATTTCAGCCAAGAAAGCATAAATAAAATAGACAATGAAAGAAACACATAACACAAAGATTTTCTGGTGGGGAAAAACCTTTTGGTAAAACAATCCCACCCCTCCAGAACCTGCACAATGTATTATCTTCAACACAAAGTTATAATACACTTGCAATGCAAGTTCAACAGTGACAACAGAAGACTCCAGTAGTAACTCACAGTACCAACAATACACTTTTTCGCATACACCTCTTTGCAACCCTAAAAATTCTTATAACATGCACTTCACTTTTAGGTCTACTCCCAAAGGTAACCATATAGGGTAGAGTGTACATTATTCAAATTTATTGGGGTAACCACTATTGGGGTAGAGTGTATGGTACTCAAATTTATCAATTGCCACATGTCTTCACCTGTCATTGAATCTTCCTAACATAGCTCTTACATGTCACAGGAATCCGTCATAACCATTTTAGTGATGATCTCCTTATACACAATTCAAGATGTTGACAGATCAACATTATTTGCAAGAAATACATTTTACAAAAGAAATAATAAGAATAGGAATTATCCAAGGTTGAGACACATTATTCCTAACATACAATACACATTGTTTAATGTGACCTAGTTAGAGGATTTCAATCACCCTATCAGTAGTGAGCCTTGTTATATGACTTTAGATCATTCACTTGAAATGTCACCTGGTTAAAGGATTTACAAATGACTATTAGGTCAACCTTAATCCAAAGGATTTACCCTAGACTAGTAAAATGATTTGAAAATAATAGTAAGGCTTGATCTGATAACAAATTACAACTCACTTGCAGATTACAAATCTTTTTTTTAGTCCTCTATTCTCCTTGGCTTTCACACACTTCAACTTTGATAGCTTGGTAACCCTTCAAACATTCATATTCTTAAGCCTTCTTGCTTTGCTTTCCAATTGCAGTTTCTTTTGTTCAATCCCTAAATGAAGAAATACCTTAGACCTCTTATCTAACTTAGGTTTTCAAATATTGACCAACCTTGCTTCTGACCAACTATCTCTATAAATAGAAAATTAAGATCTTTTGTCATTCATCCTCTATCATCCATTTTAGGGTAAGGTAGGATTCAATGAATCTATCCATCTTTTCATTTTAGTCCTCTCTAGAAACTTCTCCTTCAACCCTTTTTGAATTCACCTCCAAATTGTGTACCATGAATTTTGATCCACCAACTCGTCATAGTTATCTTCCACATGCTTCACAAAATTCAAGAAAATAAAATAGTCAACTTAGTTTTGTCAAATATACTATTTAACATGAATATTGGCACTCGATATCGAAGTTTTTTCACTCAAATTCCATACTATTCTTTCACTCATTTCAATTAGATCATTGATTAAACATTAAAGTTTACTGGTGCTTGACATCAACTAAAATTTACTTGGCTTGCACTATTTTTTGACTTTGCTTGGCTCCAACTTATTTTCTTCTCAGCTTGCACCAACTTTTCTTAGCACCTACTAGCCACTTGGTCAAGCTTGGCAAACTCAATTCTTCGTAGTTGTTCTTCTAGACTTAGTCAGTGTATCCAACCTTTACAACATTAAGTAGATAATCAATGCACTATATCATCACTGTCTTAATTGATTTTTGTACTCATTTTTCATACCATAACTCAACCTTTTCTCTAGGTGGTTTTGTTATCTCATTTGATCAAAACCTCTTCATCAATCAAACAAATGATAGTACTCAAATCAACTAAAAAATTGTCTTACCAACAAGTAGTAGGTTTGACATCAATGACAAAACAATGATTAAAACACATTCTGATACTTACATCAATCTATTTTCAACAATCTCCCTATTTGGCATGGATGGAAAACTAGTACCAACAATAATATCAAAAAGAAAATAATTCCTTGTATTGAAATCTCTCCTTCTATCAGTAGCTTTCAACTTCTATAAAGGTTACAAAATTTTATTATGATCAATAGACAATCAACTCATCCTTATGAGTCCCTCTTGATCACTTCCTCTTTCTAATATTCAGGTATCTATCTCTGTCTATTCTATTCTTGTATCTGCCTCAACTCTAACTCCCTCTTACTAGGTAAATGCATATCTTTTAATCATTTCTCTCACTGTAGTTAAATCATCAGGTACACTATCTCCCCCTAAGTAGATATTCCATGTTTCTCCCTTGTTCTCACTGTGTTTGGTATTCTGCATTTCTCCCTTTCTATATTTCTCCTCTTGTATTTCTCCCTGTTTGACAACAATGCCAAAGACTTGTCATCTTAATATGTAGATATGAAAATTTTTAGTTTCTCCCTCTATTACCTAGCTTGTGACTAATCTACAACTCCAACTCTTTGATTACTTTAGGAAGCCCCTAAAGTGAGATCCACTACATCAATGTGTAACATATGTCAATCATCTTAGTTGATGCAGGGAACTTTTTATGCTTCTTAAATAGCCTTGGATAGGGGTATCACCCCTATTTTACCTCTTAGATACTCATGAGGATCCTTAGGTAATGCTTTTGTAAAGATATCAACTATTTTCTCTTTTCTATTTACATATTTGATCTTCACCTCTTTGTCTTGAACTAACTCTCTCAAGTAATGATACTTGAGTGCAATTTTCTTAGTCTTTGTATGCATTACATGGTTCTTTGATATATTTATAACACTTTTATTATCATAATAAAGTATCATAGGTTTAGTGATTTCCTCCTTCATACCTTTGAGAAACTGTTTGATCCATACAATGTTTGTACAATTTACTGTAGCAACACCATATTCAACTTCAACAGTAGGTTGATATATGTAGTTTTTTTTCTTGCTAGTCCATGTAACCAACCTTTTGCTAAGAAAAATGATCCTCTACCATTGCTCTTTCTGTCATCAATATTTCTAGCCTAGTCAGCATTAGTGTAGGCTCTCAAATCAAACTTCTCATTTTTCTTATAGTATAGACAATAGTCTTCTATTCCTTTTAGATATCTCATTATTCTCTTAACAATCATCAAACGATTCTCCCTGGGATTAGAAGAGAATCTTTCAATTATCCCAATAGATAATGCAATATTAGGTTTGCTATGTACTAAATATTGCAAATTTTCCAATCATAGACTTGTACAAAGTTTGATTCACCTTAGTTGAATCATTATTCTTTGAAAATTTGTGTCCTATCACCATAGGTGTTCTTACTGGATTGGAATCTTCCAATCTAGAGTTTTTAGTATCTCCATTACATATTTTGACTGAGTGATGTATATACCAAATTTCATCTAATGTACATGCAAACCCACAAAGAATTTGATCTCTCCAAACATAGACATCTCAAATTCTTTCTTCATTTGATTTGCAAAATTTTTACATAAAGTATCTTGACCTCCAAATATAATATCATCAACTAAAATTTTAGATAGTAAAAGACCATTTCCTTTTTCTATCTTCAAGTACATATTGTTATTATCACGAATTCTCTAAAATCCAATTTTCATAAGATAATCAAGTGTAGCCTTTCATACCATGCTCTTGGTGCTTGCATCAAACCATATAAAGGTTTTTGTAGTTTACATACCATATTTTTTTTGTTAGCATCAACAAATCCTTCTAGTTGTTTTATATAGACCTCTTCTTCCAATATGCCATTTAGAAATGCAGATTTAACATCTATTTGATAATCTTTGAAACCTTTGTATGAAGAGTAAGCAAGAAGAGTTCTTACTCCTTCCAATCTTGAAACATGAGCCAATGTTCCTCCATAGTATATCCCTTCTTCTTATGCATACCCCTTGTAAACTAATCTTTCCGTATTCTTTGTAACTTCACCATTTTAATCTAACTTGTTTCTATACATCCACCTGGTACCAATCACATTTTTATCTTCTAGCCAAGGAAATAAAGTCCATGTCTTATTTTTCTCAATCTGTTCAATCTCTTCTTTCATGGTTGTACTCCAGTCCACATCTTCTAAGGAATCTTTCATTTTTTTATGTTCAGGCATTCTAAGAAAACATTTATCAATTATTAGCCTATTTCTTGTCATTGGTATTACATCTTTATCTAAAATAATTTGTGTAGTAGGGTGATGTCTTTTGACATACTTTGACAATTTTTGGTTTTGCTCTATTTTCCTCATTTGGTATGTCAATATCTGAATCACTATGTATTTCTCTATTGAGTAAATCAACATCTCTTTCATTTACATTAAACTTAGAATCATAATGTGCCTCAACTTCATTTTGTAACTTGGCTCCTAACTGTAGCTCAGTTCCTGAATGCAACTTGACATTCATTGTATGTGACTTGGCAATCACTGAATCTTATTATTATTTTGTAGCATCTTCATCAGTAGACATACCTTCATAGAAGTATATAAATTATTTGTATTCCTTTGCTTCCTTCATAGGTTCAACCTCATGTACTTTTTTATATTCATCAAATTTCACATTTGCACTTACCACAACTTTGTTAGTGTTAGTATTTAAATACTTATAAGATTTGTGGAATAGCCAAGAAATATAGCTTCTTCACTTTTTGGTTCTAATTTACCATTCCTAAAATCTTTGAGAATATAACACTTGCTTCCAAATACCTTAAAATATTTTACATTGGGTGAGTATCCATACCATAGTTCAAAAGGTGTTGAATGAGTACCTTTCTTGACTTGCACAAGGTTCAAGATATAGACAACTGTACTTACAACTTCTCTCTAGTATTTCAAAGAAACATTCTTCTCCATCATGAGTGTCCTAGCATAGTCCATTACAAATCTGTTCCTCCTTTCAGCAATTCCATTTTGTGGAGGGGTCCTAGAGGTAGATGTTTATCTTTTGATTGCTCTATCATTACAAAACATCTCAAACTCAATTTATGTAAATTCTCCTCCTTTGTCAGATCTCAAACATTTCAAACTTTTACCTGTTTCCTTCTCAACTCTTGCTAAGTACCACTTAAACATTTGGAAAGCATCAGATTTCTATTTCAAACACATAACTATCATCATACTAGATAATCATCAAAAAATAGCATAATGCACTTATCACCTTTGTAGCTCTAGACATCAATTATTCCACACAAGTCAATATGAACAATTTCTAAAATTCCTTTACAGGTGTGAGTCTTATTCTTAAAACTAGACTTTGTCATTTTATCTAACTGACATTGTATGCAAATTATATTGTCAGGTTTCTTCAACTTAGGAAAGCCAAGTTGACTCTTCTCATGTTACTGATACTAACCAAGTCATCAAAATTAACATGACATAAGCTCTTGTTCCATAACCATACATCATCAAATTCTAAAACTAGATAAGTAACATCATCCATATCTAGGTAGATTAAATTACCTCTAGTATGATAACCTTTTTTGATTAGTTTTCCATCAGTATCATATATCTTAGCTATCTTGTTCTCAAACTCCAGCTTGCAACCTGAACTATTTAGTTGTGAGACACTCAAAAAATTATAGTTAAGTCCTTCAACATAATAAAAAAATTTCATATAAAATATTTTCTATGAGTTGGATAGAACCTTTTCCTTTTATCAAATAGGGTGCATCATTAGAAAACCTTACACTATTTCCATCATAATAATTCATGGTAATTAACTTACTTTTATCTCTAGTCATGTGATGTGAACACCCACTCTCAATGATCTATTTGTCATTCTTTTTAACACAAGACACTAGTGCAGTTGCCTCATCCTCATCAAAATCATCCTTCATTGCAACATACACCACTTCATCATCATGATCATCAGATCTATCTTTTGTTTCTTCTTCTACAATGTAGCAAGACTTCTTAGCTTTGTCTTTATGATCATTGTTATCTTCATCTCTTCTACTTCTATATTTGTCTCCACCTCTATCGTTCTTCTTCTCTCAACATCTAGCAGCAATATGACCAACTTCATTTCAATTAAAACACATGATAGGTAACTTACCTTTGAATTTGACTTCACCTCTATGCAATATTCTTGCTATTTGTGCTTCAAGCTATTCCACATCCTCCTCATTCATATCACTGTCACTAGAAACATATTTTACCTTTATCATCTTCTTCTCATTAGGTTCCTTCAAAGACAACTTTGATTTGAAAGGAGATTCAACATTCTCATATTTGAAGTTGTTAAAATTAGACATCTCAAAAGAAGTTAGCCTACCTACTAGACCTTCAAGAGTTAGATTATAACCTAGTATACATCTCAATTCTTGTATTGTAGAAACTCTAATAACATAATAGGGAAACAATGTTCTCAAAACTTTTCTTAGTACAGTTTCATCATCTATCTTACTAGTAGATCCTCTTATAGCATTAACAACATCTTTTATCTTAGAGAAATATTGAACAACATTCTCACCTTCTTGCATTCTCATATCATCAAACTTACCTCTAACAATTTTAGATTTGGCTCACAAAACATTTGCATCTGCTCCATAGATGGTGTGAAGAGAAACCCACATCTTCTTTGAACTATTGAAACCCTTGATGTCATCGAACTCAACATAACTTAGGATAGAGGCAATCTCCAACATTGCCTAATTGTTTTCTTTCTTTATTTTCAGATCTTCAACAGTGAAGGCTCTAGGAGGATCAATATGCTCATTGGTGATGGTAAATTGTGCATGGTCTCCAAGACCTCCTAGGTGTAGCTTCATTAGACTTTTCTATCTAGGAATGTTGTCTCTATTAAGCTTGGGTACCTCTATTTTTGACATCTTGATCTTTTGCATCTAGTACCTTCAAACTAGTCCTCTTAAACAGATGACTCTGATACCAATTGTTGGAATTCTTTAGAATAACTGAGAGGGGGGCTGAATTAGTTATCCAAGGTCCAAATGTATAAATATAATTTTTCACAGCTTAGTAAGTCCATATTCATCAAACATATTCATGCATGCATCCATTAGATTATACAATCACTTAAACTTTGTAGGTTACTATCAAATCAACTTTGTAGAAATGTAAGCATGAAACATAATAGATTCAATAACACATTTGACATAATGATTTTACATAGAAACCCAATTTTAGAAAAACCACTAGTAACATGCTACTAATTCTCACTCTTCTGAAGTGATGCCCTGTGAAAAGCCAACCCTCTTAAAGGTTACAATACACATTGTTAAATGTGACCTAGTTAGAGGATTTCAATCACCCTATTAGGAGTGAGCCTTGTTAGAGGACTTTAGTTCATTCACTTGGAATGTTACCCAGTTAAAGCATTTACAAATGACTGTTAGGTCAACCATAGTCCAAAGGATTTATCCGAGATTGGTATAATGATTATAAAGTAATAGTAAGGCTTTATCTAATAAAAAATTAAAACTCACTTGCAGATTATAGATCTATGTTTCAGTCCTCCATTCTACTTGGCTTTCACAGAATTCAACTCTGATAACTTGTTCATCCTTCAAGAATTCATATTCTTAAGCCTTCTTTCTTTTCTTGCCAATAGTAATCTCTCTTACTTGGTCACTGAATGAATTCATACCTTAGACTTCTTGTCTAACTTAGGTTCTTGAACATTGACCAACGTTCCTTCTAACCAGGCATCTCTATAAATAGAAAATTAAGATCTTTTTCCATTCATCCTCTATCATCCATTTTAGGGTTAGGTAGGATTAGGTAGGGTTCAATGATTCTACCCATCTTTTCATTTCAGTCCCCTCTAGAAACTTCTCTTTCAATCCTTTTTGAATTCACCTCCAAATGGTTTACCATGATAACTCATCATAGTTATCTTCTACATGCTTCACAAAATTCAAGAAAAGAAAATAGTCAGCTCAAATTTTCCAAATATATGATTTAACATGAATACTGACACTCGACATCAATATGTTTTCACTAGACTTCCATACTATTTTTTCACTCATCTTAAACTAGATCATTTGGGGAAAAAATAAAGTTTACTGGTGCTCAACATCAACTAAAGTTTACTTGGATTACACTATATCACTTGGCATACATAGAATTTTGACTTTTATTGGCTCCAACTAATTTTCTTCTCAACTTGCACTAAATTTTCTCAGAATCTGTTGTCCACTTGGTCAAGCCTTGTAGAGTCAATTCTTCTTACTTGTTTTGCTAGACTTAGTAAGTGTATCCAACCTTTACAATCTTAAGTAGATAATCAATGCACTATATCATAACTGTCTTAACTGATCTTTTTAATCCTTTTTCATACCATGACTCAACCTTTTCTCTAGGTCTTTTTGTTATCTCATTTGATCGAAACCTCTTCATCAATCAAAAAAATGATAGTACTCAAATCAACTAAACAATTGTCTTACCAACAAGTAGTAGGTTTGACATCAGTGACAACAATGATTGAAACATATTCTCATACTTGTATCAATCTATTTTCAACAACACATTTCTCTATAATAGGCTTATTGGAAATTAAATCTGAAATATCAAAAGCATCTAAAAAAATATCTCTAATTTTATGTAGAACCTTCTTTTTCTTTTGTGCCCTCCTTATAATTTCTTGTCTTTTCTTCCCGTGTAGGACCTCTTGAAGAAATCTTATTTCTTCTAGTGTGATTCTTGTAAAATCAAGCATGGGTAAAACAATCACCTCATATAAATTCACATCCTCAAATGATGAAGTTTCAACACTTGGCGATGTGCTAGTACCCAACCTTGATATCTACAATGGAATGTCTTGTGTACTTGGCCGCTAAAGAGACTAGCTGTTAGGAATAGGTGTAGAGACTAGTAAAGTGACCAATGTCTTTATAGCTACCTATTCCTTTGTCTCAATAGTCATCTGATGCTCTTCTGTTTGATCATCCTTCTTTTGATCTTTAATGGTTTTTAGTAAGGTGGATGTAGGACTAGCTTCCTTATTCTTTGCTTCTTAATTTTCATCCTTGTCAATGATTAAAAGTGTAGATATACCTAAGCTCTGTAGACTAGGTAGTGATGTAACTGGTGTTTCTACCTCTTTATCTTTCATCTGAATGATAAGTGTAGGCATTGCAAACGATGCATTTGCAGGTTCATCTTTCTTCTCCAGGTTTACACCTTGATCATTTATCAGCTCTTGTGATTCCTTCTCCTTGGTTTTTGCAACCATGGATGGCATTGTAGATGTATCTTTATGTTTTTACTTAGTGGATGCAATCTCACCTTTTTCAGATTAATCAATCCTCACCAATATAGGATTTGCGCATGAAATAAATGTATTGGTGGATTTTTATTGTAGTTTCTTTATGTCGTCCTCATTCAGTGGATTAACATCTTATGTGGAGTTTCTAGGTATGTATTCAATGGTTACAAACTCTTGTTGACTATCTTTATCTACATGTGGGGGACTAGTGCTTGACACATTGACATCCTTTGCATCTTCCTTAGCTATGTCATCATTTTCTTCTATTGTATCTTTCGTTTCTAGTTCTCATTTCTCTTCCACAGTTTCAACTATCTTTGTGGTCAACCCATAAATTGACTTCCATAATAACTTTCTCTAGGTTACCACCTCCTCTACTTTATTCCTCAAAATATTAAATGCTCTTTACTTGGGAGAAAATCTCCCTTTGTGTTTTTCAACAACCTTATTTATCATTCTCTTGTCATGTTCAGCCATAACTTCGACTAGAGTAGCCTCTTTTATTTTATTTTCAGTCTCTAAGCTAAACTTTTACTTTTTCTCAACTCTCTCATGTAAGCTTTTAGGAATAGAGTTGGCAATCTCTAATGGAGTGGTGTTAAATGTGCCCATCATATCATAAATAACCTCTTCAATATTTATTTTTAATCTTCACTCCCTAACTTATGAAAATCAACATGTAAAAAGCCAGATAAATCTACGTTGGTCTTTACATTTTCACATAAATTATCAATGTTAGATGAAGATTTGCAACTTACCACTTTGAATTGACTTAAGTCATCAGATTTAGTCTTCTCCTCATTTGAGTCACCTTGTGGTTTGTACTTTCTTCTCAACTTCTTAGTAGGCTTGCTCAGCTCTACTAAGGCACTCTCTCTTTTTCCTTTGGCCTTTGTCTCTTTGGCTTTTGCAATGGTAGCCCTTGTGCTTGACCTTGTCAAAGGTCCAGCTAGCCTCTTTTCAATTTTATTTGCTAATTTCTTAGGTTTCTATACTAGCTTCTATTGTGCTTTCCTCTTCTTTCTGGTTTCTTCAATTTCATCCTTGGCAACCTCTTCATCATCATATTTTTCCTCACCTAATCCTTGAGTTAGTTTTAAAACTTCTTCTTCCTCCTCCTCCTCTTCTTCTTCCTCCTCTTTGTCTTCCTCGTCTTTGTCTTCTTCCTCTTCTTCTTCTTCCTCTTCCTCCTCCTCCTCCTCTTCCTCCTCCTCCTCCTCCTTCTCCTTCACAAAAATTTTCTTTTAGCTTATTCACCATCTTGTTCTTCTTTCTTATGATTGTGGTATTTTGTAAATTTATGGTGATCCTTGATTTTTCTTCCTCATAATTCCCAAAGGATGTAGAATCCTTATCAATCTCTTCTACCAATATTGCAGTAATAACTTCTGAGGCTTCATCAACATTAATCTCATATGGTAAAGGTCTTAACCATTTTACTCTTAGAATTGCTACCTATACATATGTGTAGTCGACATCAACTAGAAAAAAAACATTATTATAATGTTCTTCCACTAGTGACATAGGGATTCTTGACCTCTGCTTCATAGTCTTCTTAAAGTCTTCAAAAGAACTAGTCATTACTGATTCAAAATCATTACTTAATTCTCAATGATATCTCCTATTTATTGAGTAACATAAATTTTTGTCTTCCATACTACTTTTCCAAATGTAGGGAATGTAGTTTGCACAAAAAAGAATATGCAAATGATAAGTGAGCCAAACTTACATGAGGCACTATTTACTTTCCTTATAGCTTCCAGATTTTCTAATAGTTGCTAAAGTTGTAGCATGACTAGGTCATATGTATGATCTCTCTTTACAATCCTATAACCTAGGTCAATGGAAATACATGACACTATGAATTTGTAATGAAATTCATGAATCCAATCATGCATTGAATTTTTTCATTGAAGCAAATAGCAATGAAAAAAAGATTGATATGAGTACCCTTCCTTGGTTACTAAGACAACAACAAACTAATGCCATAAAATATTTTATACAAAAAATAGATAAAGTTCCCACAATATTTTCTACAAACATGAGCAGTCACATATCAAAGAAAGGTGATTTTGGGTCAGGGTTGAAAACACATGATTGGCATACCTTCATCAAGGTAAGTCAAGTTTTTCTCTATTTACAATATATTAGTAAAACTTCATGTTATGCTTTTCATTATATTATTTTATAATATATTTAAAAGATAATTATATTATTATTGCAATATGTTCTTCCTCTATCTCTCCCACATAGCTTTGAAAACATGAGTGTCAAACAAGCCACATATGATCTTGGAAAATAAATGAGCTCAGAAATATTATTTCTTAGATTTGTTGTATAGAAATTATTTTTGTGTCTTGCTTTACATTTTCTATAATTTCTTAGATAATATTTTTTAGAGTCTTGTTTATATATTTTTTCATGTTGAATGTCTTCTATGTGGTTTTCAACTAAAGAAATTGATAGAAAAGACAAAAAAATTGGAAGAGAAAAATTCTTTAGTTTATGTGTGAAATACAAAACTCTCTACCTTCAACTTTTTTCAATGCACAAGAACACTACCTCATACATCTAGTTAAGGATATTGAATTGTGTGAACCTATACCAACTAGGTCAATGTGAATGGTTTAGAGTCACTTGAAATTTTTGAAGGGCTTGGTTTGAAAAAGAGCATGTCCTAAGGGTTCAATGGTAGAGGGATATATGGTATACCAGACCATGGTGTACATTAGTGAATATCTTTCCAAGTTTGCAACAAAGATACATGTAGATCACATTTGAGATCTCAACTCCATTAATAGATTCAAAGGGGAGTACATGATGGGGAAAGGTAGATTAAATAAATTGAGAGGTAATTATAAGATTTTATTATAGTTAATTAATTCTTACCTATCATCAATATAAATTATTTATGAGTGGTTTATTTATTTTATATAGTTGCTCATCTGGGGGATACACTTCATTTGTATATTGCAAACAATCTTGATTGGATTATAGTATGGATTGAATCATCTCAAAAAAATGGTGGCTCACTAACATGGGAAGGCGGTGCGTCATTCGTTAAAGAAGCTCATCGCAATGGAGATTCTAATGTTATGCCAATGGTAATTGATCTAGAAAATGGTTTAAGAGGTAGAAAGGTATGTATAATTTTTTATTATCATGTGCTATATGTTTAATATAAACACATGGATGGATGCGAATAAATTTGACATGTTTGACAAATAATAGGTCAACCACCACAAAGCTATGTAATACCATGGCCATAAATTTTGCATTAGAAAAGTGGATGACACAGAGAGAACTTGTGATTCTGGGATAAACATAGTCTTTGAGATCAATAATTTATTTCATCTACAAATGACATACATCCTAAATAATATGAAAAATAGATACTATGGAATTTTGGATGATATAATTGAAAGCGGCTTTAGTTCCCTCAAACTACTTCTATTCATCACCAAATGGTAAAAGCTACGATTGAACCAAAATAATCTTGATAGAACTATTATTGAATATAATAATGTATTATCAATGATTAATACAAGGGCATTTGAGGTAGTTGGAAATGAGTCCTATGTTCATCCAAGCCAATGTGAGAAAGTGTTTTAATTTGGCATTCTACATAAACCAGGTTTGTCATTTGTCATTAGACATGATCCAAGAGGAAGACTAGTATAGTATAATGTGATTGAAGATGAAGATGCCAAAGAAGTTGAAGATGAAGTAGGTGATGGTCACAAATGACAATTAGTCAATGATGAAGAAAAAGAAGATGATGATGATGATTGTGATGATGCTCATAATGATGGTGATGATGATGACAATGATGATGATGATAATAATGATGATGGAGATGACGACGACGACGATGATGATGATGGTCATGATAATGAG
The DNA here is from genome assembly GCA_028749045.1 of Cupressus sempervirens. Lineage (NCBI taxonomy): Eukaryota > Viridiplantae > Streptophyta > Pinopsida > Cupressales > Cupressaceae > Cupressus > Cupressus sempervirens. Next base: position 36,291,531 of record CM053788.1, on the reverse strand, counting down.
ATGGATGAAGAAGGTGATAAATAACATGATCAATTGAAATGTATGAGGTATGATGAATAAAATGTAAGAGGTATTGATGTATTTATTGAAATTTGTTTAATTCTTCATATGCTTTTATGATTAATATATTTCATGTTCAATTCTAATGATAACACCATAGGTGATTTATGATACTCATGTTGCAAATATGTGCTATGATTGTAAATTATTGGTGCTGATTACTTATTTTATATATTTTTATGCATGATTCTCACCCTTTGTGGAAATAGACTAAGGACTATAGACATCTTCACCCATTTTATTGAAGATCTTAGATAGCTAGAACATATAAAGTAGAGGTAATGAATTAAAAAATATACAATAATTATGATGAATGAATATTGTTCATGTTCTATTCTATGTAATTTGTAGCATATTTATCATGCAATTTGTACATAACTTAAGATAAATGATTTATATATACAGTAAATTATACCCCTTTGATGAGGATCCTACAAAGTGACATGGATCAAGAGGTATAAGTTTATTAGATGCTTGCTTTCTCTTTACCTTTAACATCAAATTTAGGCTGACTTCATCAATATTAGCCACATTTTATCATAAAATATTTTTCTCCTTCAAATATATCTCTCATTTGATGGACTACAGGTACCACAAAATAGGTATTTGTTAGATCTATCTTCCTTAAGTGGGTCACATGTGGGAACATAAGAGGATAGTGAGACATTGTTGAAATCTTTAAATTGAAAAGATCATTATTGAAGAAGCGAGATTGTTGATAAAGAATGTTTTCAATAAAATTGTTTTCTCACTGATGTCAAACCTACTATTTGTTTGAATGACAATTACTTATAAGATCCTAGTACTATCACTTAGTTGACTGATGAAGAGGATTTAATCAATAAGATATAACAAAAGTACCTAAGGGAAAGGTTGAGTTATGGTTTTATAATGAAGTACAAGGATTAGTTATGACAATGGTAAAATGATGTATAGAGGTTGGCTACACTTAGAAACTCTGAAAGAATAAGTCATAACAAAACTATCTACAAAGCTTGACTAAATTCATTAGTGGGTGTCAAGAAAGTTAGTTCATGTTGAGCAGATTATCAGTAAGTGCCAAGAAAATGCAAAATCTAGTGTGTGCCAAGTGAAACAGAAGGTGTCAAGCAAGTTCAAGTGCCAAGCTAGACAAAATGCAATAGGTATCGAGCATTAGTAAAACTTAGTTGATGCCAAGTGAATTCACAGTAGGTGCTGAGCAACATAATAGGTGTTGAGTAACACAGTATGTGCCAAGCATGAGAAAGTCAATAGTTTCGAGCTTCTGCATTATTTCAAAAGTCAAAGATTCACTAGACCTAAGCCAACAAGATTGTTACCTTGAATTTTTTGAACCAGATAGAAGATAAGGATGATGAGCTACTGGCACAAAATCCTAGGTTAACCATTTTTGGGTGAATTCAGGTGGGTTTTGAAAGATGTTTCTAGAAGAAACAAGATAAGGGGAAGATACATCATATCTTACCTAATCCTTTCAAATCCAAAATAAGAGCGGGAGGATTAGAGTAGAAAAAATATTCCAGACTTGTATTTAAGGAGTTATAGGTCAAGAAGCAACAATGGTTGGAGAGAGTATGTGGTGTCAAGGAGAAGGCATCAAGAGGGAAGAACATAGTATAGAGACTCTTCTTCTATAGGTGACCATAGAGGTGATTGCACTAGCGCAACGAGCACGAAGACTCGAGGAGACAAAGTTTAAAAGGAAGACAAGTTGTTAGAGTTATAGAAACTAAAAGCTAGGAAAAATTGTGAACAAAATTGAGATCTAAAATATGCAAGTTATGTTCTGAGTTGTATCAGATCAAAATCCTTTATTGTTATTCTCTAGCAATTGTATCAGTTAGGGAAATTCCTATGGACTTAGGTTGGTTTAAGAACCATTTGGTAAATCCTTTAACAAGCTGACACTCCAAGTGAATGTTCTAAAGTCATTTAACTAGGCTGACTTCTAACAGGGTGGTTAAAGTCCCTTAATAGGGTCATATTTAATAGCATGTTTTGTAGCCTTTAATAGGGCAGGCCTTTCACAAGGCATCACTTTAGAAGAGTGAGAAAGGATTAGCATGTTACTGGTGGTTTTTCCCAAATTGGGTTTTCATGTAATTACTATGTTATGTGTTGATCTTTCATGTTTTATTTTTTGCATGTTGATTTATTAGTAACTTGCTAAGAGGATTGTTTAGCTTGGATGCATGGTTAGTTTAAATGGGCTCACTATACTTAGTGAACAGGTTTCATCAAGACATCTGGACTTTGAATAACTGATTAACCCACCGCCCCCCAGCCCTCCCCCCCCCCCCCCCCCCCCCCCGCCCCCCCCCCCCCCCCCCCCTCCCCCCCCCCCCTCTGAGTTATTGTAAAGAATTTCTAATGATTGGTATCAAAAGAATCTACTGGTTGGTTTAAAGGTACTAGAATCATAAAGATCAAGATGTCTAAGAGAGAAGTTCCCAAGCTCAATAGAGATAACTTTGTTGTATGGAAAATTTTAATGAAGCTACACCTTGGATCAATAGGTGATCATGAACAAACCTCAATCAAAGTGGAACATGTTGATCTAGCTAGTGTCCCTATTGCAAAAGATATGAAGAAAAAGAAGGAGCACAATTAGGCAATTTTGGAAATTGCCTTCGCCCTTAGCTATGCTGAATTTGATGACATCAAGGGATGCACCTCTACATTCAAAATGTGGGAAGCCCTAAAAAATATTTATGGAGGAGATTAGAATGTCCAAAGAGAAAAAAGAGAAAGCCTCAGAGGAAAGTTTGATAACATGAGAATGGAGGAAGGTGTGAATATTGCTCAATATGCCTCTAGAATAAAGGAAGTAGTAAGTGAAATAAGAAGTTTGGCTGGTCATTTAGATGATGAAACCATTATTAGAAAAGTTTTAAGAACCTTTTTCTCCATCTATGCTATTAGAGTATTAGCCATCCAAGAATTGAGATGCATACCAGGAAATAAACTAACTCTTGAAGGTATAGTGGGAAGACTTACTACATTTGAGTTATCCAACTTTGATAACTACAAACCTAAAAATCTTGCATCTACTTTCAAGGCCAGGCTATTATTGAAAGACACTGAAGAGTGAAACCAAAGAAGAAGAAAAGAAAGATAAAATATGCATCTAATGATAATAGTACTGATGAAGAAGATGTGGAACAATTGGAAGCTACCTATCATTTTTTTTAATTGCAATGAAGTAGGACATATTGCTGCAAGGTGCATACAGAAAAAGAACTACATACAAGGTAACAAATACAAAAAAAAAGAGAGAAGATGATAGCAGAGACTACAAAGACAAAGGAAAAAGGTGCTACATTCTTGAAGAAGAGAATTCTGATGAAAATGATGATGAGGTAGTCTATGTAGCTATGAAGGATGAGTTAGATAAAGATAAGGCAATATCGTTGGTAACTTGTGTAAACAAGAATGATAGGTGGATCATAGAGAGTGGGTGGCCACATCACATGACATGAGACAAAAGTAAGTTTGTTACCTTAACTCACTATGATGGAAATAGTGTTAGATTTGGAATGATGCTCCATGTCTAATCAAAGAAAAAGGTTACATTAAGTTTAAAAAGAAAATTTCATATGATAATGCATATTATGTTGAAGGATTGAACTACAATCTATTGAGTATGTCACATCTAAGCAATGTAGAATGCAAAGTAGAATTTGGAAACAAAACTGCCAAAATCTATGACTCTGATGGAAATTTGATAGGAAAGGAAGACCAAACTAGGAGTAATCTATTTTACCTAGTTATGGAGGATACAGACTATCTTATTGTAATATTTGATGATGTGTGACTATGGCATAAAAGGCTATGTCATGTCAACTTTGATAATCTGATTAGCATCAACAAAATGAAGAAAGTTAGAGGTTTTCCTAAACTCAAGAAGCCTAACAATACAATGTGTAAACAATTTCAGCTAGAAAAGATTACCAAGTCAAGTTTCAAAAGAAAAATGTATACTTCCAAAGAAGTACTAGAGTTAGTCCATACTAATTTGTGTGGCCCAATAGAAGTGCAAAGCTACAAAGGAGACATATATAATGTTGTTTGTTGATGATTCCTCTAGGATGATGACTATCATGTTCTTAAAGTAAAAATACAATGCATTTCAAATGTTTAAGTGGTATTTGGCTAGGGTTGAGAAAGAAATAGGGAAGAGTCTAAAGTGCCTAAGACCTGATAGAGGAGGAGACTTCACATCAAAAGAATTTGAGACATTTTGCAATGATAAAGGAATTAAGAGACAAACATCAGCACCTAGAACTCCCCCACATAATGGAATTGAAGAAAGAAGGAATAGATCACTGATGGACTGTGCCAGAGCATTAATGATGGAGAAGAATGTTGTTGTAAAGTACTGAAGAGATGTTGTAAGTATAGCTGTCTATACCCTGAATCAAGTACAAATCAAGAAAGGTACAAATACAACACCTTTTGAATTATGATATGGTCACTCACCCAATGTAAAAAATTTCAAATTATTTCGTTGTAAGTGCTATACTATTAAAGATTCTAGAAATGGCAAGTTTGATACAAAGAGTGATGAACATATATTCCTTGGATACTCCACTAGAAGTAAAGCATATGAGTGTTTAAATGCTAAAACTAACAAGATTATGGAGAGTAAAAATGTAAACTTTGATGAGCATACAAAAGTTCAAGTTAATAAAACCATCAATAAACTAGAAGAGTACAAATCCTTTGTATACTTCTATGAAGGAATGCCTGCTAAAGAAGAAGCTGCTAATCAAGTTGGGAATCAGCAACAAGTTTCAGTATCAGTCGAGTCATAGCCAATAAATGCCAAGTTGCATTCAAAAGTCGAGTTGTAGAATGAAGAAAATGCACATTCTAACTCTAAAATTAGTATACATGAAAGAGATGCTAAGCTACCTCAAAGAGATGTGCATAGTGACTCTGAAGTTGAAAGACCAAACATGTAAACAAGGACAGAACCAAGGCTATCCAGGAATGTGAGAAGACATCACCCTATAGAAAAAATCATTGTTGACAAGGAAGCCAGACTAATGACAAGGAACAAACTAAGAAATGAATCATGTCTACCAAGCAAGATTGAACCCAAAATAATGAAAGATGCATTACAAGATGATGATGGGTATAAAGCTATGGAAGAAGAAATTGATTAGATAGAGAAGAACAAAACTTGGACTTTAGTTCCAAGACCTTTTGACAAGAATGTGATTGGTACCAAGTGGTTATTTAGGAACAAGCTAGATGAGAATGGTGAGATCACAACAAATAAGGTTGGACTAGTTTGCAAAGGTTATGTACAAGAAAAAGGACTGGACTATGGGGAAAAATTTGCCCCAATTGCAAGGATGGAGGGAGTAAGAACTCTACTGGCATATGCTACTTACAAAGGTTTTAGAGTCTACCAAATGGATGTAAAAGTTTGGTTTTCTAAATGGTATACTAGAAGAGGAAGTCTACATTGAACAACTAGAGGGATTTTTTGATGACAACAACAAGGATATGGTTTGCAAACTGCATAAAGAATTTTATGGTTTGAAACAAGTGCCTAGAGCTTGCTATGAGGACTTCACAAATATCTTGTAAAGATAAGATTTGAAAGAACAGATGACAACAACAACCTATACATCAAGGTAGAAAAAGGTAAAGACATTCTAATATTTGAAATCTTTTTTGATGATATAATATTTGGAGGAAAAGATGCACTATAAAAATATTTTGCTGATTAGATGAAACATGAGTTTGAGATGTCAATGTTTGGAGAAATCAAATTCTTTTTGGACTGCAAGTACATCAATTGAAACATGGCATGTGACTCAATCAAAATATATTAAGGAGATACTCAAAACATTTATCTTAGAGAAATCAAAACTAGTCAGTACACCAATGGTAATAGGACATAAGTTTTCCAAGGATGATGAATTAGCTAAAGTAAATCAGACAATCTATAGGTCAATGATTGGAAAGTTACAGTATGTTGTACATAGTAGACCAGACATTGCATTATCTGTTGGAATAGTGGCAAGATTTTTTGCAAAATCAAGAGAAAATCATCTTATGGGAATAAAATGAATAATAAGGTAACTAAAAGGAACATATGACTTTAGCTTATACTACAAAAGGACTGAAGAGTTTGAGTTTAATGCCTACAAAAAAATTTCTTAATCTAGGAGGATCTTCAAGACAAAAAAATTGAAGTGTTCTAGTTTGTCTCGGAAGTAGTGCCATCGTGTAGAGCATAGAATTCTAAATCCGAAAAAATTTGAATCAGCAAAAAATGAGTTCGTTTGTGCAAGATATTGCCAGTCAAAGACTGGTCAAAGGTTGGTCAACTTAGCTATTAGGGATGAGAAAAAAGGTGTAAAAAATCATCATCACCAAATTGATTGAAGTTGGCATCATCAAAAAGGTCTCGTTGTTACAATTCCAATGGAATTTGTTTCATCGAAAAAGGAGGTCGTATGAAAAAGTTATGAGCAGTTAAAGTTCACCCAGGAAAAGGGTTGACCAGTGATGTGGCAAGTATTGTCAGCATACTCAGCCAGTCAAAAATTGACATGTGGCATTACATGGAAAAAATGTGGTGCCACGTGTATGGCAAGGAAGCCCACGTGGCACCTTGGGTTGTACGGAAGGTGTAAATGGAGCAATCCACGTGGCAGAAGAGCAAATAGTTTGTGCCACATGGCACCTATGTGGCGGATGGGACAATTGATTTCACCAAAATACTTGGTTAAATTCAATAAGCATTGGCTGCAGTTTTTATTTAAACTGTACATGCCAACAATTGGAGGGAAAAGGGGCTACCGATGGGGTTGGAACCCCCGACCGACGCCCCTCCAAAATATTTAACGGCCACTGTGCCATTTGTGGGATTTGTAATATGTATGGTAAATTTTATTTTTATGTACTAACAAACCCACCAACCCTTTGTTAAATTAAGGGTATTGTTAATTTCTTACCCCAAGAATTTCATATAGCCAAATCTTTTTAAATGGCTAAGGGTTATTTTCGAAGGGTAATTAGTTGAAGGCCCTAAAATTATCATAATTTGTTTAAGCCTAATTTTGGCTTATTTTTATGGAGACTAGGAGGGTCTTCCTAAGTGGGCCATCATCTGATCATCCAATCGTTCTCAACTCTTCTTGGAGCAATTCTTCTTATAAGCCAAGCATTCCTTGGAGGAATTTTGTAACTTGGTGAAGAATCTACGTTTTGTAAAAGCTTTTGCAAAGCTTCTTCATGTTCTTCTGGAAGGACATCTTGCTGACACAAGAGCTATTTTTATAGGAAAAGTTTCTTTCTGGAGGCCTCTTGTAAGGTGAAAGCTGACTTCTTTTTGTAACCTGTGGTTTTTCCAAGTCTTGAAGGCAATAGATCGATTCATTTTTTTGGCGAATCTAGAGACATAGCCGATTCTCAATGAACTTTGTTATCATCCTAGTTCTATTCTTTGTGATTTTCTTCCAGTTATTTCTTTGAGCTTTGTTGATTAGAGATTTGAATTTACATATTGGATTTAGATCGATAATTAAAAGATCTTGGTGTTAGATTGACAAATGTAGTCTTTGTAAATCTAACTCGTGAACTATTTTGAACAAGTTCTCAACTTGTTTATGGATCAAATTTGGTATCAGAGCCAAGTTTGGAAAATTGTATATGAGTGATTGCAGGTGTATAATGACATTAGAAAGGGAAGAATTAACTCCATCTATGATGGCAAGTATTCATTCCATCAAAGAGAAAGTGGAATTGCTCATTCAAGACCATCGAGAAGAAGATGATAGAATCCAGGAATTAGAAGAAGCCAATCATCAACTTCAACTGGAGAATGAAAAACTCTGAAGGCTTCTAGAAGAAGATAATCGAGAAAAGAAGAGCTTGCATGAGATGTTTCAACGAGAGAACATTGAAAGGAGTCCTCTTCATTTGGAGAGTGTGGGCATGTATGCACCAAGCCCACAAGTAGAAGGAAGTTCCTCATACTCTCCACTCACCCCACCTAGAAGTTCCTCATACTCTCCACTCACTCCACCAGGAAGTATGATTGCATTTTGAACTGTGAAGTCTTAGCCAAAGCAAGGATTCCCTTGTGGCCATGGTAGATGGGCTAATTATGGCTCAAAGGAGGATGTGAGCCACTGTGCTTCTTGTGAACAACTGGAGTATCTAAGATAGTTTCAAGACCCTACCAAACATAGTGGTTGGATAGAGGCATCTTTTGCATCAGAATAGAAGCAAGAACCTGAACATCACTCCATTGGAAGCTTTGAGAAGCATACAAAGAGCATCAGTGGAAAACTAATGTCCAAGATGAGATATAGTGGTAAAGGATTAGGCATCTAGGAACAAGGCATGACCCATCCTATTGAGGCAAAGCAAAGGCCTCGAAAGCTATGATTGGGATTCAGAGAAATTGATAAGAACTCTAAAGCGTTATCGATGATAAATTCTCTAGATCATGTTGAGGCTGAGTCTTCTATGAAGAAGATGCATGAAAAGATCTAGAACTTCTATAGCCATTACCAAATAAGTGGCCAATTGATAGAGTAGTATTGGAAGTTGCACCCAGAACTTTGACACTTCCTTAAGTTTGTTGCAAAATCTAGTCAACCCAGAGTAGGCAAGGAAGGGATCAAGCTGGCACCTGATACCACTAGGAAAGAGACTAGGGCATAGTCAGCACTAGTAGTCTCCACCACTTCTGAAGCAATCCTAGTGGAAGAGCAACAAAGGAGTGAGAAACCCAAGAAGGAAGGTTCCATTGAACAACTCTGTAAGAGTTGGGAACACCGCTCATCGAACTAGTATATCAACTTGCGTGTGTCTATTATGTGTTTGTAGTATAATAAATATGTTGATAAGCTAGTGCGGTTTTGCGAGAATAAAACTCATTAAAATTGTTTGTAATAGTTTATTTATGAAGTTGTATTTCTTCCTAATTGAGAATTTATAAGGCTCTTGGAAGCCATGTCTCTTGTAATCAGTGGAAAGAGATACTTGATAACTTCTTACTACAACATAGCAATTTGTAGTTTCTTTCAGTACAAAGCTTCAGTTAAAGAGCACTTTTTAGATAGAGTTGTTGAGAATGGTCAGTAATGACCTTGTATGTTCTCAACTTGAAGACTCAGTGATGGTCAATTTCAAGATAAGTCTAAACTCTGTTGGAGTACTTGAAGGATGTTATTGATGACCTCGTTGTTACAGATGAATGTGACCCGAGTTGTATGGTGGAGCCTTGAATCGGCTATTTTGACGTACAAAGGTGAAGGAATATTTTAGGCTAAGGTGCAAATACCATGCTTGAGTAGTTGGAGGAGAAATAGAAGCATGTCCGAAGACGGCGAGAGATGCAAAATGTGAACTCCTTGTGAGAAGCACTAGGGGATAGGTTTATCATACTCAATTTTTCCTTGTTGATTCAGGTATTTTAAGTTCCATTTTTCAACTACATCATGAGGAGTTGTGAATTCATGCATTGCCAAAGTGTAAGTCCACACCAGGTAGATCCGATAGTGTGTTTGTGAGATTTAGATTGTGGTGAGTGGAAAAATGTTGAATGCGAGATGTTTTGAAGGAATTATACACTTTTGGAGGACCAAAAGTTCTTTAGTGGGGAGGTTTGATCTAGGAGGATCTTCAGGACCAAAAATTGAAGTGTTCCAATTTATCTTGGAAGTAGTGCCATCACATAGAGCACAAAATTTTGAATCTAGCACAATTTGAATGGGCAAAAAATGAGTCCATTTGTGCAAGATATTGCTAATCAAAGCCTGGTTAAAGGTTGGCCAACTCAACTATCAAGGATAAGAAAAAAATCATCAAAAAGGTCTTGTCATTACGATTCCAACAGTATTCATTTCATCAAAAAAGGAGTTCATATGCAAAAGTTATGAGTGGTCTAAGTTCACCTAGGAAAAGGGTTGACCAGTGACATGGCAAGTATAGTCAGTATGCTTAGCTAGTCAAAAATTGACATGTGGCATTACATGGAAAAAATGTGGTGCCACATGTATGGAAATGAAGCCCACGTGGCACCTTGGGTTGTATGGAAGGTGCACATGAGGCAATCCGTGTGGCAGAAGAGTGAATGGTTTTATGCCACGTGGCACCTATGTGGCAGATGGGACAATTGATTTCACCAAAATACTTGGTTAACTTCAATAAGTATTGGCCGCAATTTTTATTCAAACTGTACATGTCAAAAATTGGAGGGGAAAGGGGCTGCCGGTGAGGTTGGAACCCCTGGCCGGTGCCCCTCCAAAATATTTAATGGCCACTGTGCCATTTGTGGGATTTGTAATATGTATGGTAAATTTTATTTTTATCTACTATCAAACCCACCAACCCTTTGTTAAATTAAGGGTATTGTTAATTTGTTACCCCGAGAATTGCATATAGCCAAATCTTTTAAAATGGCTAAGGGTTATTTCTGAATGGTAATTAGTTGAAGGCCCTAAAATTATCATAATATTTTTAAGCCTAATTTTGGCTTATTTTTATGTATAAAAGGAGACTAGGAGGGTCTTCCTAAGGGGGTCATCAGCTGATCATCCAATCCTTCTCAACTCTTCTCGTAGCAATTCTTCTTATAAGCCAAGCATTCCTTGGAGGAATTTTGTAACTTGGCGAAGAATCTAAGTTTTGTAAAAGCTTTTGCAAAGCTTCTTCATGTTCTTCTAGAAGCACATCTTGCTGACACATGAGCTGTTGTCATAGGTGAAGTTGCTTTCTAGAGGCATCTTGTAAGGTGAAAGATAACTTCTTTTTGTAACCTGTGGTGTTTCCAAGTCTTGAAGGCAATAGATCGATTCATTTTTCTAGTGAATTCAAAGATGTAGCCGATTCTCGATGAACTCCGTTATCATCCTAGTTCTATTCTTTGTGATTTTCTTGTAGTTATTTCTTTGAGCTTTGTAGATTAGAGATTTGAATTTACATGTTGGATTTAGATCGATAATTAAAAGATCTTGGTGTTAAATTGACTAATGTAGTCTTTGTAAATCTAACTCGTCAACTATTTTGAGCAAGTTCTCAACTTATTTACAGATGAGTACTAGTGGAGGAGCACGTTTCCTAGGTAAAAGATTAGTCACTTGGACTGGCAAAAACAAAAGTTGTACTTTACAGTTCACAGCTAAAGTTGAGTATGTTGTTGTTGCAATCAATTGCACCAATATTGTATGGATCAAACACATGTTTAAAGGTATGAAGGAAGAGATAACTAAACTAGTGATACTCTATTGTGATAACACAAGTGCCATCAACATATCAGACAATCTAGCTTGTCCCTTTAGTGAAATGGTGGGGCTTCTTTCCTGTAGGGCCTACAACCAAGGTTTAATTTCTCATAGGGCCATTCTCTACTGTGGATCATAATTGAGAATTTTTTTCCATTGACCCTTGGTGAAATAGTGGGGCTTCTTTCCTGTAGTGCTTACAACTAAGGGTTAATGAAATTTATAACAAAGCCAACTTTGATGGGGCAGCTAAGGGGAATATCAGACTGCTTGGAAGTGGAGACATCATTAGAAATAGTTTAGGAGGAGGAATTGCAGCTATTTCTTTCCCTCTTGGTCACCAAACCAATCACTTTGCTAAAGCCAGTGTGGCCAGACAGATTGTTAAGCTAGCCCTAGCTTATAGGATCGAGTGCCTATGGCTTGAGGGCGACTCCCTAAACATTATCAATTGTATCAAAGGACATGACCCACCCTCTTGGATGATTGCTAACATCATCAAGGACTTTAGATCTAACTTGGGAAAGTTCAAAAGGACTTTCATCAGGCACACTTACTGAGAAGCCAACTCAGTTGCTAACTAGTTTGCCAATGATGCCATTACCAAAAACTTGGTGATGACATGGAAGAATGGAGATGAAATCCTGGTAGTGGCCATTGAGTTAATCTGACAGGATCAAATCTAGGGTACTAATATGATCCCTTTATAATTATGGAAAGATACGCCAAATCGCACGTCAAAAGGGGAATAATTAGAAGTCATGCAAAGTTCTTTTGAAGTCATAACCACGCATACGGATGGTATGCTTCAAGGGTTGGCATGAATAGAACCACCAAAAATAATAATTACGTTTTTATTTTTAGCATCCTAAGGAAAACTAAGCTCAGCATTTCTTCTAGAGGAATAGGGTTTACAGAGCCAAAGTCCACCATGGTTGGGGAAAGGATCAAGAGAGAGCCTTAGGGGGAAACAGAGAAGTGGAAGGGGAAGGAGAAAGTTTGGCACAAGCTCAAAAAAGGGGGGGATAACCAGGTTCATGGAGAAGCTTCATGGCTTCAACGCTGGGGTTACCAAGGGGATGGTGGAAACCTGGAACAATGAGAAAGTCAAAATTGATGGTGTCACCCACAAAATCACTGAGGGCTTGATTGCGGAGGTGACAAAAATCCCTCAAGTTGGCATAAACTTCTTCAGGGATAAAAAGATGTCGGCCAATGCTGTTAGTGAATTTGTGAAGGACAATGCTGAGAGGAACAAGCTTATCAAGATTGACACTTACTACGAGATAAAATTCATCAAAAAATTATGGAGGTATGTTCTCAAGATTCTCATTGAGTATATAACTCTTGACTCCAAGTTCGACAGGATAAGAACACACTATTTTGTGTTGCTAAACCACTTTAGGCATGCTGTTAAAATTTCCTTTCCTTTCTTTGTTTTCACCTCCATGTCTAAGAATATTGAGGATTTCAAGAGAAAATGCATCACTAATCCTACCCTCCGCAAAGGCCTTCTCCTCTTGGTTTATTAGTTTTTGAAAGTTCAAACCAGGGGAAAATCCCTCGATCACCTGGGTATTTCTTCGGAGGACATTGCTAGTTCAGACTCTAAGGATGTTCAAGTTGTTAAATCAGAGGACGAGAATTTCTCCACCATTGCCATCTCTATTGCTTGCAATGCTAAATTTATTAGAAGAAAGAGCCCTAGAGGTCTACCCCCCATTCTTCCCAAGCCTAAGCGCTAAGAGGAGAAAGAAGATAGTGAAGATGAAGAGGAGACTGAGATTAAATCTAAGGATGAGGACAAGGTGAAGGGGTGGGAGAGAGATAAGGAGGGAGTTACCCTTGATACCCTCGATGCTCCCTTGGATAATCCTAGAAAAATAAAAGTGGACCAAGCCCTACTTCAAGAAGATCCCATCACCCTGATCTTTGAGACCCCTAGTCCTATCTCACCCTCTTCCTCGCCTGAGGAAAAGACAATGGAAAAATATGGGGAGGTGATAAGAAAGTACAAGAGGAGGGCATGAAGGAATTTTAATTTTGATACTCCTAGGTTGGGAATTGTTAAAGAGCCAATGAACATTCAAGTGATGGAGGACCTCGATGGCAGAACCCATTATGATGAGCTTATCGACCCCGCTCTGCTGATCTTGTCTAATAACACATAGGAATCTAGCTTCAACCTTCTAAATAATGTGAAGAATGACTTGATAGATAACTTCTGATCTATCAAATGGTTGTTTCAAAAAATTGAGGCTCTTAAGGAAAAGAATATCCAGGATTGTAGCCAGAGCCCCCACAGAGTCTAGGAGAACATCGAAAGGATGAACGACTAGGATGATACCCAGAAGCACTACAATGGCCAGGACTCCAAAAATGATTAGGAGGATAGATTTTCCCTAGTTGAATAGAAAGTCCAAAGATTAGACAACATCATCCAGATTCTAACTAACCAAATTGTGGACACTCTGCACACTTTGAATGAGAATATTGTCAACCTGGGGGATACTCTTATGAGAGTTGGCATTAGTGAGAACATGGGGAAGCTGACCAACTAGAATATTGGCAAGGAAGAGGTCAATCTAAATGCTGTCAGGGACCAGGTGGATCACTTGGACCAAGAGGAAGCCCAAAACATGAACTAGGAAGGAGCAGACAACTAGAAGGATAATGAAGCTGCAGAAACTCTACAAGATCTAGATAAGGAGAACCATTAGGTTTTGTTTTCCTTGTTAGACTGGCTGTTGGCTTTTGCCTCTTGGCCTTTGGCCTTTTGTTTCTTTTTGGTTGTTTGTTGTTTTTTTTGTTTTTTGGACTTTAATGTCTTAATTTTTATGTTGTAAAACTTTCAAGTTTCAAGTCCCTGTAAAACATGTTTTTCTTAATCAAAAACATATCAAACAATCCTGTGATGCATGCCAAAACAAAGCACATTGCAATTAAGTATCTCTATGTAAGAGAACTAGTAGAAGACAAACAAGTGAAGATGGAATATGTTAACTCAAAGGAACATATTGTTGACATCTTCACAAAACCATTACCTAAAGCTGCATTTGAGTATCTTAGAGGTAAGTTAGGGGTAATACCGCTATCCAAGGTTGTTTGAGTAATAGAAAGATTGCCTTGAATCAAATAAATTGATTGCTGAAATGATATAAATTGATGTAGAGGATTCTTACTTTAGGTTTTGCCTGAAGTAATTAAAATATTTAAATTCAAAATCAGTCATAGGCAAGGTGACTGAGGGAGAAATTAGAGTTCCTACAAATGCTACACTTGCATGATAAGATGTCGAAACAATATGTCTTTGGCATTGTTTTCAAAGAGGGAGAATAGCAGAAACTGATCAAATGTGTACATGGAGAAATAACAAAAAGGAAGGAGAAAGGAAATAGAAGCTAAGAGGGAGAAGTAGAAAACAAAAGAATTAATCAGGATGACAAGATCAAAGAGGGAGCAGAACAAAAAGGAAAAGGTAATGTATCAGAAAAAGAGAAATCCCTAATACTTTGAAAGAGCGAGTTACTTAAAAAATTCTTAAGGAGTCATAAGGAATTCAAACTTATTGATAGAATGAATAATTTTGGATACAAATTTTTCTTTTTGGCATTTGACTTACTATTTTAACCTAGTTAGCATTTTGATAACTTGGTTGATTAGTGTGGTTTGCCATCAATGCCAAAGAGGGAGATTGTTGAAATCTAATTGAAAATATTATTATTGAAGAAGGGAGATTGTTGATAAAGAATGTTTTCAATCATTATTTTTTCACTGATGTCAAACTTGCTATTTGTTGGAATGAAAATTGCTTATAAGATCCTACTACTATCACTTAGTTGATTGATGAAGAGGATTTAATCAATAAGATGTAACAAAAGTACCTAAGGGAAAGGTTGACTTATGGTTTTGTAATGAAGTACAAGGATCAGTTAAGACATTGGTAAAATGATGTACAGAGGTTGGCTACACTTAGAAACTCTAAAAGAATAAGTTATAACAAAATTTTCTACAAAGCTTGACATAATTCATCAATGGGTGCCAAGAAAATTATCACTAAGTGCCAAGAAAATGTAAAATCTAGTGTGTGCCGAGTGAAACAGAAGGGGATGAGAAAGTTCAGGTGCCGAGCTAGACAAAATGCAATAGGTGTCGAGCATTAGTAAAACTTAGTTGATGCTAAGTGAATCCATAGTATGTGCCAAGTAAAATAATAGGTGCTGAGTAAAATAATATGTGCTGAGCATCAGAAAGTCAATAGTACAGAGTTGCAGCATTATTTGAAAAGTTAAATATTCACCAGATTTGAGCTTACAAGTTTGTTACCTTGAATTTTATGAACTAGATAGAAAATAAGGATGATGAGCTAGTGGCACAGAATTCTAGATTAACCATTTTTTGGCAAATTCAAGTGGACTCCAGAAGATGTTTTTAGAAGAAACAAGATAAGGGGAAGATACGTTGTAACTTACCTGATCCTTTCGAATCCAAAATATGAACAGGAAGATTAGAGTGAGAAAAGTATTCTAGACTTCTATTTGAGGAGTTATAGGTCAAGAAGCAAGAGTGGCTAGAGTGAGTATTTGGTGTTAAGGAGAAAGAATTGAGAGGGAAGAATAGAGTATAGAGACTTTTCTTTAATAGGTGACCACAGAGGTGATTGCAATGGCAGAATGAGCATGGAGACTCGAGGAGATGAAGATTGAAAGGAGGACAAGCTATCAGAGCTATAGAGTCTAAAATCAAGGCAAAATTGTGAATAGAATTGAGATCTAAAATCTAGAAGTTATGTTGTGACTTGTATTAGATCACAAGCCCTTATTGTTACTCTCTAGCAGTTGTATCAATTAGGGAAAATTCTATGGACTTAGGTTGGTTTAATAGCCATTTTGTAAATCCTTTAACACAATGACATTCCAAGTGAATGTTGTAAAGTCCTTTAACTAGGCCCACTTCTAATAGGGTGGTTGAAATCTCGTAAGAGGATCACATTTAACAATGTGTTTTGTAGCCTTTAATAGGGTAGGCCTTTTACAGGGCATCACTTCAAAAGAGTGAAAAAGGAGTAGCATTTTACTTGTGGTATTTCTCAAATTGGGTTTCCACGTAAATCACTGTGTTATGTGTTGATCTTTCATGTCTTATTTCTAATGTTGATCTATCAATAACTTGCTAAGAAGAATATTTAGCTTGGATGCATGGTTAGTTTAAATGGGCTCACTATACTTAGTGAAAAAGTTTTATGAGGACATTTGGACCTTGAATAACTGATTCACCCCTCTCAATTATTCTAAAGCATTTCAAATAGACATGTAATAGGTCTACAAAAGAGAAATAAACTAGAGGTGAAAAGATTTGAAGGTATTTACAATGATTAATACAAGGTTGTTTGAGCCTTTTGAAAATGAGCTCTATGTTCATCCAAGCCAATGTGAGCAAGTGTTTTACTGTGGTGTTCTACATAAATTGGTTGTGTCATTTGTCATTACAAATGATCCAAGAGGAAAACTGGCAAAGTATAATGTGATTGAAGCTGAAGATACCAAAGGAGTGGAAGATGAAGCAGGTTATTGTTATGAATGACAATTAGTGGATGATGAAGAAAAAGAAGAAGATGATGATGATGGTGATGATGATACTAGTGATAGTAGTGATGGTGATGATGATGATGACAATGACGATGATGATAATAATGATCATTGAGATGATGATGATGATGATAGCGATGATGATGATGGTCATGATGATGAGATAGATGAAGAAGGTAATCAATGACATGATCAATGGAAATGTACGAGGTATGATGAATGAAATGTAAGAGGTGTTGATGTATTTATTAAAATTTATTTAATTTTTCATATGTTTTTATGATTAATATATTTCATGTTCAATTCTAATATCATTATATAATTATTCCATTGTGTTCAATTCTAATGATAACACTGTAGGTGATTTATAATACATATGTTGCAAATATGCACTATGATTATCAATTGTTGGTGCTGATTACTTATATAATATATTTTTATGCATGATTCTCACCCTTTGTGGAAATAGACTATGGACTTCAAACATCTTCACCCATTTTGTTGAAAATCTTGCATAGCTAGCACATATAAAGTAGAGGTAACAAATTAAAAAATATGCAATGATTATGATGAATGCATATCGTTCATGTTATGTTCTATGTAATTTGTAGCATATGTATCATGCAATTTGTAGATAACTTAAGATAAATGATTTACATATGTAGGAAATGATATCCCTTTGATGAGGATCCTACAAAGTGACATGGATCAAGAGGTATAAGTTTATTAGATACTTTATTTCTCTTTACCTTTAACATCAAATTTAAGCCAACTTCATCAATATTTGCCACATTTTATCGTAATTTATTTTTCTCCTTCAACTATATCTCTCATTTGATGGGCTACATGTACCAAACAAGAGGTAATTGTTAGATCTATCTTCCTTGAGTGGGGCAAACACAGAAATAGAAGAGGATAGTGAGACATGTAGTAGGTCTACAAAAGAGAGATAAACTAGATGTGAAATGATTGAAAGGTATTTACAATGATTAATACAAGGTCATTTGAGGCAATTAGAAATGAGCCCTATGTTCATCCATGATGCAAGAGCATCTTGGGTTTCCTTTCCATCCTGTACTTTGATCTTTCTACCAATGTCTATCGAGTTCTTAGTTGTTGCCAAGTTCCTTTGGTTTCTGAGTGAAATATTTGGATGCCGAGTCATTCTTAGTTGTTGTCAAGTTCCTTTGGTTGTTGAGTGAATTCTTTGGATGCTGAGTGAATCCTTTGGTTTTTGATTAATTTTCTTTCATTGTTGAGTGATGGACAATATCGAGTTTGTAGTTGCTGCCGAGTGATTCCTTTGGATGCTGAGCATGTGTGGATGTTGAGTGCTAGTTTTCATTTGCCAAGTTATTTGTGTCTGGTTCTAGTTTGGGCCAACTCTACTTGCATTTAATTTCTATTAGGTAGCTAATATTTGTAAAGAGCTGACTTGTGGCCATTCTATGTTCTACAATCTTCTATAATCCATTTCACCAAGTATTTAAGAAAATCTAAGGTTAGGCTGTAGTGAGTTAGGAAGAGGGAGATAGAAGTGAGGGATCAGATTGCAAAAAGAAAATAGGTTCTTCAAAGTGAGAATTTGAAGATTGTAATTTGTATTGGCCGTAACCTCGAAGGTCTTACAACTAGTCATGTATGAAGATATTTTGATGAATCAATAAAATTATTTTACTCTTATTCTTCCTTTGGTTATTGTTCTTTGTGTTTGCTTCTATTGTGTTAACTCTTGTAGGGTGGTTCAAAGAGCTGGGTGTGCCATTGGCCCTAGTAGTCCCTGTCTTTCCTTGTGTTAGTCCAAGCTAATGTGAGAAAGTGTTTTACTTTGGCATTCTACATAAATCGGGTTTGTCATTTTTTTTAGACATGATCCAAGAGGAATACTAGTAAAGTATAATGTGATTGAAGATGAAGATACCAAAGAAGTGGAAGATGAAGTAGGTGATAATCACAAATGACAATTAGTGGATGATGAAGAAAAAGAAGAAGATTATGATGATGATGATGATGGTGATGATGATGATGGTGATGATGATACTGGTGATATCAATGATGGTGATGATAATGATGACAATGATGATGATGATGATAATGATGATCATGGAGATGATGATGATGATGATGATGATGATGATGAGGGTGATGATGATGAAATGGATGAAAAAGGTGATCAATGACATGATCAATGGAAATGTATGAGGTATGATGAATGAAATGTAAGAGGTATTAATGTATTTATTGAAATTTGTTTTATTTTTCATATGTTTTTATGATTAATATATTTCATGTTCAATTCTAATATCATTATATAACTATTTCATTGTGTTCAATTCTAATGATAACATCATAGGTGATTTATGATACACATGTTGCAAATATGTGCTACAATTGTCAATTGTTGGTGTTGATTACTTATATTATATATTTTTATGCATGATTCTCACCCTTCATGGAAATAGACTAAGAACTATAGACATCTTCTCCCATTTTGTTGAAGATCTTGCATAGTTAGCACATATGAAGTGGAGGTAATGAATTAAAAAATATACAATGGTTATGATGAATGGATA
Organism: Cupressus sempervirens; assembly: GCA_028749045.1. Taxonomy (NCBI): domain Eukaryota; kingdom Viridiplantae; phylum Streptophyta; class Pinopsida; order Cupressales; family Cupressaceae; genus Cupressus; species Cupressus sempervirens. Next base: position 36,272,052 of record CM053788.1, on the reverse strand, counting down.
TTGTTCATGTTATGTTCTATGTAATTTGTAGCATATGTATCGTGCAATTTGTAGATCACTTAGGATAAATGATTTACATATGCAGGAAATGATACCCCTTTGATGAGGATCCTACAAAGTGACATGGATCAAGAGGTATAAGTTTATTAGATGCTTGCTTTCTCTTTACCTTTAACATCAAATTTAGGCTGAATTCATCAATATTAGCCACATTTTACATAAAATAGTTTTCTCCTTCAATTGTATCTCTCATTTGATGGGCTACAAGTACCACAAAATAGGTATTTGTTAGATCTATCTTCCTCAAGTGGGGGAATGTAGGAATAGAAGAGGATAGTGAGATATGTAATAGGTCTACAAGAGAGAGATAAACTAGAGGTGAAAATATTAGATGGTATTTATAATGCTTATATGATAATGTATTTATAATGCTTAATGAAAGGTCATTTAGGCCAGTTGGAAATGTGCCCTATGTTCATCCAAGCCAATGTGAGCAAGTGTTTTACTTTGGCATCCTACATAAATTGGGTTTGTCATTTGTTGTTAAAAATGATTCAAGAGGAATACAGGTAAAGTATAATGTGACTAAATATGAAGATACCAAAGAAGTGGAAGATGAAGTAGGTGATGGTCACAAATGACAATTAGTGGATGATGAAGAAAAGGAAGAAGATGATAATGATGATGGTGATGATGCTCATGATGATGGTGATGATTCTACTGGTGATAGTAGTGATGGTGATGATGATTATGACAATGAAAATGATAGTAATGATGATCATGCAAATGATAATGATGATGATGATGAGGAGGAGGAGGAGGAGATGGATGAAGAAGGTGATCAATGACATGATCAATGGAAATGTATGAGTTATGATGAATGAAATGTAAGAGGTATTGATGTATTTATTGAAATTTGTTTAATTTTTCATATGCTTTTGTGATTAATATATTTCATGTTCAATTCTAATATCATTATATAATTATTTCATTGTGTTCAATTCTAATGATAACACCGTAGGTGATTTATGATACATATGTTGAAAATATGTGCTACGATTGTCAATTGTTGGTGTTGATTACCTATATTATATATTTTTATGCATGATTCTCACCCTTTGTTGAAACAGACTAAGGACTATAGACATATTCAGCCATTTTGTTGAAGATCTTGCATAGCTAGCACATATAAAGTAAAGGTAACAAATTAAAAAATATACAATGATTATGATGAATGCATATTGTTCATGTTATGTTCTATGTAATTTGTAGCATATGTATCATGAAATTTGTAGATAACTCAAGATAAATGATTTACATATGTAGGAAATGATACCCCTTAGTTGAGAATCCTACAAAGTGACATGGATCAAGAGGTATAAGTTTATTAGATGCTTTTTTTCTTTTTACCTTTAACATCAAGTTTAGGCTGACTTCATCAATATTAGCCACATTTTATAATAAAATGTTTTGATCCTTCAATTGTATCTCTCATTTGATGAGCTACAGGTACCACAAAATAGGTATTTGTTGGACCTATCTTCCACGAGTGGGGGAAATGCGAGAATAGAAGAGGATAGTGAGACATGTAGTAGGTCTACAAAAGAGAGATAAACTAGAGGTGAAAAGATTAGAAGAAAATTCAATAAATTTATGTAAGTTTTCATTGTGCAAGGGGGTTCATGTTCTTATGATGTTGAGACAAAAGGAGACATCAAGGTTCCCTTGAGGTAAACACATCTTAAGAAAGAATGGGCACCCAAGGAATTACCTCTAATTAACATTGATTTTTGTGCTAATGAGAGGATATATTGCATAGCTCCATCACTATTACATGGTTTGGATGTATTTTCCATGGATGACATAATGGTCAACTATAACAAAGTTGTTTAATTGATGGATTATGTAGGACCTTGTTACAATTACAATAACTGGATGTAGATAGTTCAATATAAAAGAAGTGTATGTAGGTATGTACTATCAACAAATTATCTACAATAAAAAGAAAATGATCAAAGTAAAAGACTTGCTAGGTACATTGATGGAAGGCCAAAAGAAATAGGGAACATTGGAGGCTTTATAAATAGTATGGCTCAACTAATAAGCAACCCAATTGCATTTTCAAGGTGCATGAGGGAAATTTTGTTTTTGTATGTGTGATAAAATTGATTAGTGCAAGGGAAGAGTTGCTAATAGATTATAATTTGAATTGCAGAGATACAAACAAAGTTACTATCATGGGACTAGTAAGTACTACATATATGAAATTTAAACTAATAACCTTTAATTAATAACTCCAATATACAATATATCATTTTATTAATAATTTTTTTGCTAAGTCATCTATTGCTTTCATTACACTAATATTTTTATATTTATTCTTTGTCACAGTTCAACGTCGATGCATTGGATGATAAAGGTAGGGTTGTTCCTCCTACCCCTTCTTCAGAATAGGTAAACCTTTCTATAAAAAATGGTGAAATTATAATCGTACAAAATCTTATATTATTATATTATTTTCAATAGGGTTTTGGACGTATTTTGATTGTTTTACTAATGTTTATGTCACAATTTGATGCTTAGGGAAAAACAATGGAACTAGTTACGCAAGAAAAATTAGTTTCTAATATGGGGACCATAATATTATGCAATGATGGCATGACATATATCACTGACCCTATACGCATGTGTAGAAAGAGCCTAAAAAATTCATTCTATAAATTCTTGTGCTTGTGATGGATCCAAATCCAACTAAGGAGAAATAGATGAGGAGAAATGAATTGTGTTGGAGAGCACGTTATCTATAAGTAAGTAGTCATTAATCTTTAGCTAGTACAATAGTTCATTAAAATTTTATATTTCATACTAATTTATGGATCATGAGCTAAAATATGTATATGTTCTTACATGATTCTTTTAGGCATCATCGAGTTGTTGGACATGATGCTCAGGTACTAGTGTAGTTCCTTCATGTATGTGATTTCCATTTTCAACCATCACAAGGGAAATCATCAAAATTAGCATTCACCATGCTTATCTATTGTAGTCCATTAATAGTAGAAATTGCACCATTATTTTCTTCATGATTATTATTGACAGTTTTACAAGAAAGGTGAAGTATATTACCATTATCATGTTTTTTTCTTTATATTTTAAAGAGACAAGACATTGTATATATGATTGTTTTTTAGATCATGATTATGTGCATAGGCCTCCTTCGATGAGGTTGACCACCACTCTGATATTTCCTACTATAAGATCAACAACAAGGAGCATGCAAACATCCATGTCTGCTCTGACTAGAGCTGGTAAATCCTTGTTTTGCTATATTTTGTTATGTGTTAAATATAATTTGATTTGCACTTTCTTGGGTTCATTTCATCATAGTCATTGATTAACTTTGTGTAGTGAAAGATACACCTTCATGATAGAACAAAGACTAGTATTTGTGATAATTTACCATCATTTCCTAGATGAGATCGTATTACTAGTACTGGATCGTTGGAGGCAGTATTGTTTTTGGCCAAGAAATATATGATTCCATTCAAAGTGTCTAAGATTCCATGTACTTTAAAATTTTTATTACGCAAAGTTTAATTCTAGTTCTCTTATTCATAACACATTTTGGACTAATGATCCCATGATATTTTTGTAGGAAATATTGTTTTTTATGAAAATCTTTATGATATAACATTGAAGCTATTTAGGCCCACTTTACATAAAAGGTATGTAGCTTCATATAATTGGTTGAATATTTTTCCTTTCATCCATTTATTATAATACATTCAAGGTACACATCTTGAGCTAATTTTTTCATCTTTTTTTCTTTTTTTGGTTCAAGAGTGGAATGACCAAGCTCCCAAATTAAAAGATCATCTCATAAAACCTCTAGAGGATCTCTTTGGTCAAAATATTGTTGATAGAGCCAAAATTCTTCAGAAATCTTGCAAACATCTAAAGACTATGAGGGACCAATACAAAAGGGCTCTAAAGGACAACCCAAAATATGAGCATCCTCCTATGGTTCCAGAGATGGAGTGGAATGAAATCATTGAAGATGCAAAAGGCAAAAGACTCAAAGCTAAATGAATTCAACCACTACTCAAAAAAAATAGGCATGTGATAGAATTAATGTAAATATGTAGAAATTAGTGATCTTTATATTTATATAATCTAACATATTTAAAACTTTTCTAGTATAGGTTGTAGGAGACATCAAAGGTTACACATGCTAGAAAAGAAAAGGTTGGCTAACAACATCTTGGCTTTGGTGGATATATAAAACTTCATGCATGACTTGTAAGCAGCAATACATGAAATTTTGTATCAATTTTTTTATTATATAAAATTATAAACAAGAAATAAATTCAATATTGATGATATTATGAAAAAAATCCAAGGCTTTGAATTTAATCTAGCACCCATGGAAGAGGACAAAAAAATTGGCTTCAAGTGGCCAAAGATAATATTTTGGTACATTAGTTCACACATAGGTAAATAGGCCCAAGGAACAAGAACTCAAATTGAATACTTGAGAAATAATCTATTTGATGTTAATTTCAAACAATGATAATAATGTGCATGGCATTTCACTTCAACCTTCTAATTTTGGCATATATCCTACACATGACGAAGGCCCTGATTTGCATCACATTGATACAGGTATATATTAATTTTCTATTGAAAATTAATTATATAATTATTAATTAAAAAAATTACATCTTAAATTTCAATTGGTGTAACCTTTTTGTGAATATTTTAGACCATGCAAAACATCATGGTGATGAAGTGAAGCTTGATGTTAGTGTTGAGCATGTTGAGGTTGGGTCTAAACAAAATGTGATTGTAGATGATGTGGCACTCTCAAGTAAAGAAAAATCCATGTTTTGTTCTTTTGATTAATGAAGTACTTAAAAAATGTTTTGAATTAAACCCATTTATTTCTTATTGCAATAGACCCCCCTTTGGCACATCAGCCTCATGCTAAGAAAAAGATGAGGAAGCATCATGTCATAATTTCAAAACCATAAAAGGAGGATAATGCCAAAGATATTCTTGATATTACTATTTTCCTTTTCCTTCAAAAACCAAAGAAAAAACCAAAGAAGAAATTATTGTTATAATCCTTGTTTGATGATGCAAGAACATTGTCTTACTAAATGTGTTGATGAATTATTGATGAATGTTTCTTATTAATGAATTTTATGCCATGTTATTGAATATTGTTATGTGATTATAATGATTGATGTGTTCATGAATTATTGATGAATGATATGTATTAATAAATTTTATGTTGTGTTAATGAATGTTATGTGATTATAACGATGCAATCTTATAGTTTCTAAATGGATGAATGAATGAATGAAATTTTTAATTACATGTTAATGGAGGATTTAGAGTGATTATTGGGGGAGGGGGAAGGGGCTAAATGATCTTACACCTTCACATGGTTTGCCTTGTTAAGTAGAGAATATTAAAGTATTCTTCATACCAAGTGAAACTTAAACTAAACTAATCAACACTTTCCCAAAGAGATATTGTTGTTATACTTATTAACCAATCTCCTCACTCTTGAGAAGAGTAGTTGTATATCCCCATAACCCCCACCTTGAGTCAATCTATAAATATTGTTGTATTTTTCATGGACTTATTTCCTTTGTTTGAGATATTTCACAACTGCCCACCTTCACCTTATCAAACAAACAAGTAATTGGGCCTTGGCTGTTTGACAATGGGGTTAGAATATGTTCTTTGAATCCATCTATGGTCACATTTTTATTGAAATAACCTTCTTCAATGAAACTAATTCCTATAAATGATCTTTGTATTCTACTTCATCGAAGTACTTAATCTTATCAAAGTGACCTCTTTGTTGTCTTGATAATGGTTACTATAGCAGACATACTACCTCAAAGTTTAATTGAAGACAAAACTTCATCAAAGTCCCTATTGCTAGATCCACATTCCACATGGTGTATCAACAAAATTTTCAGCTCTGACCATAATATTTTTTCCATTTTGATGAAGTAAACTATATAATTTGAACTAGTCTTCAATCTCATTGAATCTTATAATTTTATCAAAGTTTCACAATCCATGTAACTAGTTAGTTGTATGTCATACCTAGTCTTTGGTGGGGCCATAATACTTTTCATTGCATCTTTCAATGATGTTGTTCACTTTGTTGATAGTCTCCTTACATTTCACCATAGATTCAAATCTTATTGAAGTTCAAGTAGATCAAATAACTTGTTAATTTGTTTAAAGTATTAAACTTTATCAAATTTCTTCCTTTCCTTGTATACATGATTACAAAATTTATATCTAATGATATTTTATGATTACAAAATCGATCTATGAAATTGAGTTATTAAAGTAGCTTGCTTAGTGAGCTGGAATGTGTTTCATTTGACAATATTTTATTTCAATTCATCTCCAATTTACTACTCTAGTTTCTATTCTATCAAATCCATCTAGCTAATCTTAGTTTGGAACATGATTCCTATTGCACTAAATTATGTTAATAATGTTTATAATTCATTTTGTAGCTATTTCTCAAGATGTATATTGTAAACCAAATTTATTGTACTATTATTTTAATTACATTGATATAACATATCCACATTGGTATATTCATTTAAGGATTTGGATAAACTTGATTAACATATTCCTACTCCAAATAAATAGCTATTTTTTATCCTAAACATTATTTGAGGAATGATTCCCTACAACTAAAATAGGCTTCTCTTAGAGAAAAGGTTATAACTACTTCAATGTATTTTTTAAATCTATCTTGATTTGTGTAACTATGAGATTCTTGTTGGTTATATGACTTTGTATCTTGGCGTAATGTTTGAAGTGAATTATTTATAAATTAGTTCAAGGATGAAGAAAATATAGAAAATAATTTGGAATGGCCATGGAAAGATTGAACATTATCTTGACAATTTGGGCTTGTATGGTTCTTATAAGGTATGATACTTGCTAGCCAAAACCCCAGAGTTGTATGATCACAATACTTGACTAGATTCTAAATTACATAGCCAAATAGCCCACAATTCTCGACCTAACTCCAAAACACTTTATAAAAAATATTTGAACCATAATTCTATAAAGATATCTTCTATTAGGTGGTTACCAATAGATATAATTGATCCATATCTAACAAGCAACCACCACCATATATTGATCTTTAATATCATTCTATATCTCAGCTAAAGCTTCACCAATGTCTACCAATTTGGCTGCAATACTATATAACAACTAGCTCTCCTTCAAGACTACCATGTGCTTGAAAGTGCCCAAATTATTTTTGAAAAAACTAACTCTTCCTCCTAGTTTTGTTGCCACTAACTTTTTTTTTACATGAGTAGTCCACCTCATGTTGATCACTTGTGTCTTATCCTCAGGGTATTGACCAGGAACCTGCCTTTTAGATAAGATTGTAGGTGCCTAAAAATTATGTGTTATTTAGTCATCAGGAAGATGTCCCTCATCACGTGCAGCTATGATTCATGAAGATAGAGCATGACTTTTTCACAGCCTGGCTTAAGTTGTCGATCTGATTTATGATCCGACTTACCAATCATGTGAGCTAAATCATTGACTTGTGAAAAGGAATCAAATAAACATGTTTTTACATATGTGATAAGTAGTTGGAAAGCCAAACTCTCTACCAACATCCTCCCCATCCTCAAATCGATTTCATCTCATGGCATGAAATTATTCTGAGATTAGCAGAAAATGGATTTCCTGAAATGGCTTTGAAGTCTCTGAAGAAAATAAAGCTGGTTGGTGTAAAGCCAAATTTCATTCCATACTAGTCTTCTTCCATCCATGGCAGAAATGGAGGCTTAGAAATAGGGTGTGCGAATTCCCAAATCACACACTCAATGCTCATCTCTCTTCCCAAACTCAAAGCTTGAACTCCCTACATAACGATCTTCATATCTTTTATTTTTTCTTTTAAATTTTTTGAGCATTCAAATTCATTTTGGAACTTTATTCTTGAAAGAGAATAACGAGCAAGACCTCCCATTGATGTGATTCTTGGTGACAAATTCATTTTGGAACTTTATTCTTGAAAGAGAATAACGAGCAAGACCTCCCATTGATGTGATTCTTGGTGATCCTCCTGATGATTGGAATGTTTGGTGAAAGGTTGGCATCCAAGAGTAATTTTGGCTTTGTTATGAGTTAAATCTGTATCTCTTGTATTTACTCAATTTCTTGGTTTTATTTTTCTCCTATGTATTGTGGATGAATGGTTGCCTTTTCACTTAATCACTTGTCTAGCTTGAACTCCCTACATAACGATCTTCATATCTTCTATTCTTTTCTTTAAATTTTTTGAGCATTCAAATTCATTTTTTTGGAACTTTATTCTTTGAAGAGAATAGCGAGCAAGACCTCCCATTGATGTGATTCTTGTGACCCTCCTGATGATTAGAATGTTTCGTAAAAGGTTTGCATCCAAGAGTAATTTTGGTTTTGTTATGAGTTGAATCTGTTTCTCTTGCATTTACTCAATTTCTTGGTTTTGTTTTTCTCCTATGTATTATGGATGAATGGTTGCCTTTTCACTTAATCACTTGGCTAGATATGGCAATTTTACAATGCATCAAATCTCAATGATCAAATTCACAGAATTCCATCTGGCATTTTAAAAAAAATCAATAATTATTTTTATTTGCAATTCAATCTAGGCTGAACCCCAAACACAAAAATGTAGAATAGAAGAAAGAAGATATTGTAGAGATCAAATACCATTCTAGTACTTCAATTTTTGGGTTTACAATAGAAGTCTACTGCACACAAAATCAGGAAAAAAGAAAACTTTCATGAATATGCAACCTTTAACTCCCTTCTGAAATAAGAAGACTTAATGAAAATAAATTGTATGTTTATAAATGTTATAGCATCAGTCAAAGTAATACACTCATTACATTGAGTATTTATATTCATGATCTATATGAACATTGTTTTATGCCTTATATTATTGATAAGAATTATATATATATATATATATATATATATATATATATATATATATATATATATATATATATATATATATATATATATTATATATTATATAATAATATTACATATATGCTTAAACGTGAGTTATACATCTAGTTAACTAAAGATGATTAACTATAAGAACATGTCTCTTCTTCTCTTCTCATATTTATATGAGATCCAAATCTGTATTTGGAAATCATCAATCGCATTGACAATGTTACTACATTTGCAGAAACGATCTTACAAAAACAACATGGTATCAGTGTCAAATTGCAAAGGTAAAGAATTGAAACTAACGAAGAAATCAAGAATCACCTTGCAACGAAAGCTAAGAAATGAAGTAAGATTGTTGTTATATCGTATATAATGAATCACAGAAAGATATAAACGCAGTGTCCTCTATTATTTGATAGATAGATCAGTATTTGTGACTGTGGTAAAAAATAAAAATGATAAGAATAGATGTTGTGCAGAACGGATTCATTATGAATTAATAAAAACAGAGTAATTTATAGTCTTGATTCTGAAGTATTGAAACTGGAGTGATGCTGCATATACGACGTTGAAGTAGCTAAAGATCCGTATGCAAGAAGTGTTGAAGAATGAGCAAAGGGTGATGAAAATCTGCTAATCAATACAAGCAAGATAGTTAATTGAAAAGAGGCCGATAAAATATATTCGAAGGTCAATTAATGCTGTCAAAGAAAGTTAAAATCCAGATCGAAAGGATACTGCCAGGAATTGAAAAATTCATGAGATGGAAACTATCATGATCACAGCTTGTATATATACAGAGTTTGATGAGTTAAGAAAAACCTGATAGACAGAGATGGAAACGAGTGTTGGATCAAATTCATAAAGAATGTAATTGCAATATTGAGATCGATTATATCAGAAAATGTAAATGGCGAACTGGAAGACGTTGGTATTATTGGAAGTCAACAACGCCAGTCTTATTGGAAGATGCTGACTTCGACCATATAAAAACCTCTGCAACACATTTTTAAAGTCTGTAGATGAAAGCGGCAGTTACTCAATACACCGATAACTAGAATAAATAAATAAGTTACTGATAATACAAGAAGATACAGATTTATTCCCAGTCAGAAATGAAAAACGATTAATAGAGAGAGACGTCAAACCTAGAATTGCCATGGAAATAATAATTCATCAATACTCGATGACACATCAGAGAAGCTTGGGTGTTGACTTATGATGGACTTTTAAATAATCATTTTAATAGCAGTGGAAACTACAAAGCCACGTTAGCATATATAAGAGAAGCGGCTATATTTGAGACTACCACGGGTGAAAATATTTATATTTAAATGACATGAGGATTCTTAGTGACGGAAGTCGATCATAGTAAAAATGGTGATGGAAAACATGACATATCAAAAGAGATTACACGTGGATGCAAATACCATTCACAACAAAAGCACCGTCAGTACTGAATCGTTTAATGAGACGTTCGGACCAAATATTTGATCCTATATGCAATGCTTGGCTAATGAATACAGACAGAAACACTGAGATATATTATCAACCGGGCTATGATGATAAGTGGCCGATGTTATATTAGAATCTCTAATGTAGGTCACAACAAAAGCACCGTCAGTACTAAATCGCTTAATGAGACATTTGGACCAAATATTTGATGCTGTATGCAATGCTTGGCTAATGAATACGGACGACAACACTCAGATATTTTATCAACCGGTCTATGATGAGAAGTGGACGATGTTATATTAGCATCTCTAATGTAGGCCACAAAGGATTCAAGGGTGGAAAAGGCACCGATCCCTTTGAGGTAAGTACATACTTGTACTAAGTTTCTTGAAATTGTTATTATTATAATGGGTGCATCCTGTGTGTCATCATTAATAATTATATTGTAGTTATACTATATGAGAGAATATAACTAAAAATATATGGTGATTATATATGTATATAAAGTAAAATATTTATTTTTAATGAATATAAGTGAAATTGGTCACTTTATATTTTTATGTGTTATTAATAAAGAAAGTAATATGTTAAAATAGTTCATAGTATATATATAGAAAATGGAAGATATATGTTCAAAACTTCAAAATATATATATTTATCTATATTATATTGGGATGATATATTATTATATTGAATTATTATTAAAATGATTTTATATCATTATGCAAAATTGTTGAATATCCTTGAATATTATTCTATCATTTAAATTTTATATTTATTTGATCTATACTATGTTGGAAATTATAGAACAATTAATATGAGTTAAATGTGAATCATGATAATATTAATAAGAAATATAATTATGTTGTAGGAGCTAGTTCGCCTTGATCTTTTCCTCCAAGAATGTTCTTGCAAGCAAATGAGGATTAATATTAGATTCTGAGAGTCTAAGACTTTGTTAAAGATAAGTTTATTTTAGAAGCTTATAAGATTTATGTTCAGATGGATTCTAACACATCCATCAGAGAGAGCAAATAGAGGATATGGTTTCGTCAATTGTCGGTGATATTGATCGTATTGATTTAGAGGGAGTAAACCAGCATTGTGATGAAATCTCTAGTGATCGATAAATTGTAATAGTAAAGAGCACTGTAATTCATGCAACTATGTGAGTGGGCCTACCCCTTGTGTACATCATTAGAAAGTTCCGACTTTAATTAAGCTATCTACAAGTCTCTCTTTGATAAATGAAACTTGACATATGAGTTATAGAGTTGAATCCAAGTGGGACAATCATACTAAATCAAGATATTGGTGTATTGTGGATGAGTTTTTGTTAGCTTCTACTATTAAGCTTAATTTTTTGGAGCTTCAATGAATGAAAAGAGTAAGTTGGAACTTAGAAAAAAGTTGTCAAGTTTAGTGTGATGTAAAAGTGTTAAATGATATAAGAGTGGGAATCTTACATTGTCTGGGGGAATAATAGGGAATGTTTCATTCCCACTTGAATCATCCTTAGAAAAGGAGATATTTCATGACCCTCATGGATAGATAAGTACTTGTATTTTTAATATTTATCTATTCATCTATTTGTAATTCTATAAATACTATAAGTGTTATTTGATTTGATCTTTTTCTTTATGTTTGAGGATATTCTTATAGGAAAAGAAGGTTGGTACTTTACATATGCTACCAAATATTGTGCAAATTCAATCTAATGATAGTAGCTCCAAAGACCCTAATGATCAATATAGATAAACTGAGGCTCTTGAAGAAAACATTCTTGATGATTGAGATTATGAGATTCTTCTACATTAAGAGGGAGTATGACACTTCTTCTAAGACAATGCAAGAGCTTAGAAGATTGATTCTCAAAGGGAGTCTAGAAATACATGTGGGTGACTGGATGATGTGATGGGCCTACTCCTATGTATATCATGAGGAAGTGATGATTTATCCTTGGGTGAAGAGCATTTCTAAGGAAGTAACTAGAGGACCTAACTTCCTAGGATCGATGTTCAGAGGGAGAAATTTTGAGATACAATCCTTTGTGGATGATATCTTCTCTATGAGGAGAAGTTCTAAGAGAATTTTCTTATAATGTGCTCTCCTCTATGAGAGATAAATATGAGGTGAAAGCCTTTGTACCACCCTTTGACTAGGTTCATGGTGGTTACTATTTCACATATGATATGTAATGAAAGGTGAGTTTTTCGTTGACATATAAATAGAAGGTAACCGTTATAAGATGACAATTTTATAAATGGTAGACCTATTATCATGGTTCTTTGGGCTAGATTTTGCCAGACACCATGATAATGAAAAGACAGAAGGTAATCTTTGTATGATGACGATCTTGCAAATGATAGGCCTGTTATTATGATAGTTTTTGTTGTAGATACAACAGAAGTCATTGATAACGAAAGCATTATGATTACTCTATATATTGTTTTAGAAAATTAGAGATCATAATATATGTTATGATAGCATTCATAACATTGTGATTGTAGTTATTTGACAAGTCACTATTTTAGAGTGTTGAAGTTGGATAATATGTTGTGTATAGAATCCTTAATATTGATATCTCATAAAATGTTTTTGTCACTTCTCCCTTGCTAAGAGGGAGTGTTGAAATATAGCATAAGTCAAAGTGATATAATCATTACATTGAGTATTTGTATTCATTATTTATATGAATATTGGTTTATGTCTTATATTATTGATACAAATATATATATATATATATGTATGTATGTATGTATGTATGTATGTATGTATGTATGTATGTATGTATGTATATATATGTAATATAATAAAATATTACATATATGAGCTATACATATAGTTAACTAAAGATGATTAACTATAGAAACATGTCTCTTGTAAAGACATGTCTTCTCTTCTCATATTAATATGAGATTAAAATCTGCATTTGGAAATCATCAATTACATTGGAAATGTTACTACATTTGTAGAAATGATCTTAGGAAAAGAACAATGAGGTGTATTCCCTATTATCATACTATCGAGTATGATGAAATACACATTTTGTAGATTTTTTTTGGACAAATAGTTTTATCATTCAAAAATTCAAAGTATAATCTTCTATTTCTTTAGTTTGGGTAGACAACATGAATACATTCAAATTTCTAAATCTATAATTCAATTTGATTATTTGATTATTGAAAATTTCTAAACATATACAACTTTTTCTCCTTAGAAATATTTGTCAAGTTGCATTTTGCATTGATACAATGCCTTGATAGTGTGACATGCCCCAAATATCTTGGTATTCATTTTCAAAATATAATTTGTGAAAGCAACCTCTTTCAAGTTCTAGTGGATAACATATGCTTAGCATGTTTGATTTTGACACAACTCTACTTTTTAGTCATGAGAGTCTCAGGTGAGTTGGAGATGTGGAAAGAGAATAAGGGGGGAGGAGGGTAAAAGTGACTTGGTTGGTGATGAAGTGGGTGTCATGGCTGGGGATGGAATCAACAACATTAGAGGCAATGTGCTTGGCAAGGAGGCTAGAGAACTTGTAGGAGACTTCATCGAGAACCCACCCAAGATCTCATTGGGGATTTTAGTGGTGATCCTATTGGAGCCTACATGAGAGAATGTTGACACCATGGGAAATTTTCCACTCTTTTTATTTGTGATCATTTTCCTTCTCAAGCATGAGAAATTGAAATCATTTGGAGGTTCTCCCAATGAATATAACCTATCAGTTAATGATTTTATTATAGAAATAAACTCTACTAGGAAAAAATATTTGTTTGTGTTAAGCAGATGTGTGATGTCCTTATATTGAAACAATAAATTAATGAGAAATTTATAATATAATTTATTATTAACTTAATTATATTATTAATATATCATACTAAAATGATATAATATTAAATATTAATGAACTAGTATAATACTAATATTGTATTTAGTATTATATCTTAATATACAATATTATAATAATTTAATACCATTTCATAGTAGTAATATAAATAGAGAAAGAACTAAAAATTTTATATATATATATATATATATATATATAGATAGATAGATAGATAGAAAAGATCTATTATTCGTATTATATATAATACTTCTAATATAATTAATGGATGACACATTAAAATATAAATAATACAATATAATACAATAATAATCATAGAACTAAACAATACAATTTAATCAACTATATAATGTAGTGGTAATACTTAATTGGTAAAATATACTAACTATGTTTAGTAAAATAATAATATCATTTTATATTATTAACATAATTGTTTCAAGAGATACCACTCTTGAGATTAACATATATATAAAGGGATATAGAAAATTAACAATGAGATATAGAATAGAGGTGAGAAAGATTTGAAATAGTATAGAGTGAAAATATGTAATGTTCTAATTAGGGACATTACAATTGGTACCATCTGAATTGATACAAAAAAATATACAATTCCAGCCATGTATTGAATGATGCTACTACTTTGATCTATTCTAGCAATGTAGATAGAGATGTGAAATTTGTCAAACTATCATATGCTCATTCCTTTATATGTAAACTAGGACTTGGAAGCTAATGGTTAACCTGTGATAGGAGATCAAATCACATGTCCAAGTGAACATATATTGTACATTGCATTTAACATGACAAAGCAGAAATCAAAGAAGGAATTGGACTATATACTATTTAGTACACTCTACTGTATGTGTACCAAACTACAAAGACATTAGTTATTATAATCACAATTGTATATGCAAACTAAGAGTTGGAAGCTAATGGTTAACCTATTATAGGAGAACAAATCACATGTCCAAGTGAACATATATTGTACATTGCATTTAAAACAACAAGGTAGAAATCAAACAAGGAATTGGACTATATACTACTCAATACACTCTACTGCATGTCTACAAAACTATAAAGGCATTAGTTTCTATAATCACAAGTGTATGTCAACAAAATTCACAATAGTGTAGAATAATTTTCAAACCTAAGACAAAAATAGGTATTTCAAGCCAATTGGAAAAGCTAAGATATAAATGCCAGATCATATGATTGCAACCCATATAACAAACCAAAATGATTGATCAAACCCTAAATGAAACATGAAAATAAAATGAATATTCTCAACATTAAAACTAGAAAACATTAAAAAAACTAACAAATCATTATGGGAATCATCTATGAAAGATGAGCAACCATTTATTTAAGAAATAATGCAATCATAGACAATAGCCATAATATTGACATGAATAGATTTCACTAATAGGGAACATTGGTCATTGATCGAATAACGTATGGTGAGAATGGTACATGTCACTCACCAAAGTGATATAACTTGAATGTAATACTATTGCCATGGATTGTACCAAACCTTGAGCATCATGGAAATAAAGCTTGGCCAACTACTAATGTCAGTAGACAACATATAGAGACTAGGTATTAAGTCATGATGGATTTATCAAAACATAAAATAACGATGATTAAAAATGTGTTTAGTATTTGAAGAATCATTATGGTCATTTTGTAAACTTACATCATTCTCTATGTTCATCATGGGAGCAAAATATTCCACACTTACATTTAAGTGGTATATTTCATAGGGGACACTCTATATCACTGAATAAGGAAAAGGAGCATAAAAATAATAATAAGCTCATTCCATTTTTTCATCCTCATGGGGAATAAGGCAAGGCAACCCTCTTTCCTTATTTTTATTTTTTATAATGGTTGAGGCTTTAAGAAGAAATATTCAGTCCAAACATAATAGTGGTTTTAGTTAGGGTGTTCAAATCATAGGTACATCCATCTTGACCACACACTCTCTCTTTGCAGATGACACATTACTTTTTGGGGAAGCATGGAAAATTAAAGACACTTTGGGTTCATATACAGTTGTTTCAACAAAAAAAGTCAATCTGCAAAAATCTAAGATTTTCTTAATTAATATTAAAGATAGGGTTAAAGATAGGGTTGCTAGCAATATTATCAACATTCTAAACTTTCTAGTTGAGTAGCTACCATTGTCATATCTAGGCCTCCCTCTCTTTATGAGATCTAATAAATTGTGTTATCGGTCTTCTATTATTGAAAGAATTAAGAGCAAAATTCTAGCATGGAAAGCTCAATGGTTATCACTTGCGGGCAGGATACTATTAGTTAAAATGGTTTTATCTTCGATTCCAAATTATTGCATTGCAATCCTCAATGCTCTAGCTACAATTGCCAAACAAATTGAGAATTTGATTAAGGAATTCTTGTGGAAAGGAAATTTGAAGAAAAAATACAAATAAAAATCCATTAATCTCATTACATTATATGGCACAAACTAAAGCTATTTGAGAGGTAGGTATCCATGACTTGAACCTTAGGAATAAAGCCTTTGGAGGGAAATTGATTTGGAAAATGTATACAAATCCAAACAAAAAATGGTGTAGGATTATGCAGCAAAAATATCTTGACAATGAGGATCCAAAAAGAGTTCTTACTATTTCAGATCCTTCGAAAGGCTCCACTGTTTGGAACTTCATGATGTAATCTAGAGATATAGTACAAAAATACATTTCATGGGAAGTTCAAAAAGGAGAGGATATAGACTTTTGGAATGACTCATGGCATGGCTTTCTTGCTCTTGCCAGCTCTTAGTAGGATGCTGAATTAATTAATATCTGCTCTGTTTGGTGGGGAAACAAACTTATTATTTTTGTAGATTCAGTTGATAGAATTTTAGGGAAAGCCACATAGAAAGATCCTACTAAGTTATCACTATAGGAGAATCAAATAGGAATTCTTCAAACAATATTTAAGGATAAGGAAATATATTTATCTGAAAGGGAAGACTCATTAATTTGGGTTACTGCTAAAAATGGTAAGTACTCAATCAAAGATGGTTATAAAGTACTGCAACAAAATCATAATTTGAAACCTCTGCAATGAGCTTTCTCCCTTTGCTAGAAGAAGTATGTCCTTCCTAAGGCAAGGTGTCTTGCATGGTTAGCCTTGAAGAAGAGAATGCTCACAAGTGATAGACTCCATCAGTTATCTATAACTTTACCTTTTAGTTTTGTGCTATGTAATGAAGTGGTTGAAAACACTAATTACTTGTTATTGAACTGCTCCTTTGCAAATGAATGTTGTTCTTTTGTTCTCAACAAGTTGAAATATAGCATGCCCTTATCATAGTGTTGGTAAAAATATTTGTCACTGTAAAATTGCCCAATGGAGTGTATGTGGAAAACCATTCACAATATTTGGATAGGTCCTTGTGTTTAGAGGGGCAGCTCCCTTGTATGATATAATTTTAAATGATTTTCAAATGAAGAATCTAAAAATCTAAAGATCGAGAGAAAGCTGTTTAGGATGAATGCACCACACAACCTTACAACTTTCTTGAGTAGACGTAGAATGATAACAAAGGAAATGAAGAACTATGCTTGAAAATGACCATTATTACCATGCTGATTCATAATTCATAAACATTCACACAATACCATAAGATCGTTTACTACAAAGGAATTAGTAGTTTATATTGTAACAATTTTGATTTTAGAACAAGAAACCAAAAGCATATCTCATTTCATTTTCTTGTACCAAGACTATAATAGAGAATTTCAATTTCAGAGATAAAAGTTGTACATACTTTCCAAAATTTGTCTCCTAATCAAAATTTCAGCATAGTGTTCCCTTATTCCAAAGTCTAAAAGTTCCCTTTACAAAGCCCAAAAAGAGCCCTTATATAGATATAGAGGTTAATAACTACATCTTCATGGTTAATAACCACCTCCAAAATATGTAATTTTGGAGAGGTTAGTTAACCTCAAGAAAATTAACCTGTACAAGGAAAAATATCAGAAGCAACACTTTAGCTAGAATTTCTAAGGATGTATACATATCTAATCATTGTTCTTCTAGCTATGAACTTTGTCTATCTAGACATAATTGACTTATCCTAAAAATCCATGTAAGCATTGAGGATGATCATCATTGAATCATAATTTGGAATGAACACGTTCTCCATCTTGCGTTTGGCCATGAAGTATTTATCTTTGATCTCTTCTGACTCTTGTCAATAGGCTAAAATGTTGTAATTTTCCAGAGTGACTGCAACCAGACTAAGCTTCGTCATAGTTTCGGCATTTGATACTCGATTCTCTATTTCTGAATGAATCTAGATACTAAAGGAGTCAACAAGAAATTGGCAATCAATATGTTAAAGATCACCTATTACTGCCCACCTATGATAGTAGAGATTAATTCATCTGTAATTTTTGTTTTTAGCTACTCCCAAGAAGCTATTAGTTTTTCAAACTCAGCGATCCCTTTGTTGATATTTATCATTTTCCAATTAACACTTTTACTCTAGAGACATGTTTTATTCTTTCTTGGATCAGCGAAAAATTTCTCAAGAAATAGAGTGCTTGTGTCTAACTTGGACATTTCTTGTAATTTGTCAGCTACCTTTTTCTAGGTGACATTTTGTTCTTTGCTACTTTCTAGCTCTTTAGAAGTTTCTTGTATCTGTTCAATGGCTTTTGCATATATTTCCTTCACTCTAGTTATGAGTTTTGAAGCATCTTCTATCATTCTACTTATCCAAGCTGCGATCATGATACTATGTGACTTTTGTTTGTTTACTCTTTCAATAGCAGCATGATCAAGAATGCAATCAGGACCTAATAAGGGTGGTGAAGTAACTATTGTCTTCTCATTAGAGGAATTTCTAATCAAATTGATGTAAGAGAACAGCATTTGAACTTGCTCCTTGAGTTGCTCCTTGGTTCTTTTCTCCTTCTTTTCTCTTTGTAACATTTGGGCAGCAGTCACTTCAAAATTTTGAAAGTCTCTTTCTACAATAGATGGACCAAGATCAACCTTATCTAGAATAAAATCTGACTCAGATGCTTCATCAACATTCTTTTCAATTATGGGCTTTGCTATTTCTATGCATAGATTGCCTAAAGTTTAATCAACAACTAACCTAGACATCACTTTAGTCTTTTTCACTTTAGGAGGCTTCTAAAGGAAACTAGAGATCACATCAAATGGGGTTAGGATCATTTGAACAACTTTCTTCTTCTTCTGAAGACTAGTCTGGAACCATGATTGCATAGTATTTGAAACTTGCATGTCACCTGTTATATTTTTAGCAAACATCATTAAATCTTCTGAGTTAGATAATTGATTATCCAACTATGTGATGTCTATTGATGATATCTTAGGAGGAGAGAGACTGAAATGAGGGATTGCGACATCATGAGAGGATGTAATGGGAATGTGTGGTTCAATAGCTTGAGGAGTTCCTTGATCCTTCATATTAGGCTCGTTTCCTTCTTGATTTGATCTAGTAGATTTAGTTTTCATCTTTGTCCTCCTCTTTTTGATATTAAACTTAGTTGGATGATTTAGATCTTCATCTTGATCTAGAACACTTGCATCTAATTGCTACAATTTCTCACCAAAAGTTACCATTAATGCCATTCGAGATGATTCTCCTTGATCACCTCTTCTCTCCCTACTTTAGAATTCAGCAGTTACTTTTTCTTCTTTGACTTTACTGACCAAATCTCTTGTTCTTTTAAGGACATATGCAGTTGTTTCTTTCAAGCCTTTTAACTCTTGAATTGACCAATCAATAGGAGGAAGATCTAGTAATTCAATTTCCTCATAGTAGAATGGATCAACCAAGGAACGTTCATCATCATCTACTCCTATCACATCGATATCCACCTTGAAGTCTGTTATTTTCCTTACTATAAGTCACATCCAATCTCTCTTCCTAACTTCAAAATCATTTTCACAATCCTCCCAAAATTCCTCTAGAGCTAGAAAGTGACGAAGACTGGGGTTTAGCTTCAACTCATTGACTACATAGCCTTTACTATCATAAGGGAAATGCATAGTATAAGGATGCAAATTTACTGTGGCAATGGATCTCTCTATATTCTACGCATTTGATGCAGTATCATAGCTATAATATCCGATGCCGATAGTAAAAGGTATTTCATCTATCCTCCTATTCTTGCAAAGTTTATTGATTTGACTAATCTACCTGCACATTTCAATCAGGAGCAATTTATCATCAATGAATCTAGGTAGCATTAAGGGACACCCATCATAGGTAGCTACCTGATATAAGTGAACTTCGGGAACTATATGAAGACACTTCCATATTTTTGTACTTTCATTGCTGCTTTTGGTAAAATTCTAAGTGCTATGTTTCCTTGGATTTTTCTTGCAGTCAGCATTGTAAATGCATCATTCACTCTTCTAAAATGGTGCAGCATATTGTCATATTGTATCTAAGGAAGATGATTGTAAATCATTATTGTATCATCATATATACCTTGACGGTTAAGCCCTAGCCAACTTTTGGTACTTGCAATAGCGTAGAAAAGGTATGAAGTCATGTAGAAGCAATCATTTTCCTGAAGTTCCATGAGTTGTCTATGCAGTGAGTCACTAATAATTTCAGCCCAATCAATGTGTTGCTTCCCTTCACAAACCATGTTAATAAACAGGAACATCCAACCTTCAAACTCATATGAATCTCAAAGTCCAACTATCCTGCTTAATAGAGTTACCATGTTTGCTATGTCTACCTTTAGCAATGATCTGTGGATGGATTAGGGTAGTTGAGATTTCCTTTTCCTTGGTTGCAAGAGCCATGACCTGGCAACAATGTTCAAAGACTAAGTTTGATTTGAGATAAAGTACTCCTTGGTAGTTCTTAGATTGATGTTGGCATATTGCACTCTGGTTGGCAATCAGAAACCAATGACAATAGAGACAAGATCTAGACAAACAATTACTTTATTATTTAATGAAATAAATTCTCTAGCATTTGGATAATAAGCCTTCATGCATTGTAATACTAGGTCTGGGCACTGTGCCAAAATTGGATGCCCTTCTGCTCGAGCCAGACTGCTTTCCAATATCTTTCCAGTTAAAGAGGTCCTTTCCTCGCTCTCAAAAGATGACAAAAAATCTTGAAGGAAGACACTTCCTAAAATGGTGTCACCAATGTCTGGAAGTGTACTTTTTAAAATGGGAGCATAATCCGACCTTTGATATTTATACTTCATGGTTTGATTATTAATCTTTTTCTCAATTATGCCAAATGTCTTCAACTCCACACGACCTCTTTATTTCCAGCTTCAGAGTGATAAACCAAACATTATACCAAGTAGATCACTATGCATTTGATTAGGGATTACCATGTTTTGGAGTCCATGTCGGGCATTCACAAGGATAAGTTGAAAATCATTTACTCATACTAGCAAATTGTATTAGATTGAATATTCCTCTGTAATTCTTCTGATAACATCATGATGTATCGGTCACCTTCATCGTTGAATGCTTTGATATTGCTACTCTGTGTTTACTTTACTATGCCCAATCTGTCATCTCTTCAAGGCTCAGGATAACGTTTAATGTTTGGAGAAAATGTTAGTGAAGCTTCTAGAGCCATAGGCCAGGAGGAAGACACGAGCATTTCATTTAAAAAATTACATGTTTTCTCCATACTCTTCCATCTTTTTATTAAGGCATTGCATCAAACAAGTCAAGTGCAGTCTCTGGTATTACTTATATTCTCCATTACATGTCATGGATTCGAAAATGAACCTCCTTTCTGCGCATGGGGCTGAAGATATCATTCTTGATGCTTTTGCGTCAAGTTTTGCGTCAAGTATTGCAAACCTGAGAAGGATAGGAAGTCTGTGGGTTGAGAGTTATTTTAGTATTGCAAGCATCCCTGGATTGAAATTTATCATAGGTTAATTAAAATGGGATTCAAATCAAATGTTTTGTGCAGCGGCGTAGAAGATACTCACCAGTTTTCAATGAAATGGTGACAAGGGATGTGATCTCATGGATGTCGAAGATTTAGAGGCAATCTATGCGCAATCTATATCAGTCAGTATTGTGGGTTGGCAATGGGGTGAACAAGGTGGCATGGGACTGTTCAATAAACCCCAGGTTTATTTATTTCTTTAAAGTGTCCTCACCCAGCTCACGTGGAGAGAACGGTGCAGCTCTTTATGCATGCCGCAGCCCCATATTGCTTATACATTTGAACTGCCTCCCTCTGTGAATGATGAATCATCAGGAACTTCTCTAGCTTGCCTATACCGCTATTGCCATAAGTCATGAAAGGGTGGTAGATAAGAGTATTCTTCTCTTTGATAATGGCCTACCTTATCATGCACCAAGGTGAATGAAAACTATTTCAATAGTCAACGTTTTTAGAGCACTTAGTTAAATAGCAGGGAGCACTCAATGATTTAGAAAATGGCTGCCTTTATCCTCGTTATTCTCCCCACTTTCTGCACACTTATTTTATTTCCTTCTTGTCTTGCTTCAACTCATCAGACATCTGCCCTTCCAAAACTTTAATAGCTCTCATCTTCTCATCGGACAGATCTTTTATCCTTTTTTCCTCTATTTCAAGCTATTCACATATCCAATTTCTTATGAAGAAATTCAAAAGGTTAATAACCGTCTCAAAGAGGTTAATGGTGAGGGAAAGAATACATGATTTTGGAGAGGTTAATTAACCTCTTCCAAAATACGTAATTTGAAACTTATCATTAACCTTTTTGATATGTTAGTGATTAATGATAAACTTGAAAACCCATATTTTTGGGTCTCAGCATTAACTTGCAATAACATGGGGCTCAAAAGCCAAATTTTAAAAATTCCAAGTGTTGGGCAGAGCTTGGAATGAGCTAGAGATATTGAAGCCCAAAAATTCTCAAAAACTCAGAGATGAAATAACCATTTGAATGATTAAAACATGCAATATTTCAAAGATAACCATAGGATTAACAAGATCAAAATTGAGACAATTTGGATAATTGGGTAACACACAATCATTGTGGGACCTCTTCCAATCATGGTTGGTTCTTCACGTGAAACCTTTATTTAATTGCATTTGGAAATGTATTATGAGCATTGTTGTATGAGCGATGTACTAGGAGAGAAATAAGTGCATCTTTTGTAAAGAAAGAAACATAGGTGGTAATAGGTGTATGTGTGTAAATGTGGCCTCTATTAACACACACACTTCAACATGGTCCTTATTTGTGGATTCATCCTAGAATGAACATGAGATTGTTCACCCAAGAATGGTCCATCAAGGCAACCCGTTGCCTTCTATCTAAATAGATTTTTTTTATTAGATATCCTCAGATTCAAGGTGTAAGCAACCAAACCCTCTAAGAACGAAGGATTTAAAGAAATGCAATTAATCTATGTGATATGCAATTATTCTATATGAAAGATGCAATTAATCTAAGAACATGTAAATCAAACTAGATTAACCATATGCATTTTTAAGAACTAGGTGAGATTAAGCTAAAAATATGAATGTATGAAAATATGTGAGCAAAAGTGAGTATGAAATTCAACAGCAATTCAATAGCAACAAGATTCAACCTCTTTTGATAAGGAATTATGAGTCTCTTAAATAGAATTTTTGGAATCCATCAACAAGTGATATCAACTCGGATCGACGGTCAGGATTGAAGCAAAGATTCAGTTAAGATGTAAACTTCGTTATGCAGGTGAAGTGAACTGTTTCTGATCTAAGTGTGATGAGCAGTCAACTGAACTTGCCATGAGTGAGAGAGTAAGTTAACTGGATTGATTCTAATTTTGAGAAGTAGTTCACTCAAAGTTTCCATTTAGAACTAAAGAGGAGATTTAGAAAGAATATTTAATTTAATAAAATGAGATATGCTCTCATAAATACCTTTTCTATTTAATTAAATAATTTCATTTAATTAATTTCATTTATTTAATTAATTAAAATAAGCATATTTATTAAATTAAATAAATTTAACCCCGTAGTACATTAGCCTTAGGATATAATTTAATAAAATAAAGTATGAATACTTTAGATAAATCAAATTTAAATCAAATAGGTTTAATGCGACTAATATGAGTGAGTACTATAAGAATTAAATAACAAGTATGATGAACACAGATTAGGGTTTTCTGCATTTGACAATTAAGTCAAGTAGCGAATATCAAAACAAGAATTTGCCTAATGAAATAGGACTTTAGCAATTATCAGGATAGACCAGGATTGGTATAATGGCAATGAACCAATTTTGGGGTATTATATTTTGCCCCTCTTTAAATGAATGTGCGAGCAGGACATTTGATTCAAAGAAAATCAAAAAGCATGGTGTGAAGATAAGATCGGTTTCAAAGTTGATGATATGAAGACCAATGGATAAGATTTTAAGAACCATCTCAAGAATGGAGCTTGATCCTAAGGAATCTTAGCAGAACACCTAGATACCTAAATTGATAAGAATTTTAAAGGTTTCCTTTATAAAAAAATTTCACCTTTAAGGATCCAAACAGAATGTCTGGATACCCGAGATTGATAGCGTTTAAAAGATCATCTCTAGAATAGAGCTAAACCTTTAAGGATCCAGATAGAACACCTAGATACTTGAGAATGATAAGAATTTAAAAGATTATCTCTAGAACGAAGCTTAACCTTTAAGGATCCAAACAGAATGTCTAGATACCTGAGATCAATAGCATTTAACAGATCATCTCCAGAATGGAACTTAATCTTTGAAGATCTAGATAGAACACCTAGATACCTGAGAGTAATAGCATTTAAAAGATTGTCTCTAGAATGGAGCTTAACCTTTAAGGATCAAGATAGAACACCTAGATACCTAAGAGCAATAACATTTAAAAGATTTTCTCCAAAATGGAGCTTAACCTTTAAGGATCCAAACAGAATGTCTAGATACCTGAATTGATAAGCATTTAAAATATTATCTCTAGAATGGAGCTTAATCTTTAAGGATCTAGATAGAACACCTAGATACCTAAAATTGGTAAAAGATAGCAAGATCGAATTAAGAGTCATAGAATCATCCCTAGAATGAGGCTTGATCCTTAGGAGTGGATGTTTAGATTGTCCTAATACCTATAATCAAACTCTAAGAAGAGTTGTTATAAGATTGATCAGTTGATGAAAAGATAAGATAGATAGTAAAGATGTCAAATAAAATGGAGCGAGATGCCCTAAGTGATGAGATGCCTCAAGTGACAAGGACATAAGATAGAAACAAGATGCCCCAAGCGATGAAGATTTAGATCGATTTGAAATTCAAGTTCAATGATGTAATCATCCTACTCCCTCGGGAGAGAAATCAAAAGATGACACACCAAAAATATGAT
The DNA here is from genome assembly GCA_028749045.1 of Cupressus sempervirens. Classification (NCBI taxonomy): domain Eukaryota; kingdom Viridiplantae; phylum Streptophyta; class Pinopsida; order Cupressales; family Cupressaceae; genus Cupressus; species Cupressus sempervirens. The sequence continues at coordinate 36,246,362 of CM053788.1, read as the reverse complement.
ATAAAGTAGTATACAAAGTGATACAGAAGAAATCTGAGATGTAGTAGAGTGTAGAAAGGATCAAAATGATTAGAAGAAAATTGGAAGTCAATCCAAAGATTTTGAGGTCTAAAAGATCAAGTTTGACCAAAAGTTGACCAAAATTGGCCATGGTTGACTTGAGTTGACTATTTCTAAAATGGATTTTGAATCTATTAAGAACTTTGAGTTGACAGGATTTCGGTAATTAGAAAGTATCAAAAAAATTTGGGTTGCACAAGCGTTCGATCGTGTCAGTCCCCAAAAATTTAAAATTCATTTTTGAAGCACTGAGGGGTGTCAAATTTTGAATTTGATCCCGAAAATGGATTCAGAATGGTCAAATTAGCATGAGGTGATTTTTGTGCAAATCATAGCACTTTAGCAAATTAGGTCAACAACTATATAAGGACCCAAGGGGTCATTTTCAAATCATTTGTGCATTTTTTCTTTTGTGAATAGTAGCTCTGAGAGGAAGATTGCAGTGACCATGCGAGATCATCATTTTGGGCGATCCCAATGACACAACCAGCCAGCAGACTATGGAGCCCTGATGAGTCATTGATATCCCAACTTCATACTTTCATTTTCAAGTATTTTGATGTCATTTATTGCATTTTTAAGCATATTTTAGGAAGGTCAAATCAGTCTTTGAACTTGAGACTTTTCTTTCTTGTGCAAACATATTCTCTTCTCGCGCAAAGAAACAAGATCCTCTATTTCTTTGCATACGTTAGTGAGTTTTTTCGTGCGGGAGATACCCACCTCTCACATGAAGAACGAGGAATTTCGCTCGATCTTCACACAGAAGACTTTCATTCTTCACATGACAAAGAGATTTCTCATGTGAAGAAATGAAACTTCACAGGAGATCTTGAGGTCTGCACATGAAAATCTATGATAGCGGAGTTGAAATGTTCATTTTTGTGCATGAAATTTGCATTTCTATCTGCATTGCTCTGCCATTTTGACCTGGTACTGATCATTTGCTTATTGTTGTCATTTGTGTGTGTAGGAGGTCTTTGATGATGTGTCATTCAAATCACATTATCCACCATATGGAGATTTGTTGTGGAGTCTGGATGATGCTGATAGGGCACATATCACTTGATTGGGCTTATCTTCTCTATGCCAAATCCCAGTAGTGCTAGTGAATCATGGCCTACTCACAGCCTTGGTGGAGCATTTCCATTCGGAGACAAACACCTTTCACTTGCTAGTAGGGGAGATGACCATCACCCCAGAGGACATATGGAGGATACTGAGGATCCCATTCCATGGAGCCCATGTGATATATGATGTGGTGCCCCGAGTAGGTACAGAGGCACTATCTATTGTGTTTGAGAGAGAGCTATGGAGGGGTCAAGCCATCAGTTGGGATGAGCTTGTGCACACCTATGGGTGGACACACAGATTGGCATTAGTGCTGGCGATATTTCTAAGCTGCCTTTTAGTGCCAAATAGTGGGCAGCATGGCTTAGAGTGTGGTTGGGGGGTTATTCTTTGACGAATGGTAGAGGCCTCTAAGATATTTGGGTGGGGTCAGTGCATGCTAGCCCATATGTTCCATGAGATGCATGAGATAGTCTTCCATGGGAAGAAGACTATGGTAGCAGGAGTCTATGTCTTATAGATCTGGGCATGGGAGAATCTTCTCATATGTAGGCCCATTCATGAGGAGGCCCGAGAGCCTATGGAGCCGTATATATGTAGGTATTAGGGTCACATTACCGAGGTCTTCCTACGTAAGATAGAGCACTAGCAAACTTGTCTTGATGACTTGGTCTTCGTCGTACGGTGGCCCTGGCGAGAGACCAAGGATTGGGATGACACCTCGAGGGAGCTAGGCTAGATGTTTTGTTCACGACCACTATTACACCAGACATCATAGATCATAGAACGTTTCATGATTTCATGGGTGTGGTGGTAGTATGGCCAACCATAGGACATATCACAGGAGTAATGTGCCTATGCCAGATTGGCGAAGGATGTAGAGTGAGGGTGGCCCCCACGATTAGATCTAGGCTGATCTATGATAGATGTGTGTACCTCGGTTGCAACATAGTGGGACTATCTCCCTAACATTGCAGATGCAAGGATGGCACCTGCATACTAGGCATATTTGATCAGTCATCTATTCCCATGATTCACAGACCCAATGGGGAGAGCAAGGCAGGGTCAGAGATAGGCACCTCCATAGTAGGAGGTACCTCAACAGTAGGAGTAGCCACAGCTAGAGGTTTGACATCATGTATGGCAGGTATAGATTCCCCCATGTTAGATGGGGTCAGACATAGGTGTAAGTGGCAGTGGCACATCGTAGGGTTGACAATGGAGGCCAAGGATAGAGGAGTAGGCACCACCATAGGAGGTACCACCGCAATAGCAGGCACCACCACAGTAGCAAGCACCTAAGATACTGGATGAGGATATGCCTGATTAGCTTGCTATTGGGCCACATGACATAGTGTGACGCTACTGAGAGCAGATTTGTCAAGCCTTCCAACAATTAGGAGAGCTATAGATATAGGTAGCTATCCATGACACATAGCTAGTGGAGCAGTAGCGAGATATTGACTGATGGAGAGAGCATGCCGAGACTGTTGAGTAGAGAGCGAAGATGTTTTAGGATGAGGTCTGCTTACAGTGAGCCTGGGCAGTGTACTATTTTCACGCATAGTCAATAGTGGTGCATGATGAGGCTCTGCAAGTACAATAGTTTTCTCAGTATGCACAAGAGTCGGGAGGTGCATGACCTCCTACGAGACTTGACATGCTACCACCTCCTCCTCCACCTACTGCTCCTGCTCCTGCTCCTCCTGGAGATGAGAATACAAGACAGAGTTAGATGCTGTGTGCCTGGCTCTTGATTTTGATTTTTGGCTATGTATTGATTGGAGTGCCAGCACCATTTTGTATCATTTTGATCAATAGCACTTGAGTAGTGCCCATTTTTGTACTGAACCATTTTTTTGATAGATATATATACAAGATTTTGAGTCGATTATTATTGTGTACATGTCATTGTCTGTGTCTGTTTCACTTTGATGTACATGAGATGTTAATATGATGATTATGAGATGTATATTTTACTTTGTTATGATGTAATTATGAGCATGTAGAGTAGATGTCATGAGTATATGGATGCAATGCATATGGAAATGGACTGACATCTCATGTAGTGTTGCATGTTTTGCTTGACAGTGATAGGTATTCCATTGAGGAGCACGAATCGATAACCGAATGCTTGTGTAGCCGTGGAGAAACCTGATATGTTTGAAGATGCCCCCAATCCTTCCTCACACAGGGGAGAAATGGAATCACAACCAAATCGTGTGCTTATGCAAGTGAAGCATGTAATGCAAGATTGATGTTAAATGCAATCCTAGGTTTGGTTACCGAGCCTTGACAATTTATCATCACTAGATATAGAATAAAGCTCATATGTTATACAATTTCCACTAACATTGCAATCATGGGAATATGAATAGACCATACATTATAGGTTTTTCAAGATTAAATGTAAGCATTCGAGGCACAAGAAGCCAAAATGACCAAAACATTTGTCCCTTTTAATATAGCAAGTTAACATAAGCATCAAAGCATAAATGCTAGGATGACCAAAATGTTGCTTGCATGATAGACACACCAAACACACAAGAGATACATCTTATGTTAAGTATTTAGTAAGTATTATTTCCATAACGACCCTTGCATTCATAACTTGAGATAGAAATGTGTTGGGTATACTCGCAGTGACCTATACGTTCACTTAGCAAGACGAGTATTAGGTATTACTGTAGCATTTAGAGTTCACTCCAACAGATAAGGAGAAGTACCATTGTTATTGATGTACTCGTATAAAAGGAGTCGACGTACACTTGGCCATCCAATGTGAGATGGAGGCTCTTATAGTGGACACCCCTCTCATAGGAATGTGTCAACTAATTGGAACTAAATTGCAAGAAAAAAGCAAAGAAAAAATCATGCCCCCAGTCATTACTTGTCTAATCAGAAATGACATCATTGAGTTGCTTGAAGGGACATGATAAAGTGAAAACAAAGCAAACAAAGAAAAAGCTCAGCATATCCAAACAAGTAAGTCATTTTGAAACTATTATTTGGTATGGGATTGATGTCAAGTATCAGTGTCTAGAAAATGTTTGAAAGAAATCTCTTCAGTAGGGTGACGACAGTAGGAAAACCCGATCAGAATGACTGGTGACTGAGGTCAAAGGGGAATCTTCACGATGAAGAACCTAAGAAGGACTAAGCGATAGTAGATAGCACAGCCAAGACGACTAGTGATTGACACAAGAGAGGTCTTCCATAAAGGAATCTTGAGATGTGACCAAAGAAACAATAGGCAGACATAGCTGAAACAACTGGTGACTATTGCAAAAGAGATTCTATGAGGAGAATCTTGAAAATGAGGGACACTGGTGACAGTAAGCAGACGCAGTGAGGACCATTGGTGACTATCGTGAAGGAGATTCTATGAGGAGAATCCCAAAAATAGTGACACTAGTGATAGTAGGCAGATGCAGTGAGGACCACTGGTGACTATCGCGAAGGAGATTCTATGAGGAGAATCTCAAAAATAGTGAACTAGCGATAGTAGACAGACGTAGTGAGGACCACTGTTGCCTATCGCAAAGGAGATTCTATGAGGAGAATCTCAAAAATAGTGACATTAGCAATAGTAGGTAGATGCAATGAGGACCACTGGTGACTGTCGTCAAGGAGATTCTATGAGGAGAATCTCAAAAATAGTGACATTGAAGGGGAATGCCCCTGAGCTATGACAAGACTCAATCCATGGATACATGAGTAGAAAGTAGGAAAAATAGTAAAGCAACTATACAGAGAGGAAAAAGATGCACTGCTAGATGGAGCATTTGGAACAAGAGGCGCTTTTTTACCAGGGTTTCTCCTTCTTGGAAGGATTTCCCTTTTTTTGCTACCATGATGCCTGTTTCTAGGTTTTCACCAATGGCCTTTTTTTGTTTTTCAATTTTTTTTTTTGGTATTTTTCTCTTTTTGATTTTTTTGTATTTTTGAGATTTTTCACTTTTTTTGGTGTTACCAAGGTGCCTATTGCTAGGTTTTCACTAGGGTAACAATTTTTTTCTTAGGACCTTTTTTGATTTTTTTGATTTTTTTTTCAGGACATATAGATACGTACAAAGAGGTACTGCTATCAAATCAATTGTAAAACTGCTTTAGGTGGAGAGTGTTGACAGGTTCTTTGAGCACTTCTCCATCTATTGTGGAAAGTTGGTAAGCACCAGATCCATATACTATAGTAATGATGTAAGGACCGAGCCAGTTCAGTTCAAATGTTTCTTTTTGGACTCGCTATTGTTGATTCTTAGGGTTCTCTCTTAGGACGAGATCACCTAGCTGAAAGCCACGTGGTTTGACCCTCCAATTGTAGCTTCTTGACATCTATTGTTGATATGCTCACAAATGATCACATGCCACTTGTTGATGTTCATCTAGTAACACAAGCTCTTGAAGCTGAGCTATCATGTAGTTATCATTAGTAATAAGGCCCATCATAGAGATTCTCAAGGTAGAAATCTCAACCTTTTTAAAGCGCAAAATCCGCTCCATACACCAAAGCAAAGAGAGTCATGCCTATTGGAGTTCTGATGCTTGTCCTATATGCCCATAGGGCTGGATTAATTTGGAGATGCCAGTCTCTCCCTAATTTGTTGATTGTGCAATGAAGAATTTTGAGGATTTCCTTATTAGATGCTTTAGCTTGGCCATTACCTTGGGGGTAATAAATGGAGGACCAATGTTGTGTGATTTTGAATTTCTTGCATAGTTCCTTGAGGTCTTTGTTCTTGAATTGTCCTCCATTGTTAGTAATGATTGAGGGTAGTACACCATATCTGCAGATGATGTAGTTTGTGATAAAAAGTGCTATAGTTTTTCCATCGGCAACTATGAGAGGTACTTCCTCTACCCACTTCGTGAAGTAATCTGTAGCTGTGATAATGAACTTATGTCCATTAGAGGAGGTTGGGTGGATCTATCCCACCAAGTCAAAGGCCCCTTGTTGAAACAACCATGTTGTAGTAGAGTGAATCAACTCTTGAGCTAGAGCATGGATTAGATTCCCATGTAGTTGACACTTCTTATAGGATCTATCATACTTGATAGCTTCTTGCTCCATTTTAGGCCAATAGTAACCAGATCTAAGGAGTTTGCAAGCTAGTGTCAAGCCATTGGAGTGAGATTTGAAAATGCCCTTCATGAAAGTCAATTGGTGTGCATTTGGACTCTTCAGGTTCTAAACACCTAAGGAGTGTTCTGTCGAGACCTCTCCTATACAAATCGTCAGCAATAATGACATAATGTGAAGCATTATGAATTAGGTAATGTTTCTCATTCGAGGTCAAACCTTTCAAAATGGTTTGATTGCGAAGATAGGAATAAATGTAATGGTAGCGGGATGATTCTTGTCCAACAATCGAATAGATCATCCTAGAACTAGGGGTGTCATAGGTTGGGTAGTGTAATGCTTCCACCAAGAATTCATGTCAGAGGTCTATTTCAGGCCTTTGTAGCAGGGAGACCAAAGTAGCCATGGCATTAGCCACTTTATTATCTACCTACAAAACTTGTTGGAAGGTGATGTGTACAAAATACGTCTTTAAGTCATCAACCATGCATTTGCAAGGAATTAGTTTCTCATCCTTTATTTGGTACACATCATTAACCTAGTTGATGACAAGCTGAGAGTCACCAAAGATGTCTAACTGATCCACTCTCCATTCGGCAATGGGAAATGAGTATCTCTATGGTGTAATAAAGAGTAATCTAGCTCTTGATCCTTGTTGTGTGAAGGACCCATCAAAGAACATAACCCATGTGTGGTGCATGACTGTCAGAATCAACTCATCTGGGAAATCAATGTTCATTGGTAGAAGACTCTATATGGGTGCATCAGTAAACTAATCTACAATTGCCTGTCCCTTGATAGCCTTGCATTCAACGTATTGGATGTCAAACTCACTAAGTATTATAACCCATTTAGCCAATCTTCCTATGAGAGTTGCCTTATTGAGCAAGTACTTTAGTGGATCTATTTTAGCCACAAGCCACATAGTGTGGGAAAGCATGTAGTGTCTCAACTTTTGGGAAGCAAAGACAACTGCTAAGAAAGCTTTCTCAATAATGCTATAGTTCTTCTCATAAGAGATCAGTGTCTGGCTCAAGTAATAAATAGCCCTTTCTTTGTTGTCATTGTCTTCCTAAGCTAACAGGATTCCTAGAGACATTTTAGTTGCTGAAATGTATAAAAGCAAAGGCTTCCCATGAATTAGAGGCATCAGGATTGGCAGATTGACAAGATATTGTTTGATTTGTGTTAAGCTTTGCTCAAAATCCTAGCTCCAATTAAATTTTATACCCTTATGTAAGTTCTTTGTGAAGGGTTGTGATCTATCCACCAATTGTGAGATAAAATTGCAAATAGGTTGGACCCTTCCATGTAGTCCTCTCATCTAATTGATGTTTTGAGGTGGTGGCATGTCCATTATTGCTTGTACTTTCTTTAGATCTACCTCAATTCCTTTTGCAAAAATGATGTATCGCAGCAACTTTCCTTATGTGACACCAAATGTGCATTTCTTAGGATTGAGTTGAAGACTAAATTTTTCCATACAATCTAGGACGGGCCCCAAATCTTGCATATGAGTATTGCATTCAGCACTTTCGACCAAGGTATCATCAACATAATCTTCCATGGTCTTATGCATCATATCATGAAAATTTTTAGTAATAGCCCGTTGATATGTAGCACCAGCATTCTTCAAGCCAAATGGCATTGCATTCCAACAAAAGGTTCCCCATGCACATGTGAAACCCATTTTCTCCTGGTCTTTTGGCACAATTTCTATCTGATTGTATCCAAAAAGACCATCTATAAGTGAGTACATCTCATAGCCAGCCATCATGTCCATGATCAGATCAATATTAGGAAGGGAAAAGTCATCTTAGGACATGCCAAGTTAAGATCACAGAAGTCTATACAAACCCTGATAGATTTATCGTGCTTGGAAACTGGAACAATATTGGATATCCATTCAGCATAATCAATTGCGTGGATGAAACCAGCTTTTAGAAGTTTCTCCAATTATGCTTTAACGAGAAATGCAATGTGAGTATGCATTTTCCAAAGCTTTTGTTTAACTAGTTTGATGCTTGGTGTTATGGATAAGTGATACATGATAAGATCAGGATCTAGTCTTGGCATGTCAAAGTATGTCCAAGAAAAATTTATTTTCTTTTCTTTGAAAAAGGCAATGAATTCTTCCTTTTCTTTAGGTGATAGTGACTGTGCCAAATGTATCATATGAGGATTTTCTTCTATGCCTAGGTTAATTAGTTGCATTGGTTCTATCAACACTAATGATATCTCCTGAAAGTGCATCAAATATCTCATCTGCGGGTGCCTTAGAGAGGTTTTCACCCTTGGATATGTCTTTTTTTTTACTTTTTTGGGTTTCGACACTACCACAATGTGGTTTTCACCATCAGACCTTTTGCATTTTTTCTTTTTAATTGTATGACTGAGATATTTGATGTCAACCTTAGTCATGTTGAGACTCTACTCATTGGTGGAATGCATTACAGGTTTGATAGCGTTTAGGTAATAGGCAAGAGCATAGTCATTCTGGAATGTGGGGACTTCGCTAGATGCATTAGGGTTCCAGTCTATAAGCTCAGGATGTGTGAGTGAGAGAGTGGTGGCTAGCTCAAATGCGTTCATAGTATACTCATTAAGTGCTTGGACCAGCAATTCGAGACCTACGATAACTTTGTCCATAGATGTGTTCGAATGCCTCTGAGTATGAACGTTAGCAATTGATGACTCTAGGACACTAGTTGGATCAGACCCATGAGACCTAACCCTAGATGTTTAACCCACTTCAATTTGGTTTTCATAGACATGCACTTGGTCAATGTCTTTATCAGTATTTTCTTTTGAAAGAGAGTGAAACTCATATTCCTTAGAATTAGTGCTACATGTCGAGAGACTATAGAACTCCCAATAGTGAAAGGGACATACTCACCTTCATCCTCTAGGTTCTTACACAAATACTCAATATGAAATGGTTGAATAGATTCTCCCTTTTCTAAATAATATTTGAGTTGCTTAGTATTGTCCTTAGAAGTGTCACTAATATCATCCACAATGCTAACACATGGCACAAAGTCATCTAGCTTAGTGAAGAATTTAGTGAGATCATGAGAAATAGGATGAGGATAGGAATCCTCATCATTAGATTCTTCCTCTCGAGTATGTGACTCAGCTTGTGACTCATTTTTAGATGAACTCTCAAGTGTTGGTATGAATTTATTTGGTCCCAAATGGAAAGGAACCTTCTTAAATCCTAAGCCAGTTGTATCACTGTTGCTTTGAGCTGTTGTTTTGATAGGATCAATTAGGCCATTGTTATTGCACCCAATAGGGCCCGTTCCCTTGTGTAACCAAAACACTTCATAAGCCTAAGACTAGGCCCATATTTCTTAGGAGTGATTTCTCGAGCTTTCTCTATTAAGTCTATTGGAGCCTCTTCTCTATAAAGACATACTGCAATGGCTCTATTTTCACTTTCATCCTCTAAGGTCACTGTAGCCTTAACAAAAGTGCCATTATCCTTGGTTTGAGGTGTCAATACAAATGGCTTCTTTTCCTTTGAGGGTCTCCTGTAATGACGAGGAGATTTTGGAAGAGATGTCAATGATAGCACTAGTTAATTGTGATACTCTCCCATGCCAGTTTCTTTCAGTTTGAATGACTACTTGATTTGTTTTAGCTTATTATCATGATAGTTAGTGGATTCATGGTTAGCAGGGATGAAAGTTTCAATAGCCTTGAGCATATTGCAGGTATAGCTAGTAGTGGCAGGGATAGTAACTTTGGAGACATGAAATGGGAACTTGATGCATTAGTGGTATGTGGATGGTACAACATGCATCTGATGTATCTATGGCCATCCTAACAGAATATTGTAAGCCAAGGGAATGTCAAGCACCTGACAGGTGACATTCATTTCTCTAGGACCAATGTGAATGGGTAAAACTACAAGACCTAGAGACTTTCGTTCCACTTCGTCATATGCTTTGATAGAGATCTTACGTTGAGGATCAATAGAGTCCTCAAAATAATTCAATTTTCTGAGGAGAGTAGCAAAGACAATATTCAAGCCAACACTATTAGCGATGAGTACCTGACAAACACGTGTCTAATGGATCATAACCTTGATGTGTAGCAATTGATTGTGTGGGTGACTCAGCGAGTTATCATCCTCCTCAGAGAAGGTCATAAGATAAGGTGAGGTCAGGTGACCTACCATGGATTGAAATTTCTCAAGATCAAGATCTTGAGGAACCTTTGCCTCAGCGAGGGCTTTGTCCAAAATTTTCCTATGAGCAGGTGAGATTTTAAGTAGCTCAAAGATGGAAATCTGAGCATTAGTTCATTTCATTTGATCAAGAACACTATAATTGGTTGTTGTCGAGTTTGTTGTGGGTTTTACACCTTTGCCAGATGGACCAGCAAGGGCTTTGTCTTTGTGTTGTTAAAAATCAAAAGTAGGAGATGTAGGGCTTTTGAGTACCAACTTCATATGAGAGTGAGTGACAGCATTAACATAGTGTTGTGAAGGTGTGTTATCCATTGCGTCAAGAGTAGGGCCCCTCAAGAAAAATGGTGTCTTGGGTTTGTCTTTATCTTGTTTTCCCTTAATAGTAATAACATCATAGTATTTAGAATCCACAAGTTCAACCATGTTGATCACATTGTCATCATTGGAATATGCATAGTTGACCTTATTATTGGGTTGTGGTTTCAAAGTTTCACCTTTTTCATAGGCTGGGAAAGTCTCTTTGAATGCCTCATGATCCAATTTTTTGTTATGTCCATCTACCACAAGATCGCCAGCATCAATCATGTCCTGGACTTTATGGCGCAAGTTTATGTAGTTGCTAGTTTTGTGTCCCTTATTTTGGTGAGACTCACAGAATGAGGTCTCATTCCACCATGGTGGATGTGGTTGTGGATCATAAGGACAAGGATTGTCCATTGGTAAAATATGATTATGTTGTAGTAATGTTTTGTAAACCACATCCAAAGGTTCTCCCAAGGGTGTATACTCTCACTTAGGGCATGTGGCCCATGAGTTTCTTGGTTTGATCCCAGATGTCTTGTTATCAAGAGGAGGTTTCTCGGTGTTTTTGGCTACTTTGAGGCCATCTTTGAGATTAAATGCCACTTTAGTAGGTTTGGGGGTGACATTGTCAATGACTCCATCATGTAAAATTTCTTAGTTCACCTTTCTTGACCATAAATTCCTTGGTACAAATAGCTTGTGTGATCATGTCTTCAAAGGTACGTGGACCTTGAAGTTGGACTCTGTATCCAAAATTAGGTAGGAGGTTATCAGTGAAAATATCAAGCTTCTCCATTTTTGGAATTTTGCAAGAATGCTCAGTGTATAGTTGTCTTCACCGTTAGAGGAATGTGAGAAAAGGTTCTCCAACTTCGTGTTTAAGGTTGCATAAATCTCGAATGTTGACAAGATGTTGAATGTTATGAGAAAACTACTGAACAAATAGATTGGCAATTTCGTCAAACATCTTGATGCCAGGAGGTAAATGTGAAAACCACTATAAAGCTTGACCACCTAGGCTTCTAGGGAGTAAACACAAGAGGTATGTTTGATCATGTATAAACTCCATAGACAAAGCACCAAATTCCCACAAGTGATCTTGGGGATCAGTGGTACCAAAGTACTGGTCGTACTTGGGTAACTCTATGCCTCATGGGAAACACAACATGTTTATGCCTTTGTCAAATGGAAATGGACAAAGAGCATCCAATGTGTATGTTTTCATGGATTTCTCTTTCTCATGCATCATCTGAGTCTGTTGGTCTTGCATAATTTTCAATTATTTTTGGAGTTTAGAAGTCTCAATTTCTTCTTCAGGTGTGATAATGGTTTCCACATTGAAATGAGAGGACAACTTAGCTCCCTCTTGGGAAAGTTTGAGAAAGTACTTTTCTTTTTCTTCGTTGAGTAGGATTCCCATGACCTTTTGAAAGTTTTTGTCTCTTCAACATTTTTCTATGTGTTCAGGGAGTATTTCCACCTCTTTTTGTTCCTCATTGGTCTCATGGTCTTTCTCTTTCTCTTTTTCATTCCTAGGTGGTTCTTGATGTCAACTATGACTACCATGTTCAGGTTCAGGATTAGTCATTGTAGGAACGTGTTTAGCTTTAGTGTGTTGTTTTTCAAAAGGTCCTTTGAAAAAAGAGTCAGACATCATGTTTGGTGATACAGGACCTCTACCTGTCTTAGTATCCTCTTGATACAAAGGATTCCTAATTTGTTGCAGGTTTATAGAAAATTTTTGCTAAATTCAAGGTGACCTAATAGGTGAGGGAGATCGTGAAGATGCCTCACTACCTAAACTAGATACAAATTGTGTAATGAAAGGTAAGTGACCTCTGCCATGATTATGACCCCTAGCATGACCTCACCTAAGTCTAAGAGGATAAAACACATTGCCGCTCCTGGTTGCGACAGTCATAGACAAGAACAAAAGGCAAGAACCTGGATAAGGACTGCACTAAGACTGAGTCTCAATAGGATAAGACAAGAATGTTGTATACTAAGGCACGAGTAGTCTAATTTGAAGGCTAGAATAGCCAAACGTTATGACTATCATAACATGGAGTATGACAAGAATTAAGGAACAAGAATCCAAAGAATTAAAAGATAAGACTAGTCAAAATGTGGATCACAAATCTTTGGTTAGGCCAAATGCCATTCTTCAAGACTATGTATAGACATAAAAGGACAACTCAGTGCAAGAAACTAACTAGATGCAGATCACAGATTGGTCAAATAAGTTGATTTGACAGTTTTGAAACAAGATCTTGTGTGAAGATTCTTTGTAAGCTATGCGAGCAAGTTCATATAGTCGCATAAAGACTCATGGTAGTATTTTAATTTCATGCGAAGACTTTATATGGCTCATGTGAAGAAAGACAGGACAATTATGACAATGGAAAGATCTTGTGCAAGTAGATGCAAGATCTCGCATGAAGACCTAAACCGGCTTGCACAAAAAGATGAATTCTTGTGCAAGAAAGTACAAGTCTATGCACAAAAATTAGGACCAGATTAACAACAGTATTGGATTTTGAAGAGATTTTCAGACTGTTTAGATAGATTGGACACATTTTTCAAACAAATTTGATTGGATAGATAGTGAGGTTAACTTAGTAAGACATTTGGACAATGTTTCAAGATTCAATCAAGGCAATGTGTTTGAACAAGATAGTGGGAAGCAAGCAATAGTTGAAAACAATCCTGCTGAGGACAAAGCAACTTGACAGGATAGGGGAGTCTTGATCTTTATTTTTTGTAGATGGTTTTGGACTTTTTTATGACTCAAGAACAAACAAGATTTTATACCTAAAAATAAAAATTTTTAGAGAAGGAAAAACCTTTGTCCCACATCTTATGCACATGTGTGTACGTCACAAAACTATGTCACCCACTAGAGGGCGCCTATTTTTTTGGTATATTTAAAGGAATCAATAGTATATGTTGAATTAGAACCCTTGTGGTAGGGCACAAGTGCATATACTACCTTCAAATGTCTAGTAGCATGCCTTTGGTGAGTTCTACAGGAGAAATTCTTCCCCCTCCTTGCACAAATATTATGCCTCCTTTCGAAGGTGAACCAGGTGGCTTCTAACTAAAGCTTTTTACTTGGCTTCTATTCATATTAATTCCTAGTGGCTTCACAAGTAGAGTTGAGACTAGTAGCCCACACCAGCATCTAAAAGTCCACATTACTTACTTAGCAAGCCAGTGGCTGGTGCTGACTAGTGCATAGATAGAGCTTCCCCTTGATATGCAATATCAAGAATCAAGGGAAAGAAATTAAACTGGCTTTGGATTCTTTCACTCTACAAAGCATCTTGATTATAGCGAGTTGGAATCTCTGGTGAAATGAGTGTGCTCACTTGGGTCATTCCCAGAGGTTGGATCACTCTCGCAGGCCCTCTAAAGGATTGACTCAAACCGGTGGTTTGATTGCAAGGGTCAAAGTTTTTGATTTCCCCCAAGGGGAAAGAGAATACTCCTCTACCTTACTTTCTTGCCCAAACATGCAAAACAAGTTGATTTACTGACTTAGCTTAATCAATCTAGACTTGTCCTTTCTCAAGATTCTAATTCCCTAAAAAGAAATCATCATCTCTTCATAGAAAAGGACCCATACTAGAGAACCGCTAAGCTTCTTGCCTTCTTTAGAATGTCATCTTTTAGAAGTGTCTAAGTTTCTGATTCACCCTTGGTCATGACATCTAAGTGGTGAAGAGCATAATCCCCTATTCTTCTGTCTTGCACCCTAGGAAGTTCACGAGCCCCTAATTAATCTATGTTTTGAAAGCAATAAATAAGAAACGTTGTTTTGTGGGTTTTAAAAGTGGTTTTTCTCAAATGTATCTTTGGCAATCGTCTTGCAGGAAAATTGTTAGTCCATGTTTGAGTGGGTTGTATAAGGAATCTTTGACAAATGATCTTGTAGACAACAATTAAGCTACAAAATATTAGAGAAACAAAGTGACACAGATTCCAAGAAAAGTACATTAAGGAAATTGAGTAAATTGCAAAGTAAAAATGCTTGAAAAAAAGGCTACTGTTACAAGATCTCACGTGAGATCTCTAGCAGAGCCGTATGAAATCCTTTTACATCCCGTGCAAAGAAATAAGGTACCAGATGAAGGCTCGTGCACTCGAGCACTTTCTCGCACGAAAATGGATTATCTCGCATGAAGATTCCAGAATCTGTATGGAACTGTATGGATAGAGAGCTTGAAAGTTAATTTTAAAAATGTAGAGAAGGCCTAAGAAATCAATTTTCTTGTCCCTATGGTGGGTGCCAAAAATGTATGTGTGTAAATGTGGCCTCTATTAACACACACACTTCAAGACAATCCTTATTTGTGGATTCATCCTAGAATGAACATGCGATTGTTCACCCAAGAATGGTCCAGCAAGGTGACCTATTGCCTTCTTTCTAAAGGGATTTTTCTTATTAGATATCCTCATATTCAAGGTGTAAGCACCCAGATCCTCTAAGAATGAAGGATTTAAAGAAATGCAATT
Organism: Cupressus sempervirens; assembly: GCA_028749045.1. Taxonomy (NCBI): domain Eukaryota; kingdom Viridiplantae; phylum Streptophyta; class Pinopsida; order Cupressales; family Cupressaceae; genus Cupressus; species Cupressus sempervirens. The sequence continues at coordinate 36,231,138 of CM053788.1, read as the reverse complement.
AATCTATGTGATATGTAATTACTCTATATGAAAGATGCAATTAATCTAAGAACATGTAAATCAAACTAGATTAACCATATGCATTTTTAAGAACTAGATGAGATTAAGCTAAAAATATGAATGTATGAAAATATGTGAGCAAAGGTGAGTATGAAATTCAACATTAATTCAATAGCAACAAGATTCAACCTCTTTTGATAAGGAATTATGAGTCCCTTAAATAGAATTTCTGGAATCCATCAACAGGTGAGATCAACTCAGATTGATGGTTGGGATTGAAGAAAACATTTAGTTAAGATGGAAACTTCCTTGTGCAAGTGAAGTGAATTGTTTCTAATCTAAGTGTGATGAGCAGTCAACTAAACTTGCCATGAGTGAGAGAGTAAGTTAACTGGATTGATTCTAATTTTGAGAAGTAGTTCGCTCAAAGTTTCCATTTAGAACTGAAGAGGAGATTTAGGAAGAATATTTAATTTAATAAAATGAGATATGCTCTCATAAATACCTTTTCTATTTAATTAAATAATTTCATTTAATTAATTAGGGATGACTTCCCATTTAATTAAATAATTTCATTTAATTAATTAAAATAATCATATTTATTAAATTAAATAAATTTAACCCCATAGCACATTAGCCTTAGGATATAATTTAATTTATTAAAGTATGAATACTTTATATTAAATTAAATTTAAATCAAATGTGTTTAATTTGACTAATATGATTGAGTACTATAGGAATTAAATAATAAGTATGATGAATGTAGATTAGGGTTTTTTGCATTTGACAATTAAGTCAAGTAGCGAATATCAAAACATGAATTTTCCTAATCGAATAGGACTTTAGCAATTATCAAGATAGACCAGGATTGGTATCATGGCAATGAGCCAATTTTGGGGTATTACAATAGGCATTGAGAAGCTAGTTTCAGAAGTGGTTAATGAAAATCTAGCATTAGTCAAATGCAATTTTTTCTCCTCTTCTTGGGGCAAACAAATTGCAAAAAAATGAAAGGGGATCATTATACCTTTCGAATCAATTCCACAATGGAATGTTGCTACTGCTATAGACAGAAAAAAGAAAAAATAAAATGGTTTCCTCTAGCTCAAGATTTTGTTAAAATAAATTTTGATGGTGTCTCAGGAGGTAATCCGAGTACCTCGACTATTTGTATTTGCATTCGTGATCAGGAAGGTAGCGTGTGTGAAATTAAATCTTCTCCCATTCCCCAAGGAACTAACAATAATATAGAAGCACAAGCACTATTACATGGATCACTATTAGCTAAACAAGGGAGTTTTAATAGGGTGCACATTGAAGGCAACTCCATGTTAATAGTTAATGCATGCATTAAAAGAGATATGCATAATTGGAAATTGGTTTATATTTTAAATCAAGTATGGAAATTAATAGACTCTTTTCAAGAGGTTCACATATCACACATAATGCATGAAGGCAATCAAGTTGCAGACTTATTAGCAAATTGGGGATGTGACGGGTTGCACACAGACTCATTATGCCCCAAAGATTATATTGATTCATAAGAACGGCTAAGTATCCTATTGAAAAATGATATTGCTTCTACAACTTAGGAGCTTGGGAATTAGTTAAGCAATGTCAAATTTTGGTTGTCTCCAGATCTAGAAAGTGATTGAGTACTCATATTTTACAATTATGGTTTATAATTTCTAAGGAAGCCTAGTTGTACCATTTAAATAGTTGGCTATGCTTGTATCTTTTATTTTTATTTTCTCCTTGTAAAGGAATGAGGAAGCAAGCTTTTCTTTCTAATTCTTTCCCTGTAGAGTTTTCTAACTAGTTACTAATAATATTAAATCTTAATAGCTTCGTCCATTTTTTACTTTAAAAAAAAAAAAGCTCATTCCTCAAATACCTATAACCATTGTAGAGTGGTTGAGTTCGGAAACACAAACACAAAAATCCCATTGCTAGGAGCTATTTATGAAGTACGTGTGAATCACTCCCATGGAATAAACATAGTAAACTAGTTGACATTGTTGATGATTGGATAATAAGATAATACATTCATAATAAGTGCCACCTACCACATTGGTATAAAGGAAAATCATAAATGTCTTCCCAACCAAGTCGGGCAAGTAAATGGACAACAAGGAATGGTCCAGCTGAAGTGAATGCCCAAATAAAATAAAGTATTGAATCATGAGGAAAGAGGTCTTGTGAATAGTAATTGTCATTTTACATGGAATGGTATTGAACCATAACTATACACATATCATATTTTTCATTTTAGGGGCATGTATAAATAAATATAATTGAATATAGATTTTCATTGGTAATAATGGGGTATACTCATGAGATATTGCAGATAATATTATGGTTATATGAATATATATTTCATATTAAAGAAAAGTATTACTTAACATTCCTGAATATATTATGAAGAGTAAGATCTTTTTTCTTATAATAGACAACAAATATTCAAAAAATAATAAAAAATTATTATCTATAATAATAATCAATATTGTGAACAAAAAATTCATTACTATCTAATTACTCTTAATATGCAAAAGATGTCTTATTGGATAGAGGTATAAATGACACTTGTAAATTATTGGAGAAATGAGAGACTCACAACATAATCTAAATATTGTAAAGATTCACTAAATATTCTTAGGGAAGAATCATTAAAGATTTAACAATATTGCAAGTACATCTATTCCTATGGGTTGGGGAATGTGGTGCGAGTCTTTCCAATAAGAGATATAGACTCAAACAATAAATTTGAAGAGACTACCAAATATTGCATATTTCAATCAACATAAGTTTATCTTCTAATTTATTTTAGAAATTTAAGATGAATTTGTGAAATTACTTTATTTAAAAAATTTATCTTATTTAAATGTACTGAGATTCTCATCGTAAAATTGAATTATTGTTTCAGGATCAAACTAAACAGAGATCCTAAGTGGACACAATATAAAGATAAAAAGGAGTTTTAATCTCTAGATAGAGTGTTATACATGTTAATATACATTTGATCATTTTTTCACAAGATAAGGTAAGACTTGCTTTAAGTATTTGGAGATTCTGAATTAATAATATATCAAATTAGAGATAAATTCATGAAAAAAAACTCAAGGTTAAAAAAATATAGAAATTGTGTTTGTGACTTGAATTTTTTGATGCATTTTTAATTAATTTGATCGATAGAATTGATTATTTTTTATATGATATGATGGCTAATTTAGCCATCGAATAGTTTGACATTCTATTACAAGAAGTTGTGTAGGTTGAAATGAAGAATAGAGCTTCTATACCTAATATTGTGCACAATTGGAAAGTTTTTGATGATCACAAATATTTTCTACAACTCTTAACATGTGGAGAAGATTATCAAGACATTGGTATTTATTGGAATAGTCTTGTAGAAAATCAAGATGGCAAGGACACTATTCTAGGAGAATAAATTGTCCAACTCAATTTTAACAAAATACCAAAGGGATTAGTTGCTTTGGAGAATATCTATGATGAACATGAAAATATCAAGACACACACCCCTATTAATATGTAGGAGAAGATTGAGAAGATTAATCTTGGAAATGAGCATTCTCCTAGAGAGGCTTTTATTGGCAAAAATCTATTTGATAAACTAAGGCCAGAGTTAATTACTATATTAAGGAAGTATAGACATATTTTTTCTTGGTTATATGACGATTTAAAAGCATATAGAGAAGACTCATTTTAGATTGAATCATTTTTAAAACTAGATGTGAAGCCTTTTAGACATATGTAGAGACCTATAAACCCGATGTTAGTGTTGGAAATCTGATTGAAAAGCTCATTGTTGTTAAAGATCAAAGAGGGAGATTGTTGTAAAAGATTGTTTTCAATCATTGTTTTTCCATTGATGTCAAAACTGCTATATGTAGGGATGATATAAATTGCTAATAAGATTCATGCACTATCACTTATTTGATTGATGAAGAGGATTTGATCAACAAGATGTAACAAGAGCACCTAAAGGAAAGGTTGAGTTATGATATTGTAATGAAGTACAAGGATTAGTTAAGACAATGGTTAAGTAATGTATTGATGACATACTCAAAGATATAGAGGTTGGTCACATTTAAATACATTGGAAGAAGAAGTTGTAACAAGGTTGACTACAAAGCTTTAACTTTGATCATCAAAAGGTGCCAAGAAAGTCAGTTGAAGCCAAGAAAATTCTTAATACAAGCTAAGTAATAGACATTTATAGTTAGTGCCAAGTGATCTTCAAGTGCCAAGTAAAAGATTAGGTGCTGAGCATTAAGAAGATTTTTAGTTAGTGTCGAGCGATCTTCAAGTGCCAAGCATAAGAAAAAACATAGTTGATGCTGAGTAACATAGTATGTGTTGAGCACCAGTATTTCAATAGTGTCGAGCTGCTACATTATTTCAAATGATGAAGATTCGCCAAATTTGAGCTGACATAGTGGTTACATTGAATTTTGTGAACATGTTGGAAGATAAGGATGATGATTTTTTGGCATAGAATCTTATGTAAACCATTTTTGGGTGAATTCTAAAGGATTATTCAAGAAGTTTCTAGAGGAAATACAATATGGGTTAGATATAATGTATCCTACCCAATCCATGTATTGAAATTTAAAAATGGAAGAATTGAGTGGGAAAAGGAACTAGCTATAGAATGTAGAAAATGAACAAACTAGTTCTAAAAATAGTATACATGAAAGGAATGATGAATTATCTGATGACGAAGAACAAAATGACTCTTAAGCTAAAGGATCAAATATGGAAAGGAGGATTGAACCCAGATTAGCTAAGTATGTAAGAAGATATCACCCTGTAGATCAAATCATTGGTGATAAGGATGCTAGACCAATGACAAGGAATAGACTCAAAAATGAATCATGTCTACTAAGCAAGGTTGAACCCAAAAAAGTCAAATATGCACTACAAGATGATGACTAGTATAAGGCCATGAAAGAAGAGACAGATCAGATTGAGAAGAATAAAATTTGGTCTTTAGTCCCAAGACTAGCTGATAAGAATGTGATTGGTACCAAGTGGGTGTTCAAAAACAAACTTGATGAGAATGGTGAAATAACAAGAAACACATTTAGACTAGTTTGCAAAGGCTATGCATAAGAAGAAGGACGAGATTACGGAGAGACATTTGCTCCTATTGTAGGAATGGAAGGAGTAAGAACATTACTTGCATATGTTGCATATAATGGTTTCAAAGTCTACCAAACAGACGTGAAGTCAGCTTTTTTGAATAGTATACTAAAAGAGGAAGTCTACATAGAACAACTGGAGGGGTTTGTTGATGAGAAGAACAAGAACATGGTTTGCAAACTACACAAAGAACTTTATGGACTGAAGCAAGTGCCAAGAGCATGGTATGAAAGGTTGCACAAATATCTTGTAAAAATAAGATTTGAAAGAATAGACAAAATAGCAATTTGTACATCAAATCTGAGGAAAGTAAAGATATTTTGATTTCATAAATCTTTGTTGATGACATAATATTTGGAGGAAAAGATGTTTTATGCCAAGATTTTTCAAACCAAATGAAGAATGAATTTGAGATGTCAATGTTTGGAGAAATCAAATTCTTTGTTTGATTACAAGTGCGTAAGTTGAAGCATGGCATATTTGTGACTCAATCCAAATATATCAAGGAAGTTCTCAAAACATTTGGGCTAGAAGACTCAAAACTAGTCAACACACCAATGACAATTGGACATAAGCTATCCAAGAATGATGAGCCCACTGAAGTAAATCAGGCATTGTATAGTTCAATGATTTGAAAGCTGTAATATCTTGGACATAGTAGACTAGACATTGCATTAGCTATTGGAATAGTGGCTATATTTTTTGCCAATCCAAGAGTAAACCACTTAATGGTAATAAAGAGAATATTGAGATACCTAAAAGGAATTGATGACTTTGGTTTGTACTAGAAAAAGAATGAGAAATTTGAACTAAGAGCTTATACTGATGTAGATTAGGGAGGTAACATTGATTTTAGAAAAAACACCAGTGGAGGAGCACTTTTCTTAGGAAAGAGGTTGATTACATGAACAACCAAAAAACAAAGCTGCACCTCACAGTCTACTGCTAAAGCTGAATATGTGGCAGTTGCTATAAACTGCACTAATATTGTGTGGATCAAACATTTTCTACAAGATATGAAGGAAGAGTTAATTGAGCCTGTGACACTTTATTGTGATAATACAAGTGCTATCAATATATCAAAGAATCCAGTAATGCATGCTAAAACCAAGCATATTGCAATTAAGTATCACTACGTAAGAGATCTAGTGGAAGATAAACAAATGAAGATAGAATATGTTAGCTTAAAGGAAAAGATTATTGATATCTTTACAAAAGCACTACCTAAAGATACTTTTGAGTATCTTAGAGGTAAGTTAGGGGTGATACCCCTAGCTAAGGCTACTTAAAGAAAATGCAAGAATTCCTTGCATCAAATAAGCCGAATGTTAAAGATTTTACACATTGATGTGGAGGATGTTTACTTTGGGATCCATGCCTAAAGTAATAGAAGTGTTGAAAACTTCAAATCAGTCACGAGCAAGGTGATAGAGGGAGATTGACTAAATCTATAAAAGCTACATCTACATATTAAAGATGCTAATATGTCTTTGGCATTGTTGTCAAAGAGGGAGAAGTGAACAACTGATCAAAAACTGTTAAAGATAAAGGATCAAAGAAGTAGAGGGAGATTTCAGAGGTTGATCAAAATAGCAGAAGATGAATAATATAGAGGAAGAAAGATAAAGATAAAGGATACAACAGCAAAGAGGGAGAAGTGAAATGAATCAATCAAAATAGCAGTAGGAGATGTGATATTACAACTTAATTTTTGGCATTTGACTTATTATTCCAACCTAGTAAGTTTTTTTTTTTTGGTGGAATAGTATAGTCTGATGATTGATTAGTTTGGTTTGCCATTAATGCCAAAGAGGGAGATTGTTGGAAATCTGATTGAAAATCTCATTTTTGATAAAGATCAAAGAGGGAGATTGTTGTAAAAGATTGTTTTCAATCATTGTTTTTCCATTGATGTAAAACATGCTATATGTAGGGATGATATTCACTTATAAGATTCATGCACTATCACTTAGTCGATTGATGAAGAGGATTTGGTCAACAAGATGTAACAAGAGCACCTAAAGGAAAGGTTGAGTTATGATATTGATTACAATGATTACATAATGTATTGATGACATACTCAAAGATATAGAGGTTCGTCACACTTAGATACATTGGAAGAAGATGTTGTAACAAGGTTGACTACAAAGCTTTAACTTTGATCATCAGAAGGTGCTGAGCAAGTTAGTTGAAGCTGAGAAAATCCTTAATAGAAGCTAAGTAATAGACATTTTTAGTTAGTGTTGAGTGATATTCAAGTTTCAAGTAAAATATCTAGTGCCGAGTGATCTTGAGGTGCCGAGCATCAGGAAAAACATAGTTGATGCTGAGTAACACAGTATGTGCCAAGCACCAATATTTCAATAGTGTTGAGCTACTACATTATTTCAAATAATTAAGATTCACCAAATCTAAGCCAACATAGTGGTTACATTGAATTTTGTGAACAAGTTGGAAGATAAGGATAATGAGTTGTTGGCACAAAATCTTATGTAAACTATTTTTGGGCGAATTCGAAAGGATTATTTAAGAAGTTTCTAGAGGAAATAGAATATGGGTTAGATACAATGTATCCAATCTAATCCATGCAAATTAGAATTGAAAAATGGAAGAATCAAGTGGGAAAAGGAACTTCAAGACTTTTATTTAAGAAGTCATAGACTAAGAAGCAAGGAGCTGCTGATACTATTGCTGTAGAAGTGTCAAATCTATGAAGTGATTGAAAGAGTGTCAAGAAGGAGAAGGAAGAGCACAGAGGCTCTACTTTTACAAGTGGTCATGAAGAGATGATTGCACTAGTACATTGAGTATGGAGACTCAAAAAGATAAAGCGTTAAAGAAAAGGCAAGCAGTTAAGAGTTCTAGAGATAGAAGGCCAAGCAAGGATATGAGTAGAGAAGTGACCTAAAATCTGCAAGATAAGTTGTATGTTGTAGTTAGGTCAAGATTTTCTAATACTCTCTAGAAATTGTATTAGATTTAAAAATCCTATGGACTTAGGTTGGCCTAACAGCCATATGCAAATCCTTTAATAGGGTGGCATTCCAAGTGAATATTCTGAAGTCATTTTACTATGCCCACTTCTAATAGAGTGGTTAAATTCTCTAATCATGTCACATTTAATAGTGTGTGTTGTAAGCCTTTAATAGGGCAGGCATTTCACATGGCATCACTTTAGAAGGGTGAGAATTGAGTAGCATGTTACTGGTGGTTTTTCCCAAATTCGATTTCAACGTAAATCACTGTGTCATGTTTTCATTTCCTGTGTGTTATACTTACATGTTGATTTACAGTAACTTGCTAATTAGACAAGTTAAAGTTTGTATGAATGAATGATTGAATGGATTTATCATAGTCAGTAAAAAGTTTGAAAGGGACATCTGGACCTTGAATAACTAATTTAGCCCCCTCCCCTCCCCTCTCAGTTATTCTAAAGAAATCCTAACAGTTAGCCCCTAAAATGAAAGAAGAATTGATTAAAATGAGGGATACTGGTATAATAAAGCCTATTAGATATTCTATGTATTAATTTCAGAAATATGAATAAATAATCATTGAAAGATAATTATGATTTCCCAGATATGGAGGTTTTATTGAAAAAGGTTATAGGAAATGAAATTTTGTCTATGATGGATGGTTTTTTTGGTTACTCTATACCAAAAATAGGTACACTTCTCTAAGTCCTTCTACCCATGGGATCTCATAGATTGAGAGCCTTGAATGATGACTTAGAGCTCCCTAGTCATGATGTGCAAAGGGTGCAAGCATGAATGAAATGACTCTAAAATAAGCATAAGAATGCAGCCCCTTGAAAGTACATCATGAAATGGGAGATTCCAAGATAAAAGAAAGAATTCTAATGTCTAAAAATCCACATTCAATGGAGTGCAAGTGAAACTAAGCTATAAAATGAGACATGGAATGCAAACATACTAGAAAAATGAGATTATTACAATCCTTCTAATTAAAATAGGTGTGTTATTCTAATTCATAAAAAAAAAACTATTATAATGTAACATGATATTAATCTACTATGATATGCAAGTGAGAGTATGAGGCCACAAGATCTTCCAAAGCTCCAAGAGTACCTAGAAAAACCTACAACATAACAATAGTATAAGAATATTTGATCCAAGATTAGGTTAGAACTCCCTCTTTGAAAGAAGTATAGGCGATGGAGATCATGAGACAAGTTGATCTAATCAAGGGTGGGGAGTTGACTTGTACATGATCCATGTGTACAAGTATTTCCACTAATCACAAAGGGTTGACTTTTGTGTCTCCACATGAGACAAAAACAATTTTCTTTTATCTTTAAAGTGGGAAAATTCTTTTATGTGTGCAACTTAGGATAAGAGATGAATGGGATCTTTTACTTAACTTAAACGGGGACATGGTCCTTTTAATTAAATAAGAACTTAGGATATAGTGGTCAAACTATAGGAAAAAATCAAATAAATTGATTTTTTAAAGATTTTGACAAAAAATTAGCGATTTAATATTTTTAGCAAAAGTTTCTAAGAAGGGGACAAATAGTATAGATGATCATTTCTCGGTGAATACAATTACAACAAAGAGAAATTTGAGGAAACAAAACAATACAAACTGACATTTACTACTCCATGGGGAACATGTGTGTATGCATGAATGTCATTTGGATTAACAAATGCTAGAGAAAGTTTTCAAAGAGCAATGCATGTTGCATTTGAAGGACATATTCATTACATCTTGGTAGCCTATCAAGATGATTTTATTGCCTATTCAAATAAAGTAGATCATCATCGCAATCATTTGGAAAAAATCTTTAAGAGACCCCTTGAATATGGGATATCTTTTAACCCCAAAAAATATCACTTTGGATTCAAAGAAGAAAAATAATTTGGACATACTATATCCAAAGAAGGTTCAAGGATAGATCCTGATAGAGTAGCAACTATTGATAATATAAAGGTTCCTAAAACTATTGAAGTTATCCAGTCATTTTCTAGGTAGACTAATTTTGCATGGATATTTGTGTCTAATTGTACATAAGTTGTTAAAAATATATTCAAGATGTGTAAGAAAGGAGAAAATTTGGTTTGGGATGATGAAGCTTTACAAGATTTTGCAAATATAAAGAAACAAATAAAGGAAACCCCAATTCTCAAGGCACCAGACTTGAAGAAACCTTTTAAAAATTTCTCCTTTGCATCATATCATACAATTGCTATAGTCATTCTCCATAAAAATGAAGAAGGAGATGAACAAACAATTTCCTTTTTTATCATAACTTTGAAAAGCTCAGAGTTAGATTATGATATCAATGAAAAACAAGCTTATGCTTTAGTAAAAGTAGTTAAATCTTTCAGGCCATATTTAGTAGGTGATGATGTAATAGAAGATGTCCCCAATGATGCAGTCAAGGATACTTTTAGCAAACATAAAATATAGGAAGGAGATGTTGAAGGATTAATTAAATCAAAGAATTTAATATCAACATTCAGATAACCAAATTAGGAAGAGGTAAATGATTAGCCAAACTCATGGTTGATTCTAACTTAAAAGCAACACAGATAAATCAAGTTGAAGAAGATTACTGTATAGTAAGCATTGAAAAGTGCCCTTGGTACAATGATATCAAGAGTACATAACATGACATTATAATGAAACCATCCTAACACCAATGATAACATGTCAAATTAAAGCATAAACCACACCTCTACCAAGAACCCCATGACACGTTAGGATACAACTATCTCCACACACTATGAAGATAACCAATACTAACAAGTGCAAGATATAAATATCAAAGATTCTTTTGTAGCAATAGGATCTAAGACATTCTTAAACTTTTTCAAACATTCAATAAATATGCAAATGCCAATAACTTCCACTCAATCATGGTATTGATTCACCCATGGAATCACAAAATCCAACTCCTACATGAAGATACTCTAGGTCTACATACACAAAATAGCATCAGTACCAAGTGAAACCAAGATCTCCAAACCAAGAAGATACAAACTAAATTAGGAACTAATTCTATACTGCCACCTCATCAACTATCACAAGTTCCCACTAAACCATGTATCCAAGCTATCCATGCAATCATGATAAAAATCCATTATCCAACTATGAGAATCATCCAAGGCATTAAGACATCAAAGAACTCAAAGTTCACATCATGAGATCCTCAAAAGAAACTAAATAACCATGATCCTAAACCAAGAAGATATACCACCATAACTAAATCAGGAATACAAACTAATGAATATCAATGAAGTACCTGTATATCCAATCATATCATGCCAAACTCTATCACACCATGATCACATCTATGAACTAAACATCTAACTCTCAAAGTATGCAACCTGTCAACATAAAATAGTCAACCACAATCCCCCACCATGATTGTACTTGGTAACAACATCTCATCACTTCTACATGAAGAAAACTTAGAAAATAATGTGACAAAGGGCATAGATAACTCAAATCCAAGCCACAAATATGAACATTCATTAACCATTAAAGATCAATGAGAAAAGAAAACCCATATTGAAGCCATAAATGCAACTTGAAATTATAGGGCACTTAGAACAATGCACAAGTTGTAGATCAAACAAGTTATCATACATATCCAAACTAAATAGTGATAACCATACCATCATGACAGAAATATAAAATATCCATACAATATCATAAATTTACAATGTTACCATAGTCAACATATATCATAAACCATTCAAATCAATATATCACATAATAAACCATTCCAAACTCGCACCAAATCTAAATGAATGTGTAGAGCTCTCCAAGAGTTTTATGTAGGCTATTCTAAGCCAAAAATCTAACTTTGCATGCCCAAGTTATGTCCAAACAAACAAATAAATAAATCTGTGCCAAAATTAAATAACATTTGTTTTTTGGGCTCATAAAACACAACAAAATGTCAAAATCATAGAATCAAACCTATACCAAATTATAGTATTTTTAATTAGCTTTCCAATGACTATAAAAAGTCTAGAATCTGACATCTTGATTGAAAGATATGACCATTTCACAAAAATAAAAATTTTAGCACATTCAAAGATTTTTCTTTTTGGTGACAAAATTTTTGTCAAGGTAAAATTTGATCTCCATTACAGCCTGAAACTAAAATCCTTTTCATTTTCACTCAACATGGTTGAACTAGGGGATATCATATATCAACATTTATTGAAAGGCCAACCTGAATCCAATGGCAAGGTGTGGTTTTTCCTAAGAGGTCATTACTACAAGCTCCTCCATAAAACCCTTATTTTAATGAAAAATTAAAAATATCCTTTTGACCAATAATTTTGCATGCCCAAAATATACCAACAACCCATCATAACAACAAACCCAAAAGTCTCGCATTTGTAATAAACAATCTATAAAACCCATATATCTTGTCATGTATTTCATTCTTTTGTGCATTTCGATGTATACAACATAGGGTTACAATAAAGAAACAATAGCTCTGGGACCACTTGTAAGGAAACATTCAACCAAATACATTACCATTTCCACATTACCCATAATAGGTTCGAAATAAATAAGTACTTAAAACCCACATGCAAGTGAATAAAAGGCATACCTACATAAATGTGAAACAAGATATATCCTGGGAAATCCTCATTGATGGTAATAATTCAGCCTTGAAAAGCATGCATCACCATGTATTATTAAGAAAAAATAATTACATCAAATACTCTCACAATGTTACAATACAAATCATCAAGAATATTTAATAGGAATCTCTACATGTGCAAATTGCATAATATTGTTTAGATTATATTATTTTATTATATTATGTATTGTTACACCTAGGATGACCTAGATAGAAATGCAACATGTATAGATTCCCATGAAATATTCTTGATGAGTTGTATTGTAACATTGTGAAATATTTGATACAATTATTTAATACTAGGAAAAAATAAATTAAATGTTGAATATCAAATGTGGGGTGAATGGGTTAGGTAACACATGGTTATAACACATTTAATGTTGGGCATTTAATTTATTTTCCCCAATATTAAATAATTACATCAAACATTATCTCAATGTTACAATACAAATCATCAAGGATATTCTATGGAAATTGCTAGATGTTGCATGCCCATCTAGGTGCTCCTAGGTGCAATATTACATAATAAAGTAAAATAATACAATATAAATATTATTGTGCACAACACACATAATATCAACAATGTCTATGAAGAAATGAATTTCCAATGTTAACATGTGTGTATTTTTCTTGTTCTTGGATGTTTGTGAGAAGAAATTTTTAGGAATTGTAAATAATGAATGATATGCTAAATAATGGTATCAAACCTAGGATAAATTATTACATTTGTAGTAATAAGTACATGGTGGAAGAAAAGATACATGATACAAATTCTAGAAAAACAAACTAAGATTCATATTTATTAAAGAGGATATAATTTATAAATATATCTCCTCTACTTAAGACTAAGGCTAAAGGCATTTTATACTGTATGTGTTCTCAGTACAATCATTTGAGTGTAGAATCTAGCTAGCAATCAACTTGTCATTTGAGTTTGAAATTCATCTATGATAAAAAACATTACTACATTATTTATGAACAAGTGACTAGCTTGTTAATCAATAATTTTTTAAAATAATTTCATCCATGGAGTTATCTTATAAAACTATCTCAAAATAATAGTAAATTTTTCATAGAAACAAAAACTATTGTGTCATTATTATGAGTTACAATATCAAAAACTATCATGTCATTATTATGAGTTACGATATCAAGCCTTTTTTTTGTTTCCAAAGGTCATTTTTGTTGTTTGAGAAACTTTTTTTCATTCTGATAAAAAGAGGGAAAAAGATTTTTATTTTTCATAGAGTCTAGTAATGGTGGGCCTCTTATGTCCTTGAATTAGTAGTTGAATCTCACCTATGTTACAAGTGCACAGGACCCTTAGAAGTGTTTAAAGCCTAAACACCATCATGAGCTATTACAAAATAGTGAGCTCTCAGATATCTTTAGTAGAGATTGTATTATATCCCATTTCTATGTATATCATCTTAAAATGGAAGAACCAATCATTAAATACCTTTTAAGTCCACTCCTTTATTGATCTTATGGGGAATGGATGTATTCATCCTCAATTATATGTTTCTCTTATTCTATCCAACATTATCCATTTTGATCAATACAATATCTATGACCTCTGGGTTATCTCCTTTTGAGCCAACTCTAGAATAGGTCAACCCAGGACTACACATTCTTGAATGCATCAACCTATTATAGACTAGATCAATTTATTCACCTGTTCCCTAGTAATTCTTAATCATGGGGAAGAATTTTCTTAGGGTTACAAATTTGAAACTTGGGTGACCTCATTGACTTGCTTTATTTTCATTCACAAAAATATTATAGAAGGAATCCTAGGCTTATCATTTTGACATCCGTAATTAATCTAAAACTATCATAGAAATAAAATGTACAAATTCAATATTTCAAGCATTCAATCAAGCATATTTTTATCAAGCATAGAAGGCATTCAAATATTCAAGGACCCTTATTGAGAATTTCTTCTTCAAGATGTATAATTTGTTTGGCCATGAAGAGAGGATATATGAATTGCTCAACATTTATAATCTTCTTTGTTGATGAGAATTGACATCCATGGCTCTATGATGTGGTTTTGATAGATCCAATTCATTTTTGGAGATTTTTTACATCCTTCATTGCAAAATCAACATCTACAACACACAAGCATTGTAAATCCTTATTGACAAGGGTTTCTACAAGCAAGGTGCTTACTTGATTTTATTTTTCTTTCCTTACATGGTTTACATTTAAATTTCAAGGTTGATTCCTCAATATAGGGCTTGACCAAGGCAATACCTCATTAACCCAAAATAAAAACTAAGTTTTACAATGTGCAAGATAATGATAGTTGAATTGTGATCACAAATTTGAAAACTACTTGCTGAAATATTTCCAAAGAAGTTGGGTAGACTTTTGTACTATGTCCTAGGAACATGTACATCTTCTCATAAAGTTTTTGGAAACTTTACCACTAGGTTTATATCTTCTTAGAGGCTTGTGAAAATTTCCATTTGTTTGGTTTTCTTTTGTTATCTTGAATTTGTAGTTAAAAGTTTGGTCATAAGTTTAGGGTCATGATTATCAAAGTAAAAACCTACATATTCCATTACACAATTCAAAGTGAGTACATTATTAATCATTTAAATTTTGATTATAGAACTTATTTTATATGTAAATTGATTTGATTGCATATTTTTAGCATCTAGATCTATCTTATTCTTTTCATTTAATATATCAGTCTAATTTCAGATTTATATTCAGACATCTTTAAATAAATTTTACATTGCATGAAAGAATGATTTCACACATACTTCCTTGATGTAATTTGTAGTTAGCATTGGCATCCCTTTATCCCCTTCGGTTTTGCTAAACTAACTTGAGTTATATTGAGAGTTATGTTTGGAACCCAACCTTTGTCTTGTATTTTGAATGCTTGTGTAGAAGTGGTCAGTTAATGAATTCATCTCACATTGTTTATATTCTTAAATTCATTGGCCTCCATTTAACTAGGAAACATTTTTATAACCCAACATATCTCTTCCTTTTGAATTTGGAGTTAGATCCCCTGATATCCCTTTTTTCATTGGTTCTTTACCATCTTTTGGTGAACCCAACTCATGTCCTCTTTTTTACTTTGGAGTTAATTCCCTTGAATATTTACAGAGTTAGATTTTTCTATATTGAGTGGTTAGATCTTCCTTTTTATGATCCTTGTTAAATTGATATTTATATAGGTAGATCTCGTTAGAATTTCTTTTTTTGATACACATTTTATGATATTCATTACATAAAATCAAACTTATAACATTCTTGTTAGGAGAAGTTGTACATAGACTCATGGGCTCTTTTGATCCTAATTTCTCTTTTCTTCCTAGAACCCATGATGATACCAATAATTTTCCTCAATAACTAAATCCTAGCATGGATAATATCTATTCTCAATATTATCATGATGAAGGTGAACCCTTAAAATTTCCTACTTCTCAAATCAATAATATCTATCATGAGTTTGATAAGTTGGAAAATTTATTTGTGCAAGAGAACCAAAATATTAACAGTGTAGCCTCTATTGAGGCTACTAAGAATATTCTTACTTATAATTATAATAATATCTCAATTTTCTATGGTATATATTACCTCATTAACACTCATTCCAAGCCTTTGACAAAATATTTTGAAGAGTCAGGATACACTCCCCCTTCCACAACCATTGAACCTTAAAGTTCTATTTCCACTACTCTTCCTAGCATTACCACTTAGGTGTCGCTTCTCATGAAAAATTCTACACAAGTTTATAATCTGTTAAGTTTTGGTCTTCTTGATATTTTACTTCCCTCAAGTATTCCTCCTAGGTACATACCTTCTTTTTAACCTTTCTACAATGTCATTCCTTTCACATATTTCAATTCTCTTCCTATTCCTTCCAATCCTACACCAACATCTTTGCTCATTCCTTCTAGTTTACAACTTTGCTAATAAATCCAAAATGTTCATGCCTATTATTGTATCTTCTAATCACATATTAGTAGGTTGGCTCAAATCATCAACACTTTACATCAACAAGTGGCTCAATTCACTGAATCTAAGTACAATATCCCTACATTTTCATTACTAACCCTTTTTCCTAGATAGCCTTCATTATTTTATCCCTCAACATGTTGAGATACCTAATCTCAAGACTTATAATGTGTAACGCCCCGCCAAGGGATCCAAAAGAATTAACCTAAAGTTTCACTAAGTTTGCTAATTTTTTTTTTTTTTTTTTTTTTTAAAGTAAGAATGTATAACATACACATCAAACACATAGTAGCGGAAGCAATAACATGTAATCATTGACAAACATACATTGCAAGTTACATTTCCTAAGGATCCCAAGACGTTGAGTCACATTTAAATTTAATTAATTCTAAGTCTAACAACTATCACATACATATGAAAGAATAATCAGAAAGTCCCATGTCCATAATATACATTTGTTCCGAATGCCTCTTGGCAAATTAATTCGGAATGCTCAATCATCCACTGTACAAGTCACAGGGTATGAAAGGCTTAAAAGAATATACATATGTAAAGATAAAGATACAACATCCTCAAATCTATGATACAAAGTACAGTAAAAATATATGAAACTATTCACCATACTTGATACATCCATACATCCATAATGATAAAACATCTATCATAAAATCTAACCATCCATCATAATAATCCAAGAACATAGTGAAGGTAAATGCCAATCACGAAAACTCCAGCCACGGTGACCATGGTACGGATCTCAATGGTAAGAGTAAAAAGCACTACCACCCGACCGCATGGAACCTAAATGGTCCACTCCCACCGCGCTGAGGAGATAGTCTCAAGTCCCAAATAGGATAACAAAACCTATAATCATAAATACTCTCTAAGTCCAGGAAATTCTATAAGTATGCTAACTCAAGGGTTCCTAAAATGATCGACATCTAAATCCCAGAGGTACACCAAGACACGTAGGAAACCTAATATGCAAGCGGGAAAGTGTCATCGCAAAAGTCACGTAGAAGTTACCCAAGCAATCCCTTAGGAATCCCGGGTCCCTACTGATCCCTACGGCCGTTAGTATCCACTCGTACTGACGAGGCATACTATGGAATGCAAGGTCGTAACCAAGCGTTCTCTCTACCCCATCCTAGTCTGTACTAGCACTTAAGGCATGGGAGAGAACATACAATTATCTTATTAGGTTCATTTTCCCTTATTTAGTGTAAATGTTTTCACTTATTAAAACAACTTAAATGGGTTACTCCAGGCAGCCTCTTAGGGCCCCGATCCCCATTGCAAGCCACTTCCCGACTCTACACATAGATAACCTACCCTAGGCTCATGAAATCATAAATCAAAGAATCATAATAAAACCACCTTAGTCCTATACAAGCAACTGAAAAGACATCATAAAAGATAAGCCACAAAACTACATCAGTTCTTCATGAGCAACAGATAAGCATCCAATAATAATCATATGATCACGACAGTTCTCTATCAGCAACTGAAGGCATCAATGATAAATCACAAAATCCAATGGTTCTCCAATGAGCAACCAGAAAGTATCCCAATAGTAAATTTCAATACTGATCGAAGACTCCAAAATGGTCAAGTCAAAACATGACATCATCAAGAACATAACAAACACTTCAGTCCTCTCAAGCGACTGAAAAGCAATCCAAGTATAACTGATCGAGACTCAAAAATGGTTATCAAATATAACTGATCGAGACTCGAAAATGGTTAAGTCAGGTATCTTAAATACATACCTCTCAGCTTCACACAAGGAAACTGGAAAGCAATAACAAACAGTAAATACATCCATCATCGAGCATACTATCACATTACCTTGGTTGGTTTGAAAAGATCGAGAACAAATCATCATAACATCACATTCACAACCCCGAGCCTCTGGGGACAACCTAAACTGGTAAACGCTAAACCAACCCCATAACACTCAAACATAAACAATATATAGAAAACATCATAGTCTCACAATTGGTTTTGATTTGAAATATACAGTTGAGTTAAACAATAAAGTTTCAGTTTTCAGTGTTTATTTTCAAATAAAAAGTTTTATAGTTCAATTTAATTGATAATATACTATTGGGGTTTCCATTTCCAGTTGAATGTATGTTTTAAACAAATAGAACCCATAGTTCACCTTTACAAAGTAACCCGTTCGTAACTCCAAATGAAACACCTAATTACCCTTAATTGATTTTAAGTCAAAGTCCTAAAACAATCTAAGGTAATAATTAAATTATTAATAATCCTTGTTGATTATAATAATCTGAGCTTCCATTAAAATCGATGTTATAATATTAAACTTGCCTACACAAATATTCGATTTAATTAATCTTAATTAAGTCAAACTATAACTAAGATTATTTAATGATACATAACAAATCATATTATATTTATTAATAATTTATTTATTTATTAAATTATTAATAAATAATAATATAATTTCAATATAATTTAAATTTTAATAATTTTTAATTTATCTAATAATAATATTAAATAATAATAAAAAATCTAAACAAAAACAATTCATAAAAATTTAAATCGATTCACTTTTAATAAAAAATATGGCATTTTTAAAGGCCTGTCGGCCTGCCGTCCACCTGCGGCCGCAAGTGTTACTGCTGCCGCAGGCAACAGTACCACCTGCTGCGGCAGCGTGGGAGAGCGTGTGGGGCGTGGGAAGTGGTGGCCTCGCCCCACCCAAAATATTTAATTAATTTTTTTTATTTATTTATTTTTTTTTATTTTTATTTTTTTTTTAAGAAACATTCACAAATATAATCTGATAGAGAAAATAATATTAACCATTCGAATTTTCAACTACAATTTTCATTTCCAAAGATTCAAACTCCTGCCAAATTTAAATTCTTTAAGTCTATTAATTAAACACAAATCCCAATTTGATCCCAATTTCCCTTTTTACCTACGAACGAGGTTTTCTAAAATGGTTCTCCAATCTAGATTTACAGATGAAATCAAATAGCAAAAAGGTCCAGAATGAAGAATTGACAAATTCATACAATGAAATTTGAGAAGAGAAGTTCTTACAATGACGAAGTAGACAGAAATATCAAATTGCATAATTCAAGCAATGATCAAAATACAAGACCCTACCTGAATCTGATGCTAACACACAAACACCCAAGAATTGTGAGAAGATTTGCCTCCCAAAATCCGCGTCCAAATTCGTCTCTAAAAAAATGTTGTCTCCAATTCCCCCCCCCCCAAGAATGAACCCCCAACGTTTGTGATAAGCAATTTTTCTGCTCAAACTGGGGCACTTAATTGTGCGTTCACCCGAGAAGACTCTTTGCACAACTGAGTTAACTCCAATTAACCTTTCTTATCTTTTATTTTATTTTGCATTCATCTTTCATGCACATTAAATTGATTAAATTTAATATTCCACTTGACTTCTATTTTTTAATCTTTATTACTTTTAATCTCATGCGCACTTTATGAAATTAAAGTAACATTATTATTTTCACTTATTTTATCTTTTAATAAATTTCTTTTATTTAATCTTATGCATAAGTCATGCGAACTAGAATCTTTTATTAAATAATTATATTTTCACTTTTTAAATTATTTTAGAAACTAAATTGATAAAAATATTTATTAACTCAAATAATAATAATATTTAGCATTTATTTAAAAATGAACTCTGAATATATTATTATTAAATTAACTAAATATTATCACGTTCTAAATTTAGACTTAAAACTTTTATCTCCAAATTTAATTCCTTTCATTTAATTAATTTCTTTTATATTTAAACTCATGCCTAGATCATGCGATCTAGAAACCTTTAATAATTTAATATCTTTTCCACTTTTAATTTATTTAAGAAACTTTAATTGATAAAATATTTATTAATTCAATTAATAATAATATTTAGCATTTATTTAAAAATGAACTCAAAATATGTATTATTATTAAATTAAATTAATATTATCACATTCTAAAATTATACTTAAAACTTTTATTTCCAAATTTAATACTTTTTATTCAATTAATTTCTCAATTAATTAAATATAATTAAATATTAAAATATCATAATAAATTTCTATTAAATTAAATCATTAATTAATCCTTTTAATTAAACTTAATTAATAGAAAATACATCAAGGACTCATAAAGCAACATATGAAAACCCATCATAGAAGAATACATACTAAATCAAACAAAAAGGGTTATAATCACGAAATAACATCATTTGATGCATTCGGAGGGTACTTAACTCAGATACTTGTCCTAATTATCAATTAGGACAATTGGCTAAAGGGTTTAGGATTTGGACTTAAGAGTTTATCTCCCCTCTCTTCCCATTGAGATAATGCGATAGGGTACGCTCATCCTGGCAATTCAGGGAAGTCGATACCCGGTACCTGCAACCTGCATAAAATCCACGCATGTACAGACACAATATTCTAAGCTAAACAGACAATGGCAGGAAGTGGTGCATCGTGTAGATCTTGACTAGCAGGTGACTACGACTCCCTTCCTTAACCACATCAAAAACACCATACATAAAGAAAACAAACACGCACACCATACACATGTAGTATGGGGTAAGTATCCATAAGAAAGCACATGTGATAATAAACCATATAACTAATCATCATTGATAATTGAAAACATTGAATAATCATCATACATGCATGAAATATAGAGTACCAAGTAATCTCATCATATAATAAACTGAGTGTAAAACATCTAATAATCTGAAAGTAATGCTACTAAACATCAAGTATAAAACTGGCCTAAAAGAGTTTGGCAAGGATGACAGAAATGCGACTTAGGGGCAGGCACTACATAATGGTAAGGATGACCCTATGACTCATGTTAGGACTTTCCAAACTACATGCATTGATTTTTCTCATGACTATATGCTCATGGCTAATTTTTTCAGGTTTCCTCTTAGGGATAAAGATTTGTAATGGTATTTCTCTTTACCTACTTATTCTATTGATTCCTTTCAAATGCTTTCCAATATTGTCATTCAACAATTTCATGACAATATTGGTCCTCAAATTTCTGACTGATTTAATACTTTGTAAGAAAAATATTAAAGAAATGCTTAGTGACTTTGTTGATAGATACAAAAATTTGTATGCTCAAATATCTTATCATGTGCCTGATCATGTATTGAATATATTTTCATTTATAATTTTCAAAAAGAAATTAGAGTAAAAAGTAATATTCTAATGATAAGCATGATCCTTCTCCCTCGACTGACAATTCTCTTATTGCCTGAGGGCTTTTAAAACTATTTTTTCGATGATTAGTTCATAGTTATGCTTCCAGCCTTGGATCTGAGAGACTCTTGTGGGATGATCCAGTATCCCTCAACACCCCTTTTTTAATATGTAACTTTATATTTTTAATTAACAGAAAGAGAGTAAAAAATGACATATTCCTTTGCACATTCAAGGTGAGTACTTCATCATTCATTTAACTTTTTTAGTCAATACCTATTTCCATATCTTGATTAGGTTGATTCTATATGTTTGGCACTAACAACTATTTTACACCTCTCATTTATAAAATTATTTCAATATTAGATTTACATTTACACATCTTTAATCAAACTTTACATTACATGAAAGAGCCTGAGTTTCTTGTGTGCTTCCTTGATGTAATATGGGCTAAGAATTTTCATCCCTCTATTCCCTTGGGTTTGAAAATCTAACTTGAGTTATACTTGGAAGCCCCTTCTTCTCTATTATTTTGTAATGTTAATGTGGAAGTGGTTATTCAATTAATTCATCTCACATAGGTTATATTTTAAAATTCATTGGCCTCCATTTCACCATGAAACACTATGCAATGAGGGGTTAGAATACTACTTGGTCCATGAATTTCTATGACTCCTAGAACAAAAGTAACATTACCATTAGGAGCATGATTTTTTGTGTGACCCTAAGTTGGTAGCTAAAGCTATAATTTTAAAATGAGATTGTGGTGTAATTGAGAATAAAATCTTTAGAGAGTGTAATATTTGCATGAAGCTTGCTCAAAAAAGAGAAAATTTGGTTGTTGTGTCTAGTGAAAATGGGCATGATGGCCTTTCTTTACCCCATTTATATAATATTATTTTTCTCTTTGCTATGAAGTATTTCACTCTGGAAGGTCAGTATATCGCCTTCCATAGGTATCATCTTTGTGTCTTTAAGCACTTAAGAAATGGCCACAGGATTAATATTTCTTTATTTCTCTACTTATCCTTGAGAAGTGGCATATATAAGGGTGCCTCACTTCTGCTCCATCAAGGCTAATCGATTCCTTTTACCAACATGATTATAAAAAATCTCCATTTCAAAATCATCTTCTTCCTTACCCACAGCTGGAAAAAAATGAAAATGAAAAATTGACCAATAGACCTATCAATTTTTTTGTAATTAAGACCATTGATCTCCCTAAAATATCCAATTCTAGTAGGAAAATGACCAATCATTTTGGGAAAAAGATGAAAAATAACCAAAAACCACTAAGGAGGGAATTCTCCTTGAATAGACCCTTCTTGATAACCCCCACAACAAACCCACCCCTCCAACATTAAAAAATACTAGAAAGAAGGATAAAAGGATGACCCCTTATATTGACATTGACAATTAGTAGGATAGGGGTGAGGAAACTAAATACATTGAGAAGCCTAGACATGCTTGTAATTTTGGGGAAAGAAGTTTTTCTCATCTCATCAACAAAATAAAAAAGGTAAAATAGATTTTGGAGAAAATGGCCCCAAAGAAGGATTGGAGTAGAATCTAGATGAGGAAGATGAGTACACTGGGAACATAGATAATGATGATTATGTTGAGGAGACTCAAGATACCGAGGAGGAAGAGAAATAAAAAGCAATGAAGATAATTCTAAAGTTGAATGAGTAGGAGAATAAGGTAAATATGGTGTGTAACTCCTAAACCCATGCTAGTAATGACCCTTAAGAGAAAAAAAACCCTTCTCTTATTATGCTTTTAAAAAATAATTCTCCTAACCTCCAAAGTTAGATATGAGACCTTCTAAAGAGAATTTCTTCCCTATAAGGCTCTTCTACTATGTGAGTCAATGAAAAAATTTAAGCCAACAATTATTTCATTTCATTTCTCTGTAGGGTGTTTGATAGGATTATGAAGGAGGTTTGGTTTGGAGATTTCATAGATAGGATAAAGAGAGTGAATAAGAAAAGGAAAGATAAGTGATAATTTAAACAATAACAACATGAAAAGGAAACTAAAGATTGATATAGTTTCCTTAACATACTTTATAAGGATTGGGATAAATTTTTTTACTTCTAATGGCTATTTTTTATTTATTGTTAGGCTTCCCTTATTTTAACTCTATTTTCCTTATGGTAGTTATAAACTTATGATCAGTTTTTAGTTGTCATTACATAGTTTTTGCTGAACTATTGGGACTCTAAGAGTATAAAATCTATTAGTGGTAGTAGTATTTTGAGAAATGTAAAATCTTTGAGATGTTTTTTGATGATTACCTATGATAATATTAATTTTAGTAGTAGTAGTAGTGATAGGTTCTTGTTGCAAAAGTTTCTTAACATACTTTATAAGGATTGAGATAAAAAATTCTATGTCTAATGACTAGTTTGGTTTAATTTTAGGCTTTCCTTATTGTTACTCTAGTTTTTATGTGGTAGTTATAAATTTATAATCAGTTTTGGGTTGTCATGACATAGTTATTTTTCACTGAACTATTGGGACTATAAAAAGATAAAAAATATTAGCAATAGTAGTATTTTGAGAAAGATAAATTCCTTAAGATGTTTTTTGATGACTACCTATGACAATATTAATCTTAGTAATAGTAGTAGTGATAGGTTTTCTTTGAAAATGACTATAGTTATTATTTTAATTTTTTTTAGGTGGAGGGCTTTTTGGCTAGCTCTCTCTTGTAATGACCATCAGTAGGGATACTAAGTATTGTTTCTAAGTGTTTATTCTTCTCTAATAAGATCAAGGTCCTCTCCCTACTAACCTAATAAAAAAATTAAGAAAAGTTTTATTTTTCAAGTTGAGTAATTAATAATTGTTTGTTATAACCTAAAGGAAGCCACTACATTGTTTCACCAAATAACTAGTAGAAAATAAAGGAGAAAATTATGGATTTTCAAATAAGAGATATCAATTGGTAGACATAAGAAAATATGAAAAGAAAATATTAAATATAAAAAAATGGGATGATAAAGTATATAATAGTAGAAATGAAGGGGGGATGTTAGAGAAAATTGTTAGTTTCTCCCACTAAAAATCAAATAATTACCACCAAAATTAAAATTAAATTGAGCTATTTAGAGAATTGAATTTTCTAGGGAGAATCCTATTTGGTATGAGGGATCTTGCACTATTAAGTTTTTATCCTTGGCTTAAGTTCAGTCTTAAGGTGTAATAAAAATAACACCTCACACTAAAAAATGGGGGACTTCCTTTTCAATATGAACTTAATCTTGAGCACAAGAAACATAATACACCAACTTAACCATCATAATATGCCACAATGAGATAGAAAGATTTTAATCCTAAAATTTTTTGCTCTGTAACTTTCTTGCTCTCGGTCTACAATCCAGCTTCATACCTTCTTAGTCTTTGGGGGGATGGCTCCCCACTCCACTATTACCCCCCTGGAGCTAGTCCATGTATATCCAAATTTGGAATTGGTTTTTTCACTAAGTCCCAAAATGCTTAGGTACTGCATCAGGTGGTAAATCCTGGTCTGATGGAGCCATACGACATTCCTAAAGATCCTGCTTGTTTGGGCCCCCAACCTCTGGGGGGTCTTATGATAGTAGTGGACAAGGTTGCGACCCCAAAGTCAATCTGGCTAGGGGTTGTCATTTGATCCAAGGTTACTCTGGAAAATGGAGAGAAACCCATAGTTTCCTCATGGGCTACTAGACCACAAATCTCACTTCTTGACTAAGTGGTTGATTTTATTTCCTTAGGTCTTTCCTTGTGCCTTGTTGGAATTTTTTTCTCATTCTAACCTACAGTGGATAAGGTGAGAAAATGGTGCTCTACGATGTGGAAAATTTTGAGTTTTCAGTTCATATTTATGATGACCAACTCCCTTTTTTTTTCTAGCTTCACTATTGAAAGGGATCGTGATTTGGTCATGGTGGGATCTTGGAACTTTGGAAAAGACTTGTTGATGCTTGTGAAATGGAAACTAGGGTTTAACCTAAAATGTGACCTCTATAGATATGCACCGGTCTAGATAAGATTACTCAGACTCCCCTTGGAACTTTGGGATGAGTGAGTGTTTAGATGGATTGGAAAATCTTTTGGACAATT
This sequence comes from Cupressus sempervirens, assembly GCA_028749045.1. NCBI lineage: Eukaryota > Viridiplantae > Streptophyta > Pinopsida > Cupressales > Cupressaceae > Cupressus > Cupressus sempervirens. The sequence goes on along the minus strand of CM053788.1, from coordinate 36,205,035 downwards.
CATTAAAATGGATATAATGACTAGCTCCAAGTCTAAACTAGACTTTTCTAGGTTTTTTGTAAATGTGGGTTTGAATAAACATTTTCCAACCAAAGTGGATCTGAAATCTAAATGGGGTACTTGGTTGTAACTATTAGTTTATGAGAATGAAGCTCCCTTCTACCAACAATACAACTTGTTTGGACATTTGATTGTGGAATGCACAAAGGGAAAGAAACTCAAGAAATAAGTTACCTCACTAGGTGTGGTGGTGGTTGAAAGCTCGAATATAACATAAATGGCTGACCAAACCAAATGCCATGAGAGCATGGAACCAATAAGTTTGATGGAAACTAGTGAGGAGATCTCCATGATCTAAATGAAACTCTTAGTTAGGATATAGAGAAGGTTAGGACCCTATGAAGTTGGATGTTGATGGTTAGGTGAGGAGATCATATGTGGTCGAAGGTGGATGTTGATGGGTAGGGTGAGGAGATTATATGTGGTCAAACTAATAAAAAGGAAGCAACTTAGAAAGAGGAGGGCAAGATTTTTGATGCCTAAACTGTACAACTGGCTCAACCAAGAGGAGGACTACTGAATCAAGGTATGGAGGATTATGGAGTGTTTAACCCTCACAACAAGGGGAATGGCTCACCGCTCACAAATGGAACCTTGGTGGTTTCACTCCTAGGTATTTTGGAAATACTTTCCCCTACCCCTGAGGTACTAAGTCTTGGCTACCTCAGCAATGATGTTGAATCGACAATCCCAAAGAGAAATCCTAGAGGGGAAAATGGGGCTGATGTTGGGTCAACCACAAGGGTTGGGAGAACCTCCAATTAGGAACATCTGTTAGAAAGAAATAGAAAAGGATAGAGCATAGGGGGAAAAAAAACCCTGAAGGAAACCCAACCACATGAGAGATGAAGATCATAGCCTAGAATGTGAGAGGGACTAATAGTCCTAGGAATAAATATGAAATTAAACAAAAGATCATAGAACTTAATACTCATATGATACTTTTGCAGGAAGTGATGTTAGTGTAAATAATTATTATTTACATTTTAATTAAGTTTACTTAGCATAAATACATTATTTTATTATTTCTTATGTTAGACACCTAGGAGTTTGCCTACTCATTTGAGTTGTCATGTTGACAACACTAGAGTAATCAACTCTAATTAAGCACATGGTGTCTAGAACACTGGAGTTTGCATAATTAACTGAGTTTTTATGTTGACAACACAGTTATTCACACTCTGATTTTAGCACATGGTGTCTACAACATAATTCTACGTGCTACACCTTTGTAGGCTTATCCTCTCATCATCGCACTTACTCTTGTGCTTAATGGAGGATAATCCACTATTCGTGGGCATGTGCTTAGTTGTTAGACTTATTAGTGTTTTGACTCCTAGTTAGTCTAGAGGCCTTTATAAATAGACACTCCTAGTGTACTTTCATTCAATATTTGAGAACATTATTCATTCTCATATCATCATTCTGATCGTACTTTATTGGTCTATTTGTGCTAGTTATTGTACTTCTTGGTCTTGGGTGAATTTTTCCCTAAGGAAAATTCTTACATGGTATCAGAGCTATACCAAATGCTTACATGCTATTAGAGCCATAGGAGTATCATTTCATAGCCATTGCAGACCATTCTTGCTTCACCTCTTTGAGGACCTCGACTCAGACCTGGAGTACCTGTAAATATTGGGAGCATCTAGAGTCTCGATGAGGTGAAAATTGATTATAAATTCACCTATATTGAGCCTTAGCCAATTTTGGGGAAACTTTTTTTTGCAAACCGACACCCAAAGGTCTGATTTGTGGAATTGGTACGATCATTTTAGATCTTTGAATTTAAATTTAAAATCTATATATTTTATTATTTTAGTCTCTATAATATCTCTGCATTATTTTTTGGATCTGCATATTTTGGCCATCAGGCCAGTAGGAGAGATTTTTTTTAGGTGAAGATTGGTGCTTGCTGGTGTAAAAAGATATTGACATCATATCTAGAAGGTCAAAAAACTCCTAAATAAACTTTTGTTTCACCAAAATTAGACATCTGAGGTGAAAATTAGAGTCATTTAATTTTTTGATGCATGATAGTGGCAATTCAGGAAAAATAATTACAAAGGTGATTTTCAAACAACACTCATACAGACTCCTTTTTGTGAGATTTTTTTTATTTTTTTAGGGTAGAATTTTGTGATCTACACATTGGTGCAAAATTTTTGACCTCTTTGTTCCTAATTTTTTTTGCAAATCAACCTCAAAGGCTTAGTACAGGCTCATTTAGACACATAAAAAAGTTCCATTTTTTTTGAAATTGATTATTTTTTTGTCTACTTTCTAGATCTACAATCAGATTATAGGCTTGTGTCGACAGAAATACCACTTTTATAAATAGGTCCTTTGTTTGCATTGTATTGCTTCGAAATTATTGTATCTCTGAGCTACATTCTAAAGTTCTAAATTTGAACTATCTAAGGAGGTTGTAAACTGAAAATCAGAAGTCCAATAAGGTCAAAATTGACAAAGTGGCCCATTGTAATCACACTACCTATAAAGTGCCCAATTATGCATTAGTGGGGGTTGATTGATTATTTTTGCATTTTGGGGGTTGCATACATTCATTGATTTCATGGAGGAGTTTTGTTCCCCATGTCGAGGTGGTCTTAGACCAAGGTTGGCAAAGAGGAACTATAAAAAATGGAGTGTCTTAATCATTGATCATCTAAGGAGAGAACATAAGGAAGTATTTCCTCATTTATGTTGCAACAAACTGATCTCTTCCTCTAAACAGCAGCTACCTATTACAAGACTTTTAGATATCATTTATTTCAATGTCACTATTTATTGCTTTAAAGTCATTGACAAGTTTGATAATCCTTATGACAGTTGGATGGTTCTTTGGGAAGCATATGGAGATCCACGAGTCCCTCCATTTCTAGAGGAGATTCTATCTTTAGTCACTTCAGTTATGGTACCTCCTCCTTCAAATGAGATTAGATATCCTAATAATCCTATTGATTCTATTGATTCAATTCCAGCCTTAGATGTTCTTGATTCAGTGCAGTAGGTATTACCATGTATTCCTACTTCAGCTTCATGGGATGACTTTCTTCAAAACATTGTAGGGTTGTTTGTAGAGTCCCACATTGAAGATGTGGGAGACATCATTGATGACATCAATCTTCTCTTTATTGAGGAGACTTCTTCACTTATTGTGAGGGCACACTCTTACAACCACTTGATCATTTTGATATGATTGTGGCTTTTTTACAATAGTTGGAGGAGGACTCATTCACTTATGAGGAGACATTTTAGTCTATGGATATTGTACTTCAATTTCCTCAAACATCCTATTTTCTATGGATTCTTCCTACTAGTTGGGGAGCGTTCTCTACCATACCTATGGCACCATTTCTTCCTATAGGGAGGACCATCATTTAGCTATCATGGTGTAGCTTCTTTAGTCATCAAGGAGCATCTTTCATAGGTGTGCCTATATCATTAAGGGGGGGTGACATTTCTTCTCTTCCTCCATCTTACCATTAGGATGCTTCATCACTTTGGAGTTTTATTTAGTTTCATTTATGGAAATGTTACCTTGCTTGCCACCATATTTTGGGCTTCCACCAAATTGGTTCATGGCATCTTTTTTCATCAAGAACTTGTCAACATTTGACCAAACTTCAAAGGTAGCATCCACTGTATAGTACATATGGATTCCTCTTCCATCTTCCTATCCACACTGGCAAGCATACTTGCACCTCTACTTGGTGTTTCTTCTTCCTCAAGGAGAAACATTGTTTGTCGGCATGGGGTTTTCTTCTGTCTTTAGACACTTATTATTTAGAGATCCTTCACTAGCAGAAGGATTTCATGAAAGAATTCTCTATTGTATATGCAAGATGTACATCATAATCGAGGGGTCTTGATTACTCCATCCATTCATGCATCTTTTTGTTTCGTACTTTTCTCTCTTTTTTGGGGTGGGCTTTTTTCATGAGGTTTTCCCTCTTTCCCCATTTGTAGAGAGATTGCATTGTGCATTTTGGCATTGCATTTGTACTTGGGTACCTAACATGGCCTAGTAGTTGGGACCCATTATGCATTTCATCATAGCTTTTGTGAGCTTAAGTGCATTCTCCTGAGTTACACTTAAGGGGGGGTTTTAGTGTAAATAATTATTATTTACACTTTACTTAAGTTTACTTCGGATAAATTCATTATTTTATAATCTCTTAGGTTAGACACCTAGGAGTTTGCGTACTCATTTGAGTTGTCATGTTGACAACATAGTTGTTCACACTCTTATTTTAGCACACGGTGTCTAAAAAATAATTGTACATGCTACACCTTTGTAGGCTTATCCTCTCATCATCACACTTACTCCTGTGCTTAATGGAGGATAATCCACTCCTAGTAGACATGTGCTTGGTTGTTAGACTTATCAATGTGTTGACTCCTAGTTAGTCTAGAGGCCTTTATAAACAAGAACTCCTAGTGTACTTTCATTAAATATCTGAGACCATTATTCATTCTCATATCATTATTCTGATCATACTTTGTTGGTCTATTTGTGCTAGTTATTATGCTTCTTGGTCTTGGGTGAATTATTCCCTAAGAAAAATTCTTACATGGTGTTAGAGCTATACCAAATTCTTACAAAAATGACTCAGTAGGTTTTCTCTAGAATAGCTACTTATAATTGGCCAGGTGCTAAATTTTCCTATAGTGATGCTAATGGTGCTTCTAGTGGCATTGCAATTCTATGGAACCTAGACAAGGTGGTGGAATTGATAATCCTCCTCAATACCCATTTTGTGGTCACGAGTTTCACCTCCCATGTTGGTGGTTAGAATTTGTTTAACTACCATGCTCTCAACACTCAAAATAGTAGACTAGCTATCTAGGATGAGGCTACTAAAGTGGTTGATATTATGAGATAGGAAAACATTTTATGGATGGGGGATTTTAATATCATGCTTTACCCTTCAAAGAAAATGTGGGGCTTGGAGGACTATTCTGAAAGCATGCATGACTTGGAGGGCTTCCTTAGGAGGAATGACTTGATTGATATTGATCTTTAGGGTCCTACTTTTACTTGGTCTAATGATAGATTAGGGAAATTTTGATTTAGGCTAGGCTTGATAGGGCCTTTATCTCATCTGGTTCAGACATTCTCCAACATATATCCTTAAATGTGGATCCAGGGTCCATATCGAACCACTCTATGATATTTTTTTCATGGACATAGAGTCAACCTACCAAAAGAAGGCCCTTTAGGTATGAGATGATGTGGCACTTGCACATAGTGTTTAGAGATTGTATTGAGTGGTGGTGGAATGATTTAGTTGAAGGGACAGTTATGTTCTGTATTGCTAGAAAAATTGAAATAATCCACAAAGAGATTAAAGGATGGAGCAAATCTTCATTTGGAAACATATCCAAAGAAAAGATGTTGGAATCCCTTCAAAATCATCTAGCACAAGGAAATGCTAATTTTGAGGACCAGGAGGAGGAGAGGGAGTATTGGGACATGACCCTTCTGAATCAGGAGGAAATCTTATAGAAATAGAGATCTAGGGTCTAGTTGTTGGAGGAGGATGACAGAAATATGACATTCTTTCATAGATTGATGTCAAGGAGAAAAAAGAGAAACACAATAAACTTGTTGGTTGATGATAATGGTCAGAAGATAAAGGATGTTAAGAAGATAGAAGGTAAGGCTAATAGCTATTTCTAGGAAATCTACAACCCCCTAGTTGTTCAGGTTAGCAATAACATGAAAAATTATATTTTAAGGTCATTTAATCTAGTGGTGAATAACTAGATGAATGAAGCCATGACTAGTAAGGTCAAGGAAGAGGAGGTCAAAAAGGTAGTATTCAACATGAATCAATACAAAGCCCCAGGGCATAGTAGATTTCCCCTGGTCTTTTTAGACAAATTTTGGAATATTGTTAAGTATGATGTAATCCATGCAGCTAGGGGCTTCATCAGAATAGACAAACTGTTGAAGGAACTTAATTAGACATTCATTGTTCTACTCCCTAAGATGGATAACCCTAGATGTCTAGGAGACTTTAGACACATTAGTCTGTACAATATGATCTATAAATTTCTCATCAATATTATGGTTAAGAGCATAAAGCCCCTTCTTGCTAGGTTTATAGGACCTTACCAAAATGGTTTTGTGCTAGGGTGGAAGATCCTTGTTATAGTCATAACCACACATGAGGTAATTCACTCTATGAAAAGGAGCAAGAACCTAGGTATGACACTTAAACTTGATATTTCCAAGGATTATGGTAAGGTCACGAGGGAATTTATTTTTGCTATCTTGATTAACTTAGGCTTCAATTAGAATTTTATTAGAATTATCAGGAATGTAGTGAACACTATCACATTTTTTGTGCTTGTTAATGGGGCTTCTAGAAGATTATTTTCTTCCTCCCAAGGTCTACAACAATCTGACCCCATAGTAAATTACCTATTCATCATTGTGGTGGAGGTGCTAAGAAGAAATTTAGTGACCATGGTTAACTCTAGCATAATCAAAGGCATAAAACCTACGTCCCTGTGCCCACCATAAATTATCCAACAATTTGTTGATGACACCTCCTTATTTGGAATGTATTATGTCCATCAAGCTAGGGAATGGAAAGCTATTCTGAATTAGTATGTGATGGTTTTAGGATAATACATAAAAATTTGGAAAAACAAAGTGTATTTCTTCAACACCGATGCTAGACTGAGAGAAAAGGTGACCAGAATATTGGAATGTTAGGAGGTGTTTCTCTCGAATACCTATCTTGGTCTCCTGCTCACAACTAAAGAAGTATCCAATCAGTATTGGAATGGCCTAGTTGAATGCTTTGAGAGAAAGTTGGAGGATTGGAAAGGAAAGATACTGAGTAGCATTCAAAAACTCCATCTTTTGTCAGCATCTTTGTTGGGCATTCCAATGTATTTTTTCTCCATATTTAAACTTCCTAGTAGATTTCATGACATCATTGAAAAAAATCAATGAAATTTCTTATGGCCAGGATCTGAAGAGAAGTCTATGATGAGCTTGGTGAGTTGGGATAAATTTTTTTGACCTAAGGCCCTTAGAGGTTTGAATATAAGAAGGATATGAGATATGAATAAGGCCCTCCTAACTAAGGTCAGCTAGAGATTGATGGACTTTTTGGGTAGCTGGTGCAACATTGTGATAGCTAGGTATCTTGGAGGGGAACCATTCCATCACTTCCTATGGAGGGTTCTAAAATTTGGAACAATGTGGTGCACACACAAAAAATTATGAAGATGGGTTGTCACTAGATTGTGGGGGATGCAAACATTATTGATTTCTAGGAAGACCAATGGCTTCAAGATGACCCCCTCATGCACACTAGGTTCTAACCCTTGTGTGAGACTTGTACTAGACATATTGGTACTTGAAATTGAAGCTATATCACCCTGGATTATCAATACGCTAAAATTTAGAATTAGGAATTTAATGGGATGAACCTTGCTCTGGGATGAAACTACAAAATATCCTTTAGTGTTATTAGATGCCCTTAACCTTGGTGGATGATTCCTTGATTTGGATACTTACCCCCTCCAGTGACTTCACCTTAAAGTCAACTTATCTTTATTTTCTATGGGGGGTGGTGGTCCAAGGAGTTTGGAGAAAAGTCTAGCACCCATGGATCTTGCCAAAGATAAATTTCTTTTGGTGGACGACCTTGCATGGGACTATCTTCACAATTGATAATCTTCAAAGGAGAGGGTATCAAATAGCTAATAGATGTATCTTATGTTACCAAGATGTGGAATCTATCCCACACCTTCTCATCCACTTCCCTTTTTCTTTGGATGTTTGGATGGGGTTCCTTGCATTGTGGGAGGTCCAACAGTGTGCTAATGAAAGCCTGTACCAATTTGTTCATTGGGACAGACCATTGTATCACTCGTATCTTAAAAATCTATAGATAATAATCCCACTGTAAATTTCATGGAAAATCTTGAAGGAGTAGAATAAAAAAATCTTTAGGGACAAAGCCACTACCAGTTTGGTAGTGGTCCAATAGGTTATTAGACTGCTAAAAGAATGTAGTGGTATCTAGCGATGGAAGTCCCTACCTCCCGAATCCCCCTGGAAGACTTGATATGAAGTGGATGTGTGCTTTGGACTTAGGCCCAATGGTGACATAGTTTGATGACTCCAAAGCTATCACTAGGTGGAGAATGGTGTGGCACCCCCCTGCCCCTCGCTTGAGGCATCGATAAAACATAATTTTGATAGTTTGACAATGGCAGGAAGTACTGTTGTTGTATGTGCCTTCTAAAATTGTATGGGGGAACTAGTGGTTGCCTATACTAGGAATTGTGGAGATGGCTCAAACAATGAAGTGGAAGCCCTATCTCTTCTATGGGGAATTAGAATTGTAAGAACAAGATAAATTAACAGGTTAGTAATTGAGGGGAGTTCAATGTTAATTATTAAAGTTGTTAAAGGAGAGGGCCAAAGTAGCCAGAAGAACAAAGTGATAATAGACAAAATTCACAAGTTGTTGGAGGCATGTCAAGAGATCCACATGGACCACATTTACTGCGAAGGCAATGGAGTGGTAGATGAGTTGGCTAAATTTGGCCATAATATCATGTGGCTAATGGAATGGGAGGATGTCAGCCAAACTCCATCATCAACTCTACTGATGATGATTCATCATAATAGGTGGTGTGCCTCTAAGAATCCATGTCGTCAGGAAGGCTAGTGGATTTCTTTTGATAAAGTTATATTTTGGCAAGATTGTGTGAGGATTCTCTTTTATGATCCTCTTACCATGAACCTTAATTATTTTTGAAAAATGACAAATGGAGTGGATTTCCCACGATAGTAATAAACTCACAAAGAAAGATGACAAAAACACTTTAACCAAAACTCATTCCAGCTACAACTAGCAATGGGTAATTATGAATGGTAAGGTTCTAATCACACATCCCACTGATGGAGGTTTTTCAATTTTTGGGAAATGTTGTAGACATATGATGGGTTTTTGCTACCTTAACATTTTCATCTTAGGTGCAATTTATTTAACTTACTATGATTGTCAAACCTGCAACAAGGAGATGTCATAAAAATTTGAGGTGTTGGTGGTTGAGTTGGTGGAGAAATGGGTGCTAGTGACCACAATGAACTAGCAGGAATTGAGGCTTTCTTTCATAAGAGTGAAGCTATGATGGTTTATCTTTGAGAAGGTGGTTTACAACTATTTATGGAAGGAAGGAAAAAACATGATGAGTAAATCTCAATGTAATTCTTCAACTCATAGAATGACAAGAAATTGAACATCAATGGGACAACATTCAAAATCATGGAAGAGGTTATTGCTAAGGTTGGAGGGTTTCCCCTGGGGGGCAAGAATTGGTACATGTAGGCTAGAGTGAATGATGAAACCAGCTTGAGGAAGTTCTTCAAATTTAATGAGGAGTTAGCTTCAATGTGTGGTGGGTTTTCCAAGGAGGATCTTTTGAAGACCTAGGATGTGATTTTTTATGCCATAATGAGGTATATTACCCTTGAAGATTAGTTCTAGGTACTATATTGCTACCATTTCCATATTCTCAACCATTTTCGGAACCTAGATAAGATTTCCTTTTTATATCTTATTTTGAATTCTATGGAAGACTGTGTCTATAAGGACAAGAAAAAGAAAGAACAGGGGAAACCCTTTTATCTCATTCACTAGGGTTTCATGAAAAAAATTTACAACTACCACTTTGCCTTCAACCTGTCACTTTTGGTCAACCAACTAGCTTTAGTCACTCCCCATATCCATGGACCTGAACCTCACTCAAGCCACAAAAAAATTAAGAAAACCCCTTCCTCTAAGGTTAAAATAAGCCTCATTGATTCGGATATTGACACGAGGAGGACCTAGAAGAATGCTTAGAGAACTAGATAGTGGCTCCAATTGGAGAAATTTAAGTTCCCCCTAAACATGACTTTAGCTCTAAGTCTACCAAGAGTGAGGAAAAACCCACCAAGAGGAAGAGGTCACACTAGGACATTGGAAAGAAGCCTGTCTCTAGCCCACTTAGTCCCTCACCATCTTAGATAGCCTTGAAGTGGTATTGTCCTTGCTAGAAGTGGGGGCAGGACATCACCTCCCTCATGAAAGGCACTCCCAAATGTGTGTGGGAGGGCAGGGGGAGGGTGAAGGGAAGCATAGCCATAGCTAGAGCCAAAGCAAGGCTCAACTAGATAGGTTGGAGCATTCGATGAAGGAGATGGTGGGCAATCACATTGGCATCTGTCAAAAATTAGACAGCCTGGCTAAATTCTCCACAAAAGTTATGCATTTGGCTGCCACTACTCTTTATTTCCTATATTTGAATAAGGACCTGAAGGATTTGGGCAAGGAGAGCAAAACTACTCGCTCCATTTATGGCTTCCTAGTGGAGGATTAACTGAAGACACTCTTGGATAAGCCTATCAAAGAGGAGGGGGTGGATGTGAACAGGGACAAGCCGAAGAAGAAGAAGGATAAGGAACCAAAAAACAATGAAGGCAGCTAGCCCTAACTATGTCTTTTCTTTTTCTTTTTATGTTTTTGATGACTTTAAACTTGGTCCCCTACAGGGTTTTATTAAATATGTATATGATTAAGTGTTGGACTGATAGCAACAATATGTTCCCTTGCTACTAGAATGCTTGTTCATTTTCTTTACTGATTAGTAACAAGTCTTGGTAATGCTTGTTCTATTCTAAACTTTTTTTTTTTTTTGAAGTATAAAACTACTATCGGTTAGATAAATGGAAGGTAACCCCCAGACAATCCTTCAACCATTTTGTACTCTAGGGTCAACCCACCGCCCTTTTGGTTGCTATCTAATACTTTAAAAAATGCCACAATTAGTTAGAAAATACAAAAACTAACTAGAAGCAATTAAAGCCATCATTTTCCATATATATTAAGCAACATTGATCTTAAAAATCTTTTATAAATCTAAAAAAAATGTGTATAACTTATTGTAAACACCACATCTAAATCTATTAAGATTTGTACTATAAAAATTGTTCCAAATTGTTGAATAATATATTGAGCATTATGTCTACATTAAATAATATGTTGATCATTATGTCTATAAAGATGAGTGGTAGAATTGAAAATTTTGAAGAATGCTATCATTAAACAATATTGTTGTTTGTTGTCAAACTTTACCTCTTTTATTGATAGAACTATGAATTAAATCTTATTATTGATGAATAGAGAAAATGAACTATTGTTAATATTCCAATTGTAATGGTCATATAAGATTTTATTTGTTAAGTCAATCAAATGTATTTAAACAAGTTCTAAATCTTATTACCCAATTGAGGAGTACAATTAAGTGTTTATGTCTACATTAAACATGTTGAAGTCCATCATCTAATAAAATTGTGTGACAAAAGAAAGTTTATAAAACAGTTAAAAATTGCAAACTATATCTGTGAATAAATTAAAACGTTACTTTTTTCTTTTGCCCAGATTTGAGTAGAAATTTGATTCAATGTTTTAAGGTGAGATATTATTAAACCCTAAAAGATTTGTAAACCATAAAATTTGACAGAAATTTTAATTAATAGTTTTAAAAGCTTCAATGATATCCTATCGGCGTCTTTACACAGTTTTCTTTTTGATCGACTTATTCTTTCTTTTGTAAATTAGGTTTACCATAAAATTTGTGCTTATATTTTAAGCATCTGTACAGTTACTCATAGGAGTTTAACTGGCATTATTTTATGAATGTACAGACGTGAGTAAGTTGAAATTCGAGTGTTGTGCTCATCTTTGTGGTCTTAATACATTGGCAAGCACGGTGAATCTCACATTAAAACGTAACTGTCATGAAATAAAACAAAAATTTGAAGTTATGGCACAATGTTGCTCTGAGTGGTAGAAGATTAGTCCATTGTAAAGTTTACTATGTTCATACATAAGCATGTAGCTCTTCCATTTAGGGTAGAGAATGCTGATCTATTTGAATCTACATTAAAGGTGCTTCAACCAAATGAAATTGCAGAATGTGTCTATATATATATATATGGATGTAAATTATTTTTTTAATAAAAAGAATGTGGATAGGCGTGCCTTTTATATTAGACATCATAATATCTTGAGTTTTTCATCAAATATAGTTTGCAATTTTAACTGTTTTGTAAATTATCTTTTGTCACACAATTTTATTAGGTGATGTACTTCAACATGTTTAGCGTAGATATAAAGTACTTAACTGCACTTGTCAACTAGGTAATAAGATTTAGAACTTGTTTAAATACATTTGATTGACTTTATAGATACAATCTTATATGACCATTACAATTGCAATATTAGCAACAGTTCAATTCCTCTATTCATCAATAATAAGATGTAATTTATAGTTCTATCAATTAATGAGGTGAAGTTTGACAAGAGATAATAATTTTCATCTAATGATGGCATTCTTCAAAATTTTCAATTCTACCACTCATCTTTATAGGCATAATGACATAATGCTGAATATATTATTCACCAATTTGCAACAATTTTTATAGTAAGGATCTTAATAGATTTAGATATGGTCTTTACAATAAGTCATACACATTTTTTAGTTTAAAAAAATATTTTTAAGATTAATTTTTCTGAATATATATCGCAAATGATGGCTTTAATTGTTTATAGCTAGTTTTTGTATTTTCTAGCTAATTGTGGCCTATTTTTGAAGTATTAGATACCAGTTTTATACTTCAAAAAATAAATATGTTCCAAAACACAACAAGCATTACCATCAGTCTTGTTACTAGTTAGCAAAAAAAATGAACAAGAATTCCAGCAACAAGGGAACATATTGCTGCTATTAGTCTAGTGGTTAATCATAATAAAACCCCATAGGGCACCAAGTTTAGAGTGATTGAAAACATGAAAAGAAAATTAGGGCCAGCTATCATCATTCTTTTCTACTTCCTCATTCTTCTTATCCTCAGGCTTGTCCCTATTCACATCCACCCCCTCCTCTTTGAAAAGTTTGTCTAGGAGTGTCTTCAGCTAATCCTCCACTAGGAAGCTGTAAATGGAGGGACTAGTTTCTCTCTCCTTGCCCAAATCTTTCATGTCTTTATTCATAGATCATTTAAGACCTTTTAGGTCCCATCCTTTAGTGACCTTATGGAGTATTGATGGATTCATGCTCAATTAGCTTTTTCTCTTATTCTACCCAACATCATCCATTTTCATCATACAATATTAGAGACCTCTAGGTTAACTCCTTTTTAGAAAACCCTAGAATAGCTAAACCCAGGTCCACCCATTCTTGAGTATGTCAACTATTTATAGACTAGGTCAATTTTTCAACCCATTCCCTAGTGATTTTGAATTATGGGGCCAATTTTATCTCAGGGTTACGAATTAGAAACTCGGATGAGTCCATGGACTTGCTTTATTTTCATTTCCAAAAACTATTATAAAAGGAATCCTAGGAAGCTCATTTTGACATCTACAATTAATCTAAAATGATCATAGAAATCAAACATACAAATTAAAGATTTCAAGTATTCAATCAAGCATATTTTCATCATGCATTCAAGGTATTCAAAGATTCAAGGATCTTTAGTGAGCATTTATTTTTCAAGATGTATCATTCTTTTGGCCATGAAGGGAGGAGATATGAATTAAGGCATTCATAAACTTCTTCATTGACGAAAATTCACATCCATGTTTTTATAATGTGGTTTTGATAGATCCAATTCATTTCTAGAGATTTTTTACACCCTTCACTGCAAAATCAACATCTACAACACATGAGCATTACAAATCCTTATTGACAAGGGTTTCTACAAACAAGGTGCTTAAATTTTTCTTTCTTTCCTTACATGTTTTACATTTAAATTTCAAGGTTTATTCCTCAATATAGGACTTGACCAAGGAAAGACCTCATCCACCCAAAATAAAAACCAAGTTTTACAATGAATAGGAGCAAGATAGCCAAATTGCATGATCACAAATATGGAAATTACTTGCTAAAGCATTTCTAATGATGTTTGGTGGGCTTTTTTAATATGTCTAGGAACATGTCTATATTCTCATAAAGTATTTGGACACTTTACCACTAGGTCAATATCTTCTTAGAGGCTTGAGAAAAACAACATTTGTTGGGTTTTCTTCTGTCATCTTAAATTTACAATCAAATGTTTGGTCATAGGTTTAGAGTCATGATTATCAGAGTAAAAACTTGCATATTCCATTGCACAATTCAAATTTTTATTATAAACCAATTTTTATATGTAAATTGATCTAATTACATATGTTTAGCATCTAGATCTATCTTATTCTTGTCATTTAATCTATTAGTCCAATTTCACATTTATATTCACCCATCTTTAATCAAATTTTATATTGCATGAAACAATGATTTCTCACATACTTCCTTGATGTAATTTGGATTTAGCATTGGCATCCCTGTAATTCCTTGGGTTTTGCTAATCTAGCTTGAGTTATATTGAGAATTATGTTTGGAAGCCCCTCTTTGTCATATATGATGAGTTCTAGTGTAGAAGTGGTTAGTTAATGAATTCATTTCAAATAGTTTATATTCTTAAATTCACTAGCCTCCATTAATACTAGGAGACATTTTGGTAACCTCATGCATCATTTCCTTTTGAATTTGGAGTTAGATCCCCTAATCTCCTTTTTTTCATTGGTTCTTTATCATCTTTTGGTGAACCCAACTAATCTCCTCTTTTTTACTTCAGAGTTAATTCCCTTGAATATTTTTAGAGTTAGATTTTTCTATATTGAGTGGTTAGATCTTCCTTTTTATGATCCTTGTTCTATTGATATTTATGTGGTTAGATATCATAAGAGTTCCATTTTTTTATCTCCCTTTTATGATATCAATTATATAAAATCCAACTTATAGCGTTCGTGTTAGGAGAAGTTGTAGACTCATGGGCTCTTTTGATCATGATTTCTCTTTTCTTCCTAGGATCCATGATGATACTAATACTTTTCCTCAACATCTAAATCCTAGCATGGAGAATATTTGTTCTCAATATACCCTTGATGAATCTGAACCCTTAAAATTTCCTCATTCCCAAGTTAATAAAATCTCTCACAAGTTTGATAAGTTGGAAAATTGGTTTTTCCAACAGAACCAAAATATTGACAGTGTAGCCTCTATTGAGGATATTAAGAAGATTCTTAGTTATAATGATAATAACATCTCAATTTTGTGTGGTATATATATCACCTAATTAACACTCATTCTAAGACTTTGACAAAATACTCTCAAGAGTTAGGATATACTCCCCCTTCCGCAACCTTTGAACCTTCCATTTCTATTTCCACTACTCTTCCTAGCATTACTGCTTAGGTGTCCCTTCTCGTGAAAACTTCTACAAAATTGTATAATCCTTTAAGTTTTGGTCTTCCTAATATTTTACTTCCTTCAAGTATTCCTCCTAGCTACATACCTTCTTTATTACCTTCATACAATGCCATTCGTTTTACATATTTCAATCCTCTTCCTATTCCTTCCAACCCTACATCAACATCTTTGCACATTCCTTCCAGTTTACGAATTTTCTAACAAATCTAAAATGTGCATGCCTATTATTTCATCTTCAAATTCCATCATTAGTAGGTTGGCTGAAACCATCACCACTTTACATCAAAGTGTATCTCAATTCACTGAGTCTAAGTACACTATCCCTACGTGTTCATTACTAATCCATTTTTCTTAGACATCCTCCATTATTTTATCCCACAACATGTTGAGATACCTAATCTTGAGACTTATGATGGTAGGGATGATCTTGTGACTCATGTTAGGAATTTCCAAACTATATCCATTGATTTTTCTCATGACTATAGGGTCATGGCTAAGTTTTCTAGGTTTACTCTTAGAGATAAAGCTTTGGATTGGTATTTCTCTTGACCCACTTATTATGTCAATTCCTTTCAAATTCTTTCCAATGTTCTCATTCAAAAATTTCAAGACAATTTTGGTCCTCAAACTTCTTTGACTGATTTAATGCATTGTAAGGAAAATATTAAATAAATGGTTAGTGACTTTATTGGTAGATAAAAAAATTGCTATTCACAAATATCTTATCCTCTACCTGATCATGTATTGAAGATATATTTATTTCTAATTTGAAAAAAAAGACATTGGAGTAAAAAAGAATACTATGATGATAAGCATGATCCTCCTCCCTCGAGTGACACTTCTCTTGTAGCCTAAGGGCTTTCAAAAATATTTATTTTGATGAATAGTTGATAGTTATGCTTCCAACCTTAGAATTGAGAGACTCTTGTGGGATGATCTAATATCCCTCGACCTCCCTTTTTTAATATGTAACTTTATATTTTTAATTAATAGAAAGAGACTACAAAAAAACATAATCCTTCACACATTCAATGTGAGTACTTCATTATTCATTTCATTTTAGTCAATACCTATTTCCATATCTTTATTGGGCTGATTCTATATGTTTAACACTAAGACCTATTTTACACCTCTTATTTATAAAACTAGTCCAATTTTAGATTTATATTTACATATCTTTGATCAAACTTTACATTGCATGAAAGAGGAATTTCTTGTGTACTTCCTTGATGTAATATGGGTTAAGGATTGACATCACTTTATACCCTTGGATATTGCTAATCTAACTTGAGTTATATTTGGAAACCCATCATTCTCTTGTATTTTTAATGTTACTATTGAAGTTGTTATTCAATGAATTCATCTCGTATAGGTTATATTTTAAAATTCATTGACCTCAATTTCACCATGATACACTATGCAATGATAGGTTAGAATACTACTTTAGTCATAAATTTGTATGACTCTTGGAAAAAAAGTAACATTACCATTGGGAGCATAATTTTTTGTGTGAACCGAAGTTGGTAGCTAAAGCTACAAGCTTAAAAGTAGAGGGTGGTGTAAGTGATAAGAAGATCTTTATAGTGTAATCTTTGCATGAAGCTTGCTTAGAAAAGAAAAAATTTGGTTGTTGTGTCCAATGAAAATGAACATGATGTTCTTTCTTTACCCCATTTATATAATCTTTTTTTTCTCTTTTTTTTATGAAGTACTTCACTCTTGAAGGTTAATATACCGCCTTCCATAGGTTTAATTTTCATATCTCTATTCACTTAAGAAATGGCCATAGGGTTAATATTTCTTTTTTCCTCTGCCAAGCCTTAAGAAGTAGCATATGTAAGGGTTCCTCACTTTTTCCCCATCAAGGCTAATCTATTCCTTCTACGAAAACAATTTTGAAAAATCTCCATGTCAAAATCATCTTCTTTCTTACTCGTGGCTAGAACAAAATGAAATGGGAAAATGACCAATAAATTTATCAAGATTGATGTAATTAAGACCAATGATCTCCCTAAAATATTCAATTCTAGTGGGAAAGAGACCAACCCTTTTGTGAAAAAGATGGAAAGAACCCAAAACCACTAAGGAGGGAATCCTCCTTGAGTAGACCCCTCTTATAACCTGAACAAGAAAATAAAATCCTCTACAACTAAACCCATCCCTCTAGGAGAAAATGGTACTAGAATAAAAGGATGACCCCTTATTTTGACATTGACAATGAGGAGGATAGGGATGAGGAAACTGAATATATTGAGAAGCCTAATCATGCTCATAGTTTTGGGGAAAGAAGCTTTTCTCATCTCCTCAAAAAAAAATTGAAAGGTAGATTTTGGAGGAAATGGCCCTAAAGAAGGAGTGGAGTAGAATCTAGATGAGGAGGATGATTACACTAAGAACATAGATGATGATTATACTACAGAAGAATAGAAAGAAAAAGCAATGAAGATAATTTTGAAGTTGAATGAGTTGGAGAATAAGGTAAATATGGTGTGTAACTCCTAAACCCATGTTAATAATGACCCTGAAGAGAAGAAAAATGCCTTCCCTTATTATACTTTTAAAAATCAATTCTCCTAACATCCAAAGTTAGATATGAGACCATTAAAAGAGAATGTCCTCCCTATAAGGCTCTTCTACTATGTGAGTGAATGAAAAAGTTTATGTCAACAATTATTTCATTCAATTTCTCTATAAAGTGGTTTATTGGATTATGAAGGAGGTTTTTTTTGGAGATTTCCTAGATAGGATAAAAAGATAGGATAAGAAAAGGAAAGACAAGTGATAAAATGAAGAACAACAACATCAAGAGGATATTGAAGATTCACATAGTTTCCTTAGCATAATTTATAAGGATTACAATAATGTTTTTACTTCTAATGAATATTTTTCATTTATTTCTAGGCTTCCCTTATTATAACTCCATTTTCCTTATGTTAGTTATAAACTTATGAACAATTTTCAGTTGTCACAACATAGTTTTTGCTGAACTATTGGGACTCTAAGAGGAAGAATCATAAACTCTTTAAGACTTTTTTGATGATTTCCTATGACAATATTAATGTTAGTAGTAGTAGTGATAGGTTCTCATTGCAAAGGTTTCTTAACATACTTTATAAGGATTGAGATAAAATTTCTTAGTCTAATCACTAGTTTGTTTTGTTTTTACATTTTCCTTATTGTTACTCTAGTTTTGATGGGGTAGTTATAAAATTATAATCAAGTTTTAGTTGTCACAACATAGTTATTTTTCTCTGAACTACTGAAACTATAAGAATATAAAAAGTATCAGCCATAGTAGTATTTTGAGAAACATAAATTCCTTAAGATGTTTTTTGATGACTACCTGTGACAATATGTAATGTTAGTAGTATTAGTAGTGATGGGTTCTCTTTGAAAATGACTATGATTATTTTTTATATATTTTTTTGGCTGGGGGGCTTGTTGGCTAGATCTTCATTGTAATGGCCTTGAGTAGGGCTAGTAAGTGTTGTTTCTAAGTGTTTGCTCTTCTCTAATAAGATCAACGTCCTCTGGCTACTGACCTAAAAAAAAAGAAAAAGAAACATTTGAATGTTCAAGTTGAGTAGTTAATAATTGTCTGTTATAACCTAAAGGAAGCCACTACATTATTTCATCAAATAACTAGTAGAAAATAAAGGGAAAAGCTATGGATTTTCAAATAAGAGATATCAATTGGTAGACATAAGAAAATATAACAAGTGAATATCAAATATAACAAAAAAGGGATGATAAAGTATATAGTAGTAGAAATGAAGGGAGAGTGTTACAGCAAATTGTTAGTTCCTCATACGGAAACTCAAATAATTGCCATAAAAATTAAAATTAAATTGAACTATTTAGAGACTTGAAATTTCTAGGGAGAATCCTATTCAATATGAGTGATTTTGCACTATTAAGTTTTTATCATTGGTTTGAGTTCAATCTTAAGGTGTTATGAAAATAGTATTTCACACTAAAAATAGGGGGACTTCATGTCCAATACAAATTTAATTTTAATGACAAGAAAAATAACTCACCAACTTAACCATCATAACATGCCACAATTAGCTAGAAAATATAAAAACTAACTATAAGCAATTAAAGCCATCATGTGCAATTTATATTGAGAAACATTGATATTAAAAATCTTTTTTAAATCTAAAAAATGGGTATAACTTATTGTAAAAACCATATCTAAATCTATTAAGATTTTTACTGTAAAAATTGTTGCAAATTGGTGAATAATATATTGAGCATTATGTCTATATTGAATAATATATTGATCACTATGTCTACAAAGATGAGTGGTAGAATTGAAATTTTGAAGAATGCCATCATTAGATGAAAATTATTGTCTCTTGTCAAACTTCACCTCATTTATTGATAGAACTATAAATTACATCTTGTTATTGATGAATAGAGAAAATGAACTGTTGCTAATATTGCAATTGTAATGGTCATATAAGATTGTATTTATAAAGTCAATCAAATGTATTTAAACAAGTTCTAAGTCTTATTACCCAATTGAGAAGTACAATTAAGTGCTTTATGTCTACATTAAACATGTTGAAGTCCATCATCTAATAAAAAATTGTGACAAAAGAAAGTTTATAAAACACTTAAAATTACAAACTATATTTGATGAAAAACTCCAAGATATTATCATATCTAATATAAAAAGCACACATATCCACATTTCTTTTATTTTTAAAAATATTTACATCCATATATATATATAAATCCATTCACTCTCCAATTTTATTGGATCAAGCACCTTTTATGTACATTCAAATAGATCAGCATTCCAATCCATTGAGCATTCTCTACCCTAATTGGAAGAGCTACATGCTTATGTATGAACATAGTAAACTTTACAATGGACTAATTGGAAGAGCTACATGCTTATGTATGAACATAGTAAACTTTACAATGGACGAATCTTCTACCACTTAGAGCGACATTGTACCATAACCATAACTTGAAATGTCTGTTTTATTTCATGACAGTTATATATTAATGTGAGATTCAACGTGCTTGCCGACGCATTAAGACCACAACGATGAGCGCGACACTCGAATTTCAACTTACTAACGTCTGTAAATTCATAAAATAATGGCAGTTAAACTCCTATGGATAAATGTACAGATGCAGAAAATATAAGCACAAAGTTTATGGTTAACCTAATTTACAAAAGCAAGAAGAAAACTGTGCAAAGAGGCCGGTAGGAAATCATTGAAGCTTTTAAAATTATTAGTTAAAATCTCTGTCGAATTTTATGATTTACAAATCTTTCAAGGTTTAATAATAGCTTACCTTAAAACATTGAATCGAATCTCTACTCAAATCTGGGCAAAGGAAAAAAGAAACATTTTAATTTATTCACCGATAACCATACTGCAAAACATTAAGAACTCAGCTAAAGTTTAGGACTTAATAATAGCTCACTTCAAACA
This sequence comes from Cupressus sempervirens, assembly GCA_028749045.1. Lineage (NCBI taxonomy): Eukaryota > Viridiplantae > Streptophyta > Pinopsida > Cupressales > Cupressaceae > Cupressus > Cupressus sempervirens. Next base: position 36,184,186 of record CM053788.1, on the reverse strand, counting down.
TTGAATCATAATTCTAATCCAATCTGTGCAGAGAAAGAGATAAAAAAAAATTATCTTTTAATTTATTGACAGGATGCAAAAACTATATGATAAAATAGAGATAACCTACTCTGAACAATAAAATTAAAAAACACTGGCTAATTTAGTTTACAACATCTGCTAAGTTTAATAAACTCATCTTAAAACACTGAATCAAAATTCTACTCAAATGTATGAAGAAAAAGATAGAAAATCTTTAAAGCTTTTAATCTATGCAAAGAATATTTCTCATAGAATTAAAATGACCATATTATAAAACCTAAACTGAACAAGCAAATAAAAATATGTGGCCAATTGTAAGGTTTTTTAACTTTTAAAGGTTTAATAAAGTCACCTGAATCTAATTTCTAGTCAAATCCGTGCGGTGAAATAGGATGCAAAGAATGTCTGATAATCTTATTTCGAATCAAATCTGGGCAGAAAAAAAAATCCTCTATTTTATTGACAGATAACTATACTGTAAAACCTAAATTTCTAACATCTGGACAAAATTAAAACCTACATTTTAAACATATGAGCAACAAAATTAAAAACTCACGCAAATTTTAAAGTTTACAATTGATTTAAGATTTAATAATAGGTCACCTTAAAACATCAAACCTGTGCAGAAAAAGATATATAAAATCTTCAAATCTTATAATTTATTGAGAGGATGCAAATAATATCTGATAAAACCTACACCACTAAAGTAAAAATTTCTGGTTAATTTTAATGTTTAATAAACTCATCTTAAAACAATGAATCAAAATTCTAATTAAATCTGTGCAGTGAAAGAGAGAAAATCTTAGATAATCTTTAAATCCTTCCATTTATCGACGGATGCAAAGAATATCTGATAAAATACGGATGACCATACTATAAAACCTAGATTTAAAAAACCAAAAACTGAATAAGGAAAGAAAAATATCTGACAAAATTTCAAGGTTTATAAGTTTTTAGGGTTTAGTAAACTCACCTTAAAATACTGAATCTAAATTCTAATCAAATCTATGCAGTGAAATAGGAAATAAAATTCAGGTAACCGTATTATAAAACCTAGATTTAGAACATCTGAACAACTAAACAAAACAAATAGTTCAGATAAATGTTGAGATTTACAAATTTTTAACTTGAACTTCTAATCAAATCTGTGTATAGAAAGAGAGAGAAAACCATTAAATCTTATGATCTGCAGGTAGGATGAAAAAAAACCTGACAAAATACAGATATCCATAGCATAAAACTTACTTTGAGAACATATGAACAACAAAAGAGAAAACTCGGGCAAAATTTTGAAGGTTAAATTTTTTTAGGGTTTGATAATAACTTACCTTAAAGAGTTAATCAAAGTTCTAATCAAAGTACGTATAAAACTTCTTAGATTTTAAGCAAAATTATGCTACTTTGCGTACCTCTTGATCTTTGTTGCCTGCTGCCGTTCTACATCCACTTCTTTTCCCTGTAGATCTCTCTTTTTGGAGTCCATGTTATCACATCCCGATCCCAAGTGAGCGTAGGATGAAGCATTGAGTGGGAAATTGAGCAGAGCTCTGGATCCTCTCATTCTGAAAGCGGCAGAGTCATATGCAATTGCAGCCGCCTCTGCAGTCTCAAAAGTGCCAAGCCAAACTCGAACCCCATGCTTTGAGGAATCCCTTATCTCCGCCGCATATTTCCCCCAAGGGCGGCGCCGCACTCCTATGTAATGCTTCTCTTTTGCAGTCTCTCTTATTATGCCGCTTTTTTCTACATTCTCATGAGTCATATGTTCTCCACCGACTGATGAAGTTATGGCTTCTTTGAAATCTGTGTTAATTTGAGCAGAGGGTGAAGTTGGTGGGGATGAATCGCCCAACAAATAGAGTGAGATCCGTTGGAGAGCTGTATTGAATTCCTCAGTTGTCATCGTAGAAAACTTGGTTAAGAATGAATTTGTTGGAGTTTACAAGTGTTGAATTTGGTGCAAAAATTTGAAGGTCACAAATTTTTTAGTGTATGATAATAACTCACCTTCAAAAATTGAATCAAAGTTCTAATCAAAATGCGAATGATTCTTTTCAAATTTTCAGCAAATAGAGTGTGATCTGCTGCGGAGCTGCATTATATTCCTCAGTTGTCATTCTAGAAAACTGGGTTTTGGTCACTCGAGGTGGCGGTGGTGGCTGCTTGAAATGGAAGAAGGGTTGAGAAGGGTTTCAAAGGAGGGCTAAAAACTCTACTTGTTGAAATGACAGAGGAAAGTGGTGATACCTAAGATTGCTTTCGAATTGTGTTTTGTTGAAATGAAAGCACGCTAAGAGCTATTCCGGGCCATTCTTAAAAAATTTCGATGGGTTTCCCTCCTTCATTTGTTTGTGATGCAGCTATGTCGGTGGAAGGCCTCTTTGGGTATCTTTGGAAAGTTTTCGACATTGACTGTGACGTAGATGTGAAAGGGTTGGAGTCATACACCTTATATCTGAAAATATCATTTAACTTAATTTTTTGTTATTTATGTACGTACTGTTTATTTGAGTATTAAAATTTGTAAAGAATATAGTTTTTGCAAATTGTAAAGAGTATCTAAAAAAATAAGAGTTGAAGATATTAGAGACTTAGATTCATTTACTTTAATATTTATCAATAGATACCGTAGAAAAAGGTTTGAACTCTTGACATGCTGATTTAAAATATTTTTAAAAGGTCAACTTGTAAAACCCCACTAATAGATGCATATAAAGGGTGTACCTCTTACATCATGTTAAGATATTTTCATAAAAGAAAAATATCATTTACTATTTAGATATGGATAAAATATAAACAAAATGTTAATAATTTGTATAAATTTTAAATAGTTTATTATTTTTTTAGCACCTATTCCTATTATAAATATGATTTGAACAGTTGATTGAGAGGTGAGTTGACACCTTTAATTTATATAAAGATACTAGAAACACACTCCTTTTATTTAATGATTTAAAACTTAATTGAGTTGAAAGGGGTGCAATAATATCATATAATATGAACATTTTTTTTTGCTAATTAATTTATTTAAATTTAACCAAGCTATCATACCTTGAACAATAACATCTCATTACAATATTTAAATTGTTCAAAAGCTATGTCTATTATTCTTTTACTTTACAATGAATTTGGTATACACAAGTATTGCAATAGTATTTTAAAAATACGATGGGCTTAATTTTGAAATAAATTGAACTATATTTTAATTATGAAAATGTAAAATTTAACCCCATTAAGTCAAACATGTTATTACTTTCTTTCAAATTACGCTTTTATTTGTTCAACATAATGCCTGTAAATATTTAGGAGAAGATGTCATGCTTCAAATAAAATAAAAAATTGTAGATGAAATTAGTGACACCTAAAATAAATATTTTGTCTGGATGAAAATTCTCTAAAATAAATTCCTCACTGCGTGGAATATGTGTAAGAGAGCTTTCTATTTATCCAATATGTGTTATCTATGTCTTACTGATGCAGAGACTACCTCTGACATTTTCTTTCTCCCATCAGGTTCTGTTTTGTGCTCTGGAATTTCAGTTGGGTTTTCCGGCGAATCTGTTTTACATTTGTACACTTAATGAAAAATCCCTTCTAACAATCAGGCCTTAAAGTACTTTCTCTAGTACTATATTTCCCAATTTATCTTTTCGGATTTAGAAGGAACATAATAATAGAATCTTTAGAGCAACTCTCCTTTCAACAAATATTGTCTTTCGAAAAGAATTCAAAGCCAACTTTGTGGCTAAGGAGAAACAAATATGCCAAGATTACAATTATAGGGTAGCTACTTCATGTAAAATTAAATTTGACATCCTAATGCTTTAACACCTATTAAGGATATTAGGGAAGGAGTTTCTTGGACTCTTCCTCATGGTTCTGTCAATGTTAAATTTTTATGAGGCGGCCAAGGGTAATCTTGGGCTATTTGAGTGTCGGGGAGTGATAAGGGATGAGAATGGTAGTTTCCTTCAACTGTGGCACTCCGCTTTGGTTTTCAGACCAACCACCTAGCTTAAGCCATAAAGGCCTATCATGGTTTATGCTAGGCTCACCTTCTAAATTGTTAGAATGTTTGTCTCAAAGGTGATTCAACAATATAACTCAATGTAACTACCATATAATTCTAGAATATTGGGATGAGCAACAGGAAAAGGACTACTATGTTTTCTGCTTGTTTTGAAGATGGGGGAGAGTCCAATGAGGATGACTTAGATGGAAGCATTGTTGCACAGATGCCTATTAGCTGCTCTGTGGCCTTTTTTGACTTCTATTGGGAGTATTCTACGATGCTTGAAGATTTTGGGAGGTCACCGCGTCTATTCTTGATGATGACAATGTTTGTTTGTGCGATTTACGAGCGGATTGTCCTCCTTTAATCTCTACTTTTATGTGTGTGGGGAAAGGTCAATGCTAAAAAATTTACTGCTGGTGTAGGTTTTTTTGCGTCCCCTTTCATTCTTTGATATCTATTTGTCATAAGTCATGTTGATGTGTGTTTTATGACCCGCCAAACAGTAGAACAAAATATCGAAATAACTTATCCTCTCTTGAATAAAGTCTTGTGTATGCTAAGATTGCTAGAAGATCATACAATGACTTCAAGGTTCTTTTAATGCCAGGTCTTGACTGTGGATAAAATTGGTGGTTGATGTGATTTGCTGATGATCACAAGGGGCCTTACGTGTTTATTCATATTCATTTCAAGCCATACTAGATGTGGGAGCTATCTTAAGGTTTTGCAATGAAGTACTTTTTGGAGTTTTCACAAAATATGCAAAAATTCAATAAGATAGGGTTTAGGAATTCTATTCTAATTCTCAGGGTAGTGATAACAACAAATAGTATTCTAGTGGACAAATTCCTCAATTTATTGAATTCTACTTTGCCAAGTTATATTACAGCTATGCGTGAATCGGTGCAATATTCAAGGGTTGTGCCAGAGATTTTCATATCACCACATACACCATCATAAAGAACAACATATACGAATGATAGAAGTTGAGCATATGCATGAAAGGGGTTCAAGCTAACTTTACACAATGAGATAGAATCACTAAAATGTCAAAAGTATGAACCAAAGGAACTCATCAATACACCATCATATTCTTCATTGTAATCACCACACATTGACTATGCTAAACTTAATCTAAATGAAGAAATTTAGGAGAACAAGCTAGCACTAAGACACATCAAGTATTCACCAAACTCCAATGAAAACTTTATTATCTTAGCAGTTCATAGCAACAATCTCATAAAAATCTCCTCTTACAAATGAGAAATGAGGCCTTTATATAGGGCCTTGATTGATGATCACAATAATCGATGGCCAAGATTGTGCCACATCAGCCCTAACTAGGGTTAGGACAATGGAAAGGAATCTACATTAATGCCATAAGGAATCCACTGCTATAGTGGGTAATAAATGCCCACTATGTATGCTCATTTAAGAAGGAGTGGGGTGTAATAAATGATCCCTATGCACACCCACTATGCATTTAATGCATCTATCCTTGATTTTTTTGCCTGAAAAATCAAAATCGATCTACCACTATTTTCAACTCCTCTGTATTGATGCTTGGTGAAGATTCTTGCTTGAATTCTATAACTGCAATTCCTCTTTCTTCTTTTTCCAAGATTTCATCCCAATCTGGTAGTAAGTCCTTAGCAATGTGCATTGTATTTGAGAAGATGAAGAACTTTTCAAAATCAACTCTTACATATACATTTAGCTGAAAGAATTCCTCTAACTTGACTTTCAGATTATCAGTTCTCATTTCTTCTTCCCCCAATCTTTGTGATAACAAGGATGCAACTGCATTTGATATTCCTTGCTTGATGTTATCAACAATCTTTTTCCATCGACTGGATTCCCTGGTAAAGCTTTCAAAAATTTGCTTAGCCATGATCACTACACTTTACCATCGAATAAAATCATAGACATCCCCCTCGCTGATAACTCAACCATCAATCAATTCTTGCATTGGGGTATCCATTAGATTCTGAATGTCGGCAATTACCTCTTCTTGGTAAATATGCTCATCCACCCATGATTCCTCCATGCACTGGATCCTAGAGATTGCAGCCAATGCCCTATTGTGCATTTGCACTAATTCTTCTGCATGTTTGAAGGCTACCTCTTGAATTCCTTCGATCCAAATCTTTGCACCCTGAGCAATGTGCTTGATTCTGTCAATATCACCTACCACTTCACTGGAAACACCCATTGGAGGGACAAATGATGGACCTTCCTCTCTTACTCGATGAAGCAAGTAATTGATGTACTGACATAAGGATCGAATTTCTCTTTTCTACTTTTCATACCCTTCTTCTACTTTCCTCGGCCTATCCTTCAAAGCCTATGTGGAGTCATCAAATTCTTCCAATATTTGCTCTCGGGAGGCCTAACCAAGATTTACTTCTATAACGTGATATTCATCTAGAGCAATCTGATTTTTCCCTCTATCAACTATGGGAGTCGCAATCTACAAGATTCTGGATGCTGATTCTCCTCTGATGAATTTAGTATATCTTTTTTCTTTCCCTTGTTCTTCTGATCAGTTTGATCGGTCCAAAAAATTTCGTAATTCAATTGCTGGATCAACCTCCCTTTGTTGATGCAATTGAATTCGTTTCCTCAACCATTCCAGAATGGGTACACTTTGGTCCCTCGAAATTACCAATTGTTCTTTCCTTTGGATTGCTCAAATGTCAATCTCCTCTTTACCTCTTGGACTATCCATTATAACCTCAGGAACTACAGCTTCGACACTTGGAAGATGTATTGCTACTCCTGGAGTTTCTTCCTCTAGTGGACCATCTCCATCATTAATCATTTCTCACTCTAAAATCATAGTGAGACTTTCCTCTATAGCCATATCTTGATCTCTCCCTCTTTCTTGTATGGACTTTTCATAAGCATTTATATTCAACCTATCATGAATTGGCCTATCCAAATTCTCTTCTTGCTCAAATCTCCTTATACTTGTCCCTACATCATACCTTTCAAAAGTTTCTATCTCTTGGACACTTGGAGTTCAACTTGGAGAAGAGGGAGCATCTCCATGTTTCTGCTTCTTATTTTGAGATTCTTGAATAACTTCCTCAATCTTAGGATGCTTTTCTCAAGGTACCTCCTTTGCTTTCTTGGTTCCTACATCTTCGGATGGAGTTCCTTGCTCCTCAATAGTCCCTTAAGATATTTGTCTTGACCTTTCATCCCTAAGTGGTCTATGGCCAAGCAATCTATATGTGAATCCATTAGCTGGTGCAACTAATTTTTCAAGCTTACGCTTGATCCACCACTTTGTAAAATCTAAGACTAGTTTTGAAAGGGCTTTGAGATCTCTAATTTCTTTCTTCTTCCAATCAAATGGTTGAGCTGTCATTTCTGAATTGAATCCTTTTTGCATCACATTTGGGTCCTCCTCCATTTGATCAGGAACCTTGAATATGTTTCATGTTCTAATAAGGTTCAACGGTATTCTTGAATGAAACCTTTTTCTAATCTCATTCTCGTCTACTACATTTGCCCAAAAGTCTTCAAGGCAAACCTTGTGTTGGTACTTTGATCCTCCTGCTGATGAGATCTTGTTGTAAGGATCAAAATCATTCCTCTTTTCATAGAGCAAAAGGCGAAAGAAGTGGAGCTCATTTGATGATTTCTCTGCAGCTTTTAGACATGGGCATACCTCAATTTTCCCTTCTCCTATGGAAATTGGAAACTTCAATCCCAACTTCTTCTTCCCTTTCTGAATCTTGTCATAGGCAGTAAGTTGTTGAGTAAGCTTTAACAAGACCATCTAATCCATTGGATACCTAAGAAGTTTGTATGGCTCCATGGAGAATCCTTGAACTTGGATGTATGAAAAGGTAGGAAACTGAATGAACCAAGTGCCATATTCCTCAACCAACTTCATTGCACCCATTGAAATTCTTATACGTGGGCTCTTTTGTAGTGTTTTTACTATGTGAATGGCAAATATATCATTAACCTTCATGTAATCATCCTTTGAATACAAATGCAATTGTGGGTAACATTTATGGACTTTGAGTGTTGGGTTCTGCTTCCAATCGTTCCTTTGCATTGTAGTCCATGTTAATTTGTCCTCCATGCTAGCATGTAGATGAGATAGGAGCTCATGTAAAATCTCCTTGTATGCTCTAGATTCATCAACTGTTCATTTAGGTTATCACTTATGAGCCCAGCCCAATCTATTCTATCGCCTTCCTCCATCACCTGCTCAACAAAATACCACATCCAAGATTCAAACCTATAAGAATAAGGCATGCAAAATATGTGACTCAACATCATGACCATATCACTATATTCCCTCTGCAAGTCAAGCCATAATATTTCTTTAGGAATCTTGGAATGATGCAGTCTATTCTTTTTCAACCATCTTTTGTTGATTATTTCTTCACAAAAATTCATTCCAGATGTATAGATTCTCAATGGTTGCTCTTGTTTTTTTGTGACCATCCTTTGATTTGAATGAATTCCAAATGCTTTACAAATGGATGCCAGAGAAAAATCTGCGAGAATATTTCATTCAAAATCCTAGATGGTTCTATCTCTAGGACTGTAGTGGTTGGTACATTCCACGATTAACTCTGGCTGCTGAAAAGAAGGAGAAAAACTAGCTGAAGCAAATATTCCACTTCTCACAATTTTTGTAGCCAGGTGTGTTGGGTAATAGTCATTATATCCGAGCATTCTCCGATTAAAATCTTTCAAATCAAGGCCACCAAGACTTGTATCTCCAATTTCTGCCCACTTTGACACAATTTTTGATTCAAGATAGAATCCTCTCCTTTCATTCTTTATCAGTGGTCCTCGTGTTTCTCCTATTCCCCTGGGCTCTGCCATTCTCATTTCCTGCAAAATAGAAAATGTACACACATAAGACTATGCAAGGATTTTTTTTTTTAAAAACAACAAATACAACTTGTCTATAAGACAAAGATTTTTGGATTTTCCCCAAAATTTCCATACTCCTTTCAAGATTCACTTTTTAATACTTCCACGAGAAATATGAAATTTCACAACTCACTACAAAAAAAATTCCTTTCTGATAGGTTTCAAAATCTTCTGTCGCGAATTCCCAAAAAACTCAACAATTTCTAAAAATTTCTCAAAAAATCTGCTTCCTTGAACTCCTCGAATCTTACTACTATTCTCAATTTTCTCTTCAAATTTTTGTGTGACCCTGAATGAATGAGAGGGTTTCTTATAGAAATCATCCCTCAAGAAAGATGCATTTAAAGCTATAGACTAAAATTAGGCAGTTGCTTTACTTAACCATCAAAGTTTCCATCTTTTGTGCCACTTGTCGCTTTTTTGTTGTTTGATTCAAAAAGTTTCTATTTTGATGCTTTTGACCTCATGATGAAGCTAAGTATTTCTTAACCCATTTTGATTTTTTTTTTTCACTTTTATTAATTAAATATCAATTAAAAGATCAATATTTAATTAATTTCCATATTTAAATGAAAAAATCAAATTCATTTCCAACTTTTCTCCATCTTTTACTTTTTTGGATTATTATTAAAAAAAAATCAAATAAATATTAGTAAAACTAATATTTAATTTTTTAATGTAAATCCAAAAAAAACTTTTTTTTGAAGGAACATTGCTTTTTTTGCTTTTCTCTTAACCCAATTTTTCACTTCTCGAGGAATTTCACCCTCTTCCTCTAAATTTTGGATTTTTTCTCAAAGTTTTCAATTTTCCCGCTTTTTACTAGATGTCTGTTGCTTCAATGTTAATATTTCTCTGTCACAGCTGCATTCCATAGTCCTGAAGCAGCCATTTTTTGGCTCTTATAGACAACACTATCCGAGCTTCCTTCTCCATACTAGGAAAAATGTAGTTGCATATGGCATCCTTGAATATTAGTTTACACTGTTCCTTCGAAAGCTGTGCTGATCTACTCACTCCATCACTAAGATAGAAAGCTTCAAATTCATTCATTAAAGTGCCATCTAAGTCATCTTAGACAAACTGATAGTAACCTGAAGAAGTTTCTCTTCTCTAGCTTTCTGAATAAGAAGCCATTGTGCATCGTCAAACTTACTTATTTGCTTGTTACTCAGCCACTTTATCATGGCATACTAATGGAATGGACCTATAGCATTATTGCCATCAGCAGTAGGCTTAGTAGTTACCACTGCCTCTTCATTTAAAAAGTACTTGCATATTCCTTAACAGCTAGCTCACAACTAATTTCTACTCCTACCATGTGCCTAGCAACTTTGAGCACTGACTATGGGTCAATAAATTCTCGAGCTGAAAATCTGGCTACCACATCCTCTTTATGCACTCCATAGTCCAAGGCGGGCTTTTGAAGAATTTTGTCTTTTTCAAATTACTCCACGAATCCTGCTAATTTGTGGTCCATGATTTGTGGGTTGGGATTTTCATGGAATGAAATATTTTATCCTTTTCCCTCACTCATTTAAAATTGTGCTCCATGCTTTTAGGAGGTCGGTGTTTTCATGGAATGAAAGATTTTATCTTTTTTCCTTCACTGATTTAAAACTGCGCTCAAACACTTTTATGGAAAGTGGGATTGTGATGGAATGAATTATTCTGTCTTTTTGAAACAATCCTCGACTTTCCCAATTTTGCGCTTCCACACTTTAGGGAGTGGGCTTTTGATGGAATGAAGGATTTTATCCTTCTCAAACATTCCTTCACCATCTAAGAATTGCGCTCCATGCTTTTAGGAAAAGCAAGATTTTGATGGAGTGAAGGATTCTATTCTTTGGTTCCACTAACATGCACTCTACAACATAAGGAAATAGTTGGCAAATTAAAAAAAATAGAAAGGAGGTCCCAGGCTTGGGTGATATTGTGACTGGTGGTCACAACATCTGGCGACTCCACGGGTGAAATGTTACAAACATTTCAAGGATAAAACTTAATCCAAACTTAGAATCTCTAGTTTCTCAATCTTACATCATCAATAAGAGAGAAAACAAGCTCAAAAGGGGAGAATAATCATATATTGGATGTAAACACATTTACTCTATGATAGCTTGATTGTGTGCAATTGTATTAATTCTAGCTTGACAAGATGATTCAAAAATCCTAAGATTGATCATGGCAAGTTATTGGTTCCTCTTGACTTCAAAAGTATCCTGGACATTGCCTCACTGGCAGTCAAGCATCCATAGCCCCGACAGAGTTGTCACTGTAAAACCAACGAAGATTGCTCCACTTCTAGTGAATTATTCTTTAGAACACCTATGGAGATTTCCGCGTACCCCCAAAACCAATCTTATTATTTCATCATTCTTTTTTTTTAATTCCTTTTGAATTGGTATTTCATTTCTTTCTTTTCTCTTGTCTTGTAAGCAATGAAGCTTACGATGGGTTTAGGAGTTACAGTGGCACTGAAGCAAGATTTTAAAATTTTCACAAGTCATGACCTTTCCAAAGACACATAAATGGACTTAGAGCAATAGTTAAGAGTGTGAAATATGTGGCAACCTCAGAGTTCATGTGTAAAGACACAATGTATGATTAACCTTTCGAGTCAAGTATGTTTTCTAACCCACTAAAAATATATGAAGGATAGCTGATATTCTAATGCTCTTCATAACAATTATCCAAGAAATAAAATAAACAAAACTTGGTGAAATCTTCAGATGAAGTAACCAAATCACCACACCACTCCACTTGAAAAAAGAGATTCTCATAGCTCTTAGCCACCTAGCAAAAGCCAAAATTGAAGACAAAACCAAAAGAAGAAAGAAAACCAAACCACTTAAGGAAGACAACACAAGAAAAAAAAGAGAACACAACAAACAAGGGAAAGGAACCTATACTACACAAAGACAAAACTCTTGACCAGGAGAAGGGAGAAAAACCAAAACCCCCGCCTAACTAAAAGGGAAAAACAAAAACAAAAACACACTACAAAGGAAAACCTAAACTAACTATGTACAAGTTAGGCTTCACAAAGAAAACCTAAGGGTAGAAATAATGCTTGAGGAATTGCCCATTGACGGGCAACTGAACTTCCTTTCCTATTAGAGTCTTAAGCTTGAATGCGTTATCTCCCAAAATTTTAGAAATTTGATAAGGAGCTTTCCACAGATTATCAAACTTGTCATGTCCACCTTTCTTTTCATGTGCCTTATCCCAGCGGAGTACCAGATTTGAAATTCAAAATTCCTTAACCTTTTCCATTTTGTCAAACCATCTCTTAACAACTCCTTGATGTTTAGCAAACTTTTCCAATGCCTTGTCTCTCTTTTCTTCCAAGTGCAATCATTGAGTCAAACGTGTTTGCACTCTATCTTCTCCTTCCATAAAATCTTGCACAAATCATAGTGTTGGAATCCTCAATTGGATAGGGAAAACTAGATCTTGTCCGTAGACCAAATGATATGGAGATGTCCCCAAAGAACTCTTTATTCTGATCCTGTCTGCCCAAAGTGCGAATCTTAGCTATGTATGCCAATCTCTAGGATTATTGTCTAATAACTTCTTCACTGCACTCAATAGATTTTTGTTTTTTGATTCTGCCAATCCATTCCCTTGCAGATAGCAGTTTGATGAAAAGTTTAGTGTGATCCCATAGTCAAATTCCCAGTTTGAGAACTTCAACGATCTAAATGCTAGTCCATTATCACATACAAATGCATGGGGACATCCAAACCTAGTAATGATATTTTCTTCAAGAAATTTGATAACAACCTCTATTGTGCAATTTTTTAGCAATTGAGCCTCAGTCCATCTGGTGCAATAGTCTGTAGTAGTTAGGATATACTGGTGGTTTCCTGATGATGGTGGATTGATGGGACCAATGAAATCCAACCCCCATTTTGCGAATGGTTTTACTTCAATAACAGGTTGTAATGGCATAGTAGGATTTCTTTCACATGTCACAGCTATCTGACATGTGTGACAAGTCTTCATGTGTTCATAAGTGTCTTTAAACAAGGTTGGCCAATAATACCCTGTTCTTGATATTTGATGAGCCATAGCCAAACCACTTCCATGACTAGTTCCATATTTACTATGAAAATTCTCGATGATGTGTCTAGCCTCTTCCTTTCCAACACATCTCAAATAAACCCCATCATGATTCTTTTTATATAGCACAGATTCTTGAAGCATAAAATTTTGACTCTTCATTCTTAATGAATGCTTTTGAATAGAATTCAAGTGTGATGGAAACTTATGGTTTAGCAAATAATGAACAATATCATCATACCATTCATCCGGGGATACTTCTTCTAACACATATACTTGTTGTACTAACCTTGGACCAGTTGTAGATAGGGTTTGATCTAGAGCTTGTCCTTGTACCAACTTCATTGGTTGTATCTCCTTGTCATATTCTTGAATAATTTCCATCCACTTTCGTCATCTTTCTTCCAATTCATTCTGCATTAGCAAATCCTTTACTACTGCATCAGGAACTATTGCATAAACCTTGCTTCTTAGGATGTAATGTCGAAATTTCTTTATTGCTTTCACCAAAGCATAAGCTTGTTTTTCAACATTTGGATATCTCAATTTTGCATCTTTCAAGGGTGAACTCATGAATGCAATAGGATGTTCATCCTGATCATCTACCTTCTGGGTGAGGATAGCTGCGCAAGTGTGTTCTGAGCAAAAGATTATATATATATATATATATATATATATATATATATATATAATATATATATATATATATATATATATATATATATATAAAGGCTTGGTGTAGTCAGGACTCAACAAAATAGGAGCATCCACAATTGCTTGCTTCATTTTGTTCGAATGTCTTTCTTGCTATATGTGTACAATCTATCCTTGCTCCTTTCTTTAACATGTCATTTAATCGCCTTACTATCTCTGCAAATCTAGTTATGAACTTCCTTGCAAAGTTAATTTTCCCAAAGAATGAATTTAATTCTTTCTGACTAGCTGGCAATCCTATCTTTGATATTGCCTCGATGTGCTCAGGATCAATTGAGATTCCTCGTTCTGATATTACATGTCGTAATAATTTCCCTTCAGTGATAGCAAACATGCATTTCTTTGGATTCAAGGAAATCCCAATCTTCTACATCTTTGGAAGATTCTCCTCAAATCACTGATATGATCTTCCCTATTCCGAGAGAATACTGTGAGATCATCCATGTAAATGATGATGCACTTCTTTACCAAGTCTCTGAAAGCATAATCCATGGCCCTTTGAAAAGTGGCTCCTGCATTGATCAAACTGAAAGGCATTCTTCTATAAGAAAATATACTCCATTTAGTTGTGAATGTCGTCTTTAGTCTATCTTCTTCTTCTACCATCATTTGGTTATATCCAAAATAACCATCTAAAAATGACATCATTTGAGAACCATTAACAACTTGTATCACTTCATCTAATGACAGCATTGGATAATTATCCTTCTCTGAAGCTCTGTTAAACTTTCTAAAATCCACACAGAACCTTATCTCTCCATTCTTCTTTGTAACAGGTACAAGGTTGGCGACCCATGTTGAGTGTCAAACTAGGAATATAATCCTTGCTGCCAATAACTTCTTCACTTCTTGATGTATTAGTGGTTCTAACAATGGATTTATTGGTCTCTTCCTTTGTCTAAATGGTTTACTATTTGGCTTTAATGGAATAGTATGTGTAATGAGAGACATATCATATGTCTTCATATCTTCATATCCCCAAGAAATCACATCAAGAAATTCCTTCATAAGCTTCAATATTTCCTCCTTTTTTGTGGGGGTACAAAATTTCCCAATAAATACATTCTTGACATTTTCTCTTGTTCCCAAGTTCACCCTTTCACATTCCCCTCCTTCAGTACTTTGGTACTTGAGGGAACTCAGTCTGTCTGCACCAAAAATTCTCTGTAGTTCAATCATTCCTTTTGGAATGGTATTTGTCCTTAAATTCATAATCTCATCAATTTCAAATTGAGCTTGTTGTTGTTCTCCTTCATCTATGACTTGTGCTTCAAATACCCTTGAGCTTGTTAGAAAATCAAGAATATGCTTGTCATCTTCAAACACTTGAAAATTTATGATGTTGTCAGGAACTGATGGTACTGAAGTCAACTCAACTATAAATTTCTTCACACAATCCATGGCTAATGGTTCTAATGAACTTGGAAATTGAGCCAAAGAGTTTGCTACTAGATTGCTTGTTTGACTTATCCTTTTAATATTGAAAGCATCAAAGCTTTCAATTAGGTCCCAAACTCTATTGCGATAATGACCTAATCTTTTATCATGGCATGTATATTTCTTGCATACCTACCCAATGACTATGTCTGAATCTCCACGTACATGTAGGATTTTGGCACCCTTTTGGATAGTGAGGAGCAATCCAGTGACCAATAATTCATACTCAATCACATTATTAGTACAAGGGAATTACAACCTATGTGTTGCCAAATATGTTTCTCTAGTTGGGCTGATGAGTTCAACACCAGCTCCACTACCTTTCTTTGATTTGGATCCATCAAAGGATAGGGTCCATAGTTGATCATTTTCATATTCCATGGGTGATCTTACCTTTGAATCCTTGGATTCTTTTTTATGTTCTTCTTGTCCTATTTCACCATCTCGAATTCTTTCCTGCTATGGGTCTATTTTTCATACAGGATGAATTTATTTTGACCACATTTTCTACTATCCATGCTTGTGGAACCATTTTGGAAACTTGTGCAATTGCTTCTTTGCACATGGTGCATGATATCTCAGAATGAAAAGCATCATATATTCTAATCCAATTGGGTAACAACAGATTTTGAATGTTTGTATCTTTTCCTAGTTCAACTTCCTGCTTAATTCTTTTTAGGACAAAATTCCTAAAATTCTCAAACATTCCTTCATTCAGTGATGGTTTTGAATCATGCATAACTAGAACCTTAGTGAAAGTTGGAGTCACATCAGGACATCCCCCTTGATTGTAACCTTGCAACATTAAAACCTCTCCAGTTTTGGGAATATATGATCCCAAAGTGGTTTCCATAAACAAGATCTCATTATGTTCACCATGCTCAGTGATCAACAACTGCAGCCTTGGAGTGCTCTCTATCCTTATCTGATTGGGAATTCCCTTCCGTGGGAGCCACATGTGTGAAAAGTCGATTTCAATATAACCATTCAATTTCCTTGCCCAATCCCTACTAAGAAGCATGCCATACCCTTCAGGAATATCCACAACAAATATGTCAATACAACTTTGAACACGTGGATTAGAGTCTCATTGCATATGAATATTATTCAACTCTCCCACGACTGGGACTTCATTTTTATCCAATTGTGTAACCTTCTTGTTAGTTTGAAGTGGAATCAATCCCAACTTTCTACATATGTCCAAAGGCATTACATTACTTGATGCACCAGAGTCAATTAAACAATTATGTAACATTTTTCTAAAAATTCTAACAGATACTAGGAAAGGTGCAGGTTCCTCCTTCCCTTGATAAAAAACCACTGGCTTGTGGCCTTTTGAATCAAATGTCTCGTTGTTATGTATAGAATATCTCCCATTTCGAGTTGTCATGGAACTTTCCACTATAGGAGAATTATCTTTGATCATTTCTAGTGATGGATCCTTCGAAGATACTTGTCCATTTGATGTAACCTTCTGATCATCCTGAGAGTTTTGCACCATTCCAATGAAACTTGAAGGATTCTGAGCAAGATTAGATGCATATGGTGATACATCATCTACAACATTGGTGTTTTGTGCAAAATTACATTGTTGGACATTGGATACCCCTCTTGGAGGATGTGATACATTTTGAGAAACAATCTTTTTAGGGGCATCATTGAAACTTTCCAATAATGTATCTGTAATTTCTAAAATCTTCATCAATTCATATAGTGGAAGACTCACTTTAATTTTCTTGAATTCCTCTAGTACATAAGTACTCAACCTCTTCAATTCCCCTCTAGAAGGACTTCTTTTCTATTTTTGTCCTAGATTTTCACATTTCCTTTGTTCTCCTTGTTGAGCAGGGGATTGAAGACTATTCTTTCCTTTATCACTTTGTGAAGAATTTGTCATGGGAGATTGGCATCTATCTTCTTGAGAGCTCATGAGTTTTTGATATTCAGGGGAGTCTTTGAGAGGCTTAGGATTATTGCTTGCATTTGGATGTGGGGGAGTTGAAAAGTTATTTGGAGGAACTGATGATGTTAGTGGCTCATGGTTCCTATAATTCCTTTGATATGTCTTTATTGGAATATTACCTAATTTTTTTTGAAACGCTTGCACTTCACTTGTCCCTTCCACCAAGACACTATTATATAAAGGAGGGAATAAAAATCCATCCTTATGTAGTGATTCATTCGAGGATACTAGCGGAGGTTGATTTTCTGCTGGGACTTGATAACGTGGCATCTCAATAGAACCATTTGCTGAGGTTGGTAGGAATTTTTGATTAGCTTGTATTGGCATGTAATCCTGAGAATCAGGAGGAGAAAACTTAAAATCATCAAAAACCAATGCTTGGTCATATCTTGGTGAGGGTACCATCTCATATTCTGTAGGAGGAGGATTCTCGGATGTGGTAGTGTTTCTCACTTCTCCCTTTAAAATATCTGCTACTCTTTGAAATTCATGATGTTGTAATTCAAAATTTTGACTAGTCTCATGTAATCTACACCATCCAAATAGTGCAGCTTCTACTAAGAAAACTTTATCAACTGGGCAATTCTCTGATGGAGGATTATCCAATGGTGATGGTATACCCCTATTATTTGGATTAGTGTTCCATGATCTTCTTTGATGACCTTGGTTATTATTATGATATTCTTGATTACCTTCATTGAATCCTTGATTGTGTCCTTGATTACCATCGTGATGTGGAGGGGGATTCCCTTGATAACCTCGATTGCTACCTTGATATGACTGATAATTCCTTTGTGCATTTTGCAACTGATTATTTTGATTTCTAAGGTAAGTAACCTTAGTGGATAACTTTTTCACTTGTTCAATCAAATCTCTCATCTCATATTTTTTCTCTTGGGTCCTTGTAGAATTTGTCATGTTTTGGAGATAAATTGGCTATGTGGGCATTGCCTGTGACATAGGTGCTCCAGGGTGCAACACAAAATGACTTGAAGGGGCAGGAACTAGATTGATAGTAGGAGCATAATTCAAAGCTCCTGTATTCAATGCATTTTCATTTCAAAAATAGCTAGGTTCTCCATTCGTAGTTGTCGATGATTGTAAACTAACTTTCTCTACCTTAGCATATGCTTGGATCAAACTTGTAGGAGCCCGATGAGTTCTTTGAACAAATATAGATGTGAAACAGTTTAGGGCTGCATAGTAGATAGGTCATGCTACATCATCTCCTATGCAATATGGATCACACAATCTTGAATAAGCCCTTTGAAATTGGTTATTGAAAGCACCAATTGATTCACGTTCTTGTCTCCTTATCTCGATAAACTGCCTATACAATTCTACAGGGGTGATAGGCAATCTAAACTGCCTGAGGAATGCATCCTTCAATTGTTACCAAGTTTGTATTGAATTTGAAGCTAGGTTGATATACCAGTAAAATGCTTCCTCACCTAATGAATAAGGGAATAGTCTACATGCAACATCCTCATCTTGCACGTTTCTACTCTAGAGGACATCCTCAAAAATTTTAATGTGTTCATCAGCAGTGCGGTTCACATCATTCACAGAGAATTTAGAAAAATAGTGTTAAAGATTCTTTGGCATATTATTGTATGCAACAAACGTTGCAAGGGGTGATGTGTTTTGTGAATGCTATTGCTGGGCCATTGCTGGGACTTGTCGTTGGATAGTTGCAGGGGAAACAACTTGTATGGGTATTTGCACAAATAAATGTTGAATTTGTGTAGCTCCTGGTAGAACTCCTCCTTAGATTGATCCTTGTGCTTGATGTTGAGGTGATGGAGTTTGGAATATCCTTGTGAGATCAACTACACTTGGTGAATGTTTGCTCGTAGATGCTTCTTTATTTCCTCGCCTAGGCTATGGATCAAAACTCAACTTTTGTAATTCATGCATTCCCGGGGTGAATCTCAAGGATCTTCGATGTGCCTCAGGTGAGGATGAATTAATGTTCTCCAATATGTGAAACTGCTATGAAATCTTTTAGTCAAGGCCCTCCTTCTAGCGCCAGTTTCTATTGATGTGTGTTTTATGACTCACCAAACAGTACAACAAAATACCAGAATATCTTATCCTCTCTTGAATAAAGTCTTGTGTATGCTACGATTGCTAGAAGATCATACAATGACTTAAATATTCCTTTAATGCTAGGTCTTGATTGTGGATAAGATCAGTGGTTGATGTGATTTGTTGATGATCACAAGGGGCCTTACATGTTTATTCATATTCATTTCAAGCCATACTAGATGTGGGAGCTATCTTAAGGTTTTGCAATGAAGTACTTTTTGGAGTTTTCACAAAATATGCAGAAATTCAATAAGATAGGGTTTAGGAATTCTATTCTAATCCTAAGGGTAGTGATAAAAACAAATAGTATTTTAGTGGACAAATTCCTCAATTTACCAAATTCTGCTTTGCCAAGTTATACTACAGGTATGCGTAAATTAGTGCAATCTTCAAAGGTTGTGCTAGAGATTTTCATATCACCACATACACCATCATAAAGAACAACATATATGAATGATTGAAGTTGAGCATATGCATGAAAGGGGTTCAGGCTAACTTTACACACCGAGATAGAATCACTAAAATGTCAAAAGTATGAACCAAAGGAACTCATCAATACACCATCATATTCTTCATTGTAATCACCACACATTGACTATGCTAAACTTAATCTAATTGAAGAAATTTAGGAGGACAGGGAAGCACTAAGACACATCAAGTATTCACCAAACTCCAATGAAAAATTTATTATCTCAATAGCTCATAGCAACAATCTCATAAAAATCTCCTCTTACAAATGAGAAATGAGGCCTTTATATAGGCCCTCGATTACAATAGGTGGCCCAGATGATCAAAATAACCGATGGCCAAGATTGTGCCACATCAACCATAATTAGGGTTAGGAAAATGGAAAGGAATCTATATTAATGCCATAAGGAATCCACTACTGTAGTGGGTAATAAATGCCCACTATGCATGCTCATTTAAGGAGTGGGGTGTAATAAATGATCCGTATGCACACCCACTATGCATTTAATGCATCTATCCTTGATTTTTTTTCCTGAAAGATCAAAATCAATCTAACACTATTTCCAACTCCTCTATATTGATGCTTGGTGCAGATTCTTTCTTGAATTCTAGAACTGCAATTGCTCTTTCTACTTTTCCCAAGCTTTCATCCCAATCTGGTAGTAAGTCCTTAGTGGTGTGCATTGTATTTGAGAAGATGGAGAAGTTCTCAAAATCGTCTCTTACATATACATTTAGCTGAAAGAATTCCTCTAACTTGACTTTCAGATTATCAGTTGTCATTTCTTCTTCCCCCAATCTTTGTGATAACAAGGATGCAACATCATTTGATATTCCTTTCTTGATGTTATCAATAATCTTTTTCCATCGAATGGATTCCCTGGTAAAGCTCTCAAAGATTTCCTTAGCCATGATCATTGCACTATACCATCCAATAAAATCATAGACATCCCCCTCATTGATAACTCGACCATTAATCAATTCTTGCTTCGGGTTATCCATCAGATTCTGAATGTCAGCAATTACCTCTTCTTGGTAAATATGCTCATCCACCCATGATTCCTCCATGCACTAGATCCTAGAGATTGCAGCCAATGTCCTATTGTGCACTTGCACTAATTCTTCTGCACGTTTGAAGGCTATCTCCTGAATTCCTTCGATCCAAATCTTTGCACCCTGAGCAATGCGCTTGATTCTGTTAATATCACCTACCACTTCACTGGAAACACCCGTTGGAGGGAGAAATGATGGACCTTCCTCTCTTACTGGATGAGGCAAGTTATTGATGTACTGACATAAGACCCAAATTTCTCTTTTTTTCTTTTCATACCCTTCTTCTACTTTCTTCAGCCTATCCTTCAAAGCCTGTGTGGAGTCATCAAATTCTTCCAATATTTGCTCTCAGGAGGTCTGACCAAGATTTACTTCTGTAACAAAATATTCATCGAGAGCAATCTAATTTTTCTTTACAATTGTTCTTTCCTTTGGACTACTCGAATGTCAATCTCCTCTTCACCTCCTGGACTATCCATTATAACCTCAGGAACTATAGCTTTGACACTTGGAAGATCTATTGCTACTCCTGGAGTTTCTTCTTCTAGTGGACCATCTCCATCATTAATCATTTCTCACTATAAGATCATAGTGAGACTTTCCTTTCTAGCCATATCTTGAACTCTCCCTCTTTCTTGCATGAAATTTTCATAAGCATTTATACTCAACCTATCATGAATTAGCGTATCCAAATTCTCTTCTTGCTCAAATCTCCTTATACTTGTCCCTACATCCTGCCTTTCAAAAGTTTCTATCTCTTGGACACTTGGAGTTTGACTCGGAGAAGAGGGAGCATCTCCATGTTTGTGCTTCTTATTTTAAGATTCTTAAATAACTTCCTCAATCCTAGGATGCTTTTCTCGAGGTACCTTCTTTGCTTTCCTGGTTCCTAAATCTTTGGATGGAGTTCCTCTCTCCTCTATAGTCCCCTAAGATTTTTGTCCTAATCTTTCATCCCTAAGTGGTCTATGGCCAAGCAACCTATATGTGAGTCCATTAGCTGGTGCAACTAATTTTTCAAGCTTACGCTCGATCCACCACTTTGTAAAATCTAAGACCAGTTTTGAAAGGGCTTTGAGATCTATAATTTCTTTCTTCTTCTAATCAAATGGTTGAGCTATCATTTCTGTATTGAGTCCTTTTTGCATCACATTTGGGTCCCCCTCCATTTGATCAGGAACCTTGAATATGTTGCATGTTCTAATAATGTTCAATGGTAGTCTTGAATGCAACCTTTTTCTAATCTCATTATCATTTGCTACATTTTCCCAAAAGTCTTCAAGGTGAACCTTGTGTTGGTACTTTGATCCTCCTACTGATGAGATCTTTTTTTAAGGATCAAAATCATTCCTCTTTGGATAAAGTGGAAGGCGGAAGAAGTGGAGCTCATTTGATGATTTCTCTGTAGCTTTTAGACATGGGCATACCTTAGTTTCCCTTCTCCTATGGAAATTGGAAACTGCAATCCCAACTTCTTCTTCCCTTTTTGAATATTTTCATAGGCAGTAAGTTGTCGAGTAAGCTCTAACAAGATCATCTTATCAATTGGATACCTAGGCAGTTTGTATGGCTCCGTGGAGAATCCTTGAACTTGGATGTATGAAAAGGTAGGAAACTGAATGAACCAGATGTCATTTTCCTCAACTAACTTCATTGCACCCATTGATATTCTTATATGTGGCCTCTTTTGTAGTGTTCTCACTATGCACATGGAAAATATATCATTAACCCTCATGTAATCATCCTTTGAATAGAAATGCAATTGTGGGTAACATTCATGGATTTTGAGGTGTTCGGTTCCACTTCCAATCGGTCCTTTGCATCATAGTCCATCATAATTTGTCCTTCGTGCTAGCATGTAGATGACGTAGGAGCTCATGTAAAATCTCCTTGTATGCTCTAGATTCATCAATTGTTCATGTAGGTTATCACTTATGAGCCCAACCCAATCTATTCTGTCACCTTCCTCCATCACCTGCTCAACAAAATACCACATCCAAGATTCAAACCTATAAGAGTAAGGCATGCCAAATATGCGACTCAACATCATCACCATATCACTATATTCCCTTTGCAAGTCAAGCCATACTATTTCTTTAGGAATCCTTGAATGATGCGGTCTATTCTTTTCCAACCATCTTTTGTTGATTATTTCTTCACAAAAATTGATTCCAAATGTATAGATTCTCAGTTCTTGCTCTTATGTTTTTGTGACCATCCTTGGATTTGAAGGAATTCCAAATGCTTCAGAAATGGATGCCAGAGAAAAATCTACCAGAATATGTCGTTCAAAATCTCGGATGGTTCTCTAGGACTGTAGTGCTAGTACATTCCATGATTAACTCTGGATGCTGAAAAGAAGGAGAAAAACCAGCTGCAGTGAAAATTCCACTTCTCACAATTTTTGTAGATAGGGGTGTTGTGTGATAGTCATTATATCCGAGTATTCTCTAGCTAAAATCTTTCAAATCAAGGCCGCCAAGACTTGTATCTCCGATTTCTACCCACTTTGACACAATTTTGGATTCAAGATAGAATCGTCTCCTTTCATTCTTTATTAGTTGTCCTCATATATCTCTTGTTCCCCTAGGCTCTGCCATTCTCCTTTCCTACAAAATAGAAAATGTACACACATAAGACTATGTAAGGAAAGTTTTTTTGAAAAACAACGAATACAACTTGTCCATAAGATGAAGATTTTTGGATTTTCCCCAAAATTTCCATACTCCTTTCAAGATTCATGTTTTAACACTTCCGTGAGAAATATGAATTTCACAACTCATTGCAAAGAAAATTCCTTTCTAATAGGATTCAAAATCTTCTATTGTGAATTCCTAGAAAAATCCTCAACAATTTTAGAAAATTTCTCAAAAAATCTGCTTCCTTGAACTCCTCGAATCTTACTCCTATTCTCGATTTTCTCTTCAAGTTTTTGTTTTTAGCCTGAATGAATGAGAGGGTTTCTTATAGAAATCATCCTTCAGAAAAGATGCCTTTAAAGCTATAGACTAAAATTAGGCAGTTGCTTTACTTAACCATCAAAGTTTCCATCATTTGTGCCACTTGTTGCTTTTTTGCTGTTTGATTTAAAAGGTTTATATTGTGATGCTCTTGACTTCATGATGAAGCTAAGTGTTTCTTAACCCATTTTGATTTTTTTTAAAAACTTTTATTAATTAAATATCAATTAAAAATTTTTATTTTTTTTAATTTCCATATTTAAATGAAAAAATAAATTCATTTCCAACTTTTCTCCATCTTTTATTTTTTTGGATTATTATTCAAAAAAAGTCAAATTAAATATTAGTAAAACAAATATTGAATTTTTTAATGTAAATCCAGAAAAAAACTTTTTTTTGAAGGAACATTGCTTTTTTCGCTTTTCTCTTAACCCAATTTTTCACTTCTCAAGGAATTTCACCCTCTTCCTCTAAATTTTGGATTTTTTCTCAAAATTTTCAATTTTCTCGCTTTTTACAAGATGTCTATTGCTTCAATGATAATATTTTTCTGCCACTACTGCATTTCGTAGTCCTGAAGCAGCCAATTTTTGGCTCTTACAGACAACACTATCTGATCTTCCTTCTCCATACTAGGCAAAATGTAGTTGCATATGATATCCTTCAATATTAGTTTACATTGTTCCTTCCAAAGCTGCGTTGATCTGCTGACTACATCACTAAGGTAGAAAGCTTCAAATTCATTCATTAAAGTGCCACCTAAGTCATCTTAGACAAACTGATAGTAATTTGAAGAAATTTCTCTTCTCTAGCTTTCTGAATAAGAAGCCACTATGCATCGTCGAACTTAATTATTTGCTTGTTACTCAGCCACTTTATCCTAGCATACTAATGGAATGGAACTATAGCATTATTACCATCACCAATAGGCTTAGTAGTTACCATTGCCTCTTCATGTAAAAAGCACGGGCATATTCCTCAACAGCTGGCTCACAACTAATTTCTACTACTGCCATGTTCCTAGCACCTTTCAGCACCGACTGTGGGTCCATAAATTCTATAGTAGAAAATTTGACTACCACATACTCCTTGTGCATTCCATAGTCCAAAGCGGGCTTTTGAAGAATTTTTTCTTTTTCAAATTATTCCAAGACTCCTGCTAATTTGCACTCCATGATTTGCAGGTTGGGATTTTCATGGAATGAAAGATTTTATCCTTTTCCCTCACTAATTTAAAACTGCACTCCATGCTTTTAGGAGGTCAGTGTTTACATGGAATGAAATATTTTATCTTTTCTCCTTTACAGATTTAAAACTGTGCTCAAACACTTTTATGGAAAGTAGGATTTTGATGGAATGAAGGATTCTGTCTTTTTGAAACAATCCTCTGCTTTCCCAATTTTGTGCTTCCACACTTTAGGGAGCAGGCTTTTGATGGAACAAAGGATTTGATCCTTCTCAAACATTCCTTCACCATCTAAGAATTATGCTCCATGCTTTTAGGAAAAGCAAGATTTTGATGGAGTGAAGGATTCTATTCTTTGGTTCCATTGACATGTGCTCTATAGCATAAGGAAACAACTGGAAAATTTTAAAAAAATAGAAAGGGGGTCCTAGGCTTCGGTGATATTGTGATTGGTGGTCACAATAGGTCATAGTAGCTAGGATAGGAATTTTCAGTATGACCAGATAACTTGGATGGTAGCCTCTTTTTGGGGTTTGGCCCTTGAAGATCTTAAATCAGCACTTATATTATACTGATGATATCAAAAAAATGTAAAATGAACAACAAAAATAAGAATTATTTATTTATTTATTTATTGAATTTGTATAATTTTTAAAATATCAAATATATTATAAAGAAAAAACTAGATATCTTCTCCTTGTACTCTGATGAAGGAAGATAGAGTTTACTACATTTTAAAAATAAATAAAATAACATGCAAACAAATTACATGATAATCTCAATTCTTGATGCAATGCAAATTAATTCAATAACAATTTAAAAACATTTAATTAAATAATTTCTAATTTATTATTAAATGGAAATGCAAGTGCTTAATGGGAAATCTTAATAAGGGAGTAATGGTAATTTAATAAATTAAATTAAATTAACCCTTTACTCTAACACCGCTCCTTAAGATGAGAAAAAAAGTAGCTACAAACAAGGAAACTACAATGCTAAAAGAAAAACTTGGGTCCTGACAACCAGGCCTAATGAGGTATCTAATTAGAACCAAATCTCTATGAAACAGATAAATAGAGAAAATCCAATGAGAAAAACCTTACTCCAAAAAGAGATAGAAAAGGATGCATAAATGAAATATCTCAAGAGACTTTCTCAAGACCATAAGTAAAATGAAACCACCCATAATAGAGGCTTGAGACTCCATAGCCCCCTAGAATGATAGAACCCTTATGTCGATGAACATACCAATGTGGCTCCAATCTGAAAGAAGAAAAAAGGCAGTGGACAAGGAGGGTGAAACCCCTA
This sequence comes from Cupressus sempervirens, assembly GCA_028749045.1. NCBI lineage: Eukaryota > Viridiplantae > Streptophyta > Pinopsida > Cupressales > Cupressaceae > Cupressus > Cupressus sempervirens. Next base: position 36,158,003 of record CM053788.1, on the reverse strand, counting down.
AATGCAAGGTGAAGCTAGAAGTCCTAGTTGATGCTCAAAGGAGATTGCATGAGAATCTTGAAATGGAATCTCCAATGGAGGTGGGATAAAAGGTGTATTGTATTTGTCATCTAAGAGGAGATGTGTGTCCTCTGATAAATCCTCAACAACTGCAATAGGTGACTCGATGATTGGAGCTACCATGGTAAGTAATGTTGAAGAGTAATCCCATGCAATAGATGGAATTTGAACTAGAGGTAGAGGTGTAGAAGTCACAACACTAGTCTTAGGAACAACACATCAGTTCAAAGTGACTTGAGTTCACCTCAATAGTCTCATCTAAAAAAGGAGAGTGAGTCTTCGATAGTCGAGATGGTGGACCAAAATGAGAGAAAGAGTATAAGCATGAATAATAATCACTAGTCCCTATAGAAATAATATTCCCTATCTCACTATCTCTTATGTGCATTGAATGTTATGTAAACTCAACTGTCTTCCCTTTCCCACTGTGTGTAATCTGATAAATAAAGAGAAGGTTAGAGGACAAAGATGGAACACATAGTACATCATGAAATGTACCATCATCAATGTCAATAGAACCTTCTCTACATATAGTCATAATGGTATTGTTCCCCATCAAAATGTGTGGAGTAGGTGAAACCTCAAAAGGAGAATAAATCCTAAAAAGATGGCATATGGTGTTGAGCACCTAAATCTAGTAACCATCTAGAAGAATGTGGAGTAGTAGTTGTGCATAGTGCATGACCCTTTTCTATATCATTACCATTTGACTAAAATGATGATGATAAAGAAGATCTATGAGAAGTAGAAGGACTATCAATTTTGCTCTTCTAAAGGAGAGCTATCATATCTAAAATCTATTTGGCATAACCATTTAACTTCTTCTCATAGAAACATGACTCATCATGATTGGACTTATTACAATAAGCACACTGCAGTCTTTCTGGCTTATGTTTATCTCACTTAAGAGGAGGTGGGTCTGATGTGATGTGAGGGATAGAATCAATTTGAGAGTCTGTAAGATGTGACTTCAATTTTTTCTACTTCATCCTAGAAGATGATCAAGCTACTAGTGTATAAGTCTATGGGCTTATGAGAGAATCCAACTGAGAGAGCTTAGCTATCTCTCAACTTAAACAATCACAAAAAACCTCAATGTATGTCATTGTAAATCTAGTACCCAAAGCATCCTTGGTGGAATCAAAGTTAGAAGAAAAAACCTGAAAGTTTTCATAAAGATTAGAAAGAATCAGGTAAGCACACTTAGTGTTAGTCGCAGTTTTCCCAAAACCTTGCAATAAAAATCATTTTTGTTTGAACTTTATCAAGAATTCCTCAATGGAAGAAAAATACTCGGGTACAAGAGAGGTAAGCTCTTCCTTAATCTAAAGTGCCTTGAACTCATTCACTATGCCAAACTAGTTATCAAACTTGGTCCACATAACTAGAGGGTTATTGCACCCATCAAGATGAAAATGTAGACTATCAGATACCCATAAAATAATCAACCCTGTTGCCTTATGCACCTTGTTTCTATGTTTCATGACCTCAAAAGACCTCTATAAAACTTGTTGTATTGCGTCTAAATAAGACCACAACCCTTTTGACCAAAGAAGCCATGTCATCAGGGTCTTTCTTGTGTGATAGTTATGAGAGGTCAAAAGTTCTAAACAAGAAGAGGTCTTAGCTATTATTTTTAAAAGATAGAGAATTTTTTTTTTTAGAAATTTCTAGTTTACTGATATAAATAACATAAATAATAATACAAAACACCCCCCACAATGCAAAAAATTGAACCCTAGCTACCAAAAGCAATGTGTATACAAGAAAAGAGTGGAAAAAGATTAAGTTTGAGAATCACATGTATCTTTGAGAAATAAAGATGAAAATAATAGAGAATCTAGATAGTTCTCTAGAAAAATTTTCCATACCTTCTTTTGGATCAAAAAAAGGAGCTAAAACAAGCAAGTTACACCCCCTAAAAGATAAAAAAAGCATCATCTAACTTCGACAAAAAAATAGGTGCCAAATTGGAAAAAAAATCTTTAAAATACCTAGAACATCATGTCCAATTCTAAATCAGCTTTCTAGTGCTTCTTTTGGATCCAAAAAATGCCTTTGGATGCTCAAGATATCACCAAAAGACTGACATGACCTCTGTAGCAAAGAACAAATTTTTAAACCCCCATAGAAATTGAAAAATAGACTAAAATTTGGTGGTAGGCTAGAGGTGTGTAGAGGTGGTAGGCTAGAGGTGTGTGAGTAGTGGCTGAGTGGCACCATTAGGTGGGTAGGTGGTACAATGATGGTTACGAGAGGAGATCACTAGTGGTTAAACAATCATAGTTGGCTAACCCCATGTGGTATATAAATTGATATGGTGGGCTTCTTAACCACCACACAGTTTTTATAAAAAGAACTATTTTTAAATGTAATTTTTCAAAAAAAATCACCTCAGAGTGCATGCTAGAGGTCGTACAACCTTGGTATGCAATTTTTTTGCCTCTCGATTCAACATTGTCCAAAATCACCAAATTTTATATGAAAATAGGGGATTTTGACATCCTTTGAATCCAACCAGGAGGTTTTTTTGGCCTCAAAGTGCTCCAAAATTGAGAGACCCCCTATTTTTACAAAAGTTAATAGATAAAAGTCAGATCTATTATGTCAAATCCTCATTTCTCTTCTTCTTCAAAGAAGAACAAGCTACAATAGGCCAAAATTTGATACCATGAAGGATTTGAACAATACAAATCCACAAAAACTAAAGAACACTTGCATGCAAGAACCTATCATAGAGAAGAAAAGACAAAGAAGAGGCAAGGGTTTTTCTTTAAAAATATAGAAAATTATAATATCAGACTAAAAAGATAAGTAGAAATTTACAATTGGTCAATCCTTATAGAAGGAGATGAAAACCTAAAAGGGAAACCCTAAGAGGTAGATAACATTTAATAATTACTAATTATTTATTAAATGGAAATGTAAGTGCATAAAGGGAAATCTTAAGAAGGGAGTAAAGGTAATTTAATAAATTAAATTAAATTAACCCTTTACTCTAACAAAGTGTTATTGAGAATCAAGTAAATTAAAAAGCTAAATTAAAATTTATGTAGTGGAATATGTGATGGAACTAAAGCTTCACATTGTGAATGCAAACATTTGCATGTCTTCATGAGTGGTGAGCGGTGAATAGATGCCTTCAATCTCCCCCTGCATGAATAATATAAATGGATTTGATTCCTCAAGGTAGTAAAACTGGTAGTAGTGAGAGCTTTAGTGAAGATATTAGCAACTTTCTTAGAGATTGGACAAAATTGTTACTCCATAGTACAATTATGAATCAAATCTCAAATAAAGTGATGGTTTATTTCTATGTGCTTCAATCTGGCATGAAACACTGAATTCTTGGTCATTGAAATGACACTATTGCTATCACAAAAATACTTGTAGAATGTTATTGAACCAAATGTAAATCTTCCAAAATCATTGTATTGCTTGACAACAATTTTTTTTTGTAGTATACTCTATTTCTATAGAAGAGAGACCCACTATCACCTACTTCTTACTAATTCATGAGGAAACTTGAGAACCACGTGAGAAAACATAACTAGAGGTTGATTTTCTATCATCTGCTGAACTGACCTAATCAGAATCCACATAACCTACTAGCTCAAACATATCATTGGGAGAATAATGAATGCCAAAATTGTGTGTACCATTCACATACCTTAAGATTCCTTTTATAGCACATTAATGAGACTCATGTGGATCTTGTACGAATCGATAGATAAGGCTCACAACATACATAATATTAGGTCTTGTTGTAGTAAGGTATATGAGGCTCCCAACCAAACTTTTGTATAATCTAGGATCAAAGTTGGGACTTGGATCATCCGTAGTTAAATTTTCACCAAGGGCTACATGGGTAGCAACTATAGTGCATGACATCATTCTAAACCACTTCAATAAATCAAAAACATGCTTGGTTTGAAAAATAGATATACCTTTAGGTTGTTGTTGTACCTCTACCTCAAGAAAATAATCCATAAATCCTAGATTTGGCATCTCAAATTCTTGTTTCATTTCTTCTTTGAATTTCTTAATAGGGATGGGCTATTACATGTAAAAATGAGATCATCAACATAAAGGTAAAAAATTAGAATATCATGTTAGGATAAACCACAGATAGAAATAAAAACTACATGCAAATATAACCAATAATAAAAAAATAATAGATCACATAGAAATGAACACAAGGCACCAAGATTTAACGTGGTTCACCTAATCCCTGGGCTACGTCCACCAAACAGCAAGTCTGATCTTATTACAATCTAGTAATTACAACCTGATTACAGTCCGTAATCCCTTACAACTCAATACCGCTACAAGAACCAATTTTCCATCCCAACATAATGAAAATACCTAACCCTAAACCCTTTTATACAAGTATTTTATCTATTTTAGGATTACAACATGTCGGCCATAATCTATAGTACTTTCTTGATCAGTCACCATAATCTAACATATCATTACCAACATTTTGGATGTAGAGGGCTAGGTCTAAAGAACTTTGGTGAATCCTTTCTTCAAGATATAACTAGAAATTTGTGCATACCAAGCATGAGGTTCTTGCTTCAACCCATAGAGTTCCTTTTTTAGCTTGTAAACTAAGTGTTCTTTTCCTTTAATAGCCAATAGGTTGATCCACATAAACCTCTTCATCAATATAACCATTGAGGAAAGTTGATTTTACATCCATCTGATAGACTGGCCACTTGTTATGAGTATCAATAGACAATATAATTTTAACCATATCAAACCCGACAACTAGAATGAAATTCTATGAATAATCTACTCCAACTATTTGTGCAAATCCTTTGGGAACTAGTCTAGCTTTGTATCTTTTCATGGAACCATTAGCATTATATTTCACCTTGTAAATCCATTTGACACCAATCACTTGTTTGTCTTTTGATAGTGAGACTAATTCCCATGTATCATTTTGCTCAATAGAATGCATCTCTTCATTCATAGCATCAATCCATACGAGTTATGGCACAACTTCTTCATACATAGAAGGTTCAACTTGAATGGAAATTAACAATGCAAAGTTAGAAACTAGATGCACATTAGAACTCCTTTGATATATTTCATTTCAACATCATGCTTGTGGTGAAGAACTTGGTCTAGATAGTGAATTTGTATTTTCACTCAAAGAGAAACTTGATGAACTTAGTGGACTTCAACTTGAGCTTCCACTTGAGGTTGTGGGGAAAGGAGGGACTTGAACATCTTCATTACCCATTATTAATGGTGTATATTGTTGTACTCTTTTCTTCCATTATCATACTCTCCCTTCATCAAAAACCATATCTCAAATAATAATCCATTTCTTTGTGTTAGGTTCATAAAATTTATATACTTTGGTGGAATTTGAATAACACATAAATATACAAAGTTGGGATTTGGAATCCAACTTCTTTCTCTTCTTAATAGGAACATGAACATATTTAGGGAAACCAAATAAACAAAAGTGAGCTAGTGAGGGCTTGTGTCTACTCCATGTTTTGTTTGGAGTGATATTATGAAGCACTTTTGTTGGGCTTCAGTTGAAAATATAACTATGGTTGTTATTACAACTCCCCAAAAGGAATTTGGGTGGTTCTTATGTGCTTTAACATACTTTGTGCTATCTCCATAATGGTATGGTTCTTTCTTTGTATAATACCATTTTTCTATGAGGTAAAGGCTATCGTAAGCTATATTTCAATACCATGCATGTCACAAGAATTAGAAAACTCTTTGGAGATAAATTATCCCCCACTATCCATCCTAAGTATTTTAATGGAATACCCATTTTTTTTGTCCACCATAGCCATAAAGATCTTGAAGCATTTGAGTGCTTCAAATTTCTACTTAAGAAAATAAACCCATGTGTGCTATGAGAAATCATCAATAAAATTCAGAAAGCAAATATTCTTACCCAAGGATTCCTCTTAGATAGCACAAAAAATGTTAGCATGCACAAACTCTAGAGGAGATATTTTGCTCCATGATTTTTTCACTAGAAAGCTTTCTCAATGCTACTTACCAAGAGTACACTCTAAACAAACTTCTTCTTTTGTCTAAATGACAAGAAATCCTCCCACCATATCTTTGTTATGAAGCAAACTTAAGCCCTAGAATTTAAAATGACCATACCTTTGATTCCATAACCACAAATCATCTATGGTTGGCTTAAGAACATGCATATTAGCAAAAACTAATGTGAGAGGAAACAATCTATTCTCTATCATAGAAGCCTTTATTACAAGATGGTGGTTAGCTGATTTATCTAAAACTTTGTAGTAGTTATCTTTAAAAAACCACCTTATAATTTTTTGCTACAAACTACCCAATATTTACAAGATTATGTTGTAACTTGGGCACATGCAAGGTGTCATGAATATAAGTAATTTCTCCTTTTTTAGTTTCCACTACAAGGGTGCCTTTTCCCATAACATTTACCTCTTTATCATTACCAAATTTTACTTGACTTCTCACAAATTCATCAAATTTGTGAAAGAGATCAAATTTACCTATCATATGATTTGAGCACCCTACATTATAAAGAAGCTACATGTCCTTCTAAGGTTCTTTCACCAAATTGCATGTGAAGAATGTGGAGTTCTTTGCATCATCAAGAAATTCTTTATTATAGTTGGCTCTTGACTCATTCAAATCATTTTTTTTCTTTCTACATTCATATACATAGTTTCCATACCTTTCACAATATCTACAATGGATACTTCTTTGATCTTCATAACCCCTTCTTCTTCCTTGGATGTTTCCTTGTCCTCATCCTCTACCACATCCTCTTGATGTAGAAGACTCTTTGTTGAGTTTTGTTTGATTGAAAAAGGGTTCTAGGCTTTGCTTTAATTTTCACTATAGGCTGGAAGGCTTGCACTAAAAACTATATGCACTCTTCACATGATTTCAAAGAACCTATCAACTCTTCAACTTTTTGTAGTTTTATTTTCACTCTATTCAATGGTTATAACTACTTGATCAAACTTTGGAGGAAGAGATCTCATAATATTCTCCACAACTTTTTTCTCTATGATAGTTTCCCCTTGAGTTTTGAGATAATTAATAATAGTTTGAGCCCTCATAATAAACTCATGAGTGGAATTACCTTCTCTCATCCTTAAATTTTCAAAGTCTCTTCAAAGGGTTTGAAGTCTCACCAATCTTATCTTGTCAAATCCTTGGTATGTAGTTTGAAGGGCTTCCCATGCATCCTTTGAATTTTCCATACCAACTATATAGGGGAAAATGGACATATCCAACGCACTTTGAATGATGAAAAGAGCCCAATTATCCTTCTTCTCATCTTCTTTTAACTGATTTTTTTGAGCCTATGTTAAGGCATTTAAAGCATTTAGGTTTGGACATTTTGTGTATCCTCCTTCTACCAATTCCCAAAGGTCTTGAGATAATAGTAGGATCTTCATCTTAATACTCCAATATTCATAGTTGTCTTTGGAAAAAAATGGAAGCTAGAATGAACAGTTGCCACCATTTGCCATTTTGAAAGATCTTGGAGAGAATTGTTGCCCTACCTGCAAGAAAAATCTCTACAACCTGCTCTAATACCAATTGAAGATCTAAAATCAACTCTTATACTATACTAACGAAATACAAAAATAAACACTTTACTATACTAATGAAATAAAAAATTAGAAATACATATCATCTAAAATGGACAATAGATATAAGAATAAAAAACTATATTTTTATTGAATGTGTATAATTATGAAAATGGAAAATACCTTATATAGAGAAAAAAAAAACCTAAAAATCTTCTCCTTGTACTCTAATGGAGGAAGACACAGTCTACTACAACAAAAAATTCCAAAACAATAGCATGCAAAGAAATTTCATGATAATTTTAGTTGTTAATACTATGCAAATTAATTTAAAAATTATTAAAAAATGATGCCTAACCGCAACATGTAGTTTTATTGAGCATGAAGTAAATAAAAAATCTAAACAAAAATAGGTGCAAATGATGCAATGGAATATGATGTGGAACTGAAGCTTCACATTTTGAATGCATACACATTCCTATCTTCATGACCAGTGAGTGGTGAGCACATGCCTTGAAATGTTGGATGGTTTTGATTTTATTCTAGTAAGTTTCCATATTTTGGTTTCCTATGAGGCTCTTATGGTGGATGTTGTGCATTTATATTGCTTTATATATTTCCTTCTCTACAATTTCATTGTAGGGGTCTACCCTTTTAGGGTCTATGATGAATGCTTTTGTGAGAAGTTCCAAGTGTGGTATGGTCACCTTTATGGTGGATCTATTGTTAGATGATCTTATTGGTACTTTCAAATTTTGGGATATGCATAAGATGTTTGACATAGTTGGATTTGGTAGTTGGCTTCAAGTTGGTTAGAATTTGGCTACTCAGATGTGGGCTACCTTCTACAAACTTAGAGGATTCTAGCGCTTCTATTATCTTTCTGCTATTGCCTTTCTAGGTAAGATGGCCCTTTTTATTTTGGTGGTGTGATGTTGTAGAAGCTTGTTCTTTTCCAAAATTAGAATAAATGCATTTTCTTTATTTTGTAATTAGCTTTTTCTTATGGGTACAAAGAAAATGTTGTTATTTTTCAAGGGCCCTTCCAATATCTTGATTATTTTTCGTTAAGTGATTTTTTTTTTTTGGGGCCCTCTCTCTTATTAGAGTCAAGTGCCTCATTTTTGAATTTTCTCATGGACTTAGATCTCTCTTTTGTTTCTTCCTTGGGAGACCTCTATTAAGGTGAAGTCCTTCTTATGGTTTTTGTGGTACCTTCTAATGCTCTTTAAGTTAGATGATCATATTATGATATTGTCTCTTTAATGCTTAGCTCCTATTGAGGTGGAGATGTCATATATGGAAGTGATGATATACTTTGTAGGTGAAGTTAATCATCGATAGGGTATGTCTTGCCTTGTTATAGGTTATTAGGAGGAGGGATGGTTTTGAAAGTGGTCTTCCCCATGGTTTTGTCTTTCTATGGTGTTGATGGGATCTATTTTGGGAGATTGGTTTCTTCCCCCTTTGCTATCGATGATGCTCTCTAATGGTGGGGAGTTAGGGGTTTCTCCTCAAACCCTTTTCTTCTAGATGGTTCTCTCTTGTGTTGCGGGTGCCACCTTAAATCCCATGCTGGCTTTGGGTGCCAAGTTAATACTTAGTTTTGGTGAAGAAAATTTCTCTCTTCTTTAAAGATTCAAGAACTTTAATTATATGTATTCTCATATGGTTAATCATGATGTAGGGAAGGGCTTCCATGTTACTTTTCATGAATATGAGTTGGGGGTAGTACCTTATCTAGTGATTCTTGTTGGGTTTTGGCCTAGTATTTTAGGTTATTGTAGGAAGTTAGTTTTTCAATTTTTCTATTGATATCTATTGATTGATAGAAGTATAAATATGATAATAGGATACTATGAGGAGGAGGGGGGGGTTTGGGGTGGGGTTGTTGAATTAGAATCTTAAACACTTTCACTTTTCAACAATACATGATTCACACATTCTCAAGTTGTCTTATGCATGTAAAACTTATAGAAGTAAACTTGTTGTAACATATCGATGTATATCACATCCATAAAAATAAATACATAACACAATATTTGGTTACTCAAAAACCCTCCAAGGTGAAGGTAAAACTGGGGTGTAGATGACACCCACAAATCATCACTACTACAGTAATAAAGTTAACCTATTTAGATTACAATGTTTGACCTTAATATATGATCTAACTTGTGAGGGGTCTATCTTGTTAAAAAAATTTGAGACTATTAGGTTTCACCTTGTTAGAGGATTTAACACTTACAAAAAAGTAAGGACTTTGTTAGGATATTTACAAAGATCTATTAAGACCAATTCGTTAAGAGATTTACCTAGATTTAAGTTGATTAGAATTGATTTAGTAATTGGCTCTCAATTTTCTTTGTCAGCCAATTTTGACTCTTCTCTTTGCAAACTGATCCTCTCTTTTGATCTGATAAAGCTTTTCTTCCCCTCTCACTACTCTGATTAGGTCACTTGTTATACTAGAGATAACATAACACTTGTACTTGACTTCTTATCTGCTCTTGATCTTTCACTTTAGTATTCACATATTGCTCTTCATCTATCACACTATTCATATCTCTCTCCCTCTCTTAATCATATTGACCTAGGACAAAATCTTGTCTATTTAAAGAGTTTTGTAAAGAGTTTTCTAGATGCTTATAAATTTTTCCTCTTCATCTGAGTCATTGATCACAAAATATAGGGATCTATGATCCACATCATAAAATTTGTAAAACTCAATGTAAGAACCTCTATAAATATTAAACATTTCTTCCATGTCGGCTTGAAAATGGTTTACCTCAAAGTTTGTATCATTTCTAACTTGTATGTAAACTCTGCATTGCTTGACACTTACTATCTCTGATACTCTGCATTCTGTTGATGCTCAGTTTGTATTATGCTCAACACTTACTATGTAACTCAACTCTTGTATACTTGAACTGCTCTGTAGGTGTTGACTTTGCTTGTATAGAAAATACTTGGTGACCACATACTTTCTAAGCTCTTATTGAATTCGGTATACACATGTTTATATACTTGGCTCAATCTATATAGAGTAGCTAGGTTGAAGTGATGACTATTTGACTCTGCCTAGTAAATGACTAAGTGTTTGACACTAATAAACAACAATAGCTAGGGATACTAACACTATCTTTTTGGTAGCTTTAAATACTAATGTTCTATCTTTCAATATCTTTCTCCGGTGTTTCATTTATGTTGGGTTTCATATGCCCTTTAAAATATTCTTGTAAAGGACTTAGGGTCACCTCAAAACCTATTTTTAGTTAATCAAATATAATTTAGTTCAATTCTTCAAGGGAGATTTTATACCATTTAGACCATATACATGTCATAGTCTATTGAATCCTCATAATTCATAGTCTCTATGGCTTGTCTATGTTGTTCCTCATCCCCATTGTTCTTCAAAGAATCATTATTATTTTTCTTGGTGGTTGTAGGGGTGTTCATGTCATCTTGGTTCACCTAATTTTCTTTATCTTTAACCACTGAAGAAATGATTTTATTCTATATAGAGCTCAGTGAAGGAGGAGACTTCATACCACCTCCAAACATTCTTTCAAATGAATCAAAGTTGTTCTCTTCTTTTGAATTTTCCGTTTCCATCTTCACTTTCCCTTGACCTACTTTCTCCTCTTTATCTTCTTCATTATAACTATCTTCCTCATTATCTGAGACTAGATAAGCATTATTGACCTTTGCCTCCATCTTTTTGCTAGATCTAGAGATTTTAAGCCCTAATTACCTTAAAATTATTTAGCCCTTCCCTACTTTTCCCCTAGAGCCTGGGTTTTTACCACTTTGATCTTCAATTTTCTTTGGAATCAGGTCAGAAACAAGCTTTTTAACATAACTATGAATCAAATTGGAGTTGGAGTAAAATAACTATTTAGGGTTTGATAATAACTCACCTGAACCAATTGAATCAAAGTTCTAATCAAAGTTCCTATAAAACTTTTCTTAGATTTCAGCAAAATTATGCTGCTTTGTGTACCTCTCGATCTTTTGGAGCCCGCGTGATCACATCCTGATCCCAAGTGAGCGGAGGATAAAACATTGATTGGGAAGTTGAGTAGAGCTCTGGATCCTCTTATTCTGAAAGCGGCAGAGTCATATGCAATTACAGCCACCTCCGCGGTCTCAAAAGTGCCAAGCCAAACGCGAACCCCATGCTTTGAGGAATCCCTTATCTCCGCCGCACATTTCGCCCAAGGGTGGCGCCGCACTCGTACGCAATGCTCCCCTTTTGCAGTCTCTCTAATTATGCCTCCTTTTGCTACAGTCTCATCAGTCATATGTTATCCACCAACTGATGAAGTGATGGCTTCTTTGAAATCTGGGTTAATTTGAGCAGAGGGTGAAGTGGGTGGAGATGAGTCGCCAAGTAAAAATAACGAGATCTGTTGCAGAGCTGCATTATATTCCTCTGTTGTCATCGTAGAAAACTTGGTTAAGAATGAATTTGTTGCCGATTGAATGGAGGAATGGTGAAGAAGGGTTTCTAAAGAGGGCTATAAATTGTGTTTGGTTGAAATGAAAGGACGGTGACCGTTATTTGTTTATGATGCAGCTATGTCGGAGGCCCATTCTTCAATAATTTCGATGTGTCTCCCTCCTTCATTTGTTTCTGACGCAGCTATGTCGGTGGAAGACCTATTTCGGTATATTTGGAAAGTTGTCGACATGGACTGTGACGTAGATGTGAAAGGGTTGGAGTCATACACCTTATATCTAAAATTATCATTTAGTTTAATTTTTATTTATTTATGTAAGCACTGTTATTTGAGCATTATTTTTTTTCCAGGGCATAATTATTGTAAAATAGTTAAAAGATAAAGAGTTAAAGATATTAGAAACTTAAATTCATTTATTTTATTAGTTATTGTAGATCAAGTAGAAAAAGGTTTGAATTTTCAGTAATGTTGACTTTAAAAAAAAGGTAAATCTATAAATCACATTAATAGATTTATAGAGTGTCCCTCCTACATCATCTAAAGATATTTTCATACAAGAAAAATATCATTTATTATTTATATGTGGATAATACATAAATCGCAATATAATTAATAAATTGTGTTAAATTTTAAAAAGTCTATTTTTCTTTTTTAAACACCTATTCCTATTATAAATATGGTTCAAAGAGTTGATTGAAAGGTGGGTTGACACCTTTAATTTAGATAAAGATACTCTAGCCAAACTCCTTTTCTTTAATGACTTAAATCTTAATTGATTTGAAAGGGGTGTAATTATATATCTATTATGGAAAAATATAATTTATTATCTTAGATATATAATATGGGCATAATTGGCTAATTAATTTACTTAAATTGAACAAAGTTACCATACCTTGAAGAATAACATCTCATTAGGATATTTAAATCATTCAAAAGCTATGTCTATTTTTCTTTTACTTTATAATGAATTTGGAATACAAATGTATGGAAATAGTATTTTTAAAATTTGATGGGTGTAATTTTGAAATATATTGAGCTGCATTTTTATAAAAATATAAAATATAATGTCATAATGTCAAACATGCTATTACTTTTTTTCAAATTCTACTTTTATTTGTTCAGCACAAAGCAACTAGACTTGGACCCAACTCGGACTTGGCAAGGGTAATGTAACTTATGACTTGGCTCAAACTCGGCAACTCGGCAAAGTGATAAAACCCTTGAAATTTAGAGATTTTTTTGGATTTAAATTAATTCCATGCACCCATTATGAATAAAGATTAAAGACACAATAACATCATAAAATAGATGGTAATTTGATCGCATACATAACATATATGAATTATGTAACTACAAAGGAAAAAATAAATAAAATCAGCCAACTCAAATGAGTTAGCCGAGTCACCTAAGTGAGTCAACTGAGTCAACCTACTGAGTCATGTGAGTTAGGCGAGTCAGCTCAGTTGACCCATCAAGCTAGGGTCACAAGTCATTTTGACCCAACTAAGGCAACTTGACTTGCCGACTCGAACAACTTGCTTGACTCATGGTGAGTCTTGTTATTATGGTTCAACATAATGTCTATAAATATTTTGTGAGAAGGTCTCCTACCTAAAGTAAATAAAATTCATGGATGAAAATTTTGACATCTAAATGTCATTGGTCATAGTAGTTGGGAGAGAACTTGTTAGTATGGTTAGATAGTTTGGATGCTAGCCCCTTTTGGGGGTTTTACCTATGTTGCATGGTTGTGATTTTATTCTGGTAGGTTCTCATATTTTGGTTGCCTATGAGGTTCTTGTGGTGGATATTATGTGTGTGTACATTGATGTATGGATCGCCTTCTCTACCATTTCATTGAAGGGTTTGTGGTCATGTGTAGAGGAGATTCATTTTCTCTAGGAGTGCAGTAGTTTCCTCTTTTAGTTAAGTCCTCCTTTTAGGTTCTATGATGAATGTTTTTGTGAGGAAGAGATGTTTCTAGTGTGGTACCATTTTAGTGGTCATCTTCTTGGTGGATCTATTGTTAGATAATAATATTGGTTCTTTGGAATTTTTTGATATGCATAAGATGTTTGACATAGTTGGCTTTGGTAGCTAGCTTCAAGTTGGTAAAAAATTTGTTGATCTCACATGAGCTGCATTCTACAAACTTTGGAGGATTCTAGTGCTACTACTCTATTTCTGCTATTTCTTTTCTAGCTAAGATGAAACCTTTTGTTTTGGTGGTGTGTGGTTGCAAAAGCTTGTTCATTTCCAAAAAATGGATTAAATACATTTTCATTCTTTTGTACTTTAGTTTTTCTTATGGTTACAAAACAATTGTTGTTAGTTTTTAATGGCCCTTCTAGGATCTTGATTATTTTTGGTTAATTGCAAGTTTCATTTTTGGGGCCCTCTCTCCTATTAGAGTCAAGTGCTTCATTTTTGAATTTTCTCATGGATTTAACACTCTCTTTTGTTTTTTCCTTGTGACACCTCTATTAAAGTGAAGTCCTTCCCATGATTTATATGGTACATTCTAATGTTCTTTAGGTTAGATGATCATATTATGATGGTGTCTCTTATGTGCTTAGCTCCTATTAAGGGGAAGATGTCATATATGGAAGTGATGATATGCTTTGCACGTGAAGTTGATCCTAGGTAGGCTAAGTCTCCTCTTGTTATAGGTTATTAGAAGTAGCGATGGTTTTGAAGGTGTTCTCTCCCATCATTTTATCTTTCTATGGTGTGGATGGGATCTATTTTGGGAGGTTGGTTTCTTCCCCCTTTTCTATTGATGACATTCTCTTATGGTGGGTTAGGCATTTCTTCTCAAACCCTTTTCTTCTAGATTCTTCTCTCTTATTTTGCTCTCTTTTCAAGCTAGATATTTCCCAGGAGGTTACCAGGGCCACCACATGAGTTGTGGGTGCCATCTTAAATCCCATGTTGGCTTTGGGTGCCAAGTTAATACTTAGTTTTGGCAAAAATTGTTTCTTTCTCTCCTTTAAAGATTCAACTAATTTAATTATATTTATTCTCATGTGGCTAAGCATGATGTGGGGAAAGGGTTTCATGTTACTTTTCATGATTATGAGTTGGGGGTAGTACCTAATCAAGTGGTTCTTGTTGGGGTTTGCTCTAATTGTTTGGGTTATTGTAGGAAGTTTGTTTTCAATTTTCTATCTTTCTATTGCTATCTTTGTAGTATTAACATCAATCTTTCAATATCTTTCTCCATTTTTTTAATCTATGTTGGGTTTTATATCCCTTTTAAAATATTCTTGTAAAGGATATTAGGATCACCTCAAAATCTATTTTCACTTAATCAAATATAATTTCCTTTAGTTCTAGAAGGGGGATTTTATACCATTCAAACCATATACATGTCATGGTCTATCGAATACTCATAATCCACATGCTTGATGACTTCTCTTGGTTCTTTCTCATCCCCATTGGGGTAAAAGCACAAACCTGTGTCACCTTTTATAAAGAAAAGTGATATTAGAATGTGATAGTTCAACATTAATGACAAAAAAAATGGTATATGCATTTAAAATATGAAGATGATGTAAATTGATGAAATGTGTAGAATTGTATGAATTTTATGCCTATAATTTTTATTATTATTTTGACTAAGAATTTATTCATTTTATTTTATTTTGAAGTCCCTTTTTTAACTGTAAAAAATATAGGATGTAGTTCCCGTCAAACAAGTATGTGCAAATCATCTTTTTTTGTTATGATTTGAAAATATTTTATAGATGACATGTATAGCTAGTGCACAAAAAAAGAAATAATTATTTTTGATGTATATTTTCTTTGTTATAAGTACTCAAGTTCGACCTTGTCAGAATCCAACAGTTTTTTCCTCCCGTCAAAACTTCCCTATCAAATATATACCTTCTTGAAAAAAAATTACATATTCATGAAGAGGATTCTCTCCTCTAGTGATATATATATATATATATATATATATATATATATATATATATATATATATATATATATATATATATATATATATATATATATATATATATATATATATATTTTATGATATGATTTACTAATTTTTTTCATTTTTTGAGAGAGCATCTTTTGAAATGTTGAAATATCGACTTATAATATTTTTAGATTATAACATATTATAACTAATCAAAACACTAAAAAAATTATATAATGATGATATTGAATCTGAAATCTATAAAAGGGTATTTTTAGTTTTTTTTTCTAAAATTGAGTTTTGACAGAGAAATGAGATTTGACTAAAACAGGTTTTTGTATCACAAACAGTGACATAGATCTATGCTTTTACCGATTGTTCTTAAAAGACATGTTATGACTTTTCTTGGTAGATGTAGGAATGTTTGTCTCATATTGGTTGACCTGATTCTCTTTGTTTTTAACCACCAAAGAAATGATTTCATTTTGCACAAAGCCTAGCGAGGGAGGGCACTTTGTACCACCTCAAAACATTATATCAACTGATTCAAAGTTTTTGTCTTCTTCCAAATTATTTGTTTCAATCTCTTCTTTCTCTTCTAATTAATCATTGTCTTCCTCATTATTTGAGACCAGATTAATGTTATTGAACTTTTGCTTCTTCTTTTTGCTAGTGCTAGGGATTTTGAGAGGTAATCCTTTACAATTATTTTACCCTTCCCCACATTTTCCCCTGAGCTCATCTGTTTACCACTTTGATCTTTAATTTTCTTTGTAATCAGGTCAGAAACAAACTTTTCAATATAACTATGAATCAGTCTCATCAAACCCTCATGCATAATAGGTTTGTTAGACCACAATGGACTAATAGTGTGAGATAATGAGAACAATAGATAAAAGGGGAAACCCATCTTTTTCTTATATCTAAAGTGGTTTAGCAACACAAAGTTGGAATTATGGGCCGTATCATATCTCGCTTCAAGGGAAATGTACTCCATCGCCACAGCAAGAGCACACTATCATAGAAATTTAATAGAGGATGTAAAAAAAATACCACCCTCCCCTTTAACAAGATAGCCATCAGTATCTTTAGGGACTTTGTTAATAGTCAATTTAAAGTACTTAAAGTCCTAAAAAAGGGCTTACCTTTGGTACCAAGCCTTGTAATTTTTTGCATTACCAAAAAATCGAGCTTCCTCCCTCCCAAATTAACTTCACCATTATTCCAGCCATTTAAGAACCTATCTATCACATAAGGTTTCACCATTTTCATTCTTTTCATATAAGCTATAAGCTCTCCTTCTTTGAACTTTTCCGACACTTATTTCTCCTTCCTCCATTTTTCACAGTTGTTAGGTTCCCAGTTCCTCATTTTACAACACATGTTCACAAGTTTTACGACAAAGTTAATACTTAATATTATCCTCATGACTACAAAATGATGTTGATACTCTTCCTTATTGCTATGTTGGCAAATGAGTTAGCTAGCTTATTTTCTTCTCTATACAAGTGGTTAATATACCCTTTCTCAAAATTAATTAGAAGACCTTTGTTTTCCTTAATAATATTTTCAATAATCCACAAAGGGACCACTCCTTTATAAATACAATTTAGAATATTAAGATAATCCCCTTCTATCCATATTCCCTTAGCTTAAATTTTTCTTGCCAGCTTAATCCTATGGAGAAGAACCATTGCTTATGCCACATGATTGGATTGGGTACCTAGAGAAATAGCCATAGCTTTGAGCATATTAGCCTCTTCATCTCTAATAATAGCACCATGCCCAATAGGGCCAAGATTTTCCTTTGCAACATCATCAAAGTTCATTTTGATCCAGCCTGAAGGATGACAGTCCCATTTTATGTTTTCTCTTTCTAAATTGACTACATCTTCATTATCCTTCTTTCAATTTAATTTACCTCCAGTGTCAAAAATTACCTTCTCCTTGTACATTGTATTGTAATTTTCTATAATACTATGTGTTATGTTGTTAGCTAGAAGAGAGAATGGTTGGGCTTTCTACTTGAAGAACCTATTGTTTGTTTCCTTCCTAAGATACCATATGACCTGAGGAAACTCAAACATCAAAATTATTTTTCCAATGATCCCTTTGAAATCCTTCCAAATCCTCCAAAGACTCAATATATTATCTAGAATTATATAGCTCAGGTTCTAGGACTTAAAAATTTCCATCCAAGTATTATGTGCAGAAGGGAAAATAATAAAAATATGGTTTACTGATTAAACCTAGGTTGTACAAAGAAAACACCTATTAGGAAAACACAAACCTCTTTTACCAAGGTTGTTCGAAGTTAGGATTTTTTCTTACAAGGTAATCCACTAGAATATGTTTATATTTGATATAACTTTATTATCTCAAATCGATATCCAAACAGAAGGTGTACTATCAGTCACATGCATAGCTAGAATTTCCAAAGAAACATTGAAGACCCAAGAGGGAACTCCATCCCAAATCAAAGAGTCAACAAAGTATGGCCAAAGAATAAAGGAATTAAGACTAGCTTGAATAAAATTTAAAATGAAATTTATATAAAAAAACTCTCACCCACTACCCACCTCTCCAGTAGTCAACCACCTTAGAACCTAGCATTTAATCACATCTCTATATGATTAGGTTATTGGCAAGAATTGAAGTCATAGAATTCTCCAAAATCCAATAGGCTTTCCAAAAGTCGGTAGTTTAACCATCTCCCAATTTTCATCTATCTTTATGATTGGAAGTTTCTTTGGGTTACTGGATAACCTTCTAAAAGGAATACCTTGACATTCTCTCTAGATTATTGAGAAATTTTGCCAATAAAGGATAATATTTTAAGTATTTACTTCTCATTATACTATTCAAGTCTTTTTTTTCACCATAAATCCTCCAAATTGTCCTGGCCATAAGATTTGGATTCATGGTTTTTATAGATCTAAGGCCTAGGCCACCACTATGTTTGAGTTTACAAACTAGGTCCCAAGCTACAAGCACAAGTCTTTTCTTTTCTTCCACTCTTGACTATAGCATTGTTTCTTGAATTATTTTGATATACTCTTGGAACTTTCCTAAAAATTTAAACAAGCTTAAGTCATACACTAGAATACTTTGAAGAGTTGACATTATCAACTATATATTTTTAGCTTGGCTAAGAAGCAAACCTTTCCATCCAGCCAATTTTATTTGAATTCTATCAACTAGGAAAGACCAAAACAAATATGGGGGTTTAAAACCAAGAGACAAACCAAGGTAGGACACATCCAAGCGCCCTGTCTAGCAGTCAAATATTCTATCTATTCTTCCTTGTTTAATATCTAGAGTATTAATGAAAAAAACTAAACTTTTTTCCCATTTTCTAAGCTAACATGAAGCCAAAGTGTAGGAATGAAGAATTTTTTAACACTCTTTAGCATGCTTTATTGTACACTCTCCCATAATCACTATGTCATCAAAAAAATTATCGTGAGAGAACACTAGATCCTATGAAGAAGGTTTGAGGCCCTTAAGAAAATCTAAAGCAACTCCTTCTTTCCAAAGATGACCAAGAGATTATGCCATTAGACAAAAAAAGATTAGAAAAATAGGATGTCCCTGCCTCAAACCCCTAGTGGGCATAAAAAATCTAGAAGAAGAACCATTCATTAAAATTATTTTTGAATAGGTCCAGATCAACTACAAAAAAAGTTGAATGAAGCAGTTGTAGAAACCAAAAGAATTAAAGATTTTTATATAAAACTCCTAGTCCACACAGTCATATTCCTTGGATAGATCAAGTCTTAGGAGAAATCCTTGGGTTTTAGAACATTTAGCTAAGTGGATAACTTCATGGACTTTTACACTAGAATCCAAAATTTGACTACCTCACACAAAGCCATTTTTCTCTGAAGGAATTAGCAAAGAGAGAAAAGAGAGAAGGCTCAAAGTAAACACTTTGGAGAACACTATATACATAGAGTTACAAACACTCATAGGTCTATAATCATTCAGAGTGATGGCACCAACCTTTTTAGGGATGAAGGAAATGAAAGTTGAGTTAATTTACTTGAGAAATTATCTTGATTCAAATAATTTATTGACAACACTACAAAGGTTTGATCCCATTACATCCCAGAAGCCTTGGAATAAGAACATTGGGAAACCATGTAGCCCTAGAGACTTTTCACCTTCGAAGAGAAGACTACTTTCTTGATTTCCTCAATGGACAAAAATGCCACCAAATCCTTATTACTCTTCTCTTTCAAAATATTATCAATAGAATCCATTAACTTATCTTGGTCTTCCAAAGAAAAATTATTATCTTTAGAAAGGAGCAAAGAGAAAAACCAAAAAATGCCTTATGAGATCTCTTTGTTAGCGGTTTTGACCCTTGAGTCTGAATCAATTCTAGAAATTTTGATGCCTACTTTGTATTTGGACATAGTGATATGAAAGAATCTAGAATTTCTTTTCCCAGAGTTCAACCACAATGCTCTAGATCTCTTTCTCTGAAAGTTCTCCTCTTTAGAAATAATGTCATGATATTTTCTCAAAGAAATATTTTATTTATCCCTCAATCCTTGAAAGTCTCAATAGTCTTAAATGACCATCAAACTAGCATCAAGGTCTTATTAATATTATTATTTTTTATAAAATTACCCCAAAGAACTCTTTATTCCAAATGTTCACCTTGCCTTTGGTAAAAATCATTTTTTTGGCCAATCCAAACATGGATGACCTATCTATTTAGATGTCCAACCACTCCTTGACCTTACCTCTTCAATTAGGATGTTCAAACCAAGTTTTTTCAAACCTAAAAGGAAAGTTTCTTTTAATAGTTGAAGGTTACACTACTAGAGAAATTAGAAAATGATTCAAATCAATTTTAGGAATAGTTACCAGGGAGCAACAAAATAGTTTTATCTAGTCAAAAGTGAAGAGAGATCTATCCAACTTGACTTGAATTAGGTCATCCCTTGGTTCATGATTAGACCTAGTAAAATTCATCCCTTAAAGATCCACATTAAATAGAGCTTGAGAATCTATGAACTTGATGAAATCCATCACACCCTCAAGGTAACTATGGGAGAAAATCCCTCCAATTTTCTCTTACTCCCTTAAGGAATAATTGAAGTCCCCATAATAAGCCAATGTTTCGAAGGAAAAGAGATTCTAAAGCTAGCCAATTTCTCCCAAAAACCAAATCTACCAACATTCGATTTGAGAAGATAAACATTAGATAGGGTCCAAGAAAATTTATTCATAACATGCAAAAATCAAATACAAAAAAGGTTTTTCTAAGAGAAAATCAACTCGCCTTGAACAATAGGCTCATTCCAAAATTTAGCTACTCCTTGAGATGCTCCTTGGGAACTATAGCCCTGTTAAAATTCTTTAGGATAACTTAGAGGGGGGGGGGGGGGGGTGAATTAGTTATCCAAGGTCCAAATGCCCTAATAATACTTTTTCTCAAATTATAGTGAATCCATAAACTTTTCATCCATCCCAGCTTAAATCAATCATCTTAGCAAATTACAGTAAATCAATATGCAGGGATAAAACATGTAAGATCAACACATGACACAATGATTTACGTGGAAACCCAATTTAAGAAAAATGACTAGTAACATGGTACTTAATTTTCACTCTTCTAAAGTGATGCCCTATTAAAAGCCTCCCCAATTAAAGGCTTACAACACACTATTAAATGTGACATTGTTAGAGGATTTCACCATACTATTAAGAATGGGCTTGATCAAAGGACTTTAGAACATTCACTTGGAATGTCACCCTGTTAAAGGATTTACAACATGGCTATTAAACCAACCTAAGTCCATAGGATTTAAACTAACTGTTACAATTAATAGAAAGTAACAATAATGGCTTTTTGATTTGATACAACATACAACATATCTTGCTGATTTTAGATCACACTTAAGCTCAATCCTTTGCTTGGCTTTAACCACTTCATCTCTGACAGCTTGTCATCTCAAGCTTCATCTCCTTTAGTCTTCTTACTCATCATACCAATGCAATCATATCTATGGTCATCTGTTGAAGCAGAGTAACTATGCTTTCTTACTCCTTAGCACCTCCTACAGCACTTTATACTTTCATGCTTGACTTCTCCTCTCTCTTTGCTTTGTGACCTTGTTATTCCTTAAATATAAATCTGGATTGCCTTTGCCACTTGATTCTCCCTCTCCAACTTTAGGGTTTCATATGGATTAGGTAGGATACAATGTATCTACCCCATATCTTGCTCTTATCTAGAAACTTCATCTAGAGTCCAGTTGTATTCTCCAAAAAATGTTCTACATGGTGTTCTGTGCCACCAGCTCATCACTCTTATCTTCTATTTAATTCACAGAATTCAAGATAACAACCTTGTCGGCTCATATCTGACGAATCTTTGATCTTTGAAATAATGCAGCAACTCAGCACTATTGGTTTACTAATGCTTGACATCTCTATGTTACTCGACACTTGTATTTGCTCAACACTTGTATTTTCTCAGCACTTGTATCTTCTTGTCACTTGTATCTGCTCGGCACTTGTATCTGCTCGGTACTTGTTTCTGCTCGGTACTTATTTCTGCTCGGTACTTGTTTCTGCTCGATACTTGTTTCTGCTCGGTACTAATATATGCTCAGCATCTAAAGTTCACTTGGCACTTACTGAATTTGAACTTGCTCGGCTTCAACTAGGAATCTATTTGGCACTTACTAGCTTTCTCAGCTCTCTCTCTCTCTAATGAACTTAGTTAGGCTTTACAAATGACTTAGCTAAAACCTTGCATCTTTGATAGGTTTCAGTGTGCCCATTTTTTATGTCTTAGAGTATGTCATCAATACACTTTTTCATTAATGGCTCAGTTGATCCTTGTACTTCATTACAACATCATAACTTCAACCTTTCTCTAGGTGTTCTAGTTACATCTTATTGATTGCCTCCTCCTTGTCAATCAACTATTTGATAGTGTTTGGATCACTAAAGCAATTGTCATTCCTGCAAGTAGCAAGTTTGACATCAATGAAAAAACAAAGATTGAGAACATTCTTTACCAGTTCCATTACTTCCATTACTTTTTATATATGATCATTTCCAACAATCTCCCTCATGACCATTTCAATCATTTTCAACAATCTCCCTCTTTGGCATTGATGGAAAACCAAACTGATCAATTGATCAACTTAGTTACCACCAAGATTGTATGCATTATCTTGACTGCTGCATCCTTACTACTGATCTCATATATCTCGCTCTTTCATATACATCTCCCTCTTGCTTTGTATTGATTAATTTTGTGCATATTTCTCCCTATTTGACATAAATGCCAAAGATGTAGCATCTTTAACATGCAAAGTATAAGCTTTGCATCTCATGTTTTCTCCCTCTGTCACCATGCTTGTGATTGATTTAGAGTTTTTGCTCCTGCTGTCATCCTCTGCATCATTCTTCTGATATTTCAATAATTTGTTCATGTTGATGTAGGGCAACTTCCTTGTTGTTTTATACTACTTGAGTTAGGGGCATTACCCCCAACTTGCCTCTAAGATATTCATAAGCATCCTTGGGCAATGGTTTGGTGGAGATATCTGCAGTTTGTTCCTTTGTATGAATGTACTCCAACTTCACTTGTTTGTCTTCTACTAATTCTCTGACATAGTGATACTTGATTGCAATATGCTTGGTTTTTGCATGCATTACTGAATTTTTCGATATGTTTATAGCACTTGTATTATCACAATACAATATCACAAGTTTAGTTACTTCTTCTTTCATTCCTTTCAATAGATGTGTGAGCCACACAATGTTTGTGCAATTGACTGCTGTTGCCACATATTCTGATTCTACAGTGGACTGGGATGTGCATGTTTGTTTCTTGTTGGTCCAAGTAACTAACCTTTTACCTAAAAATAATGCACCTCCACTTGTGCTTTTTCTGTCATCGATGTTGCCTCCCCAATCTGCATTTGTATATGCATTGAGTTCAAACTTCTCATTCTTTTTGTAATATAGACCAAAATTATCAGTTCCTTTGAGATACCTCATTATTCTTTTTACTGCTATGAGATGATTTTCTTTGGGATTAGCAGAGAATCTAGCCACTATTCCAACTGCTAATGCTATGTCTGGTCTGCTATGTACAACATATTGTAGTTTTTCAATCATGGATCTGTACATTGTTTGATTGACTTCAGCTGATACATCAATTTTGGATAGCTTATTTTCTATTTCCATTGGTGTGCTGACTTGTTTGGACTCGTCCAATCCAAATGTTTTAAGTATCTCTTTGATGTATTTTGATTGTATCACAAATATACCATGTTTTAGTTGATGTACTTGCAATCCAATGAAGAATTTGATCTCTCCAAACATAGACATCTCAAACTCATGTTTCATATTGTCAGCAAAGCCTCTGCAAAGCACTTCCTTTCCTCCAAAAACTATGTCATCCACAAAGATCTCAGATACAATAATATCCTTACCTTCTTCTAATTTGATGTACATGTTGCTATTATCATTAGTTCTTTCAAATCCTATTTGCACTAGATACTTGTGACGTCTCTCATACCATGCTCTAGGTGCTTGTTTCAGACCATAGAGCGCTTTATGTAATTTACAAACCATATCCCTGTTGTTCTCATCAAAAAATTCCTCTGGTTGTTCAATATATACTTCTTCTTCTAGTATACCATTTTAAAAAGTAGACTTTACATCCATCTGATAGACTTTAAAACCTTTATATGTAGCATATGCAAGTAAAGTTCTTGCTACTTCCATTCTAGCAATAGGAGCAAATGTTTCCCCATAGTCTAATCCTTCTTCTTGAGCATAACCCTTGCATACTAGTCTAGCTTTGTTTCTAGTAATCTCACCATTCTCATCTAGCTTGTTTCTAAATATCCACTTGGTGCCAATCGCATTCTTGTGAACTGGTCTGGGAACCAAACTCCAAGTTTTGTTCTTTTTTATTTGATAAATCTCTTCTTCCATAGCTTTATACCAGTCATCATCTTGTAATGCACCATATACTGTCTTAGGTTCAAGTTTGCTGATCAGATATGATTCATGTCTTAGTTTGTTCCTTGTCATTGGTCTTGCATCTTTGTCACCAATTATCTATTCAGCAGGGTGATGTCTTTTTACATATTTGGATAATCTTGGTTTTGTCCCTGTTTGCATGTTTGATCTTTTAGATTCAGGGTCACTATGCACTTTTTTGTTAGGTTTTTCTTCAACTATTTCATGTGTACTAACTTCAAGATTAGATTGTGCATTTTCTTCATTCTGTAACTCAGCTTCTGAATGTAACTCGACATTCACTGGTTGTGACTCGGCTGAAATTGAAAATTGTTGTTGAATCTCAATTTGATTGACAGCATCCTCTTCAATAGGCATTCCTTCATAAGAATACACAAAGGTTATGTATTCATTCATTCTCTTTGGTTCTTCATCTTGGACTTCTGTATGCTCATCAATGATTACATTTGCACTTTCCATAATTTTGTTAGTGTTAGTATTCAAACACTTGTATGCATTACTTCCAGTGGAGTAACCAAGGTATATACCTTCATCACTTTTTTCATCAAATTTCCCATTTCTAGCATCTCTAAGGATAAAGCATTTGCAACCAAATACTTTGAAATGTTTTACAATGGGTGAGTGACCATACCATAATTCAAAAGGTGTTGCACTAGTACCTTTCTTGACTTGTACTCGGTTTAGTGTATGAACAACTACACTTACAGCTTCTCTCCAGTATTTTGGAGCAACAGTCTTGTCCATCATTAATGTTTTGACACAGTCAATTATAGATCTATTTCTTCTCTCAGTAATTCCATTATGTGAAGGAGTTCTAGGAGTGAATTCACCACCTCTTTCTGATCTCAAGCATTTCAAACTTTTTCTTGTTTCCTTTTCAACTCTAGCCACATACCACTTAAACATTTGAAAAGCATCAGATTTTTTCTTTAAGAACATAACAGTCACAATCCTGGAATAGTCATCAACAAACAACATTATGTATTTATCTCCTTTTTAGCTTTGTACTTCCATTGGACCACATAAGTTAGTATGAACTAACTCAATTACTTCTTTAGATGTATAGTTTTTGCTTTTGAAACTTGACTTTGTCATCTTTCCTAGCTAACATTGTTTGCATATGATATTGTCAGGTTTTTTCAATTTAGGTAAACCTTTGACTTTCTTCATTTTACTGATATTGACTAGATTGTCAAAGTTGACATGACATAGCCTTATATTCCATAACCACTCATCATCAAATTTTGCAATAAAAAAAGAAACATCATCCATATCAAGGTAAAATAGATTACTTCTTGTTTGATCTCCTTTTCGTACCAATTTGCCATCAGTATCATAAATTTTTGCAGTTTTGTTTCCAAATTCTACTTTCCATCCTACATTGCCTAACTGTGAGACACTCAGCAAATTGTAGTTTAATCCTTCAACATAGTATGCATTATCACATGAAATTTGTTCTGTAAGCTTAATGGAGCCTTTTCCTTTTATTTGACATGGAGCATCATTAGCAAATCTAACACTATTTCCATCATACTGAGTAAGTTAACAAACTTACTTTTGTCTCCTGTCATGTGATGTGAGCATCCACTATCTATGATCCATCTGTCATTTTTGTTCATACATGTTACCAGTGTTGTAGGTTCTTCTTCATCAGACTGATCCTTCATGGCTACATAAACAACTTCATCATCATTATCATCAGAATTCTCTTCAGCAATATAACACTTCTTGCCTTTGTCTTTGTAATCTTTCTTGTCATCTTCTCTTCTATATTTTTGTTTGTTGCCTTCCTTGTAATCCTTTTCTGTGTACACCTTGTAGCAATATGTCCTACTTCATTGCAATTGAAACAAATGATAGGCATCTTACCTTTGAATTTTCCTTTTCCTTTGTGAAATCTTCTAGCTAACAATGCTTCTAATTGTTCCACATCTTCCTCATTAGTGCTACTATCACTGGATACATATTTCATTTTTTGTCCTTTCTTTGATTTTACCTATTCAGCATCTTTCAGTGATAGCTTGGCCTTGAAAGTAGATTCAACATTCTCAAATCTGTAGTTATCAAAGTTAGATAGCTCAAATGCAATCAATCTACCCACTATTCCTTCAAAACTTAGATTATTTCCTGGTACACATCTTAGTTCTTGTATTGCTGATACTCTAATAGCATAGATAGGGAGCAAGGTTCTTAAGAACTTACTATTAACAGTATCTTCATCCAATTGACCACTCAAACATCTTATTACACTTACCACTTCCTTTATTCTTGTGCCATACTAAGCAGCATTCTCACTTTCCTCCATTTTCATATTATCAAACTTTCCTCTGAGGCTTTCTCTTTTTTCTCTTTGGACATTCTTATCTCCTCCATAGATGTCTGATAGGGCTCTCCACATTTTGAATGCAGTGTCACATCCTTTGATATCACCAAATTTAGCATAGTTGAGTGCATAACCAATCTCCAGCATTGTCTGATTGTGTTCCTGTTTGTTTTTCAAATCTTCTATAGTAAGAGTACTAGTTGGATCAACATGTTTAGTAAAAATGAATTTTGGGCATAGTCTCATATGGATCCAAGATGTAGCTTCATCAAACTTTTCCATGCAACAAAGTTGTCTTTATTGAGCTTGGGGAGTTCTCTCTTAGTCATTCTGATACCAATTGTTAGAATTCTTTAGAATAACTTGGGGGGGGGGGGGGGGGGGGGGGGGTGTGGTGAATCAGTTATCTAAGGTCCAAATGCCCTAATAATACTTTTTCTCAAATTATAGTGAATCCATAAACTTTTCATCCATCCAAGCTTAAATCAATCATCTTAGCAAATTGCAATAAGTCAATATGCAAGGATAAAACATGTAAGATCAACACATGACATAATGATTTACATGGAAACCCAATTTGGGAAAAACCACCAGCAACATACTACTTGATTTTCACTCTTCTAAAGTGATGCCTTGTTAAAAGCCTACCCTGTTAAAGGCTTACAACACACTATTAAATGTGACCTTGTTAGAAGATTTCACCATACTGTTAAGAATGGGCCTGATCAAAGGGCTTTAGAAGATTCACTTGGAATGTCACCTTGTTAAAGGATTTACAACATGGCTATTAAACCAACCTAAGTCCATAGGATTTAAACTAACTGTTACAATTGCTAGAAAGTAACAATAATGGCATTTTGATTTGATACAACTTACAACATATCTTGCAGATTTCATATCACACTTCAGCTCAATCCTTTTTTTGGCTTTAATCACTTCAGCTCTGACAACTTGTCATCTCAAGCTTCATCTCCTTGAGTCTTCTTACTCATCATACCAATGCAATCATATCTGTGGTCATCTGTTGAAGTAGAGTAACTATGCTTTCTTACTCCTTAGCACCTCCTACAACACTTTATACTTTCATGCTTGACCTCTCCTCTCTCTTTGCTTCATGACCTTGTTATTCCTTAAATAGAAATTTGGATTGCCTTTGCCGCTTGATTCTCCCTCTCCAACTTTAGGGTTTCATATGGATTAGGTAGGATACAATGTATCTACCCCATATCTTGCTCTTATCTAGAAACTTTGTCTAGAGTCTAGTTGTATTCTCCAAAAAACATTCTACATGGTGTTCTATGCCACTAGCTCATCACTCTTATCTTTTATTTAATTCACAGAATTCAAGATAACAACCTTGTCGACTCAAATCTGACGAATCTTTGATCTTTGAAATAATGTAGCAACTCAACACTATTGGTTTACTGATGCTCGGCATCTTTGTGTTACTCGGCACTTGTATTTGCTTGGCACTTGTATTTTCTCGGCACTTGTATCTACTTGGCACTTGTATCTGCTCGGCACATGTATCTACTTGGTACTTGTTTTTTCTTGGTACTTATTTCTGCTCGGCACTTGTATTTGCTCAGTATTTGTTTTTGCTCGGTACTTGTTTTTGCTTAGCACTTGTATCTGCTTGACATTTGAAGTTCACTCGACACTTACTAAAGTTGAACTTGCTTGGCTTCAACTAGGAATCTATTCAGTACTTACTAGGTTGCTTGGCTCTCTCTCTCTAATGAACTTAGTTAGGCTTTACAAATGACTTAGCTAAAACCTTGCATCTTTGATATGTTTCAATGTGCCCATTTTCTGTGTCTTAGAGTATGTCATCAATACACTTTTTCATCAATGGCTTAGTTGATCCTTGTACTTCATTACAACATCATAACTTCAACCTTTCTCTAGGTGTTCTGGTTACATCTTATTGATTGCCTCCTCCTTCTCAATCAACCATTTGATAGTGTTTGGATCACTAAAGCAATTGTCATTCCTACAAGTAGCAAGTTTGACATCAATGACAAAACAATGATTGAGAACATTCTTTACCAGTTCCATTACTTCCATTACTTTTTATATATGATCATTTCCAACAATCTCCCTCATGATCTTTTCAATCATTTCCAACAAGCCCAACACTTTACCAATTCAAAAGATAGAGAGAAATTTCACTTTTTCTTTAGATATCTTTGTTTTTTGCACCAAAAGGGTATCTAATTTATGATCTCGAACAATGTTTCTCAAAATGTTCTCCTAATGAGGAGAATTTAAATCTCATATGTTGCAAGACATAATCTTCATTCATAACTTTTGGTACAACTCTCTTGGATGGCCAATTGTTTCCTATCCACAATGTCAGCTTTACTTACCAACTCTCTAGTTTTTTTATTGTTCTTACATCTCAAGCTAGGATTCTTCCCTCCCACATCAAGTTATGACTTATTCCTTGAAACCATGTTACATAATTGATTGGAAGCTAAAAGTTTCTTCTTCCTCTTCTTGACCTCTACCCATTGACTTTGGGATCAATTATCCAACTTTAGGTATTTATCTGATTATGAACGAAACTAAGTTTCTAGTAAAAAAAAAAAGAGAGACCATTGAAGGCTCCTAGAAAGCAGTGAACTTAGGCTCAAACCTCTTTGATATTTCTAGTACTACCAAATAAACATCACCCACACTAAAAGTACTAGATCTAATAACTCCACCTAGATAGAATTCTAGCCATCCTTGAAGCCAATCAAACTAACTTCACCTTCTTTAAGTTCATCTATCAAAACATCCTGAACCCTTGAAATTTTCAATTGCCCAATCTCTCTCTAAGGAAGTCTTCTTAATCAAAGAAACTACTAAGTATGGCTCACTAGGAGAATGAGCCAAAAAATCCAATCTCTTAGAGACCTAAGGAGAAATTGAGTGTTTTGCGTCTACATTTGAATGACCCTTAGTGGGTTAACCAAAAGCTAGTTGACGAGCTACAACTTGGGAGTAAACAAGACTTTCCCCCTACTTTTGGAAATCAACAAGTGTTGATAGCCTATTTTTTCTTTTTCGTCACTTTTTTGCCCAAACTAGTTTGGAAATACACATGGAGGAAGGGGGTCTGAGGAAGAAGGGTCCCCTTGCTAGGCCACATTCTTCTTCTTCTTAGGGTAGTTTCTAGCCCAATGACTTGTTTTGTTACAAATAAAACAAGAGAAATTGAGGGATTCAAACTCTACTTCTCACTTTAAAATACCTTGCTTTGAGTTAGTTTCTATAATTGAGAGAAGATTCTCTAGTCTCCCAATGGTCACACAAATCCTAGCATAGAGATGTATTTATTTAACAGAAGTACTTGGATCTATAGAAACTCTAGTGGAAGGCCTAGAAACCTAACCCACACTAGAACTCAAGAGGGGAAGGAATCATCCATGAATCAACATAGAGGAAATAGTCATAATATACTTTATTAGGAAAATCAAAGGAAATAAAACCCCTTCGAAGGGCTTCTATCTCCACATGGTCTTTTAGATGCCATTTTCTTTTCACACAGCTATAAATAGCTTCAATATTCAAGTGAGGACCAAATAATTTCCCTATTAGAGTCAATGACATCATGGCTATTGAGTGGTCTAGGATGGGCTTAGGGACAAAGATGAAATATTCTCCATCCTTACAAGCCACCCTAATCAGACCATTTTTCTAAGGAAAAGGGTTCTTAACTTTGGGATCCCAAAACAACCTTGATGACTTTTTTGGATTATGAGCCACCTCTTATTGATCCTTGGACACTTCACCTTTTTCTATAGAAAAGAATTAGATAATCAAAAGCCTCCTTCTAAGATAGATATCCCACTGACATAGGAATATGAATAGGAGCATTCTCCAACTATGAAGAATAGATAGGAATAGACATAGGAGGATTTGAAGCACCAAGTCCCTCTCCTGGGTCCCCCAATCCTTCAAATAGGGCTCCTACTGCTAGAATGATGACAAGATAGCTTTCAAAACCCACAAGGCCATCATTCCCACCCACATTTGAAGTTTCAAATTTTAAAAATTTCCTACCTCATAGCACAACATGGCTATTACAAAGGTTTGTCTATCTTTGGTTTATATGTAAGTTAAAGTAATACTCTAAGATTGATATTAATATTGATGTTAATCTAATTCTTTGTGTTATTAATTTATTTATTTATGATTTACGACCATTTAAGTCAATAATATGATAATATGTTATAGTCAGAATTGACAAAATATTAATTTAGTGAATATTTAATTAAGCGCTAATTTCTAAGTTGAATATTAAATTATTCAATAAATCATAGCAAATAATATCATTATAATATTGATTAATCATCATCATTTAATATATATGAAGAATTTTTTTAACTTATACCATAGCTATTCATGCATGTCTTTGAACATAAACTCTTATAGCCAAATTGAACTTTAAAATATAGATTAATTATTTTTGCAAAACTGCACTTCTTTTATTATTGTGAATTTTTTAAGATATAGTTTTTTTTTTTCTTTAATTTTTTTTTGATGTTTTGTGGGTTATGTAGTTGGCCAATTAGTATTGAACATTAGAGGCTATGGGCTTTTATTTTCTATGTGAAATGATATAACCATTTTTATGTCTCAATTACTTGATATATGGTTTTGACTGTAAGTTTAAGTAGTCCTTCTTGATCCGATCATTATGTATTTTTACCAAATAAAGGTGATGTTCATTGTTTTGTTAAGTCTAATTTACCTAGTCACCTTACATTATCATTTATGTTGATGTATGCTCTGGATTTTTGTGTTGTATAATATGTTACTTTATGATTTATTCAATGGTTATCTTTATGTGTGATGTACTCTATGATGGAGATGGATGTTATTGATATTGACTTATGATTGTTTCTTGTGATTATGAGACTTTATTATTGTTACTATGATTATGAGATATCCATTATGGGATGGATAATTCTATAGGATATTATATTGAGATGTACAATGAATCCTTGTGTGGATGTTATATTTTTTCCTATGCTCCATTAATTTACTTGGATGACTTTCATGATTATGGTTTGTGAGAATGTTTTTAGTATTATTTGGATTATTTTCAATGAAGAATTTGGGTAGGTTATCTAGCTGTATAGTGCAGACATGGCTTGCAATGGGGACCAGGGTGCTAAGTGGCTACTAGGATAACTCATTGTAACTTAATTAAGTGATAATACTACATATTAAATGGAGAGTTTTAAAATAAATTTTTTTAAAAAAAGTGTTCCTTGCCCATGCCATGAGCACTAGTATAGGCTAAGATGAGAAGATGCTTGATTGTAATCTCTCATAGTTAGTTTCCTTGTCTGTACAAAAGGATTACTAATGTCGCATAGAATCACTAGTAGGCTAGGATCCAAAGAGGCTACTAGGATAACCTTAGAGTTAACTCATGTGATGAAACTTCCCCATATGCATCTTAGGTTCTCTATTTATACTTATATTTGTTTTTTGTTTGTTTTGGGTTGCCTCTTGGATCATATTTTCATATGAGTAGTACCACTTGTTGTAGAGAGATTTTAGGATCCTTGCCTAGGATATGTCTTATTTTTTGTTTTGTTTTATTATCTATATATGGACCATTCATTATATCCCTTGCACGATGGGATTGTGAGCTTGATTAGGTCACCATGTGTGTTAGTGTAAATAATTATTTATTACATTTTACTAATGTTAATTGCATTATTTTATTATTTATTAGCTAGAGACCTAGGAGTATGCATACTCATATGAGTTGTCTTGTTGACAACACAAGAGTAAGAAACTCTAATTTAGCACATGGTGTCTACAACATAGGAGTTTTTATAATCAACTGAGTTTTCATGTAGACAACATAGTTGTTCACACTCTAAATTAAGCACATGGTGTCTACAACATCTTTTTACGTGACACACCCATGTTAGCTTATCCTCTCTTCATCGCACTAACTTTTGTGCTCAATGGAGGATAATCCACTCTTGGTGGAAATGTGCTTAGTTGTGAGGCTTATCATTTTGATAACTCCTAGTTAGTCTATAGGCCTTTATATTCAGGCACTTCTAGTGTACTTGTACATTATTCATTCTCATATTGTTATTATTATCATACATCATTTGGTCCATATTGTGCTTGTTCTTGAGATTATTGATCTTGGCATCATTTTTCCCTAAGGAAAACTCTTACATGGTATTAGAGCCATAGGAGCATCATTTCATAGCCATTGGAGACCACTTTTGCTTCATATCTTGGAGGGCCACTGATTCAGATACAGCAAATCTGCAGTCATTGTGAGCATCTATAGCCAAAGTGGACCTCACCATTGCATCCAAAGTGTCGATTTAATGAATTTTGAATATAAATTTTCTTACTTAAGGCCATAGGTAAAACTGAGGCAAAATCCTTTTGCAAATTTGGTATGATCATATTAGATCTTTGAATTTATGTTTTGATTTGTATTTATTTTATTTCCATCTCTATTTGTCTGCAATTTTGGATTATTTTTTTCAAAATTGTTTTTGGCCTATTAGGCCTATAGAGAATTTTTTTTTGTAGGAATCGGGTGGTCAAATCCCAGCTCCAACAGCTGCAAAATATTCCATTTATAGTTTGGCTGCATATTATTTCCACATATTCTAGCATTTTCAAATTCCATGGTTAACTAAATGAATTCTAGCATCAACTTACAGTGGAGCACAACCAAACCCGATGGCCTTATTTATTTTACCTCTAGTGGCTTGTCTTTTCATACACATTTACTTTGGCAACACAATGAATGTGGGATAATTACCCCACACCACCTTGCCAAAACTCATCACTATTAGCAATATGAGTCTTCCACTGGCACCAATAATGACTTTTCCAACCCGGCAGCTGACGACATTCACCAATGACAACTCCTACCTAATTTTTTCTCTAGTGACTCCAGTCCTAATTAGTGCCCATGTGGCATTGCCACATCAACAGGCAAACTCATCATCACCCTCCACATTAGCATACCCCCCCAGTAATCAAACATGTTAGCTATGATAGATTTTCTCAGTTAGCTGACCAGTTAGCATGTTCATACTACTAATGTC
The DNA here is from genome assembly GCA_028749045.1 of Cupressus sempervirens. Taxonomy (NCBI): domain Eukaryota; kingdom Viridiplantae; phylum Streptophyta; class Pinopsida; order Cupressales; family Cupressaceae; genus Cupressus; species Cupressus sempervirens. The sequence goes on along the minus strand of CM053788.1, from coordinate 36,123,543 downwards.
ATTTGATGAAATTAGCATCCATACTTGCCATGTCATTGAGGGAGGGCATTCTTTTGTTGACACAAGCATTTCATGACATTAAATTTGGTAGCTACTTGACCATCATTAGTAGGCTAGATTGCACTATCATGACTATTGTTTGGACATCAAATTCAAGCTCACTATTTGCTGATCAGAACCCTCACCATATTTAGTTTTTATTTGATAGTTTGACTTTGGGAGGCCATATCTTAGTCATCCAGACTCCAAATCAGTGCAATTTTTTTTAATTTTGGCTAGAATTTCTTGAATTTTTGAGTGGTGAATTTTTTTCTAGTTTTGGTGCTAGGATCTGTCAGAAATTTTAGTTTTTGGTGACTATACCTATCTAATCCGACATTTTCCAACATCAATTGCTTCATACAAGCTCATCTGGACACATTTTCAGGTTCTATTTTTTTTTTTAAGTGCATAATTTTTCATCTACTTTTGAGATTTGCAATTAGATTATAGGCTTGTGTGGACAGAAATACCACTTTCAAAAATAGGTCATTTTTTGCATTGTAATGCTTTGATCAAACTTCAAATTTGTTGTATATCTGAGCTACATTACTTAGTTCTAGATTTGAACTCCAAGAGGGGGTTGCAAACTACAAAATCAGAAGTCTAGTAAGGCCAAAATTGGCAAGTGGCTATTGTAAATGCACTAAGTATAAAGTCCCAAAATTATTCATTTGGTGGGGGGGTGTTCTTGATTGAATTAAAATGGTTGCTATTTCTTGGTGTTGTGTTCCTCTTTTCTTGTTGTTATCTTTCTTTTGTTGCATCATGAGAAATCTTAAGATTCCAAATTTAATGCCACATAACTATGCCACATGGTTAGATAAAATATGGTGTGAATTGATATGTAGATGGTTCTTTTCCTATACCAACATGTGATCAAGTATCTCAAAGTGATATTAATCATAGGAAATCCCTAAGTATTCCTAGGTTAGGGGTTGAAGACTATATTCTCTATCAAATCATGAAGTATAATACATCTAAGGAAACTTGGGATGCCCTCAAAAACCTATATGGTAAAGTGACTAAAGAGGATGTCTACAAAATTTTCAATGAGCTTATCTCCCTAGATCCTAAGAAATTTTATTCTATATAGGAATTTATCATTAAGGTGAATGAGTTGAGAACAAAACTTAATGATTTTGGTAGTCCTATTAAAGATAATAGGTTGATTTATCTCATTCAGAATAAGTTTTCATCTGAATACTCCACATTTGTCTCTTCTTTCAACACTACAAAGCCTGCTTTAGGGTCTTCTTATCATAAACTCACTTTTGATGATTATGGTCAACTATTGGATGATGAACAAGCTAAGTTGATAAAAATTGGGATTCTCAAGTCTTCAAAGTCTAAGCCATTGGTGGCTAACAATGAGAATTCTAAAAATTCAGCTGGTGAAAGTTCAAAAAAAGGAAAGGGCAAAAAGAAGAAGCTGAAAGATAACAAACAAGGGGATACAAAAAAGTCAATAGAGATATGAAATCAACAAGGAAAGTCTTCTCCTAATACCAAAAAAAAGGGGGGAAATGATCAGGAAAAGAAGAAGTGTGCCTATTGTAGGAAGATGGGTCATGATGTACATTAGTGCTATCAAAAGAAAATTGATGAATAGAAGAACACGATGAAGAAACAAAATGTTTCATTTCCTAATGCTTATAAGGAGAAAGGATCTTCATCTTTAGATTCTAAGAGCACAGGGCATGCTTCACTCACAAGCACTGTTAGTCAAGGAGATTGGATCATTGACTTAGGTGCTACACATCACATGAGTGCTTTAAATAGAGAATTTTCTTAAATGATGCATTCAGAGGTACCCCACATCTTTGTAGGGGATGATACTAAAGTAGAATTTGAAGGAAAAGATGAAGTTGAGATGGATAATGGAGCATTCAAGGATGTTCTATATTTTCCTAATCTTACCTCCAACCTTCTTTTAGTCTACCAAATCACTCACTATGAAGCTGGAAATAAGGTTGAATTTTTTCTAGACTCAATGGTAGTCAAAAGCATCAAGGATGACTCTATGATTGCAATAGGTGAAGCCAATCATGATTCAAGGCTTTACACTTTCTCTTCCTTTGTGCCTAAATTAATGCACAAGCCTTATTACTATGTTCAAATATAGAAAGAAAATTGTGGCATGAGAGATTTGGACATCTCAACTATAGATATGTTCATCAGCTTAGCAAGAAGAACATGGTTCATGGTCTACCTCAAGTCCAATTTTTAGAAGGTGTTTGTTTAGGTTGCTCACTTGGGAAACATCTAGAAAAAAATGTTTGACAAGGGGAAGTCTTGGAGAGCACAATGTGTTCTTAATTGGTTCATAGTGATGTGGCAGACTCATTTCTGGTGCCATCACTTGGAAAGTCTTGCTATGTACTCACCTTCATAGATGACTACTCTCACTTTACTTGGGTCTTCTTCATATCTTATAAGATGAAGTGTTTGACAAATTTCTCAGCTTCAAGGCTCAAGTGGAAAAGAAATCAAAAAAATCCATCAAAGTTCTTGGAATAGATCGTGGGGGGAGTATGTGAACTCAAGACTAATAGACTTTTGTACTCAAGAGGGAATTGACCATTAGCATTGAGTACCATACATGCCATAGAAAAATTATGTCACTAAAAGGAAAAACTAAACCCTCAAGGAGATGACCACTTGCATGCTAGTAAACAAGTCTCTTGATCAAGTCTTTTGGGTTGAAGCAATGAATTGTGCTAACTACATCCATAATAGGAGTTTTCATAAAGCTTTGGATGAAATAACTCCTTTTAAAGCATGGATTGGAAGGAAACCTTTGGTAAAGCACTTTAGAGTCTTTGGTTGTCCAGCATGGGCAAAAATACCTTCACAGAAATGCAAGGCATTGGAACCTCAAAGCAAACCTTGCATCTTTGTTGGATATTCAAACTCTCATAAAGCCTACAAGTTGATGGATCCAAAGACACATGACATATTCTATGAGAGGAGTGTATACTTTGAAGAAAGTTATCCCATCTTTAATTCTAAAACTACTCCTTCTTCCTCCTTCATTGAAGAGAGTGATAGTGATAACAATGACTTGGAAGATGTTTGTCTATGACCCAAATAGAGACATCAGCCAATTGAGTTTGAGGATATACCTTCTACATCTTCCGCTAGACCTAGATGAGCTAACCAAACATTAGATGTAGTAGGACCATTGGTAGGGAATCCTTTAGATACTAGGAGAACAAGATCACAACATAATTTACTCCCACATGCTTATATTGGAGTTGTTTCTAATCCACAATCATTGAAAGGAGCTTTTAGGTGTTCAAAAGTGGGATTAAGTAATGGAGGAAGAATATAATTATCTTTTCAAAAATTATACATGGAACTTAGTCTCTCTTCCTAAGGGAAGAAAATTGGTTGAATTTAAGTGGATCTATCGAACCAAGTTTGGAGCAGATGGAAGTGTTGATAAACATAAGGCTAGACTTATTGCAAAAGGTTTCTCTTAGGTACCTAGCATTGATTACACTAAGACCTTTACAGCAATTGCAAAAATGAATTGCATTTTTTTGACACTAACTATAGTAGCAACTTAGAGATGGGTTTTTCATTAGATGGATGTGAAAAGTGCATTCTTGAATGGTGATCTTTATTAGGAGAATTATATGGAGTAGCTACAGGGATTCATCCAAGATTCTACCTTGGTTTGCAAGTTACAAAAGGTCTATCTATGGACTAAAACAAGCTCCAAGAGCTTGGTATGCCAAGATGGATTATTTACTTCTCTCAGCAGGGTTCACCAAATGCCATTCTAATCTGAACATCTACATTCTTTAGAGGGATCATTCTCATTTGCTACTTGTGCTTTATGTTGATGACTTGATCATTATAGGGAGCACAACATCCATCATTGATAGTGATAAGGCTACTTTTTAGGATAGGTTTTCGATGATAGACTTGTGGGGTCTACTTCATTATTTCCTTGGTATCAAGATACATTAGTCTTCATCAAGGATCACATTATCACAACCGAATTATGCTCTTAATCTACTTATTGGATTTTGCATGAGTGACTAAAAGGCTACATCTACTCCATTCCATTTAGGTGTTAAGTTAGAAGCAAAGTGTTCCATTCCACTTGTTGATGCAACTTTGTATAAATAGTTTGTTGGAAGTCTCATCTACTTGACACATATATGCCCTCACATATCCTTTGTAGCTAGCATGGTTTCTCATTTCATGTAAGAGCCACATGAACTTCACTGGCAGGCAGACAAACACATCTTGCACGATATCCAGGGTACACATACACATTGGATATGTTATGTGGCTAGTATTGGACTACAGTTAGTAGGTTATACAGACTCAGACTATGTAGGAGATCTTGATTCTTGCAAGTCTACTTTAGGATATATGTTTCATCTTGGTTTTGACCTCATTTTTTGCCAGAGTAAAAAATAGAACACCATTTCTCTTTCATCAACTAAGGCTGAGTATCGAGGAGTTTTCAATGCAATGATTGAAGCTATTTGGTTACAAAAAAATATAAAGGAGTTTGGTTTTGATCTACATAGACTCACAGTCATTGATTGTGATAATTAGAGTGCTATTAAAATGTCAAAACATCCAATGTAACATCAATTCACCATTAAACATATTGAGGTTCATATGCATTACATTAGAGAGCTAATTCATGAGCAGGTCATTACATTGTAGCATTATCCTACAGAGTAGCAAATTGCTAACATCTTCACCAAGCCCTTCATGGAGGTCAAGTATCTTCATTTGTGAGATCTCTTGGGGGTGAGGGATTTTTCACTAGGGGGGGTCACATGAGTCTTCTCTTCTATATTGTACATATCTCTCTTTTTGGGGGAGGGTTTCCCATGAGGTTTTCCCTCCTTCTCTATTTTCAAAGAGATTTCATTGCATTTCTTTGTATTTTCTTGCATTGCATTGTATGTGCAGCATTGCATTTGTGCTTGGGTACCTAACATGTTCTCGTTGCAAGGATCCATTATGCATTTTCATCATATCTTTTGTGAGCTTAAGTGCATTCCCCTAAGTTGCACTTAAGGGGGTGTTAGCGTAAATAATTATTTATTACACTTTACTTAAGTTTACTTAGGTTAATTGCATTATTATAGTATTTATTAGTTATACACCTTGGAGTATGCATACTCATATGAGTTGTCTTATTGAAAACACAAGAGTAAGCAAGTCTAGAATTTAGCACATGGTGTCTACAACACTGGAGTTTACATAATCAACTAAGTTTTCATGTAGACAACATAGTTATTTTTACTCTAAATTAAGCACATGATGTCTACAACATCATTTAATGTGACACAACCATGTTAGCTTATCATGTCATCATCACACTAACTTCTATGCTCAATGGAGGATAATCCACTCTTGGTGGACATGTGCTTAGTTGTGAGGCTTATCATTTTGATAACTCCTAGTCAGTCTAGAGGCTTTTATATTCAAGCACTTCTAGTGTACTTGTACATAATTCATTCTCATATTGTTATTATGATCATACATCATTTGGTCCATGTTGTGCTTTTTCTTGAGCTTCTTCATCTTGGCATAATTTTTCCCTAAGGAAAATTCTTACAATGTGATCTAGAGGTAGTAACTTCCTATCGTTCGGTCCACCTTAGATTGACACCAATTTTGGATGTTCATTGATATGGTTGTAGCTTTACCTTTCTTATTCTTATCTTGGATATTTCTATGGAGATGTTGTATTTATATATCATGTATCTTGTATTATGAAATCCTACGAGATGATGTATTTGTATTTATTATTACATACCCTATGATATATGCAATGGATGTTGTTATTTTTATGTACTTAATTGTATCAATTTTTCTTATGTACCTTCTTATGAGATTATGCATTTATTATCCATTTGTGATTGTGGACATTCTGCTTAACATTAAAACTAATAAATAAAATCTTTTTAAATGTGACTGAATGTGAAGGAATGATCAGGATGAAACTCAAACTATATTTTTAATTTCTCATGTGTAGATGTGTATGTGTATATTGCTTTCACATTGTTACCTTATGTTGTACAGACCGTAAAAAAAGAATTCACTAAAATAATGTAACATAGTAGCTTAATTTCTCTTAGATTCCCAAGTGGGGCATTAAATCTGGCTACTAACTTACAATGATGATAATTTTATGTGTCTATTTAATGATTAAGACTACATTCATAATGATGATGCTTTAATTACTCTTAGTTAGTAAATGTAATTTCTTCCACAATGATTTGTCATATGATATGTCTTCAAATGATGATAAGTTGTTTATATTAAAATATATTGCTACTTATATTTGTAATTATCGATTATACTTACTCCATAATTCCATGTGTATGGTGTATGTGTGTCTATTTAATATTTTTGTTTGATGTGTTTGGTGTGGTTGAGGAAGGGAGTTGTAGTCACTTGTAGGTCAAAATCTACATAATGTACCACTCACTGCCATTGTTTGTTTAGCTTAGTATATATGCACATGTACATGCTCATCTTTTATGCATTTTGAAGGTACCTAACATCAACTTCCCTAAATTTTTAGGATAAGCATACCCCTTTTTAATAACACAATGCTAAGAATGAGGAGATAATATTTAGGTCCAATCCCATCCAAAGACTAATTACTTGTTCTAAAAAGGAGGACATATATCTAACTACCTACACTTTTGAAATGTTGGAAGCATGAATGCTAATGATATTTCTATGGGGGAGTATTTTAGTTATGTTACTATGATGATATGTTACATTCATGATTGAGATTGTCATTGATGTTAACATAGCAGTTTTATGCAGTATCTGATAGAAAAATAGCGGAAACATCAAATTGGTATGGACAACTAGTTGAGTATTCTAACTATCTAAGGTTATGAGAGATATGTCTAAGTATCTAGTATATGTAGTTAATGTTGGAAAAATAAATGATAATTTTGAAAGATGTTATGTAAGTTTTGGTGATGTGTATTCTAAGATAGAGTTTACAGAGGCATGTTTCGATAAAATTTTTATATCTCTTAGTAGAATTTTTATTCTAAGAATCAAATTTGAGGATGTATAGAAGACATGTTGGTGATGATGTAGCTAAGTTTCCTCATCATAATATTGTGTGTACAGAAATTTATTCAAGTTGCAAGGTGGAAGATTAATGTTATTGCTAAGTGGAAGATGTTCTTAATGTGGTCCTATAATGAGTAATTGAGAAGGTCTATCAGCCAACTCAAAGAATTGTTTTATAGACTTGGTATAAAGGAGGGACATTTTCCTTTATCATGATATATATGTGGATGATTTTTGTAAGTAGTAGAGAGAGAGTGAAATGTGAAGTTGAGCAAAGTAGAGAGGAAGTGAAGCGAACTTCATTGCCGAGGTTTTGTTGAGTGATGTAAGCTTTGATATTTGGATCCAAGGTTTGTGACCTAGTCTACAAGGTCTAACAATGTTTAGTTTGGTTGACATAAAAAATGAAAAAAGAACATACTAGTAAATTGCATGTTTGAGAAATGAGCTCTTCTTGTAGTTTGAATTGCATGTTTGGGTAGTGGGCTCTTCTTGCATACATTGTCTATGTGCATCTTATTATGGTTTCCCTTGTTAACATATCTGGTGTAATTGTCTATGTGCATCTTATTATGGTTTCTATTTGCTTTGGTTGAATGGTTAAGTGTGTTTAAAGAAGATAAATGTAATAATTGTTGGATAACTGATTCACTCCCCCCCCAGTTATCTTGGCAGACTAATATTTTTTCTAACAATTGGTATTAGAGCATCAAGTCCTTGAAGATAAAGTTTAACAACTTTAGGAGATCCATGGCGAGCACGTTCAGGAAAGATAGTCCTACATCTATCAGAAGAAATTTTGATACCCAAATGATAGAAATTCTTGGTGAGCTATTAGATTTGTGAAAAAAGAAAAATATTAAGTTTTCAGATCTAGAATCCTTCTATTGTATATAAGGAAATAGAAACCCAAGAAAAGATAGATCTAGATCGAAAGAAGACATAAATATAGAGAAAGATATTGATCTACTTACAAAGAGAGAACGAGAAGGTATGAAATTTTTTGTTTGTTGGACATGTAAAGAATTTGGTCATTTTTAATCTAGGTGTCCTAAGAGATTAAGGAAAACTACAAAGAGTTCACTTTTTGATCAAGTTGAAGAATTTAAAGAAAGTATGGAAAGATTCTTGAATGTTTGTGATAATGAGCCTAGATTGATTAATAAAAAGGAAGTAATGGAAGAGACATCTTTGGTAACTATTATGGAAAGTGTAAATGTGAAAATTGATGAGAAATTCAGGATGCAAGAGAGAATAGCTTATTACAATTCAAATGATGGTGTTGTTACTAAGCCAAGGAATGATGAAGTATTTCTTGAGACTAACAATGATTTGCAAAATGAAGGAGAGCCAAGGTGGGAACAAAGCTTAGAACCTTCAGTAGAGCTAAGAGTTGAGATAGTAACTCCTACTTTAGGAAAGAATACGATAAAGAATCACCCATTTGAGTAGATCATCAAAAGAAAAGATAAAGGTGTGATGAAAAGAAGCAGAGTCAATGAAGAACTATGTTTGATATCTCAAGTTTAACCTAAGAATGCACATGAAGCATGTAAAGATGATTATTGGAAACAAGCTATGAAAGTGGAATTGGATCAAATAGTAAAGAATGAGAAATGGGAATTGCTTCCTAGACTAGTAGACAAGAATGTGATAGGAAATAAATAGGTATTTAGGAACAAGATGAATGAACAAGGTAAATTTGTAAGGAACAAGGCAAGATTAGTATGTAAAGGTTACTCACATCGAGAAGGAATAGACTATGATGAGACCTATGCTCTAGTGGCTAGAATAGAAGCAGTAAGATTCTTCTTACCCTAGATAGCACAAAAGAAATTCAAAGTATATCAGATGGATTTCAAGTCAGCATTTCTGAATGGAGGACTTGAAGAAGAGGTATACATTGAACAACCTGAAGGTTGTCCTTTGACAAATGACAAGGACATAGTATGCAAATTGAAGATAGGATTGTATGGATTAAAGCAAGCACCAAGAACCTGGTATGCGAGGTTGGACAAGCATTTGACAAAGCTTGGATATAGCAAAGGTATGATAGACAGTAATCTATATTGGAAAGAAATTGATGATGGTTTGATGATTTTAGTAATATTTTTTGATGATATCATATTTGGAGGAAATGATGAGGAAAGTGAGAAGTTTGCAAAAGAGATAAAGAAAGAATTTGAGATGAGTGTGATAGGAGAAATGAAATTTTTTCTAGGATTGTAGATTGTACAGAATAAAGAAGGAATCTTTATTTCTCTAACTAAGTACTTGAAGGATTTAATAAAACATTTTGGTTTGGAAACATGTAAAACTGTTGAAACACCTATGGTAACTAGACACAAGTTATCTACAAAGGATGAGACACCTACTATTGAGTAGAAGAAGTACAGATCTATGATCAGAGGTTTACAATATCTGACTCACATAAGGTTGAATATAGAAAATGTAGTTGGAATTGTTGCAAGATTCCAAGTTGGTCTAAGAGAAGCACATTATACAGTAGTCAAAAGGATATTTATATATATGAAAGGAGCATCTGAGTTCGGATTGTGGTATGACAGATCTAATGATTTTACTCTAAGTGCTTATACTAGTGTTGATTAGGTGAGCAATATGGATGATAGAATGAGCACTAGTGGTGGAGCCTTCTTTCTTCAAGGAAGATTGGTTTCATGGCTAGGCAAGAAGCAAGATTTTACATCACAATGTATAGTGAAAGTAGAATATGTTACAACAACAAACAATTGCAATCAAGATGTTTGGATGAAGTAAATGTTCAAGGATATAAGCATAGAAATTAGTGAACCTATTGTCATAAATTGTGACAACACAAGCATGGTAAAATATGTCTAAGAATCTAGTGTTGCATTCGAGGACTAAGCACGTTTCTATTAAGTATCACATGTTGAAAGAGGAAGTTGTAGAAAAGGAAATTACATTGGAGTATGTGACCACTAAAGAGAAGATTGTAGATATATTCACTAAGCCTCTTCCCAAAGAGACTTTTGAGTATTTGCGAGGTATGCTAGGAGTTATGCCCCTTCCTACATCAGAGTAGAAGATGCAAGAGTGCATCAGTCCAGTATAAGAGAGCACCATTGTTTGTCTAGATTGAATGTTGATGCTTCTTGTATGGGGGAGTATCTGTGATGAATAGAGTCATCTAGGACTCTTGTTGGGTTTTGTTTATGAATAGTATCTTTGGACACTTGGGTTAGTAAGAATCAATTGTTGTAGAGTTTGATGCAGTGAAGTTGGTTGTTGAAACCTTTGACATTGATGTCAATAGGGGAGAAGTTTAGCATGAAAAATATATTGAGAAGTACAACATGAAATGTTAGTGTGATGGAAAGCAAATTGAGGTATACCAATGGGGAGAATGATTAATGAAGATGATTTGAAAAGAAAAATGAACATTCTTTTGTTGGTATTCTTGGAACTAGATGTTTTTCATCTATGTTGCCATCAATGCCAAAGGGGGATATTGTTGGAAGCATGAATGCTGATGATATTCCTATGTGGGAGTATTGCAGATATGTTACTATGATGATATGTTACATTCATGACTGATTTTGTCATTGATGTCAACATAGCAATTTTTTGTGGTATCTGACAGAAGAGTAATGGAAAGATAAATTTGGTATGGATAGCTAGTTGAGTATTCTAACTATTTGAGGTTATGAGAGATACATCTAAGTATCTAGTATATGCAATTAATGTCAAAAGAAGAAATGATAAGTCTGGAAGAAGTTATGTAAGTTTTGGTAATGTCTATTTTGAGATAGAGTTTATAGAGGCATGTTCTATTAAACTTTTTATTAAATTAAAAGTGACTTTTTATTCAATTAAAATTTAGGGAATCCTAGTTAGTGTTAAGGCTCTTTATTAGAGGCATTTTGGTCATTTTAGAGTTAAACAAGTTTAAGGAAAGTAATTGTGGGGAGAAAAGTTAAAGAATTTTCTTAAAACGTAGGAGTATTTGGGATCACTTATTTTGGGCTTGTGTTATCTTGGAAATTCTGCTACCATAGATTTGAGGTAGGGTTTGAAAATCTTACAAAATTTCTTTTAAAAATATTGTTTTCTTCGTGTCTGTTAGATTGTGTTGTAACGATTGTTAAAATTTATAAATTATTTTTTTAATGAAAATTTAAATAGAAATTATTTGTGGGTTATAGTATTTTTGATGAATTAGAGAAAAGAAATTTATGATAAAACTAAAATCTAAAAACCCTTGTTTTAATATTAGTTAAACCATGTTGAAGGAAATCTGTCAAAACCCTAGGTTCTTCTTGAGAAAATGTACAAGAAAAATAATTATAAAATATGAATATTCATCTAATTTGGAGCTTGATTAAATGTCATTGTAAATAATTTATAAAATTAAAAAAAATTGGAAGTCAAAGGTAAATTTGACATTATTATGTAAATTAGAAGTTAAATCTAAGAGCTAGAAAAAAAATTAAAATTTTGAAAAATTATATGTCAAAATATACCTATATATTTTATTAAAAAAATATAATTTATTTATTGTGAAAAGAGTTATGTTTTATAAAAGAATATATGTAAATCAATGTCATTTTTAAAGTTAAGAAGTAGCCAAAATTGGGGCTGACCCATAATAGAAAGGAACAACTATTTGAAGATCAGTTGATATTTACTACCACAAGATTACCCTACCACCTTTTGAAATTTCAAAACACCAGCCATGACCATTACAATAAAGTAAATACTACCATAAGAATCAAGAGTCTTAACAATATACCAAAACATGGCCATCAACTAAATATTGGCACTACTATCAGTCCAAAGATAAAAACCTAAAGGGGCCTGGAGGCTTAGAGTATAACTAAGCAAGAAAACCCATTCATCAGCCAGGAAGCCATAGAGGGTGTGATTTGAGTTCACCTCCTTATCATCAGTCCCCTCATCTTTGTTGGTTTGCATTAGGTAGAGCATAGTGGCCATCAAGTGCATGATGTACAAGGAGAAATTAGCAACCCTTTCGAACTTATCCTCCAAGTCTTCATTTTGTTTAACTAACCCTGCAATGGACTTTTCTAGTTTCTTCACCACCATGTTTCCCTACTCTATTTTCTCATTTTTAGCCATAGTTTATTTTTGATGAGTGTGGTCTCCCCCTTGCATTACATCCTTAACCATCTATTCTCACTTGATGCTTTCCACTTGGGCCTAGATACCTAGAGTTCCCATCCTAATTGACGAGGTGACCATGTCATGCTCAACATTATTAGACTTTCCAAAATCTAGAGTAATAGTTTTAAACATGTCTAAAACCTTGGATAGAAAAGGGTTTGCTTCTTCCATATCTCAAGTTTTATATTCACTTTCTATTTCTTCTTCTTCCTATCCCTCATAGTTTCTTCTAGTGACCTTATATTTGGGACAAGCCCTCGAATTTATCCCGAAGGTATCCAATTTAGGTATGGTAGTGTTGGTTGAGGGTATTTTCTCAATCAACCTCTTTCTCAACCAATTTGTGGCCTTACTTATGGTTCAAGTTTTTTCAACATTGAGGACTTCAATTTTTTCTTCCATAATTTTCCTAGCCATGGCTATGGGGTACACTTTGAGATAGGTTTAGTAGGGGGTGACAAGATTTAAGCAATTATTTTTAGAGGAGAAGAGAATATACTTAGAATTTGAGGGTGGAGGCTTTTATAAAATTAAAAAACATGGAACATCAAAGCTTGATGGTAGACTGTATAATTTTTTTACCTCCTCACATTTTTTCCTTATATTCCAAACAAAATCCTCCATAGAGTGTAATAGTAGAAAAGGAAAATAAATGCATTCTCTATTTCGAAAGTAGTTCAAAATATGGAAATGGTAGTAATAGAAAATGAAAACTCCCTCCTCTAGGGCAACATAGCACATGATAACATAGAAGACCATATTCCATGGTTCTCGAACCTTCTCATGAGAAAACCCATCTCAAAAGAAAATAAAGACTTCATCAAAGTGGAAGAAACCTCTGAGGCTCGCATCGTCTTTAACTCTAGGCTACTTCCTCAATGACATTCCTTCCAATGAGAGGCCAGTGGTATTATCTATCAATTCTTCTATGGGCTCAAAAGTGGCACTGTCAATCGCGACCTAGTGCTTCTTCTAGGAATCAAGAAATTGCTAGGTAACCATCTCATCATGACCCTCAATACTTTTCAAAAATTGAATAAATCTTCCCTCTTTCAGATAGGACCATTCCACTTTTTGTCATCCCTAATAATCTTTTCAATTCTCGATGGTTCAAGTCTCAAATTCATCCCTTCAATTTCTTCGTCATCATCCAGATCGACATCTAACTCCTCATCTCTGTCATTAAACTGGACTATCATTTTCTCAATATGACTAATCAAATTTTTGGCAAAAACTAGAGACCAACCCTTTGAAATCATGAAATATATTTTTACAGCTAATAAACCCCCAAATGAATAAAGACTTTTTGTGAATCATACTGATTAAGTTAATCTTACATGGCCATATCACTGAATCCCTATGACAACTCATTACACTATCTCAAGATTTGGAATCCCATCTTGGGTGACATGAAAACTCTGCCCAAATTTTGTTTGGAGCATCAACTTTCCTCTTCCAATTATGCATAATGTTTACCATCTCTTCGATAGAAGTATCACCATAAATAAAATCCTCTTCTAAAATCATTGCCATCATATTACATCTAACTAAAATAGTAGGATAGTTAATCTTAACTAAAACCATCATGGAAGGATAACCTTTGTCATACACCATATTGTACATCATTAAGTAAATGACTCTTTATGAACGAGCGATTTGATTGCTGCTGGGAGATCTTTTTTCATCCCTCCAAACTTGATCATTAATAATTCCATGTCTATAACACACCAGGCTGTCTGCCACCTAGTTTCCTTCCTTGTATACGTGTTTTGTCCCGATGTCAGTAAGACTATTTAGGATACACTAGGCAAATCTGATGATCAAAGTGCTATTCCTACTCATCTTCTTCTCTCCCTTACTAGCTTTAACGACTATCATAGAGTCTCCCTACTTAATCAAATTTTGAATTCTCATGCTCTTAGCCAACTCGGCCCCCTACAAAAGCCTAAATGCGTCAACCTCATTGCTTGAGACACTTCTACATTTCCTAGAGTATCCCCTAATACCAACACTTTGAGAATTTTAGATTATTCCTCTCGAAGTTTCTCCCTCCTCCCTCTTAGATCCATTAACACTCAACCTCAACTAGTGGGGGAGGGGTGGCTTCCATTTAGTTTGAATCCTCTAGCTTATCTTAGAATTATCAATTCTCTCAGTTATTTGATTAATGCCCTACACTCTCTCCCAAGCCCACTTCCATATCAGGGCCACATCTTTGTATATTAAGAAGAAACATTAAAATAATTTCCAAGTTCCTCGTCTAAAACATTCTTAATGACTGGATCATTATTTTGTAAATTGGAAATGGAATCCACAGATTAAATGACCGATGTTCCATCTCATGGAAAATGCAAAGACAACAACCTTCAAACAGTTGCATGAAACCCCTTTCTTTCACATGCTTAGTCTCAACAGATGAATTTGATGAACTCATCTGTGGTTTCTGACGAAAACCAAGTTATTAACTGAAGAGAAAGTGATGACTGCCACAAAATCTGTGAAATGTCCATCTTGAAGCATGGGTGAATAAATCAGCAATGTGAATGTACCTTTGAGAGGCCAAATGACAGTTACTAAAAATAAGGGAAAAACTTTTGCGTGCAAGCGAAAAACAAGTTACTTCAAAACCTAGGAAATATATAAAAAGATCTACCGGATGTGAGTTAAGTGTCTTGTTAGGGAAGAATGATGCAATCAATAAAATCTTTTGGAAATAAATGTCATCATCTGTATCCTGAAAGAATGGCCTTGTATGACGGAAATTAGGGAGGAAATCATCATGACCCCCAATGTGTCCATAGCCACAAAATATTTTAAAATCCAAATTGCTAGATTTGAATTAGAGTGATCATTGATATGCCGTAAATTAATGTGATTTGATGTCATGACAGAAATTCAAATAATTCAATATTTTCCAGCGTAACAATGAATTGAGAGCCACCATGGATGCCAAGTTAGGTAATATCGACTAGAGGTAGAAAAGCTGATGATACTGAAATAAATAATAACAAAGGAATGTATTGTGATTAAATTTCTTAAGAAGATGAATTATATAGGATGCCAAAACCAATAGAGCCACGTGTGAAGCCTCACACCCAAAAGAACTTTATCGTCTCTGCACATTTACCAGGCTAAAATTATTTGAACTAAACATTAGCTAAGGCCTCATTATCCACGAGTTGAAAGACATTAGAAAAGGGGTCCTTACGCTAAAAATTAAATGTGATTACCAATGAGCCTTTTTCAATTTCCAAATGATGACAAGTTATTTACCCTCTCAATATGAGTGATGTATCTGAAAAGTCAAAAAATTGTCAATTATACTGCTACACTGTTGAAGGATGTAGTGTAATTTACAGTTCTGACATGACCTTTGTTTTTTAGTCGGGTAAAAGCATAGATCTGTATCACCTTTTAGGATCTTTAAACCCATTTTGATCAAATCTCATTTCTCCATCAAAAATCTTTTTTCTTTTCAAAAACTAAAAATACCTTTTATAGAAATGTTATGGTGTTTTGATTATTATAATATGTTATAAATTTAAAATATTATAAATGGGTATTTTAACATTTGAGAAGATGGTCACTCAAAAAAATAAAAAAAATAGTAAATGATATCAAAACAAGTTAAAATTTATATTTATCTCTAGAGCAATGAAGAATATGTAATTCTTTTTCAAAAAGGTATATATTTGATAGAGAAGTTTTGATGAGAGGTAAAAATAATTGGATTTTGATAAGGTCAAACTCGAGTTGATGGGGACACAAACCAACAACAGAATGGACACAATAAAAAATGGAAATTATATTAACTGAGAAAAGAGGCTAGTACAAACAGTGCAGAGAAAATAAACTTCAAATGATGCCCTATGGGCTTACAATAGCATAAATCTGGAGAATATTTCTCCTTTTAGCACCTCCTCTCAAGCTCCAATCCGAACTGCCTTTTACAATGCCAGAAATCTCCTTAAATAGACCCCGGAGGATTAAGGACTAGGAGTACATTCTAGAAAGTGCTAGTAGGCATCCACCGACAGAATAGAAGGTTTCGAAAGCTGCGTTAGAAGTCGGTGCAAATCTAGAAGAATCCAGAAACGGTAGCCGAACTTCCGGGAGGCATAACTTTTGAACCGTAGCTTCGATTGACGAACTATTTACATTTTCGGAAAGGTCTCAAAGCGCTCTATAGCTCTATGGACTAGCTTTGCTTGTCCCCCATTTTTTGGTCCTTTTCGAGGTCATTTAATGCCCCAAACCTGACTTTGAAGCATTCTTAGGAGGTCTCCAAAACCTGAAAAACTGCAATAACTTTCAAACCGTGGGGCCTATTGACCTAATTCTTTTTTTGGAATGCTCTAAATCATGATTAAATTCATCTAGCCAATTCACACCTTCTAGTTTACCGAAATGATGGCCCAAATACATGCTCCTATTTTTTCGAGATTTTCAAATGCACTGATAGTTGAACTATGAGAGTTGGAACCTTTATTTGAGCCAAATGGGTATCCAAAAATGTAAAGACATGAAACAGAAACTAATTCTAAGTACATTTTTTTGGTGACACAGGATTGCCCTTATACCTTTGGATGCTCCTGCATCACGAGTACTTATAGAAAAAAAAATATACATCAAAAACTAATACATGTCATCTATAACATATTTTCAAATTAGAGAAAAAAAATGATGATTTGCATATATTTATTTGATGGGAACTACACCCTATATCTTTCATAGTTGACAAAATGACTTAAAATTTTAAAAAATTGAATCAATTCTTACTAAATTTATAAAAAATAATTTATAGGTGAAAAATTCATCCAATTTCACACATTTCATGAGTTTACTCATGTCTACATCATCTTTAAATTATAAGCACAAATACTATTTATATTTTGTTTAAGTTGAACACTTTGCATTCTGGGATCCTTTTTCTTTATAAAAGGTAACACATGTTTGTGCTTTTACCCAACCTAAATGATTAATTAAGAATCCCCCTCAATATGAATCATAGAGATACCTAACAAGATAGCACATTGAAGACCATGAAAAAGACAAAACTTCTTCACTTGATTTTTGGTACCTTGATTAAGAGGGATTGCATTAGCCATTATTAATTTCCCTTTACAATATTTAAAGAACAAATCCACCCCTCACAGACCTAGATTGCCTCGTGAGGCACCATTAAAGTTCATCTTAACCAAAGGAGGTGAGGGATAATGCCACCTAATATCCTTTCTATTTACTTTTAGGTTGGGAATAATAGAGCTAGGAATTGGGATTCTAATTCTAGACCAAGCTTTAATCATTTCACTATCACATGAGGAGAAGTTGCTATTAGTTGAAGCTTTATTTACCAAAAATGCATTTACCGATTCAATTATTGATGACTGAATTCAAGCTATAACATATTCTAAGCATGAGGGAGTACTTCAAAAAAATTGCTTCTTCATCTCCCACCAAATAGACCAAATAAAAATAGCGATAATGATGATCCAAATGATTGTGAACAAACAATTAGAAAAATATAGTTGGCCATGCTTGCAAAAGGTCCCAAAGCTTGGCTAGAAGAGGAGACATAAAGTTCATCTTGGCTAGCACAAAGATCCAACATTCACAAGAAAAAGGGTATATAAGGAAAAGATGATCCAAATCTTCAAATGAATTCCCACATAATAAACATTTGAAAGGATCTAATTTTTTAAATTTACCTAGTCTATCACTTGTCAAAACACACTTATATGTCCACTACAAACTAGATTAAATTTTACATTCTTGAAGGGCCTAGTAACTAGCCTTAATAGAATATTTCTCCAGATGAAGAGGGAAAGTAGATTATATTATCTGATTAAGAAGAAAGAAAAGCATGTCTTTCATCCAGAATATTTTGCAGCAATAGTTTAATGTCTCCATCCAAAGGAAGAGATCCAATATCCTTCCAATGAACCCTTCCTGAATTAAGTTCCACATAATCAATTAAATGAGGATCCCAAATTTCAAATACCCTCTCATGAACATCAAGGAAATGAGCCCCATGGATTAGAGGAACATGACCAGTTTAAGAATCCAACCAAAACAAGACATCTTCCCCACTGTGAACTTCCCATGAACTATAATTTGTAATGAGATGATGGGAAAGCATGATGAAGCTCCATATTTGAGAACAATTTGGGGGATTGGAAATGGTAAACAGCCTAGTTGGATTCATAGAATCAAGATATTTATCCCATTACTTCCCTTAATGTTGTTTTCCTTCAAGACCTCTAATATACTCTATTAATCCTTATAAAGATTAGAAGTTGATTTATGAATGATTTTACTTTTAGTAGAAACCTCCACTTCTTTGAAAGGATTGTCAAATTATCTGTCTTTTTTCCTCCACGGATTAGCTCACTGAACAATTGCCTTCCCTTTAAAATTGCTCTTACTCTCTGAAACCCTAGATTGCACTTTTGAATTTAGATGATTATGACTCCCACTACATCAATGTGGTGGTACAATAGCTCTTGAATAGAAGATTGAAAACTGTAAGTGCGGTGTATGGTAGATCCTATTGATAGTATCTCTATCTTGCCATTGATTCTGGTTCGGTTTGAAAAAGATCGGGCCTCTAAAATGCTCGCGAAATGTGGAGCTTTGAAACTCCATCCAAATTTTATTATTGAACTATGAGTTCAATGTCAAATTAAATATTAATATTTTATTAATATGGAAGTTAAAGTAATAGTCTAGGAATGATATTAATATTATTGTTTAATCTAATGCTTTGTTCTATTAGTTAAGTCAATCGTGATTTAGAATCATTTAAATGAATAACATGATAACATGTTATAATTAGAAATAATAAAATATTAATGTAGTTAATATTTAATTAAGAGCTAATTGTTTAGTTGATTGTCAAATTATTCAAGAAATTATAGGAAATAATATCATTATAGACTTGATTAATCATGGTGATTTAATATATATGAAGAACTTAATTATACTTATATCATAGGTATTCATGAATGTCTTTTAACATAAACTCTTATAACCGAATTGAACTTTAGAATATAAATTTTTGACACTGGACTTGCATTATTATTGTAAAAAAATTTAATATATGGTTTTGTTATTTTTCTTTTTTTTCACTTTTATGGATTTTTGTGGGTTATGTTGTTGGAAAATTAGTATTCAACATCAGAGCCTATGAGATTGTATTTTCTATGTGAAATGATAGAATCAGTTTTTATGTCTTGATTAGTCCTAGTATAGGTTGGAGTGTAAGTGTAAGTAATTCTTCTTGATCCAATCATTATGTCTTTTACCCAAAAAGGGTGATGACCATTATTTTGTTAAGTCTTATTTAACGAGTCACCTTACATTACCATTTACATTGATGTATGTTCTAGATGGTTCTGTTGTGTATTATATTACTTCATGATTTATTCTATGCCTATCTTTATGTGTGGTGTACACTATGATGGAGATGGATGATGTTGATATTGTTTTATTTTTATTTATCATGATTCTGAGACCTTTTGATTGCTATTGTGATTATGAGATAGCCATTATGGGATGCATAATTCTATGAGATGTTATATTGAGGTAGAAAATGAATCCTTGTGTGGATGTGACATTCTTTCCTATGGTCCATTCATTTTCATTCTTATGGTTTATGAGAATATTTTTAGTATTGCTTGGGTTTATTTGAATGGGGCATTAGGGTAGGTTATCTAAGTGTATAGTGGGAAAGTGACTTGCAATGGGGCTCGGGGCCCTAAGTGGCTACTAAGGTAACTCATTATAAGTCATCTAATTAAGTGATAATACCACACATTGAATGGGGGTTTTTAAAATAAATTAAAAAAAGATTAAGTTTTCCTCGCACATGACTTGAGTGCTAGTATAGGTTAGGATGAGAGCGGGAGAAGATGCTTGATTGTGATCTTGGATCATTAGTTTCCTTATCTATATAAAATGATTACTAATGGCACATAGAGTCACTAGGGGGTCGAGGTCTAGATAGGTTGGCAATGTAACCTTAGAGCTGACTCCTATGTTGACACTTCCCCACATGCATCTTAGGTTTCCTATTTATATTTATTTCTCTTTTCTTTTTTCTTTTTTTTGGGTTACCTCTAGGATTTTATTTTCGTACGAGTAGTATTACTTGTTGTAGAGATCTTTTAGGATCCTTGCCTAGGTTTTGTGTTTTTTATTATGTGTTTTGATTATCAGTATGTGGATTGTAAATTATCTCCCCTACATGGTGGGAGTGGTATCCTGATTAGGTCACTACACAATAAAGAGGTAGTGAATTCTTACTATTTGCCCCCCCCCTCAAATTGACACCAATGTTAGATATTTGTTGATGCAGTTGTACCTTTATCTTTCTTATTCTTATCTTGGAAATTTCTATTTAGATGTTGTATTGATGTATCATTTATCTTATATTTTAAGATCCTAGGAGATGATGTATTTTATTTTTATGTATTTATATTTATTATTACATACCATACAATATGTGTAGTGGATGTTGTTATTTGTACATTCTTGATTATATCAATTTTTCTTATGTATCTTCTTGTGAGCTTATGTATCTATTATTCATTTATGATTGTGGACATTGTGCTTAAGATTAAAATCAATAAATAAAACCTTCTTAATGTGACTCAATCTAAGGGAATCCTCTAGGAAATGGAAACTACATT
Organism: Cupressus sempervirens; assembly: GCA_028749045.1. Classification (NCBI taxonomy): domain Eukaryota; kingdom Viridiplantae; phylum Streptophyta; class Pinopsida; order Cupressales; family Cupressaceae; genus Cupressus; species Cupressus sempervirens. Next base: position 36,102,571 of record CM053788.1, on the reverse strand, counting down.
TTTTATTTTTTATGTGTAGATGTGTATGTGTATATTGCTTCCACATGTTATCTTATGTTGTACAAAAAATTAAAAAAAAATTTCAGTAAAATATTGTAACATAGTAGATTAATTTCTCTTGGATTGTCGAGTAGGGCATTGCATAAGATCTCTCGTTTATTTGATAAGTTAGAAAATTGGCTTGTGCAAGCAAACCAAAATCCTAATATTGTGTCCTTAATTGAGGCTATTGAGAAGGTTCTTAGTTATGATGATAATAACATCTCAATTTCATGTGGTATCACCTTATTAACACTCATTCTTAGCATTTGATAGAGTATTCTCAAGAGCTAGGATGCACTCCTCCTTCCACAACCATTGAACCTTCCATTCCTATTTCCACTACTCTTCCTAGTATTACTACTTATGTGACACTTCTCATGAAAAATTCAATATGAGTCTCTAGTCCTTTAAGTTTTGGTCTTCCTAATATTTCACTTCCCTACAAAATTCCTCATAAATACATAAATTCTCTGTTACCTTCATACAATGTCATTTCTTTCACATATTCCAATCCTACACCAACATATTTTCATATTACCTTACACTTTAAAGCTTTATTAACACATCCAATATGTGCATGTCTATTATTACATCTTCTAATCCTACCATTAGTACTTGGTTCAAACCATCACCACTTTGCATCAACAAGTGGCTTGATTCACTCAATGTAATTGCATTATCCCTACAAGTGATATTTCTAATCCTCTTTTCTTAGACATCCTTCATGGTTTCATCCCACAAAATATTGAGATACCTCATCTTGAGACATATAATGGTAAGGCTGATCCTATGATTCATGTTAGGACTTTCCAAACTATATGCAGCAATTTTTATCACAATTGTAGGCTCATGGCTATATTGTTTAGGCATACTCTTAGGGGAAAAGATTTGAAAGAGTATTTCTCTTTACCTAGTTATTCCATTTATTCCTTTCAAATGCTTGCCAATGTTGTTATTCAAAAAATTCAAGAAAATATTTGTCCTCAAATCTCTTTGAATAATTTAATGTATTGTAAGAAAAATGTTAAAGAAATGGTAAGTGATTTTATTGTTAGATTAATAATTCTCTATGCTCAAATACCTTATTGTGTGCTTGATCATGTATTCAATTTATTTTCATTTCTAATTTGCAAAAGGCATATAATGATTATAAGCATGATCCTCCTCCCTCAACTAACACATCTCTTGTACTCTGAGGTTTTTCAAAACTATTATTTTTAATGAATAGTTGATAGTTAAGGTTTTCCAACCCTAGAGCTAAGTGACTCTTGTGGGATGAACCTATGTCCCTTGGCCTCCTTTTTTTAATACATGAATTTGTATTTTTAATTGATAAAAAGGGACTTTTCATTAAAAAGAGGCATATTTCCTTGCACATTTTAGGTAAGTATTTCATCACTCATTTCACACTTTAGTCAATGCCTATTTCAATATCTTAATCAAGCTGATTCCATATGTTTAGCACTTAGATCTATCTTACACTTCTCATTCAATTAAATAGTTTAATTTTAGACCTACATTTACACATATTTAATCAAACTTAGCATTTCATGAAAGAGGAATTTCTTGTGTACTTCCTTGATGTAATTTGGGTTTAGAATTGGCATCCCTTTAGCCCCTTAGGTTTTTCTAATCCATCTTCAGCTATATTTGGAAGCCCCTCCTCTTGTACTTTTAATGTTAGTGTGAAAGCAATTAGTTAAAGTACTTATCTAACATTGTTTATATTTTAAAATTCATTAGCCTCCATTTCACCTTTAAATACTATGAAACGAGGGCTTATAATACTACATTATTTATAAAGTAATATGACCCTTGGTACAGCAATAACATTACCATTGGGAGCATAATATTCCATGTGAACCTAAGTTTCTAGCTGAAGCTACACGCTTAAAATAAGAGCATGCCATAATTGAGAACAAGATCTCTAGATAGTGTAAGATTTGCGTGAAGTTCACTTAGAAAAGGGAAATTCTGGTTGTTGTCTCTAATAAAATTTGGAATGATGGCATTTATTTACCTCATTTGTGTAATCTTATTTTTCTCTTTTTTATGAAGTACTTCACCCTAGAAGGTCAATATACCACCTTCCACGAGTATTATTTTTATATCTTTAATCACCTCTGAAATGGCAATAGGATTTTCTTTTTCTTTTTTCCTCTATTCATCGTTAACAAGTATCATAAATAAGGGTGCCTCACTTTTTCTTCACTAAGGCCTAATATATTCCCTTTTTCCTTTACCAAGATGAATTTGAAAAATCTCCATTTGAAAATCACCTTCTCTCTTACCCCTAGTTGGAGAAAAATGAAAAAGAAAAATTGATTGATAGATCCCTCCAAATTTATGCAATTAAGGGTAGGGATCTTCCTAAAATATCTAATTCTTTTAGAAAAAATCCCAATCCTTTTGGGATAAAGATGAAAAAGAAGTCAAAACCAATAAGGAGGGAATCTCCCATGAATAGACCCTTTTTGACAACCCCCACAAGAAAAAGAAATCCCCGACAGCTAAGCCCATTCCTTTAAGAGAAAAAAAAGTACCATCACTTAAAGGATAAAAGGATGACCCCTTATATTGACATTGAAAATCACAAGGATAGGGATGAGGAAACTAAACACATTGAGAAGCTTAACCATGCTCGTAGTTTGGGGGAAAGAAGGTTTTCTCATCTCCTCAAAAAAAAATGATAAGTAGATTTTGGAGGAAATTTCCCCAAACAAGGATTGGGGTAGAATCTAGATGAGGAGGATGAGTACATTGAGAACATAGATGATGATGATTATGTCAAGGAGGATAGAGATATTGAGGAAGAAGAGAAGTAAAAAACAATGAAGATAATTCTAAAGTTGAGTGAGTTGGAGAATATGGTAAATATGGTGTGTAACTCCTAAACCCATTTTAATAATTATCCTTAAGATAACATAATAGTTTCCCTTATTATGCATGAAAAAATTAACTCATACCTCAAAAGTAAGATATGAGACCTTCAAAAGAGAATTTCTTCCCTATACAACTCTTCTACTATGTTGATGAATGACAAAATTCAACTCAACAATTATTCCATTTCATTTCTCTGAAGGGTGTTTGATGGGATTATGAAGGAGGTCTTGTTTGGAGATTTAATAGAAAAATAGGATCAAGAGAGTGGATAAGAGAAGGAAAGACAAACAATAAAATGAAGATGACCAACATGAAGTGGACAATGAAGACTGTCATAGGTTCCTTAGCATACATCTAATTCCTAGCTTGTTTTATTTTTAGGCTTTCCTTATTGTTACTCTACTTTTCTTATGATATTTATAAACTTATGGTTAGTTTTGCTTTGTCACAACATAGTTATTTTTTGTTAAACTATTGGGACTCTAAGAGGATAGAAACTATTAGTGGTAGTAGTATTTTGAGAAATGTTAACTCTTTAATATCTTTTTTGATGATTACCTATGGCAATATTAGTCTGAGTAGTAGTAGTGACTAGCTCTCTTTTCATAGGTTTCTTAACAAAGTTTATACTGATTGGGATAAAATTTCTATGTTTAATGACTAATTTTCTTTAAGGCTTTCCTTATTGTTACTCTACTTTCTATATGGTAGTTATAAACACATAATCAATTTTGGGTTGTCACAACATAGTTATTTTTGTTGAACCATTGGGGCTATAAGAAGATAAAAATGATTATTGGTGGAAGTATTTTGAGAAAAAAAAACTCCTTAAGACATTTTTTAATGATTACCTATGGCAATATTAATGTAAGTAGTGGTATTGAAAGGTTCTCTTTGAAAATGGCTATGGTTATTTTTTATTAAATTTGTGGCTAGATTGCTATCTGGCTAGCTCTCCATTCTAATATCGCTAGGTAGGGATTCTAACTATTTGTTCTTCTCTAATAGGATTGAGGAATTGAGTAATAATACTTATTTGTTATAACCTAAAGGAATTCATTAAGTTTTTTCATCAAATAACTAGTAGAAAATAAATGAAAGAAACATGAATTTTCTTATATGAGATATCAATTGGTAGACATTAGAAAAGAGAAAAAGTAAATATCAAATATTAAAAATTGGGATAATAAAGTAGATTATAGTAGAAATGAAGGGGGAATGTTTGAACAAACTATTAGTCTTTCCCGCCCAAAATCAAATAATTTCCATCAAAATTAAGTTTAAAAGGGTGAACATATTCAACCATTTAAAAACTTGAAGTTGTTATGGAGGATCCTATTTGATATGAGGGATTTGGCACTATTGAGTATTTATCCTTGGTTTGAGTTCAACCTTAAGGTGTTATGAAAATAACACCTCACACTACAAATGGTGACTTCATGCCCAAATCACGACTATACAAAATTCATAAGCTTTAATAAACTCATCTTAAAACACTGAATCAAATTTCTAATTAAATTAATGTAGGAAAAGATAGAAAATCTTAGAGAATGTTTAAATATTTTAATTATTGATAGGATGCAAAGAATATCTCTTAAAATAACTATGCATAGAAAGATAGAAAGTCTTATTGAATCTTTAAGTGTTTTATTGACATGATGCAAAGACTATCTAATAGAATAAAGATGGTCATACTATAAAACCTACATTTAGAAACTAGACAAGGAAATAAAACTAGCACTTGCACCTTTGAAGGGCGCAAGGATTACGTTGATAGGGCTATATATATTAAATGATCTTGGCTAGAACATTTAATTAGATAATTTTATCTTTATCATTTTCTACATGCCAAAGAATATCTAATAGAATAAAGATGGTCATACTATAAAACCTAGATTTAGATACTGAACAAGGAAATAAATCTTAGCACTTGCACCTTTGAAGGGTGCAAGGGTTACGTTGATAGGGTTATATCTATTAAATGATCTTTGCTAGAACATTTAATTAGATAATTTTTATCTTTATTATTTTCTACATGCCTAATAAGTACAATTTTGTTTTGAGTGCAATTTGATTTTGGTGAGATTCCTTTAGTTTTTATATTGCAATATTTGGGTAATTTTTCATTTTGGAGTACTTGTGAAAAGTAAAAGTCACTTGAGTACAAATGTCATCTATAGATTTTACTCTAGACGCAGATAGTTTTTAGTTGTTGTCTCTCTATTCTACAAGTGTTAGTTGTTGTTCCCTTAACCTCCCTCTTCCAACCACTTTCACATGTGATCTTAAGATCATGGTGCAACTATACTTTGTTAGAATTGCTTTAGAATAACTGAGAGGGGGGGGTGGGTGGGTGGTGAATTAGTTATTCAAGGTCCAGATGTCCCTTTTAAACTTTTCACTAAGTTTGGTGAATCCATTCAATCATTCATTAATTCAAGCTTTAACTTCTCTAATTAGCAAGTTATTGTAAATCAACATGCAAGTATAACACATAAGAAATCAACACATGACATAGTGATTTACGTGGAAACCCAATTTAGGAGAAACCACCAGTAACATGCTACTCAATTCTCACCCTTTTGATGTGAAGCCCTGTGAAAGGCTTGCCCTATTAAAGGCTTACAAAACACACTGTTAAATGTGATCTCATTAGAGGATTTAACCACCCTGTTAGAAGTGGGCCTCGTTAAAGGACTTTAGAACACTCGCTTGGAATGCCACCCTGTTAAAGGATTTACAAATGGCTATTAGGCCAACCTAAGTCCATAGGATTTTCAGATCTAATACAATTGCTAGAGAGTATTATAAAATCTTCACCTAAATACAATGTACAACTTATCTTGCAAATCTTAGATCACTTCTCTGCTCATACCCTTGCCTGGACTTCTATCTCTACAACTCTTAACTACTTGCCTTATCTTTCAAGATTTGTTTCCTTAAGTCTCCATACTCAATGTACTAGTGCAATCATCTCTTCATGACCACTTGTAGAAGTAGAGCCTTTGTGCTCTTCCTTTTCCTAGATGTCTCCTTCTTGACACCCTTTCAATCACTTTGTAGATTTGACACTTTTGTAGCAATAGTATCATCTTGCTCTTTTCTTCTTGGTTTATGACTTCTTAAATAAAAGTCTTGGAGTTGCTTTTCCCACTCAATTCATCTTTCCTTCAATTTCAATTTTCATGGATTAGGTAGGATTCATTGCATCTAACCCATATTCTATTTCTTCTAGAAACTTCTTGAATAATCCATTAGAATTCACCCAAAAATGATTTACATAGGATTCTATGCTAACAACTCATCATCCTTATCCTCCATCTTGTTCACAAAATTCAATGTAACCACTAAGTTGGCTTGGATTTGGTGAATCTTCATTATTTGATATAATGCAATAGCTCGACACTATTGAAATACTGGTGCTCGAAAAATACTGTGTTACTCAGCATCAACTATGTCTGTTACACAATTTTTGTTAAGAATTTTCTTAGCTTCAACTGATTTGCTTGGCATCTTTTGATGACCATGGTTAAAGCTTTGCAGTGAACCTTGTTACAACTTCTTCCTCCAATATGTCTAAGTGTGACCATCCTCTGTATCTTTGAGTATGGTATCAATACACTACTTATGCATTATCTTAGCTAATCTTTGCACTTCATTACAACATCATAACTCAACCTTTCCTTTAGGTGCTCTTGTTACATCTTTTTGATAAAATCTTCTTTATCAATCAACTAAGTGATAGTGCTTGAACCTTATAAGAAAATATCATTCCTACAAATAGTAGGTTTGACATCAATGGAAAAGTAGTGGTTGAAAACATTATTTCTTTTACAAAAATATCCCTGTTTGATCTTCAACAGTGATGAGCTTTTCAATTAGATTTCTAACAATCTCCCTCTTTGGCATTGATGGAATACCAAGTTGATCAACCATCAGACTAAAATATTCAACCACAAACTAAATAGGTTAGAATATTAAGTCAAATGCCAAAAGTAAATTGTAACATTACATCTCCTTCTACTATTTTGATTGCTTCATTTTAGCTTCTCCCTCTTTGTTGATGTAGCCTTTGTTGGAATTAAAGGTAGAGTAACTAAGAGGGGGGGTAAATTAGTTACTTACAAAAATTCATCCATAGATCCCTTAGATGTCTTAAAGATCAAGTTACTACTGATACTTGGTAAACATAACAAAAATGTTGTAACTTGGTAAATTAAACTGTTACTTATCTTCAAGCAAACATGCATGCAATTGAAAATAAAATGAACACAAGAGACAACTGATTTAACGTGCAAATCCAATATGGGAAAATCCACCAAGTAACTAGTCACCAATTTTTCACTCTTCTAAAATAAGCCCTATTAGGAGCCAACCCTATTAAAGGTTACAATACACACTGTCAAGTGTGACCCTGTTAGAGGATTTAATCACCTTGTTAGGAGTGCCCTTGCTAGAGGTCTTTAGAACAATTCAACATAACTGTCACCTTGTTAGAGGATTTACAAAATGGCTGTTAAACCAACTCTGTTAAGAGATTTGAAATTACTGCTACAATGGTTAGAAAGAACCAATGAATTGACCTGAACAAGATGCAACTGAATTTGCTGACTACAAGTCTCTGTTCAGCATCATTAGTTCCTCTTTGATCAAATATACCTTTGCTGCTCCTCAATGATCTCTGACCATCCTTCAAATTCACTTCGACAATAATCAGTCTTTATATCACATTAATTTCACACACACTTCCATTTTTTTTCTTTTATTTTCACTTAGAATTCGCAACTTGACCTCTTAATTATACCATTCAGATTGTCAAGTCGGCCCATTTACATGTTAGATTTACCAATAAACCATACATCAGTTGCCTAAAAACATTAATCTAAACAAATAAACATCATTTCATAAAACAATGAAATCCTTTACTATCAGACCTTGCTCAGTAAATACCACTTCCAAAAATTTTCTAAGTTAACCTTCCTGACTCGGTTAACATTGCAATATTCATAAAATCCTTTGGCTGCCGAGTTTACTCGATAAGAACTGAATTCCTTCATGAGAGCTTGGTAAGAACTGCTTCTACCACATTTCTTTTGATAAGCAAGTGAGCTTGGTAAGAACTATTTCTACCATATTTTCGTTGATGACTGAGTAAGCTCGTTAAGAACTGTTTCTGCCACATTTCCTTTGATGATCGAGTTAACTCAGTAAGAACTGATTACTCGGTAGATATTGTAAGTTTTCTTTACTAACCTCCTAGGCTCGATAGATTCTGTCCTTTTGCCTTGCTGAACTTCTAAGCTCGGTAGACATTGTCCTTTGCCTTGCTAACCTTTTGAGCTTGGTAGACTCTATCTGATGAATGATATGACATTTGTGTGACATCAAAGACAACACACAATTGAACAATTGCATCCAACAATCTCTCTTTGGCATTGATGGCAACACAACATGTCATAGCAGAATGAAATTTGAAAACAAGTCTTTTACTGACAGAATACTTCACTTTCTTCTTCAAATACATCAAACTCCTTCTTTCATAATAATCTCTCCGTCTTTCATAATAATCTCTCCCTCTTGTACAAACTCTTATTATTTTGCAAATTTTAGAAAGATATGATAGTATATTCTCCCTCTTTGACAACACATGCCAAAGACAACTCAAAACAACTGAATAGCATTGTACCTGATGTACTGATTCATATGCAATGTCTTCATTGGTTTTCTACATCAACTGATAGATCTTCAATTTTGTTTCTATTGATGCATCACAAGAACTATATTTTAGTAAGATTCAGATAGGGGAATGACCCCTAACTTACCTCTTAGATACAAGAATGCATCCTTAGATAAATTCTTTGTGAATATGTTAGCAATTTGTTTCTTTGTATAGACATATTCCAATCTTATTTTCTTTTATTACACCAATTCTCTAACAAAGTGATACTTTATGGCAATATGCTTGGTTTTTTAATGCATCACTGGATTCTTGGAGATGTTAATTGCACTTTTGTTATCACAAAACATAACAATAGGTTCTTTGATTTCCTTCTTCATACCTTCCAATAATTGTTTGAACCATACAATGTTTGAGCAATTTACTACTGCTCCAACATATTCAACCTCTGTTATGGATTGAGATGTACAATTTTGCTTTTTACTTGTCCAAGAAACCAACATTTTTCCAAGAAAGAAAGCTCCTCCACTTGTGCCCTTTCTGTCATCAATGTTTCCTACCCAATCTGCATCAATGAACACCTTTAAATCTAGATTTCCTCCAAGTTTATACCATAATCCATATTCTTCAGTTCCTTTTAAGTATCTCATGAACCTTTTTATTGCCATCATGTGATTTTCTTTTGGTTTTGCCAAGAATCTTGCTACAATTCCTACTGCAAGGGCAATTTTTGGTCTTGTGTGCACTACATATAGCAACTTTCAAATCATAGATCTATACAATGTCTGGTCTAGTTCCTTTGATTCATCATCCTTGGTAAGTTTTAATCTAGTACACAAAGGAGTCCCAACTAGTTTTCAATCTTCCATACCAAACTTTTTTAGTATCTCTTTGATGTATTTAGATTGAGTGATGTAGATGCCATTATTATTCTGTTGAATTTGAAGACCAACAAAGAATTTGATTTCACCAAACATTGACATTTCAAATTCCTTGTTCATTTGTTCTAAAAATTCTTTGCAAAGATCATCATTTCCAGTGAACAAAGTATCATCTACAAATATTTTTGCCAAAACAATCTTATTATCTGATACTTCGTTTATGTACAAACTACCATTGTCATTAGTTCTTTGAAAACCAATTTGAATAAGATAGTTATGCAATATTTTATAGCATGCTCTAGGGGTTTGTTTCAGACCATATAATGCTTTATGCAATTTGTAGATCATGTCCTTCTTGTTTGGATCAACAAAACCTTCAGGCTATTCAATGTAAACCTCTTCATCCAATATGCCATTGAGAAATGTTGACTTGACATCCATTTGATAAACTTTGAATCCTTTGAATGCAACATATGCAAGTAAGATTCTAAAACCTTCCAATCTTGCAACAGGAGCAAAATTTTCTCCATAGTCCACACCTTCTTCTTGAGAGTATCCTTTGCATACTAGTCTAGCTTTGTTCTTTGATACCTTATCATCTTCATTTAGTTTGTTTCTGAATACCCACTTTGTTCCAATCACATTTTTGTCTTTGGGTCTAGGTACAAGAGTCCATTTTTTTTTTCTCTATCTTTTCTATCTCTTCATTCATAGCTTCAATCCAACTTTCATTGTCTAGTGCATATTTGATATTTCTAGGTTCAAAATCAGCAAGTAAACAAGTGCCATTCAACTTACTTCTTGTCATTGTTTCTTCTGATTTATCTCCAATGATCTGATCTAGTGCATGATGTTTTCTAACATACTTGGCTAACATAGGCTCCTCGCCTTTTGAATGACTTGCATTGTTATCCTTCTATGTCTCAACTTCTGGTTCTGATTCTGGTTGCTTGGGCTCAGTAGATGCTAACTCAGTAGCTTCTGTTTGCAACTCAAATTCTTGTAGCTCGATAGGTACTAACATGGTTTGAACTTCTGGTGACTTGGTTAATGAAGACTCTAGAGTTGAGGATTCCTGATTACTAGGTATACTTGGCATTGTATTAGGTTCCATGTAAAAAAATCTTCTGTAGTCTTCAGGTTCCTTTTTGCTTTCTTCTTCTATTCTTTCTACAAACTCATCAACTTTCACATGTGCACTTTCTATGACTTTGTGAGTAGATAAATTCAAACATCTATGTACTTTACTTTTGCAAGAGTATCCCAAAAATATTCATTCATCACTTTTTACATCAAATTTACCTCTTCTAGGTTCTTTCAAAATGTAACAATTTCTTCCAAATACTTTTAGATAACTTACATTGGGTTTGTAGCCATACCACAACTCATAGGATGTTTTGAATGAGTCCTTTTTCAGCTGTACTCAGTTCAAGGTATGAACTATAGTGCTGATAGCTTCCTTCCAGTATTTGATAGCAATGCCTTTGTCAATCATTAAAGTTCTTGCACAATCCATGATAGATCTTTTCCTTCTTTCTGCTATTCCATTTTGTTCAGGAGTTCTAGGTGCTAAAACCTGTCTTTTGATTCCCCTTTCAATGCAAAAGTTATTGAACTCATGTGAAATTAATTCACCACCTTTGTTAGACCTTAAGTATTTCATTCTTTTTCCTACTTCTTTTTCTACTCTGACCAAATACCATTTGATTTTTTTCAAATGCTTCTAATTTCTCTCTTAGGTACATGACAGTCATCATTCTTGAATAATCATCAACAAATAGAATGAAGAATTTTTCATCAGTATAACTTTCAATGCTAATAGGTCCACACAAATTAGTACGCACAATATCTAAAACTTCTTTAGTCTGATAGTTCTTACTTTTAAAACTAGTCTTTCCCATTTTACTAATTTGACAATTCTTGCATAGACCAACCTCGGGTTTCTTTATGGTAAGAATACCTCTTACTTTCCTGAATTTACTGATCTTTATCAAGTTGTCAAAGTTTATATGACATAACCTCTTATGCCATAACCAACTTTCTTCAATTTGAGCAATGAAACATGAACATTCACCAAGTTCAAGATAAAATAAGTTACCTTTTGTTTGAGTGCCTGATCCAATCAGCTTTCCTTGGCCATCCAACAATCTTGCTTTTCCATGCATAATTTTTACTTTGATTCCATTATTGAGTAGTTGTGCCACACTCAACAAATTATTCTTTAGTCCTTCTGTCCAATATGCATTATCACATACAAGTTCCTTAGTGAGATTCTTCCTTTTCCTCTTATACAACAAGGTTCATTGTTACCAAATCTTACACTGCCACCATCATAGTCTTCAAAGTATTCAAACTTAGTTTTATCACTAGTCATGTGATGAAAACGACCACTATCTATGATCCATGTATCATTTCTTCTCATATGAGAAATGAGTGCCATTTCTTCATCATTATTAGATTCATCTTTCACATCAATGTAGACAATTTTATCTTCTTCGTCATCATTAGAAGCATAAGAATCTTTAGCCATAAAATATGTTTTCTTACCTTTATCCTTGAATGATTTGAAGTGTTTCTTGCCATTGTACTTGTGACCTTTCTTCTCATCTTTGTTCTACTTATTTGGTCACCTAGCTGCAATATGTCCAATTTCTTCACAAGAAAAGTAGATTAGAGGAACCTTACCTTTGTATTTCACTTTGCCTCTTGAATATTTTCTTGCTAGTAGAGCTTCAACCACCTCAAGATCACTATCTGAACTTTGTTCTGATTCTTCATCACTATCTGATTGTGGATCCTTCATGTTTTTTCCTTTTTCTTTGAGTGAAAGCTTGGCTTCAAATGTTGATTCAATGTTCTTGATAGCTAGAACATAATTGTCATAGTTGTCTAGCTCAAATGCAGTCAATCTTCCAACTATGGCTTCTAAATTTATTTTATGATTTGTCTCACATCTTGTTTCTTGAATTCTAGAGACTCTGATTGCATAAATGGGAAGTAGAGTTCTAAGAACTTTACTTATAACTGTCTCATCATTGATATCTCCTCGAAATGCTTTGATTGCACTAACACATGCTTTAACTCTTTCAACATACTTTGTAATATTTTCACCTTCTCTCATCCTCATTTGATCAAATTGTCCTCTCAAACTTTCTGCTTTGGCTCTTCTCACATTATCATCTCCTCCATAGATCTCTTTTAGCTTGTTCCACATTTCAAAGGCAGTTTTGCAATCCTTGATGTCATCAAATTCTTCATAACTCAGAGTAGATGCTATATCTATCATCATGTTATTGTGAGTCTTCTTTTCAGCAATATCATTGATAGATAATGTACTAGAAGGTTCTTCATATTTTTCATCAAGGTACCTTAGCCTTGTATCACCAATAGAAGCCAGATGAAGCCTCATCAATCCTTGCCATGCTGAGAAGTTGTTCTTGTTAAGTCTTAGAATTTTCCTTTTGTAAGACATCCTGATCTTTAACTTAGATCTTTGAAATCTTTTCCTGTAAGCACCAAAAGCTCTGATACCAATTGTTGGAATTAAAGGTAGAGTAACTGAGAAGGGGGGTGAATCAGTTACTTACAAAAATTTATCCACAGATCCCTTAGATGTCTTTAAGATCTAGATACTACTGATACTCAATAAACATAACAAAAATTTTGTAACTCGGTAAATTAAACTGTTACTTATCTTCAAGAAAACATGCATGCAATTGAAAACAAAATGAACACAAGAGACACCCGATTTAACGTGAAAACTCAATATGGAAGAAACCACCAAGTAACTAGTCACCAATTTTTCACTCTTTTGAAGTGAGCCCAATTAGGAGCCAACTCTCTTAAAGGTTACAATACACATTGTTAGGTGTGACCCTGTTAGAGGATTTAATCACCTTGTTAGGAGTGGCCTTGCTAGAGGTCTTTAGAACAATTCAACAAAATTGTCACCTTGTTAGAGGATTTACAAAATGGCTATTAAACCAACTTTATTAAGAGATTTGAAATCACTGCTACAATGGTTAGAAAGCAACAATGAATTGATGTGAACAAGATGCAACTAAATTTGTTGACTACATGTCTCTGTTCAGCATCATTAGATCCTTTTTGATCAAATATAGCTTTGCTGCTCCTCAATGATCTTTGATCATCCTTCAAATTAACTTCCACAATAATCAGTCTTCATATCATATTAATTCCACACACACTTCAATTTTTTTATTTTATTTTTTCACTTAGAATTCGCAACTTGACCTCTTAATTATACCATTCAGATTGTCAAGTCGGCCCATTTACATGTTACATTTACTAATAAACCATACATTAGTTGCCTACAAACATTACTCTAAACAAATAAACATCATTTCATAAAACATTGAAATCCTTTATTGGCCGACTCTACTTGGTAAATACTGCTTCCAAAAATTTCCTAAGTTAACCTTCTTGGGTAAAAGCACAGATCTGTGTCACCGTTTGTGATACCAAAACCTATTTTGGTCAAATCTCATTTCTCTATCAAAACTCAATTTTTTTCAAAAACTAAAAATACCCTTTTATAGATCTCAGATTCAATATCATCATTATATAAATTTTTGAGTGTTTTGATTAGTTATAATATGTTATAATCTCAAAGTATTATAAGTCGATATTTCAACATTTTAGAAGATGCTCCCTCAAAAAAAGAAAAAAAATAGTAAATCATATCAAAAAAATTTAAAAATTATATTTATAGAATCCTCTTCATGAATATGTAATATTTTTTCAATAATGTATAGATTTGATAGGAAAGTTTTGACGGGAGGATAAAACTGTTGGATTCTGATAAGGTTGAACTTGAGTACTTATAACAAAGAAAATATCCATCAAAAATAATTATTTCTTTTTTTGTGCACTAGATATACATGTCATCTATAAGATATTTTCAAATATGAACAAAAAAAGATGATTTGCATATACTTGTTTGACGGGAACTACACCCTATATTTTTTACAGTTAAAAAAGGGACTTCAAATAAAATAAAATGAATAAATTCTTAATCAAAAAAATTATAAAAATTATCAGCATAAAATTCATCCAATTCTACACATTTCATCAGTTTACATCATCTTCATATTTTAAACACAAATACCATTTTTTTTGTCACTAATGTTAAACTGTCACATTCTGATATCACGTTTCTTTATAAAAGGTGACACAGGTTTGTGCTTTTACCCTCTTGACTTGGTTAACATTGCAATATCTATAAAATCCTTTGGCTATTGAGTTTACTTAATAAGAACTACTTCTGCCACATTTCCTTTGATGACCAAGTGAGCTCGGTAAGAACTATTTTTGCCACATTTCTTTTGATGACTGAGTGAGCTTGGTAAGAACTGTTTTTGCCAGATTTCCTTTGATGACCGAGTTAGCTCGGTAAGAATTGTTTACTTGGTAGATACTTCAAGTTTTCTTTACTAACCTCTTGGGCTCGGTAGATTCTGTCATTTTGCCTTGCTAACCTTTTGAGCTCGGTAGACACTGTCCTTTGCCTTGCTGACCTTTTGAGTTGGGTAGACTCTATCTGATGATTGATATGACATTTGTGTGACATCAAAGACAACACACAATTGAAAAATTGTATCCAACAACCTTTTTCTTTGTCTTTCTCCTGATGTATTGTTCATCTTCTACTATTCTAATCAACCTCTGAAATCTCCATCTATCTTTATTTGTTCAGTTGTCTATATTCAACCTTTGTCTAAATCTTTTATCTTCAACAGTTGTTGATTGGTTGTTCACTTCTCCCTCTACTTCTTTAATCCTTTATCTTTAACAGTTGTTGATCAGTTGTTCACTTTTGCCTCTTTGACAACAATGCCAAGGACATATTAGCATCTTTAATATGCAGATGTAGCTCTTACAAATTTAGTCAATTTCTCCCTCTATCACCTTGCTTGTGACTAATTTGAAATTTTTTAGCACTTCTATTACTTTGGGCATGGATCCCAAAAGTAAACATCCTCTGCATCAATGTGTAGAATCTTCAACATTCAGTTTATTTGATGCAGGGCATTCTTTCTTTTGCTTTAAGTAGCCTTAGCTAGGGGTATCACCCCTAATTTACCTCTAAGATACTCAAAAGCATCTTTAGGTAGTGCTTTTGTGATGATATCAACAATCTGTTCCTTTGAGCTAATATATTCCATCTTCACTTGTTTATCTTCCACTAGCTCTCTTACATAGTGATACTTAATTGCAATATACTTGGTTTTAGCATGCATTATTGGATTCTTTGATATATTGATAGCACTTGTATTATCATAATAAAGTGTCACAGGCTCAATTACCTCTTCCTTCATAACTTGCAACAAATGTTTGATTCACACAATATTAGTGCAATTTATAGTAGCTGCCACATATTCAGCTTCAGTAGTAGACTGTGAGGTGTAGCTTTATTTTTTCCTTGTCCATGTAATCAACCTCTTTCCTAAGAAAGGTGCTCCTCCACTGGTGCTTTTTCTATCATCAATGTTACCTCCCCAATCTGCATCAATGTAAGCTCTCAATTCAAATTTTTCATTCCTTTTGTAGTATAAACCAAACTCATTAGTTCCTTTTAGGTATCTCAATATTCTCTTTACTACCATCAAGTAATTTTCTCTTGGATTGGCACAAAATCTAGCCACTATTCCAATAGCTAATGCAATGTTTGGTCTACTATGTACAACATATTGCAGCTTTCCAATCATCGACCTATACAATGTCTAATTTACTTTAGTAGACTCATCATTCTTGGATGGCTTATGTCCAATTGAGATTGGTGTGCTGACTAGTTTTGAGTCTTCTAGCCCAAATGTTTTGAGTACTTCCTTGATGTATTTGGATTGAGTCACAAATATGCCATGCTTCAACTGATGTACTTGTAATCCAACAAAGAATTTGATTTCTCCAAACATTGACATCTCAAATTTATGCTTCATTTGATTTGCAAAATGTTTGCATAAAACATCTTTTCCTCCAAATATTATGTCATCAACAAAGATTTCTGAAATCAAAATGTCTTTACTTTCCTTAGATTTGATGTACAAATTACTATTGTCATTTTTTTCTTTCAAATCTTATCTTTACAAGATATTTGTGCAACCTTTCATACCATGCTCTTGGCACTTGCTTCAGTCCATAAAGTGCTTTGTGTAGTTTTCAGACCATGTCCTTGTTCTTCTCATCAACAAACCCCTCTAGTTGTTCTATGTAGACTTCCTCTTCTAGTATAGCATTCAGAAAAGCTAACTTTATGTCCATCTAGTAGACTTTGTAACCTTTATATGCAGCATATGCAAGTAATGTTCTTACTCCTTCCATTCTTGCAACAGGAGAAAATGTCTCTCCATAATCCAGTCCTTCTTCTTGCG
This sequence comes from Cupressus sempervirens, assembly GCA_028749045.1. Taxonomy (NCBI): domain Eukaryota; kingdom Viridiplantae; phylum Streptophyta; class Pinopsida; order Cupressales; family Cupressaceae; genus Cupressus; species Cupressus sempervirens. The sequence goes on along the minus strand of CM053788.1, from coordinate 36,085,697 downwards.
TATAACCTTTGCAAACTAATTTGGGTTTGTTTCTTATTATTTCACCATTCTCATAAAGGTTATTTTTGAACACCCACTTGGTATCAATCACATTCTTATCAGTTGGTCTGGGAACTAGAGACCAAGTTTTGTTCTTCTCAATCTAATCTATCTCTTATTTCATGGCCTCATACCAATCATCATCTTGCAGTGCATCTTTGACTGTTTTGGGTTCAACCTTGCTTAGTAGACATGATTCATTTTTGAGTCTATTCCTTGTCATTGGTCTAGCATCCTTATCACCAATGATTTAATCTGTAGGGTGATGACTTCTTACATACTTAACTAATCTGGGTTCAGTCCTTCTTTCCATGTTTGATCCTTCAGCTTTAGAGTCATTTCATTCTTCTTCATCAGGTAATTCATCATTCCTTTCATGTATATTATTTTTAGAACTAGTTTGTTCATTTTTTACATTCTACAACTTGGCTTATGAATGTAACTCGGCATTCACAGGCTGAGACTTGGCAGATACTGAAGTTTTTTGCTGATTCCCAACTTGATTTGCAGCATTGTTTTCAACTTTCATTCCTTTGTAGAAGTATATGAAGGATCTATAATCCTCTATTTTCTTTGACTCATCATCCTGAACTTCTGCATGCTCATCAAAATTTACATTTGCACTCTCCACAACTCTATTAGTGTTAGTATTCAAACACTTATATGCCTTGCTTTTAGTGGAGTACCCAAGAAATATTCCTTCATCACTTTTTGCATCAAACTTACCATTTCTAGTATCTTTTAGAATATAGCATTTAAAACCAAACATTTTGAAACTTTTAACATTAGGTGAATGACCATACCATAATTCAAAGGGTGTTGCATTTGTACCCTTTTTGCCTTGAAAATTATTTAGTGTGTAGACAGAAATACTTACTGCTTCTCTCCAGTATTTAAGTGCAACATTTTTCTCTATCATCAAGGTTCCAGCATAGTCAATCACTAACATATTTCTTCTTTTAGCAATACCATTCTGTGGTGAAGTTCTTGGTGCTGACATTTTCCTTTTGATACCTCTATCATTGCAAAATACTTCAAATTCTCTTGATGTGAATTCACCTCCTCTGTCTAACCTTAGGCTTTTCAAGTTCTTTCTTGTTTCCTTCTCAACTCTAGCCAAATACCACTTGAACATTTGAAATGTATCAGATTTCTGCTTTAAGAACATAGCAGTCATCATCCTGAAATAATCATCTACAAATAACATTATGTATTTGTCTCCTAGATAGCTTTGTACTTCTATTGGGCCATATAAATTTGTATGAACTAACTCTAGAACTTCATTGGAAGTACATGCTTTTCTTTTGAAACTAGATTTAGTCATCTTCCCTAGTTGACATTGTTTACACATTGTGTTTTTAGGTTTCTCCAATTTGGGCAATCTTTTGACTTTGTTCTTCCTGCTAATGCTGATTAGATTATCAAAATTAACATGACACAGCCTTTTATGGCACAACCACACATCATCAAGTCTAACAATAAGACATGTTGCTTCTTCCATATCTGGGTAAAACAGATTACTCCTAGTTTGTTCACCTTTTCTTATCAAATTTCCATCAATATCATAGATCTTGGCAGTTTTATTTCCAAATACCACTTTGCAACCTACATTGCCTAACTGAGATACACTCAACAAGTTGTAGTTCAATCCTTCAACATAGTATGCATTATCACATAAAATTTCTCAATAAGTTTGATAGAGCCTTTTCCTTTGATCTGGCATGGGACATCATTACCAAATCTAATGATATTTCCATCATATTGAGTAAAGGTAATGAACTTACTTTTATCTCCTATCATGTGATGTGAGCATCCACTATCTATGATCCACTTGTCATTCTTGTTCACATAGGTAACCAATGTTGTTGCTTCATCTTCATCTTTGTCTAGTTCATCCTTCATGGCTACATAGACTACTTCCTGATCATTTTCATCATAGTCTTCTTCAACATTGTAGCATCTCTTTCCTTTCTCCGTGTAATCTTTGCTATCATCTTCTCTTTTGTTCTTGAACTGGCTTCCTTCTTTAAAGTTTTTCTTTTGTGGGCATCTTGCAGCTATATGACCTACTTTATTACAATTGAAAAATATGATAGGAAGCTTACCTTTCAATTTTCTTTTACCTCTATGGAATCTCCTGGCCAATAGTGGTTCTAACTATTCCACATCTTCTTCATCTGTGCTACTATCACTGGATGCATGTTTTCCTTTTCTTCTTTTCTTGCTTGGTGTGTCCTTAGTATCTTTTATTGTCATTTTGGCCTTGAAAATAGATTCAAGGTTCTTAGTTCTATAATTGTCAAAATTGGATAGCTCAAATGCAGTCAGTGTTCCAACTATTCCTTCAAAAGTTAGTGTGTTCCCTTGTACACACCTCAGCTCTTGAATGGCTAAAACTCTTATAGCATAGATAGGTAGTAGAGTTCTCAAGTATTTGCTGATGGATGTTTCTTCTTGTAGTTGACCACCTAGACTTCTTATTGCACTCACCACTTCTTTTATTTTTGTAGCATATTGAGCAGCATTTTCACCTTCCTCCATCTTCATGTCATCAAACTTCCCTCTTAGGCTTTCTTTCTTTGCTCTCTAGACAGGGTTTTCCACATCTTCAATGTAGTGTCACAGTCTTTGACATCATCATATTCGACATAGCTGAGTATAGAGGCAATCTCCATCATTGCTTGATTGTGCTCCTTCTTTTTGTTCAAATCATCTATAGTAAGAGGTCCTACTGGAGTTACATGTTCTATTCTAATTGAAGTTTGTGCATAGTCACCTATTGATCCAAGGTGCAATTTCATCAAACTCTACCATGCAAAAAAGTTGTCTTTGTTAAGCTTGGGAACTTTTCTCTTGGACATTTTGATCTTCTTGCTTCTAGTACCTTAAAACTAAATCAACAAAAGGCTTTGATACCAATTGCTAGAATTTCTTTAGAATAACTAAGAGGGGGGTGGGGGTGGGGGTGAATCAGTTATTCAAGGTCCAAATGTCCCTTTTAAACTTTTCACTAAGTGTGGTGAATCCATTCAATCATTCATTCATTCAAGCTTGAACTTATCTAATTAGCAAGTTACTTTAAATCAACATGCAAGTATAAGACACAAGAAATCAACACATGACATAGTGATTTATGTTGAAACCCAATTTGGGAAAAACCACTAGTAACATGCTACTCAATTGTCACCCTTCTGAAGTGATGCCTTGTGAAAGGCCTACCCTATTAAAAGCTTACAACGCACACTGTTAAATGTGACCTCGTTAGAAGATTTAATCACCCTGTTAGAAGTGGGCCTAGTTAAAGGACTTTAGAACACTCACTTGGAATGCCCCCCTGTTAAAGGATTTACAAATGGCTGCTAGGCCAACCTAAGTCCATAGGATTTTTAGGTCTAATACAATTTCTAGAGAGTATTAGTAAATCGTGACTTGAGTACAACATACAACTTATCTTGCATATCCCAGATCACTTCTCTACTCATACCCTTGCCTGGCCTTCTATCTCTACAACTCTTAACTGCTTGCCTTATCTTTCAAGCTTTGTCTCCTTGAGTCTTCATACTCAATGTACTAGTGCAATCATCTTTTCATGACCACTTGTAGAAGTAGAGCTTCTGTGCTTTTCCTTCTCCTAGATATCTCCTTTTTGACACCCTTTCAATCACTTCATAGATTTGACACTTCAACAGCAACAGTATCAGCTTTCTCTTTTCTTCTTGGTTTATGACTTCATAAATAGAAGTCTTGGAGTTCCTTTTCCTGCTCAATTCATCTTTTCTTCAATTTCAATTCGCATGGATTAGGTAGGATTCATTTCATCTAACCCATATTCTATTTCCTCTAGAAACTTCTTGAATAATCCATTAAAATTCACCCAAAAATAGTTTACATAGGATTATGTGCCAACAACTCATCATCCTTATCCTCCATCTTGTTCACAAAATTCAATGTAACCACTAAGTTGGCTTGGATTTGGCAAATCTTCATTATTTGAAATAATGCAATAGCTCAGCACTATTGAAATATTGGTACTCAACACATACTATGTTACTCGGCATCAACTATGTTTTTCTTGATGCTCGGCACCTGAAGATTACTCGGCACCAACTGAAAATTTTCCTGATGCTCGACACTTGATCTTTACTTAGCACTTGAAGATCACTCGGCACCAACTAAAAATGTCTGTTACTCAACTTTAATTAAGAATTTTTTTGGCTTCTTCTAATGATCAAGGTTAAAGCTTTGTAGTGAACCTTGTTACAACTTCTTCCTCCAATATGTCTAAGTGTGACCATCCTCTGTATCTTTGAGTATGTTATCAATACACTACTTAACCATTATCTTAGCTAATCCTTGCACTTCATTACAACATCATAACTCAACCTTTCCTTTAGGTGCTCTTGTTACATCTTTTTGATCAAATCCTCTTTATCAATCAACTAAGTGATAGTGCTTGAACCTTATAAGAAAATATCATTCCTACAAATAGTAGGTTTGACATCAATGAAAAAACAATGGTTGAAAACATTATTTCTTTTACAAAAATCTCCCTTTTCGATCTTCAACAATCATGAGCTTTTCAATTAGATTTTGAACATGCTTTTGTTCCAAAATCTATTTCTTACGTTTAAGAAACCTTGACAATTACCTCCATGCTAACATTTACTTATGAGTAAGCAACATGATGTGTTCACTTTAGTCATTATCAATATAAAGTATATTATGATAAGAACTTTGATTATTCAAAGATTATTTGACTTAAGTATGAGAGTTATATTATAAAAATTAAAAATCTTGTCCTCATGTTCTTATTATATAATTTTTAAAATATATTTTATAAGTCTAATTTTATTTTCCAAAGTTAATATATAACTATTATGTTTAAGGAGTTTGTAGGTATATGATATTTCTAATATTTTAAGATTATAATAAATAATAATAAAAATAAATATATTAAATAATTTATATTTCAATTAATCTTTGTTAAACTAATTTATAGATTCAATTTTATTATTATTTATTGTAAATAATATTCATGAAATTTTAGTAAAAAATATTAATACTAAAGATTATATATTACAATTTATTATATTAGCAATAGAATTTAGGTGATATTTTTAATATTATATTTAACTTATGTTGTGTAATAGGTTATCACAAATTTTATCAATTTGCAAGTATTATAATAAATAGCGCAATACAAAATTATATAGTGCTAAAGGGAATACTTTCCATTGAACTAAGTGTCAACTTTGTCATATACTCAATTAAAAAAAATCTTTTCAGTAAAATGATTGGTATGTATTCTATCATGTACATGTTTATATAAATTATTCTAGAATAATATTTATTAACTAAAATTTAAAGCATCTAACATTATGGTCTTGTAATTCTTTAGACTAAGAGAAGAGAATATTCTAGAGTATGGTATCTCTGAGATTGATCTCTCTATTTTTCTTCAATATTTTATAAAATATTATTTTTCCTTATGCTTTGGAGTTGACAACACTTTCTCTTTATCATTTCTTCTATGAACATTCAAAAATAGACAAACCAAATTTTATTTTCCTTTTCCTAATCAAATACATTTTTATTATCTTGCTTAATGTTTTAACCCTTGTACATGGAGAGAGTTTTCACTCCCTTCAAAAGTACTATCAAGTTTTCTTCATTATTATTACTTATATGTGTACATAATTTCTGGACTTTTGCAATGCCTTCACTTTTAATAGTAAAAGTTATTCACCATATTCCCTTATTTTATTCTTGAATATGCTTAATCATTTGATAAAGTCAGTTTCATAATTTATACGACCTTTAATAGTTTCTATAACTCAACACTTGATAACTACCAGTGCAAGAACTATGTAAAAACATCATTAGGAAAAAATGAAAACACCACAATACACGTACACGTACAGATTGTCGTAGTAGATGAAAATTTAAAAAACTTGTTAAAAATAATTTTTTTGGAACCCTTGTTGTATACTGCAAATACGGTAGACTAATTTCTTTTCCATATTTCCTTTTTATCTGTATTCAAACTTCCGCATACTAATTTGGATTTTAGATGAATTGTATTATGTATTCGCTGAAGATAAAACATTGCACATTCGTGCATATTTATTAATAGATTATTGCAATGAATTAAGAACTTGTCATAATGGATCATATGAAATTTAAAAGGTTCTTATTGATTTGTGTTGATGATGATTAAATGATACATGAACATTTAATTTAGATAATCAACTAAAGTTTATTTTTATTTCTTGTTTAATTATTTTACTTTTTTTTCTCTAATGGTTAGAGAATATCTCCAGACTTCAACAAAAGGGATCTCTTCCTACGATTACATTAGAACAACACTCAAAATAGTGTCGATTTACAGGCATTCTCAAGCATTCTCCAATTTTATGGATAATAGAAGAGTAAAGGTGAATGAGAAAAACACAATATTGGAAACGGGGTAGAGAAAATGACTGTCTACCCATCAAACCATTCCCAACTCATCTCCACAAAGGCCGAGAAGCCATCTCAAACAGTGTTAAAATCTTTGAGTTACCTCGGATGTTGAAATCCTACTACCAAACGAGTTTCTGGAAATTACCCATATTAAGGATGGCTCACAGTGCAACAACCTCAATATGATTTCATGAAACATCGACATACCTTCTCTGAAAATGTTGCATTGTATAAAACCCTTCTGAAGAAACTATTTTGATTTGGCCAAAAAAATTAAAATGGGTGATGGGGGAGAGGATTAGCATCCCTTCCGGCTTCAGATCTTTAGCAGATTCTCTGATGGTATAAAATCTTATTAAAGATAGGAGAGCAGTCGGAATGGATAGGAGAACTGTGAAATCTGGCTTATTAGGGCTAATGGCAAAAAGAAAAATTGTATTACAGACACCATTTTTGGTATCTAGCGCAATAGTTTGTGTAAGTTATCTTGAATGAAAAAAAAAGGGCACGTGTTCAAAGTTTCCATTTAGCAAACTGACTTTACCGACGTCATTTAGTTTTGCGCCATCTTAGGCATTTCACGGCTTCCGATAATATCGGAAAGTCATAACAATCCGATTACAATCCTCATAGAAATAGACCCATCGGTTTAAATATCTGGCAAATTTTAAGGTTTATAAATTTTTTAGGGTTTAATAAACTCAACTTAAAAGACTGAATCTAAATTCCAATCAAATCTGTGCAGTGAAATAGGATGCAAAGAATGTCTAATAAAATGCAGATAAGTATAATGGAAATATATGATAAATGTTAAGATCTACGAATTTTTAGGGTTTAATACTCGCATCAGAACACTGAATCAAAATTCAAAATTCTAATTAAATCTGTTCATAGAAAGAGGGAGAATCTTTAAACAGGATGAAAAAAATTCTGATAGAATACAGATATCCATACCATTAAACTTTCATTCAGAACATATGAACAACAAAAGAGAAAACTCAGTCAAAATCTTGAAGGTCACAATTTTTTTAGGGTTTGATAATTATTCACCTTTAAAAATTGAATCAAAGTTCTAATCAAAGTGCGCATGATTCTTTTCAAATATTCAGCAAAATTATGCTGTTTTACGTACCTCTTGATTTTTGTTCCCGGCTGCCGTTCTACGTCATCCACTTCTTTTCCTTGTAGAGCTCTCTTTTTGGAGTCCATGTGATGACAGGCTGAGCCTAAAAAACTTCTACAAATTTTTAGGGTTTGATAATAACTTCACATTAGAACAGTGAATCAAAGTGCCTAAAAAGTTCTCGAAATTTCAGCAAAAGTATGCTACTTTGCGTACCTCTTGATCTTTGTCCCCGGCTGGCGTTCTACATCCACTTCTTTTCCCTGTAGACCTCTCTTTTCTGAGTCCGAGTGAGCGTAGGATGAAACATTGAGTGGGAAGTTGAGTAGAGCTCTGGATCCTCTCATTCTGAAAGCGGCAGAGTCATATGCAATTGCAGCCGCCTCCGCAGTCTTAAAAGTGATGATAATCACAACACAACACATGAGAGAAACCAAAGAAGATGAAAAACCATGGAGAAACCCAAAATGGACTCTACTGATCACAGGCCCAGTCTATTAATTTATAGAGGAATACATATTAAATGTTATCTTGTTGACTATGCATAGAGTTGCTATAATGCTGGACGGTGCAGCTGGTGTGTTGGACGGTGCTTGGAAGGCAGCTTTCGGCGGGTTGGTGGAGAAGTTAATATCCGCCAACAAAAAGTGCCAAACCCCATGCTTTGAGGAATCCTTTATCTCCGCCACATATTTCCCCCATGCGCGGCGCCGCCCTCCTATGTAATGCTTCCCATTTGCAGTCTCTCTTATGCCGCCTTTTCCTACAATCTCATGAGTCATATGTTCTCCAAAAACTGATGAGGTTAGGGTTTCTTTGAAATCTGGGTTAATTTGAGCAGAGGGTGAAGTGGGTGGAGATGAATCGCCCAACAAATAGAGTGAGATCTATTGCAGAGCTGCATTATATTCCTCAGATGTCATTGTAGAAAACTTGGTTATGATCACTCGAGGCGGTGGCGGCGGCTAATGGTATTGTTTGAATGGTATTGGTTAAGAAGGGTTTCGAAGGAGGGCTAAAAGTTCTACTTGGACAATGACAGACTTTTCAATCACAGAGGAAAGTGGTGGCTATGATTGACTAAGAATTGTGTTTGGTTGAAATGAAAGCAAGGTGAGCGTTATTCCGGGCACAATCGGAGGGCCATTCTTCAATAATTTCGATGTGGCTCCCTCGTTCCTCTGTTTGTGACGCAGCTATGTTTAGTGGAAGGCCTCTTTTAGAATCTTTTGGAAAGTTTTCGATATGGACTCTGGCGTAGATGGGTAAGGGTTGGAGTCATATACCTTATATCTAAGAATATCATTTAATTTAAATTTTATTTATTTATGTAAGTACTGATTATTTTTATTTTTATTCATTTATTTATGTAAGTAGTGATTATTTATTTATGTAAGTACTGCAAGAATAGGGAGTGGTCACATGAATGTCCAAAAAAATTAATAGGATGATATCTTGATATAAATTATTCATGTTAGGATTTACTTTATGAACTTGAACACTAGAATTTACAGCCAACATGAGGTAAAAAGCAAAAGAAATGAATGCCTTACAATGTAAATGTTTCATTGTAACAAAATGATACCCATAAGTCCTCTTATATATGCTATCTAAAGTAAAATATTCTATTATAAGTTTAATAATCTTCCTTTACATTTTCTTAATTAAAGCTCATGTTTATAAAAAGAACTATTTTACCTTTCTCTAGAAATTTTGTCTCCTCATCCATCTTGAGGGACTTGTTAATCACATTGTTTGAAGTCCTTTTGTTCTTGTAGAACTTCATCCCCTTTGTTGAAAGACCATTAAATGCAGTAGCAAAATCTTCATTAATGATAGTCTCTCTACCAACTAGAGTCATGGTACCATTTTCCTTACCCTCAATGAAATTATTGGTGGCCGAAATATGCAACTTTTTGAATTAGCTCATAACCCCTCCTTTCTTCAATTTCTACAAGACCTTTGGCCCTTTCTTCAAGTGATAGAAAGAGGTACATTAAATTCTCTTCAAATCTCCACCCATGCTCCTAGAGCTAAATTGATGTAAATATAGGTTCTTAGTAATGCAAAAACTAAAACTAACCAAGAGCAAAACTTTTGATGACACCCACAAAGCATATGATGCATTGTTATTCTTTAGAGCTCAGTATCAGAGTGGATGAATCACATCATTATGACAAAACCCAAGGAGGTAATGTGGCCTATCCAAGATAGCTGATTTTTCCCATTTAAGAATTTCTGATAAAATAAAAGAAGATATTTAATATCTTCGTTTACCTCTCCTCCTCATATGATTACTTTATTAATGTTAACCCCAATATTAGGGAAACCATCCACCACATTATTGGTTTCCCTATATGAATGTGTTAGTTAAGATTTTTTCAATGTTTGCATAATATCTTTAGCTTCCCTTATAATATGGCTTATATTCCAAGATGCATTACATTCTTCTTTAATGCATGTGATAAGATTGTCAAAAGCCCCTCTATCCATACATTTCTCCATTGTAGTTTACTTAAAATTTTAATAAGTATTAAATAAAAAGTCAAGGAGCATTTTGATTGGTTATTTGGAAAAGAAAACTATATACAAATTTTGGAATCTAATATGAAGAAGAATGGTTACTTCAAGAGATCTAATATTTGAATAAGTTAGTGTCATAAGGTAATTTAGAGCAGAAAATAATAATAATCTTGAAAATAAATTCATTTGAAGATAGGAATAGTCATTTTTTATTAGATATGGTAGTAGCTAAAACTATGTTAGAGCATGTTCCTAGGCTTGAGCTGATGGCCATAAAATTTGTTCCTTAAATATATTTTTTGAATAAAAAACTAATATTATTTGTTGTAAATAAAATATAGATACAAAAAATGTTAGGCCAATAAAAAACAGGATAACTCATTTTTATGAAGACACTGCTAACCTTTTTAAATAAGCAGTTGCTAAACAATAATTCTAGTTGCTTAAATTTATGCATAAATGGCACTTAAAGCCACATTGTAACATGAGCATAGTGGTATAATTTCACAATAAAATTAATAAATGTTTCAAATCAAATTATAAGTTTAAATTCAAGTATATAAACAATTTCATTGAAAAAAACAACAAAAATAAATATTTTTTTGTTTCATACATATTTAAATATAAAATAATTTTGATATATATAATATAAGATTTCATTATTTTTATATTCAATAATCTTATATAATCAAAATAAATTACTAAATTGGCAATGCAAATAAATACCTTAAATTTATTTTCCTTTTGAGCTTTATTAGAAACCAGATGTTTATTATAAATAACATCTAATTTAGCAAATGAAATATCAGATCATTATTAATGAATGATATACACTACAAATGTTCGTTAATAAGAAATGCTAAATAATATATTCCTCACCTCAGAATTCAGAATGATTGTGACTTCGCTTCGCCGAGAGTGACGGCGGATAAAGACGAGTAGGAATTGATCACTGATGTATGTTGACCCGCCTATTATTCACGTGGTGTTTGAAGGCGGCGTACTTTCTATGGAATTTATATCCACGTACCTATATTGGCCACCGTATGGTATTGAAAACTTAAAAGAATTGCCACCGTCAGATGATGGCGTCTTTCTTTCGCCGGGCCGTTGATCCTGCGAATTTTTTTTCTTTAAATAAAGTGCTAGGGCACATTCTCGGCGTTGCTTCATTTCAATGCATTTTTTGTATGTTTTCTTTTTCTTTTTCCTTTTGTTCTAAGTTTCATGGAGTGTCATTTTGCAGGCAAGTTCATTATACCGAGTTAAGTGTGTCTGTGGATATACATATTTACAATAGATACCTTATCGTTGTTTTTGAATGAGAAGAAACATCAAAACCATCAAAGCTCTTGAAGAGCTGTTTATAGCTTTTTATTACATTCACTGGCAAATTTTGTTGCTGCTGTATGAAAATTTGATTTAACTGTGAGTAATTTATCTTATTAAGCAAGTATATGTTACAATTTTAATCTGTTCTATTATTGCAATTGGTTTTCAAATTGATTTAAAGAAGACGGATGGTTTCTGAATTTCTTTCACAGGTTTGGATTAAGAAGAGGATTTACAAAATGAGGTTTTTTTTCGCAATAAATTGTAAGTATAAGCATAGACATAAATTGTAAGTATAAGCATAGACATGGATGCATATAGAAGATCATTAAGGATATGATCAAGTCAAAGTTGTTAAAGTTATATATTAAAAAGAGAATTTGTAGATGTAAGAAGTTATGAGTGTAAAAGATTATTGTGCTACGTAAAGGATATAGTTAAATGGCCATTCTTGAAGAATTTGTGAACAAAAAGGTTGTAGTTGAAAATGTGTTATATGGTCTAATACCAAGGTGGAATTATGTTGTAATAGTTATTGAGAAAAATAAATATTCTAAAGTTTGATAAAAAAAAGGTAGATCTCTTTTGTTATGAAGAAATATGATATTGTAAAGAAGAGATGAGAAATAATTTTTGCAAATTCATACATCACAAAGACTAAAAGTATCAATACTAAGAAGAAAAATAATGGAAGGAAAATACAGTAATTAGAACTACTCAAGCAGAGAGAGGTATACCAAATCAAAGTCCAAGAAGTGATCAAAGTTGAGTTGGTAAGAATTATTCAATGTTATCAGTGTAAAAATCAAAACCCTACATAATCATGCTAAATGAACATTGACCTCTCCCTCTAGTAGTGTCAAATATACCAAGAAAGTTCTCATAGATGAAAAAGGTGTCATTCTACAAGAAAAGAAAATGGTCTATCCTCAACCTTGCAAGAAGAAGATTAAAATGGAAAAGATAGAGTTCCTTGATGTGGAAATTACTAGAGCTTTGGCCAAGAAGGGAACTCTGAGTCTAGCAAGACATTGAGAGACAAGAAGCCTACTACCTTTCGGGCCAAGAGAAATTGATTAGTTCAGAATCTATTGAGAACATCAAGAAAAAAGGTTGTCCAAGACCTAAAAGGAAGGCCACAAGGAGAAACTGTGGAGAGTAGGTAAAGGAGTTTACAAGTAGGGAAGACAATACCATGGTCAGGGGTCAGGATAGTCCTATGCCATCCCATTTGTCAGATATTTAAAACTGAGATCAATACCCTTGAGTCTAAAGTGTGGGGGGTGGAGGACGGGTGAAACTGGTGATCACAAGATGATCACCTCCCTAATTAGGAATGTGAACACGGAAACTGAAGGCCTGGGGATTGAGAAAAATATGGAGACTTGGGTTGAGAATCATGTTTTGGGTGATAATTTAATTAGGAATGTGAACATGGAAATTGAAGGCTTCGGGATTGAGAAAAATATGGAGACTTGGGTTGAGAATCATGTTTTGGGTGATAATTCAAAGGGGATAATCCTAGGCCCAAGAAACTATTGATAAACATCCCCTGTTAAGGAGGATTTATCCAAACTAGAGGAAACCATCACTAAACTCATCAAGAAGAATGAGGACCTAGAGGATGCATTTGATAGGGTGGCTGATTTTTTTATTCATGCCATACATTCATGACTACTTCCCTTCTACAAGTTGGGAAGGAGGAGATCAATGACGCCATAGATATGGGGACTAGTCTCCCACTCTATGGCTTCCTGGTGGATGATGGGCTACAGCTCTAATTCGAGAACCCAAACAATCAAAAGAAGGAGATTTAGTTCTTGGCCTATATATTTTTGTTTTGGTATTTTATTTTAGAACTTTCTTTTTTGTCAAAAAAATATTGGAGTTTCGAGTGATTTTGGGCTTTTTTGTTTATCTCTAGGTTAGCCCTAATTTTGGCTACTTTTTAGTATAAAAAACTAGACTTTGAAGATAGGATAAAGAGATTCTCACGTCAAATTTTTTTTGAGTAAGGAACATAGTATTAATGAGGAAATTATGCATATAAATTATAGATTTCTAAAAAAATTCTAAGAAATTTAGGGTTTTTCCCCTTATTTGTTTGGTTCTTAATTAGTTTTTGTCTAGAAGATGTTTAGAGTTTTCTTTCTTTATTTGTATATTTTTTTTGTAAGAAAGTTTCTAGTCCCCTTAAAATTAATTTTAGTTTAATAAAAAATAAGCATGGCCACTTTGAAAGGGACTATATATTCAAAATAGTTTTAGTAGTAACAAAAAAATTATTGTTCGCTTGTAACAAAGATCAAAGTGGTTCAAAAGAGATTTAATATTGACATTCATGTTGTTAGAAATCATTTCTCAAGAAATAATGATCTCTTTTAAAAATAGATTACAAAATTAAATAGAAAATCAATATTATTGATAGTAAATCCTAAAGAATATACAAAATAATATTAAAGATAGAAAGTACTCTCTAAAGTATTATTATTATTATTGTTAATTGTTGAATGCATTGTAGTGTTACGTTTAATAAAAAGTTTAAAATTAAAACTGAAAAAATTGAGATATTATAGTGTATATGTCAAACATATGAGTTTTCCTAATGAATAATTTAAAATATTACAATGATCTTGTCAATATGGAATGTGAATTTTTTTTTGGTTATAGTGTCCTAATTGTGTATACTTCAATATTTATATTTTGAAGATGCATACATCCAACAATTAGTTTACAATTTTCCAAAGATTTATTAAAACAATGATGTTTATGAAGGATGTGCTTAATAAATTTCTAAGATGTGGCACATAGGACTGGTTACTCTCTTTAGTTGATTCTTTTAAACATTTATGACTATGGAAATAGTTTTTAGACAAATGAGTATATTTTATTATTTTTATTAAATATTATTCACAAAAGGTTTAGAATTATTTTTAATCATAAAAAGGCAAGCGTTGATACATTCAAGAGACTTAAGTCAGACATGGAAAATGAATCTAGTTGCAAAATAAAGTTATTAAGCACTAAACATTGGTGTGAATTTTATTCAAGATATTTTTCATTTTGTGAATTATCATGATGTTAATGGAAATGAAAGGAAAAGTTGTCAATATTGTCACAACTTATTAAAATGAAGTATTTAGAAGGGATAATTTATTAATAATAGAAATCACATACTTGTATACTAAGTAAATAATTGAGAACTTATGTTTAGTTGATGCAATAGTTACAATAACATAATATCCTCATTTAAAATCTAGCTACCACGTAATAAGAAACCTCCTTATTAAGCATGAAACAAATCTTACTACTGATTATTATTATTTTCTTATTCTTTAGACTATTCTTATGTAGTGATTAAAAATGATAAATGTTACATCTATTTTCCCCACTTAACAAAATAAATGTTAGAATATGTTGAATTCTCCCAAGAAAATAACATTTGTATGTCATGAGATTTGATTTTCGATGGTGTGTTTAATGTCATAAGAAATATAATTTAGATGATTCAAAAACAATTTTTTTTTTTGATTGGTAAAAGGCCAAGGCCCTAATAATTTACTAAATAACAACAAGATTTACAATAAGTCCTTAATATGGAAAAATCTTCAGTTTTGAAGGATTCATTTCCTTTTAGAGGTTGCACTTATTGTTGCTGAAGGATTTGAGAAATACAAATCCACAAAACTTGAAGAACACCTCCATGCAAGAACTTGTAATAGAGAAGTAAAGATAAAGAAGAGGCAAGGGTTTGACTCTCAAAATATGGAAGAATATATTAAAAGATTGAATTAAAATTTACAGTAGATCAATCCTTACATAAGGAGATTGTAAAACCTAAAAGGGAAACCCTAAGAGGTAAATGACATTTGATAATTAATATTTAATTATTAAATGAGAATGCATGTGCCAATGTAGCTCCAATCTAAAAGAAACAAAGGTGCTAGAGGAGGATGAAACCCCTAAATGTAAGGTGAAGTCGGAAGTCCAAGCTGATGCTCAAAGGAAAATGCATAAGAATCCTCTAATGAAATCTCCAATGGAGGTGGGATAACATATGTGATGAATCTTCCATTTGAGAGGAGATGTATGTCCTTTGATATATCCTCAACAATGACACTAGGTGGCTCGATGAATGGAGCTACAATGTTAGGCAAAACTAAAGAATAATCTTGTGGAATAGATGGGATCTAAATAGGAGGTGGACATGTAGAAGTCACAACACTGGTATTAGGAACAACACATAATTTCAAGTGACCTGACATCACCTCAGTAGTCTCTCGTGAAGAAGGAGAGTGAGTCTTCAATAGTGGAGATGGAGGACAAAAATGAGAGAGAGAGAGAGAGTATAGGAGGGAAGAATGACCAACAATGCCTATAATAACAATATTGCCTGTCTCATTATCTTCGATGTGTATTGAATCTTTTGCAAACTAAAATAACTTCCCTATCCTACTATGTGTAATATGACAAATACAGAGAAATTTCAAGGAAAAAGATGGAACACATAGTACATCATGAAATGTACCATCATCAATGTTAATATAAGATTTCCCACATACAGTCATAATGTTGTTGTTCCCCATCAAACTATGTGGAGTGGGAGAAGCACCTAAATCCAATAACCATCTAGAAGAATATGAAGTAGTAGTTGCACATAGTGCATGACCCTTTCCTATGCCTTTACCATCTGACTAAAATGATGATGATGATGAAGATATATGAGAATTAGAAGGAATATCAATGTTTCTCTTCTGAAGGAGAGCAATCAAATCTAAAACTTGTTTGGCATAGCCATCTAACTTCTTCTCATAGAAATGTGATTCCTCATAATTGGGCATATTACAATAAGTACTCTTTGATCTATCTGGCTTTGATTTGACCCCCTTAGGAGGAGGTGGACCTGATGGGATGTGAGGGCTAGAATCAATCTGAGACTCTGTAGGATGTGTCTTATGTTTCTTCTCCTTCTTTCTAGAAGATGTCTGAGTTACAAATGCATAAGCCTATGAGCCCATGAGTGAATCAAACTCAGAGAGCTTAGCTTTCTCTCGAGTCAAATGATCACAAAAAACTCAAAGCATGACATGGAAAATTTAGTACCCAAACTATCCATGGTTGAATGGAAGGTAGAAGCAAAATTTTGAAAGTTTCTACAAAGCTTAGAAAAGAATCAAGTAAATACACTCAGTGTTAGTCTTGGCTTTCCCATTATTCTACAATAAAGATCTCTATTTCTTGAAACTCATCAAGAAGTCCTCAATGGAAGGAAAATAATCTGGTACAAGAGAGGTAAGCTTTGCCTCAATTTGAAGTGCCTAAAACTCATTCACTATACTGAACAAGCCATAAAGCTTGATCCACATAGCTAAAGGGGTATTTCACCCATCAAAATGAAATTATAGACTATTAGATACCTATAAAAAAAAAACCCCATTGCTTCATCCATCTTGTTTTGGTGTTGCATGACCTCAAAAGGGCTCTGTAAAAGTTGTTGCACTGCATTTAAACAAGATCACATCCCTTTTGACCAGAGAAGTAGTGTCATCAAGGACTTCCATGTGTGATAGTTACGAGGGGTTAGAAGTTCTACTTAAGAAGAGGTACCATCCATTATTTTAGAAGGTGTGTGATTGTTTTTTTTAAATATTATAGTTTACTGATGTAAATAACATAAATAATAATACAAAGCACCCACCACAATACAAATAATTGAAACCCAAATGCTCAAAGTAATTTGTATACAAGAAAAGAGAAAACAAGATTCAGTTGAGTATCAAAAATACCTAGAAAACTATACTGGTGAAATAAAAAACAATCTATAAATTTCTTGAGAAGAGCTTTTCAACACTTTTTATGGATTAGAAAATGAAGCTAAAATGACCAACTTATGCCCCCTAGAAGATTAAAAAATCATCTACTTTGAGCAAACAAATAGGTACCAAACTGAAACAAAATCCAAAAAATACCTTGACCATTATGTCCATCTCAAAATCAGATTTCCAATGATATTTTGTTTTCCAAAAAATGATACCATATGCTCAAGTTAGAGCGAAGAGATTGACAAGGCCTCTAGAAAGAATTTTTTTTTTTTTTTTTCCAAATAAAATTGGAATGGGGCTAAACCAAAGTCTCTCACCCCCCACATGATCAAAGGAGGGGCTGTGGATGCCCATGAGTGGAGTAGGGGTGGAAAACTCAATGGCGATGGCTCATAGGTGACACACAGGTGGCAGCAATGATGGAGCATGGGTGGATCATTGAGCGGCGGCACAGTGGTGGGAGGGTGGTGCAATATTTTTTACACCACATGAATTTTAATAACACATTTTAAAAAGAAAACTATATTTTTTACAAAATATCGCATTCAAATGCATGCTAGGGTTGTACAAGCTTGGTATGCAAAAAAAAAAAATCTCTGTAGTAAACATTGTCCTAAATTGCCAAATTTTATATGAAAATATTAGTTTTAATATCCTCTGAATCCAACTATGAGGTTTGTTTTGCCTCAAAGTGCTCTGAAATTTATAGACACCCTATTTTCAAAAAAAAATGTGAAAATCAACTTAGATCTATTCTATGAAACCCTTGTTACCATTTTTCTCCAAATAAGAACAAGCTACAATAGACTAGACTTTGATACCATGATGGATTTGAGAAATACAAATCCAAAAAACCTAAAGAACACCTACATGCAAGAACCTACCAAAAAGAAGAAAAGAAAAAGAAGAGCGAAGGGTTTGGCTCTAAACATATGGAGGAATATATTATCAAACTAAAAGAATTAATTAAAATTTACAATAGATGAATCCTTATAGAAGGAGATCATAAAGCTTAAAAGGGAAACCCTAAGAGTTAAATGACATTTAATAATTAATATTTAATTATTAAATGGGAATGGACGTCCATCAAGGGAAATCTAAAGAAGGAAGTAGAGGTAATTTCATAAAATAAAATAAAATAAATCCTTTACTCTAACAGTTGCTTAATGAAAACCTTCTTGGTTAATTAATTTTTGACTTCCATCTTTGCTATGAATTTTGTGCTATTGAAGTGTTGTGCTTTCTATACTCACTTATTCAGTATGTCCTACAAAATTTTTGATGCTTGGCCAAGATCATTATTAAATTATATAAAATATTGACAAATATCAATGAATAAACTTTTAGATCACTACCTTATGAATCAATCCTAATTCCTTTTTAAGTTTTTGAAGATATCCAACACTTTTCCTCTATTTAGTTTGAACTTGTAATTTATATTTTCATATAACACTTAGAGAATATCATTCTTATATCATTATTTTTGTTCCCTCATTTTTATTTATTCTACCTAAGTTTCAAGGTTTTAATTCTTGTTATTTTTATTTAATTTTTTATTTTCTACAGATACCTACTTTAGAGAAATATTTCCTGATTGTATTTATCCAAGTTTTTGGCCAACTTTGACACTAAAATAGACATTTAAAAAAAAATCTTCACTTCCAAATGTGTATTACTAAAAAATGCAAATAATTTGAAGATGATCTAAACTAGTAATTAGTAGCATTTTCTTTCTAGTTTCTGAAACTACTTTTCAGTTTTTTTTTTGAAGTGATTGAAGTCCATTTTTGTTTTTGCCTTCGAGAAGTGGTATATATGAAAAATCAATAGTTTTAAAGAGTGATGGTTTTTTTTCTAACATAACTTTTTTTTAAATGATAATGAAAAATTTCTTTCAAGGCTAGAATGCTACAATCAATACCTTGCAACTTTAATTAGTTTCATTTAACTTCATTAAAAATTGAAGATTTTATTCAATGGTAAAGTGTCGTTAATGATATATTAGACATAGGTTGAATTTGGTCAATATAATCTCTTTTGTATAAATCAAAATGGATTTTTTCTTGTTTTTCTGTAGAAATGTAACACACACACCTTTGTACCACATATTTTTCAAAACTTATTTTCTCTTATTTTCTATTTTTCTAGAAGCTTCAAAAAGAGAAATGTCAAATGGCCAAACAACCTATATTTAGTAAAATCACAAGTAAAAAATGACAATAAACATAGTGTATATTAAAAGTATAGTCATTGAAAATAATATTCAGAGTAGAATAATCTGATATATTTAGTTTTTAAAAAAAGACCTGGCTATCCCTTGTTTGAGCCCTCATTAGGCTAAAATTTGTCAAAAATTTGTATTTTCGGGTTTTTGAAAGAGGCTTCAAATGAAACCCTCTTAATTCTAAGCCCCTAATGGTAGAATGTTTGGCAACAAGGAGGCTTCAAATGAAACCCCCAAGGAACTTTTCAACAACTTTTGGGTTTTGGGCTTTGAATGAAGCTTAGGGCTTCATTTGAAGCCCTTAGTATAGGGGCTTCCAATGAAGCATGAGGCTTCATTTGAAGCCCCTAGGGACCTTCATTCAAATCCTCTTAAAAATATCATCTTCTCTTCCCATCTAATTTATTTATGATGAAAAGTGTGAACCATTATTGTGGCGTCACTCATTATAATTTTTCATGATTGAAAGCCCAATAAAGTATATTTTTTAGCTAAAGCTATAAATATGAACTGTTATGAAGATTGAATCTTAGATCATTGTGTCTTATCCTTAATGATCAATAGATCTTCTCTCTAATATTTTATTTTTGTCTAAATACTATATATGAAACCCATATTGGAATAAGACATGTTTTGGAACATAATAGAATTTAAT
Source organism: Cupressus sempervirens (assembly GCA_028749045.1). NCBI lineage: Eukaryota > Viridiplantae > Streptophyta > Pinopsida > Cupressales > Cupressaceae > Cupressus > Cupressus sempervirens. Next base: position 36,065,517 of record CM053788.1, on the reverse strand, counting down.
TGAAAAGAGAAACCTTGACAATTAAAAAAGTAGCAATTCATGGATGAAATGTGTTGGAAACAATTCTTCAATTGTATGCTATCGTTGATGTTACACAAATATTGGTATTATTGACAATTGGCTAAAGAAGATATGTAATTGTTATCATTTATGGCAGCACATGATGTACATGCTTGTATAAAACCTCAAAAATAAAGATACTTAGCTTTTGGTACCCATAAAATTTTCTAAGTATGAAATTGGTTTACAACAGTGCATTGTTTTGTATGTAACTTGTTAAGTATGACTTCATATTATGATCAATGAACTTAGATAGAGATAGTATACATGTTGATAATGATGTATATAACCTCAGACACAAGTATGAATAGTGCAAAAAAGAGATATTCACATTTCACAAGTGAAATAAAACAATGAAATTAAAGGTAAAGGAATTATTTTGTTTACAAATAATTTCTTGACCAATTAGGGCCAACATCTTAGATGTTTACTCTAAGTTGGAAAAGTATATTATAGTCTTAGCCTATCCAACAAAAAATTGTGAAAAGTCATGGTATTTATGCATAGGACATCTTGCGAAAAGAAGAGTGCAATTGTATTATAATAAGTGATCTGTGAAATTTCTATGAAGTGATATATGTGAAGTTCTTGAGAACATAATTCTGTGATCTGAGATTGAGTTGAGATTAGGAATTAGTCAAGAAAGAAGTTACAATGCCTATATACCTGAAGTCCAATTACATGTTTTGGAAGTGAGCTCTTCTTGTAATTGGAAGTGCATGTTTGGGCAGTGAGCTCATATTGCATCTACTATATTGCAACTCCTAACAGGATTAATCTCCTGATAGGGACTCTCTATACTAAATTTTCTCATTGACTCCTAATAGGATCCATCCTCTAACAAGGAACACATATATTAGAATATTATCATCCTCACTAGGGTTTTCCCTTGGCTAGGGTTTCCCCAGTTAAGAAAATATGGTGTTATGAGTTCTCTTTATGCATGGTTATTATTTCTATTCAACATTACTTGTTTACTTTTTAATGCATGGTTCAAAGTAATAAATAATAATATTCAGTTGGCAAATAAAGTTTGTAAATTACTGATTCAACCCCCCTCCCCACCCCTACTTAGTAATTCCTATTTCTAACAATTCGTATCAGAGCATAGTTACTCAGAAGAGGCTTAACATCTTGAGTAAGATCCCTATGAATATGGAAAAATTGATGAAGAACCTTGAAGAGGAACTTGAACAAATTGACCTCCTTACCAAAGAAAGAGATAAGGTAAAAGATAGATACAAAGACTCCAAAGTATATATATTCGACAACTGAAGGAAAAGATTGAACATCTCAAATCCAAGCTTGAATCTATTGAGTCTGAAACTAGTGATGATGATTATTCAAAACTGAAGATAGAGTACAAGACCTTGAAACATGGATTGAAGATTACCAATCTAAAGTTGAGTTTCAAGAGTGATCCTAAAAAAGTTGAATCTAATTTGAAGATTGAAAATTCAAATCTTAGAGCAAGTCTAGCAAAGAAGACATTTGAATTTGAAACATTGAAAGAAGACAATGAAGAATTTCATAAATACAACACTGTTGTGAAAGATGAACTAACCTAGTGCAAGAAACAACTTGAAAATCTCTATTCTAGCAGAGGAAATCTTGATGATTTAATATTAATACAAAGACCTACTTGTGATAAGACTGGTCTTAGTTATCTATTTAATATGTCTACAAAGAAATTTGAAAATAGATCAAATCCAAAAGAAAAAGGAAAATCTCATTATAAGATTGAATCTAGTAAATCTTTTGATAAACCTAAAGAAGTTGGACAAGACAAGGAAACTGTGAAATTGGATGAACCTAAGCAAGTGGAATCTCCTAAGGAAACTAGGTATAGATTTGGAGGTAAGTGTTTTTAATGTAATGAAATAGTTCATATGGAAAGAGATTGTACAAATAAGTCATTTAATCATGTTACAGATTTTTATTGTCATAATTATCATGGTATGGGTCATAGAGCGATTGATTGTAAGAAACCTAAATATGATAATGATAGAAGGAATAGTAGAATGTTTGGAAATACTAACCCTATAGATAGAAGAAGATCTAATGAGAGGACATCGAGAGAAGGAAGACCTTGTGAAGAAAAAAGGAAAATCGTGTGTTATAAGTGTAACAACTTTTGACACATAACCCAAAATTGTCATGCACCTATTGATCAATAGAATCCTAGAAGTAGAACCCCAATATGTTAGATATGAAACAACTTCAAACATATAAAAAACTATTGCAGAATGGATAGAAACTTTGGAGATAGAAGGAAAAATGGAAGAAACTTTAGAAACAAAAAGAATGATGGAAGAAATGTCTATGGATATGGAATAGTTGATGAAGAACCTTGAAGAGGCACTTGAATAAATTGATTTCCTTACTAAAGAAAGAGCTAAGCTAAAAGATAAATATCAAGACTGCAAAGTATATATATTGGACAACTGAAGGACAAGGTTGAACATCTCAAATCCAAGCCTGAATCTATTGAATTTGAAACTAGTGATGATGATTATTCAAAATTGAATATAGAGTACAAGACCTTGAATCATGGATTGAAGATTACCAATCTAAAGTTAAGTTTTAAGAGTGATCCTAGAAAAGTTGAATCTGATTTGAAGATTGAAAATTCAAATCTTAGAGTAAGTCTAGCAAAGAAGACATCTAAATTTGAAACACTGAAAGAAGACCATGAACTTCATAAATACAACACTATTGTGAAAGGTGAACTAACTTAGTGCAAAAAACAACTTGAAAAGCTTTATTCTAGTAGAGAAAAGCTTGATGACTCAATATCAATATAGAGACCTACCTATGATAAGATTGGTCCTAGTTATCTATTTAACATGTCTTCAAATAAATCTAAAAATAGATCAGATCCAAAAGAGAAATATAAATCTAATGATAAGATTGAATCCAAGCAATCTTTTGATTAACCTAAAGAAGTTGGAAAAGACAAGGAAATCATGAAATTGGATGAACCTAAGCAAGTGGAATCTCCTAAGGAAACCAGGTATGGATTTAGAGGTAAGTTTTTTTCATCTAATGAAATAGGTCATATGGAAAGAGATTATACAAATAAGTCATTTAATCATATTACAGATTTTTATTGTCATAATTATCATGGTATCGGTCATAGAGCAATTGATTGTAGGAAACCTAAATATGATAATGATAGAAGGAATAGTAGAATGTCTAGAAATACTAACCCTATAGATAGAAGAACATATAATGAGAGGAAATTGAGAGAAGGAAGACCCTATGAAGAAAGAAGGCAGATCATGTGTTATAAGTGTAACAACTTTTGACACATAACCCAAAGTTATCATGCACCTATTGATCAATAGAATCCTAGAAGTAGAACCCCAGTATGTTAGTTATAAAACAACTTCAAACATATAAAAAACTATTGTAGAATGGATAGAAACTTTGGAGGTAGAAGGAACAATGGAAGAAACTTTAGAAAAAAAAGGAACAATGGAAGAAATGTCAAAAATGAAAGAAGGAATCATGAAAGGAACTCCAGAACTAAGAAAGACAATGAGGAACAAATGATTGTAGTCAGTGAACTTCAAGAAGAACTTAATTAGGTATTTGTGAAAGGATTTAATATTTTTGAAGATAAGTTAGATGATGTAGAGATGGGAAAACATAAGTCAACAATTGAGTTTGATTCAACTAGGTTGAATTAAGCTTGTTCATAGCACCAAAATTTGAAACTTCATTTAGAGATCCAACTATGGGTAGTGAAGTTGGGAAAAGGTGCATCAAGATAAGTTTAGATCATAGCTAAGATCGCTTGCAATTTGGAGCTTATTGAAATTTGTTATGAAGGGGGTAAGAGTTAATGTTATAACAAAGAAAGTTAATTCTATAGTAGAAGATGAATATATGGTGTTACAGAGAATTTCGTGGAGCATTGTCATGATGGAAGGAAGCTATGGTAAACATTGAGTAGCATTTGAAGATCGAACAAAAATTTTGAGCAAATATTTGATTTCAAAATTTAATTGACAATTTTTTCATGTTTGCAAAGTATGCAATTGATGCAAGTTCAAATTGAATGAATAAAATGGAGTACAAACTTGATTACCACTTTATTGTAGTCACATCAAAAGCATAGAGCACTCAGAAGTGACTTGTCAAGGTGATTTCAAACTAAACCCCATTTCAGAAAGATGTATTTTGTCATTTCTCCGTAGTATTTCTTTAATAAAGTTTATATTTGATAAAATCATGGATATGTTAGTAGTTCATAATATTGAGAGTGAGGAGAGACCAAAATTGAAGGTTGTTTCCATGAAACCTGTAGAAGGAAACCCCAATTTAGCATTATCCATTACTTTGAACAATGTAGTGTATTTGGAAGACATAGGAAGTTATCTTAATAGGAAGTTTGAAACTATTGGGAGAAAGTATATGAAAAAAGATATGGAAATTGTTTTTAACTATGATATGTCAGTAAAGACTAGATTTGAACATTGAGAGAACTAGATCTTTCCAAATATCATTTCTACCATGAACTTAATACTGAAGAATGGACACAGATTCTACTAAGTAGCATTCATGATGAAAAATTGTGGATGGAGAATAGTGTAGTTGACATTTCAACCAACCTTATTCATGAGGTAACTGGTCTTAGCAAACAAGGTAGTGTACCTATAGGTGAGAAACTATTTAAGAACAAGGTTGAGATCTACACTAAGGTGGTTTATAATGGGAAGGCCATGATGATTAGAACAATTAAACAAGGTGATGTAAGATTCATAAGTAGAATCATTGCCTATTCTATTTGTGAAAGTTCTATGATTGATGAATTATCAGTAGGATTCATCTATGCAGATTATAAGAGTACAACTCCTTGAAAACTTAGAGAAGATCAAGAGGGCCAAGAATGGTCTGTTTAGATTTCAATCATTGATCAATTATATGTTCTTTCATGTACTTAAAATATTTCCATACTTATCAGTTATAGAGATTATGAGTAGTGAGAGGTGTACTATGGAAAAGATTACAGATGTATGTAGTAGACATCCAGCAGACAAAATCTTGGATAGCAAAAATTTGATCATGAAAACATTTCAGAATGGAATGAAACAAAGATTTAAAATTGCACCTACAATTGTAGAAATATTTAAAAATGATATGTATATATATGTATATATGTATATATATGTATATATATGTATATATGTATATATATATGTATGTATATATGTATATATATATATATGTATGTATATATATGTATATATATATATATATGTATATCTATATATATATGTATGTATATATATGTATATATATATGTATGTATATATATATATATGTATGTATATATATATATATATGTATATATATATGTATATATATACATGTATATATATGTATGTATGTATATATATGTGTATATATATGTATGTATATATATATGTATGTATGTATATATATATATATATGTATCTATAAATATATATGTATGTATATATATATGCATGTATGTATATATACATATATATATATATATCTATACATATATATATATATATATATCTATACATATATATATATACATACATATATATATATATACATATATATATATACATATATATATATGTATGTATATAGATATATACATATATATTTATAGATACATATACATATGTGTGTGTGTGTGTGTGTGTGTGTGTAGTATGGTTGATACAAATTTAACTCATATTCAAGCAGTAGAACCTTAGAAAACATTCCTCAATCCCTTAGGTTATGAGTTAAATGATGATATAGCAATTGGATATATTAGTCTATTGTTGAACTCTAAGAAGGACCAAGATATATATATATATATATATATATATATATATATATATATATATATATATAGTATGGTTGCTACAAATTTAACTCATATTCAAGTAGTAGAACCTTAGGAAACATTCCTGGATCCCTTAGGTTATGAGTTAGGTGATGATGTAGAGATTGGATATATTAGTCTATTGTTGAACTCTAAGAAGGACCAAGCTAAGTATAGATTTGGTACATATGAAGAGATTACCTTGTTAGCTCATCAAGCATCCTTAGAGAAAGAATCTCACAAAAGGATTGAGACAATAATGAAGAAAGCTCTAATTGAGGCCAATATGACAAAAAGTGAATCAAAGGCAGTTAGGAAGACAATGAAACAAGGAATAATGAATGTGCAACCATTTGGTATATCTATTGCAAAAAAATCTTCAGAACAGAGCATTCCATATGCTATAGTATCAACTGAACAACCAAGTGAGTTGAAGAGAAAATCTGAGAGATTAGTAGAATTTGTGGCTACCAAGACTAAAAGAGTCAAGTGATAGGCTACTAGACAAGGAAAGAGACAAAAGTCATTGTTGACAATTGTGGAATCCACTAAAGAAGAAGAGCAAGAACAAGAAGCAAAATTGGGAGAAAAAGTAACTAATTCAAAATAGTCAACAGGTAAAGAAAGAAAACCTTGGAAGCTGAAGATTGAAAATATCAAACCATCCATTGCAAATGAAGGGAACTTTTTTTAGATGAACAAAGTCTATGATTTATATAATGATATTGAGAAAGATCAGATTGTTATCTCTACTATGAGATATATGATTGCTAATAATATAAAACTTAAGGATATTGAAGGCACAGTAAATCAGAGAGTCTATGATAGACTTATAGAGAAGAAAGCACCGGCTCAAGAAGAGGATATAAAAATTTAGAAGTCTATGATAAGGACAATATGCAAGATAGATGATGAGGAAGAAGTCAAGAGATTATTGAACAATCTAGCACCTACTTGAGAAGCAAGGTGAGGCCATTTCTATTTATGGTAGTTGAGAAGGATAAAATAAGTAGTGAAATAGCTATGACTATTAGTTAGATGATGATAGAGTCATCGGAAGTGTTAGTAAGTGGTGACACTATGCAGATTGACTGGACAAAGAATAGAGGAAGAGAATAATATATAACAGAGAGACATCTAATCATGAATGATCAAGAGTACATCAGTTTAGAGGTGATCTATCACTAAGAAAAAAATGCTAACCATAGGATCAATACTGAGTCATTCTACTAGGTGAATCAATTAAATCTCTTAACAGAGTAGTCCTAATAGGCTTTATTGAAATTCTTTAATAGGGTGCTTACTTAATTGTAAGTTAAAGTCCTTTAACAAGGCACACATCTAACAAGGTATTGAAATCCTTTAATAGGGTAAGACCAAACAATCTATGTAAGCCTTTAATAGGGTAGACCTATCACAGGGCAGATCATGTTTCATGATCAAACATTGCAACTTTCATTGCATACACTTTATTACTATAGTAGTGAAGATTTATGGGTGTCATCCCCACCCCAATTTCACCTTCTCATTGGAGGGTTTTTGGATAATCATATCTAGTGTCATATATGTGTCAATGTTTACTTGTTTACATGATTTACATGATATTTCAGTTTAGTTATTAAATTTATGAGATGGATGTGTGGTGAATGTTTTATGGGTCAAAGTTTAAACTACTGATTCACCCCCCCACCCCCCTCTCAAAATTTTACCTTTCCTATTGTAATTCCAACAATTGGTATTAGAGCCAAGTTCTTTGAAAGAGAAGCTTTGTAGCTTTAAGGAAAGATCTTGAAAATGGAAGTCGACAAGTTGGGAATGATTATTGAGAATCAGGGAATTGAAGTAGAACTCATCCTATATCAACTAAATGAAGCAAGTAAAGTTTTAAAGAAATATCTAAAGAGAAGGAAAGAAATTTCTATTGAGGAGAATGACACACAATAGAGAGAGATAGACACTACTAAGCTATTTGCTAATGGAGACTCCAATGAATTTAATGTAGGTATTGTATATCTAATGGAAAAGAATAGAGCCCAAGATGAAGAAATTAGAAATCTCAAGTTAAAGCAAGAATCACAAGCCATACTACTATGTGTGGTGACTGAATAGAAAAAGAAAGCTATGGAAGATAAAGCCATGATTGAAGATGACAAAAGAGTTTTGATCAATAGACTAGAAGAGAAATCATCAGAGCTAACTAAGATTTCTAACATGCAATTGGATACTTTGAGTTAAATGATGAATGCCAACTATGAGTTGAATGTCAAGGATATTGAGATAACAACCAGGTGAAGCCATCAGATACTTTGAGCAATTAATGAGATCCCTGAGGCCTAACAATGATACATCTAGATTGGGATACACAAGTATTGAAGAAGGAGAGTAATCCGAAAGTGTTGAAGAAAGGAGAAACACAAGTAAGAATTCAAAACCTACTTGTCATAATTGTGGTAAGAAAGGACATACTACTAATATGTGTAGGAGTAGGACTGTAGATCAGAATGTCAATCATAAGAGCATGGTTCACTTTCATAATTGCAACAAAAAAGGTCATAAAATACATGAATGCAGAACCAAGACCATGCACACTCATAGATTTGAAGGATATTGTTATAACTATTAGAAGTATGGACATAGAGCTTTTGAGTGTAGATCCAAACCCTTGCGGTCATCAAATAGGAAAACAAAGGTAAAGAACAATGGTAACTCTTATAACTAGGATTATAATACAAGGTATAGTTGTCACTATTTTCAAGAATAAGGAGATGTTCCTAAGAATTATATTAGAACACACTTCAGAAGTGACTATAGAAGGTGGTTGAGTCAAACAACATGTTTTAGTTGTTTGAAAATTGGTCACATCAGTTGATACTATCTAACAAGGTCAAAGGCACCAAGTTGTGAGTTCAATAAAGGCAAAGGGAAGGAAGATGTTGAAAATGTTAGAAATTAAATAAATAAGACATGGAAGAAGAAAGATGATTGGAGCACATCAAGTGGAGAAGGTATCACTTCACCCAATGGGTAAGGTGATCACACCTCATCAAACTAAGTAATCAAGAGTTATGTGGGACTCATATTCAAAGATTAATATCATACACTAGTTCCAAAGAATCTAGTAATGAAAAGATTACATAAGCATGAACAAAAATGGAAGATGTTATTAGCAATCAAAGAAAAATCCTTAATTTTTTCATGCTACTACCGAGCATGAAAAGTTTCCTATGATTGCCAAGTGAAATGCTAGAGGATGTCAAGCTAACAGACTGGGTAGTTAATGTCAAGCTCATAATGGTTTCTGAATGAATGAAAAGACTAATAGATGCTGAGTGAGCCTAAAATTAGTTAATGTCAAGCTTACAGTTGTGTAAGCACTCAACATTAATTACAGTACTTTGAAGGGGTATTTGATTTATTTCAACTCATTTTACATCATTTCAAAATTGAGAAATAGAAAGAAGAGAAAGAGGCAATCTGGAAATTCATCCGAGGTGATTGTAGGAGATTTGAATTTAGTGATTCAACACCCTTTCATTAGATTTTGCAAGGTATTTATTGTATGTTGAACTACACTGTTTGAAGATTTTATAAACCCTAGTTTTATAAAATGGCATGTAGTTCAAAGGGTGGCATGTAGTTCAAAGGGTGTAGAGGGTAAAGAGGTTTTGAATGTTCAATTGGTTAGCAATGAGGTCAAACAACCAATTTTTAAAGCTATACCAAAGATTTCTTATAAAAAAGAACCCTCTAATGCCTCTATGATACCACTAAAATTTTTAATGATTCAAGATGTTAGAAAATGTTACAATTATTAGATTGAGAGTATTGAAGACATGGAGATCAGACAAGCATATGATAGAATTTTTGAAAATAAGGTATGAAGGGAAGAATTTAAAATTATAGAAAAGAAAGGGTTAACTCGTGCCCTAGATTTCCTGAATATTTTCAAAATCGAATGGATTAGGATTGTATTGAGTAGGATTCATGATAGTTCACTTTGGTTAGACAATGAGCCTATAAAAATTACCCAAAGAATAATCCATAGGGTAACAAGGTATCCAACCCTAGATTGGCCTAAGACTATGAGGAGTGGGTCAAAAGAGGTTATTGAAAAGAATACATGAGTTGTGTGGAATAAGAGAGGAACAAAAATTGACACCATCATAGATCCATTGATAGACATTGTAGTAAGCATAATTGAACATAAGTTTTACCAATGAAAGAGATTGAATAGTGTGTCCCGTATTGCAATGGATGTGGGTTACAAGATTGTCAAGAATGATCACACATATGATCTTGTTGAGCTACAACTACAAAAATTGATTGAAAACCTAGGAGCAATATGGAAAACAAAGAGTGCACAATGCAAATTTGGATCTATCCTAATATGTATCATCTTCTATGGTCAAAACACATTTCCTACATTTGGCACTATGGCATGAAAGACAAATAGGTATGTGGAAGTTCAAATAGGAGAGTTCATTGAATAGCTAGTTGAGAATTTTGAGTTAGTAATGACAAGTTACTTTGAGGACTTCAAGCAATCTATGAAAAAGAGATTGGGGATTCCAATATCATTAGTCAAAAAACATTATGACAATGTTTGTTTCCTAGTTAATGTTGATTATACATTTGTTCAAGCATGAACTCAAAGGGTAAGATGGATAAGGTTATTAGGCTATGAAATTAATGTAGATGAGGCCTCTACAACAATAACAATATTACTTGTAGAAGATATACATAAGGATGCCAAAACATTTGGTAATTAGGAGATGGAAAAATCTAAGATTACCATGGAACTAAAGACTAACTTTGTCATAAAGAAAAAGAATAAATTAGTAAAGAAATTGAAAGAGCTAAATTTGGTGAAGGTGCCAGGAAGGAAGAGGATGAAGAGGAAGAAGACAGTCAGATCAAAACACCATTTGCATTAACACAATGACTAGGTAAAGATCAATAAGAGGAAGAAGCAAAAATTATAGATGGTGCTAAAGAAGAATAAGTCAAGGAAGCACCTACTCCTATGGATAAGAAGAAGATAAAGGCTAAGGCTCAACTAGTGACAAGATCCAAAAAGATTGTCAAACCAAGTCAGCCCAAACCTACAACACCTACCACAAGGGCTAGTGCATGTATCACTGCACAAAAGGAAAAAGAGAAGACCAAACCTATAGAGAAAGAAGGAGGAGCTCAGAAAAGACCAAGGAGGAAATACATTGCACAAGATGAATCAAATGAGGAAAGAATAGAATCTGATGATAATAGCCAGTTCCAAGTGGTGAGTCACAATCTAGCCTCAGATCTAGAAAACCTATGTGAGAATGTTAGAAATAGTGCAGATTTACCAGTATTTTCTCACATTGATTTTGATAAGCTTGAAAAAAAAGAAAAGAATCAAGTAGAGGAGGCAATATATGTAATGATGGAAAATTTTAAGAAAGCTCCTCTAGAGCTTGAAAACTTATGCCTAAAATTCTATATGAAAGAGTGGAGCAGAAATGGCATTATTGTTTGAACCTAGAAAGGAAAATTAGAGAGACATCACTTGCCCAAGTTATGCTTGAGCTCAGTAAGGCACCAATTGTTAAAGTAGTAAAGAAATATGCTATTAGATTTGTTACAAAATATAGAGCATTCAACATACTACAAAATAACATTGAAGATGTTGTAAAGAAGACCACTCAAATGTGGAAAATTACATATGGGTTAGCTACAATAAAAGAAGGAGAATAGAATCCCATTGAAGTTAAAGATGATGAAGAATATGAAAAAAAATGAAAACATAGTTGAGGTTGGTATAGAAATGAATGTAGATGAACATGCAATAGCTAAGGTAGAGCAGTAACAAGAATAGAGTGTACAAGATACACAATTGCCTAATATTAACCCTCAACAAATATCAAGTGTAAAAACTAAAATAGTAATAGTAAAAGATGTTTCTAATCTTAGTGCTCAGAAAATTAATCCCGTAATAGAAGAATAATTGAAAAAGATACTTGTTCAATCTACAGTACAAGCTAAATTGTGTGATAATCCTATGTTAGTGAGTGTGGATGAAATTTAGAAATTAGTGATTGATACTACAAGGGAAGAGGTGCAAACATAAGAACCACCTATCATCACCCCTCAAGTCACTCATGTACAACCTTTAGATAAAGTACCAGAAGTTACACCAACAAAGGTTAATACAATTGGAAAGGATATAGTGGAAACCTAACGTACTAATAAAACATAGAGTCAAATAGGGTAGATAAACTTATTTGCACCTCCAACACAAGTTCAAGGTGCAATTCAAGGCATTGTGGCTGAAAAGGACAAGCCTAAAGAGATCGAGTTGACACCGAAGATGAAGGAGCAAGCAGCAATTCAAGCCCTAGTAACTTTCCCAAAATCTTGCACTCCTTCCAGTCACACTCCTTAGAAGCTGAGAAAAAATGCAACACCTTTACAATTCTTAGTGCTGAGTCCAAGTTCATCAAAGATAGAAGAGGTAATACAATATGGAGATGTAAGCCTTGATGAAGGGATTATTTTTCCAAAGTATGATTATACCACAATGCCAATAGAGTAGATGGGCATACTACAAGAAGCCCTGGCTAGAAAGAAGCATAAGAAACTACTGAAAAGGGAGCATAGATAGAAGCAAGCATTGCTAGATATTAAAGGCATCTTCCTAGTTGAATCCAAGCCACTTATAGAACAATTGACAAATATAGTGCAAAAGGTAAGTGATGTAGACTTTGATACAAATGCAAAATTAGTAGAATGGTCTGAAAAGAAATTTCAAAGTAAAGTGAATGAGAAAATATTGGGTGATATAGCACTTACACAAGTTGCACTGGCAACTAAGGTACAAAGTGTGAAGAAGGTATTTGAGAACATGTTCTCACTGTACACCAAACTATGTAAGCCTGCACTCTTCACACAAGAGACAAGGAGTCACATTTTGAGCTTGGAAAGTCAAATTAATCCATCAGTTACAAAATTGACTATAACTGTAGTTCAAAGTGAGAAGCATTTTAGAACTTTATTGTAAACCTAGAGTTAGTATCATTATCTATAGAAGAAGCCAACATAAGGGCCCAACTAATTAGCATCAAAACCACATTGACTCCTCACATGGAGATTTTGCATAAGGAGTTAGGCTATGCAAAAACTCTTATGAGGAAAGACCCTAATCTTTCTACATTAGATAGCCTAGTTCACCTTGCTACTAAGCTGGCTATCCAAATTAAGTCTTTGGATGTAGCTTGTGAAAATTAGGATGCAATTCTTAAGATTATACTAGAGGTCTATAAATCTTTCTTGGACAAACACACTATCAGTGTATAGTCCATTGACATCAGTGTCAAAAAGGGGGAGTATAAGAGTTAGCTAATGGGGAGAAAGTAAACAAAAAATGAGTCAAGGTAAAATAGAGTAAGAGCATGTATGAAATCAAAGAGTATTAGACAACAAACAAGTAAAAGAATATCAATTGAGACATACCTACTGAACAAGAGTAAGATGATTTTGAGTACAAAACTAGATCTAACAACTCAAGGGGGAGTATAATTTTTTTGAAGTTTTGTATATAAGCCAAATAAGAGATATGTTATGCTCATAAGAATGAGGATATTAATGCATGACCAAATGTTTTTGACACTCATGTCAAAGGGGGAGATAGTTGATCTTAGATTGGTTTTAACAAGTTAGTTTCTATGCACTTAAGTCATTTACTTAGTTCATTCCAAACAAGTAGTATATTCCAAGAACAAAATGTATAAGATAGAGCATGCCAAGTCCATAGTGAATGCTAAGTCACTCAATTGCCAAGCAGACAGTGTATGTCGAGTGATACAAGAGCCAAGAAAGAAGTGAATGTCAATTCATTTAGATGTCCAGTCATAGGATAGAAAATAGTATATGCCAAGCATTAGAGTCCTTAGATACTGAGTAAGATAATTTTTCATAGTTGTTTGTAATGTCACAAACTACTATGTAAACCATTTTTGAGCTAACTTAAAGATTGAATTACAATATTTTGGAGATAAGGACAAATATTAAGTTGGAATCTCTATGCATTACACGCATCCAATCAAAAAAAGGGAAGGTTTAAGTGGCAAAATGGATGAATCAGAGCTATTGATTCATACCTAACTCTAAGTCACCTAAGTCTTATTACGGAGGAAAAACCCTAAACTTCTTATGTATGCATGTGGAAGGAGAGAAGAGAGAAGTTTTCATGTGCAAACAAAGCATTCATGGTGCCTAAGGAATTGTAAAGTGAAATTACATTGCGGAATTAGTTAAACGAGAATAGAGGAAGAGAATAACGTACATCAAAGAGACATCTGATCAAGAAGGATCAAGAATACATCAGTTTAGAGGTGATATGTCATCAAGAAACAAAGTACTAACCATAGGATCAATGTTGAGTCATTTTAACAGGTGAATCAATTAAATCTTTTAACAGAGTAGTCCAAACATGTTGTATTGAAATCCTTTAATAGGGTGCTTACTTAATTGCGAGTTAAATTCCTTTAACAAGGCACACTTCTAGTAGAGTGTTGAAATCCTTTAACAGGGTAAGACCTAATAGTATTTGTAAGCCTTTAACAGGGCAGACTTTTTACAAGGTAGATCATGTTTCATGATCAAATATTGTAACCTTCATTGGATACACTTTATTACTATAGTAGTGAAGATTTGTGGGTTTCATCCCCACCCTAGTTTTACCTTCTCATTGGGGGGTTTTTGGGTAATTATATTTGTTGTCATATATGTGTGAATGTTTACTTGTTTACATTATTTACATGATATTTTAGTTTACTTATTGAATACATGAGATGGATGTGTGGTGAATGTTTTATGGACCTCAAAGTTTAAACTACTGATTCACTCCCCCCATAAGTTTACCTTTCCTATTGTAATTCCAACAGATGATCAAACTAAATTGATCTCATCTCTACCAAAACTTATTGAGAAGAATAGGAAAGTAAAGATCTTACAAAGAACCTTAATGGAGGTAACTGCCATATTACACAAGACTTTGGCAGACAAGCATACAAAGGTAGATCCTGAACAAAGAGCACAAGTAGTGTTAAAGTCTTTTGAATAAGAATTTATAAATCTATTGAGTGTTGTAGAGTCCAAGGAAAATATTTCTCATGATGCTTATCTATTTAGCACTGTTTTTTGGAATATCGAGAATGATTTGCTAAGTCTTGATACTTGTATCAAGGAACTTTAGAGATGCTAACAAACCAATTACAATAACCTTCAAACAAAGTTCATGACTTTGAAGGAAGAGTGGCCAGTGTTCATAGTGATATTAGGAAACTAAAACTTGAGAAAGAATGAATTTTGAAAAAATTACTAGAATTTAGAGAGTCTATTTCTTTGAAGATATCATCTATTGAGATATAGTTGGAGGAATGTGTGGAGGCCGAGGACACCTATTCAAATTTCTTATACTCTGATCTCAATGCAGTTGAGATTGCATCATATGCCCTATGTATAATTCTAACTTTTGCTGAAATAGCCAAGGATACTTGGGTAAAAGGTTTGAACAGTCTCAAGGCAAGTTTTGATCATTGAATGAAGATGTTATCAGCTTAAGGTAGATGAATACATTTGATAGTTTTTTTGACATTTTGACCTTTTTCATTAATGTCAAAGGGGGGGAAGATCCATAATAAATTTGTATGTAAGGTAAGGTATGGAGTCATATAGCAAGGGGGAGCATGTGTAAGTTGTAATTAGTTGTAAAAGATGATTAATGTATTGATACTATAATGTTTTGGACAAGTATTTGATACTTAGCCAAGTTTACCTATTTTGTTGCCATCAATGCCAAAGGGGGGGATTGTTGACAATTGACTAATAAAGATATGTAATTTTTTTGATTTACAAAAATACATGATGTACATGTTTGTAGAAAACCTTGAAAATGAATATACTTAGCTTTTGGTACCCAGAAAATTGTCTAAGTATGAAATTGGTTTGTAACGATGTATTGTATTGTATGTAACTTATTATTGATGTCATATTATGATTAGAAAATTTAGATAGAGATGGTATACATGTTGATGATGATGTGCATAACCTCAAACATAAGTATAGATAGTACAAAAATGATACATTCACATTTTATCAGTGAAACAAAATAATCAAATTAAAGGTAAAGGAATTATTTTGTTAACAAATAATTACTTGACCAATTATTGCTAACATCTTAGATGTTTAATCTAAGTTGGAAAATTATATTATGGTCCTAACCAACCCAACAAAAATTTGTGAAAAGGTATGGTATTTATGCAAAGGACTTCTTGTGAAAAGAAGTGTGCAAGTGTATTGTAATAAGTGATATGCAAACTTTCTATGAAGTGATATATGCGAAGTTTTTGAGAACCTAATTTTGTGATCCAAGATCAAGCTGAGATTAGAGATTAGTCATGAAAGAAGTTATAGCACCTATATACCTAAATTCTAATTACATGTTTGGGCAGTGAGGTCTTCTTGTAATTGGAAGTGCATGTTTAAGCAGTGAGCTCATATTGCATCTATAGTACTGCAACTCGAGTAATAGGGTTGAAATATCCTAATAAGGATTCAAAGTCCCCTAATAGGGACTCTCTATATTGAATTTTCTCATTGACTCCTAATAGGGTCCATCCTCTAACAAGCGACATATATATCAATATATTATCTACTGGGTATCATCCTCATTGGGGTTTTCCTTTGGCTAGGGTTTCCCTAGCTAACAAAATATGGTGTTATGAGTTCTTTTTATGCACGGTTATTATTTATGTTCAACATTACTTTTTTACTTTATTATGCATGGTTCAAATTAATAAATAATATTTAGTTGGTGACTAAAGTTCGTAAATTACTGAGAAATGAAGAGTTTGTAGTATTAACCTTGCATATTTCATTATTGATTGATTAGTTAGGTAAAAGAAGAACTTTTAGTGTTAACCAAATAATCAATTAATGAAGGATATTCTACTTGTAACATTAACTCAGTGATCGAGCATCAAATGACTTCCCATGTTAGCCAAGAATTCAATCCTAGCATTGACTATGTGACAACTAAATATAATTATCTAACTATTAAATTAGTTAAAGCTAACTATTTGGATTTTTATTTATTATTTGGAAGGGTATCCAAGTTGAGTTGTTTTAGCTTATGATATATAAGAAAGGTCAAGTTGCAAGGATAAAATATAGAAGTGGAATATAAAATAAGATGGATATGTGAGCAAAAGGAAAGGTAGAGGAAAAAAGTGTGGTATATAAGATGCAAAAAAAATTGATCAATAAGGATTGAGAGATCAAGCCACAACAGAGATCTGCATTTGCAAAGATAGTTGCTTCTTCAATTAGGTCAAATTTTTGTTACCTTCTAACCATTGTAGCAGTAAAGAAATCATTTAATAAAGTTGACTTAACAGTCATATTGTAAATCCTCTAACAAGGGGACATTTCAAGATCAAAGTGTTTGAAGACCTCTAACTAGGCCACTCCTAATAGGGTGATCTAAATCCTCTAACAAGGTCATACTTAGTAGTATGTTATGTAACTTTTAACATTGTTTTCTCCTAATAGGGATCACTTCAAAAGAGTGAAAAATATTGTAACTCGTTGCATGGTACTTTTCCCAGATTAGGTTTCCACGTTAAATCTTGGTGTCATTTGTGTTCATGTTATTTTCTTTATATTTTATGTTTCTTCAACTAAATTACTAAAGGCTAAACATGCTAAATAATCTTAAGATTTCTTTGTTAACCAAGTGAAAATAATATCCTAGTTTTAACCAAGTTGGATAGTATTGCATAATCAGTGGAAAGTTTTAATTGACATCTAGGGACAAGGAATTTTGGTGGTAATTGATTCACAACTCCCTTCTCAGTTACACTCTTTATTTCCAATAATTGGTATCAAAGCATTTGGTGCTTGCATGAAAGGTTTTAAGGACATAAGATAAAAGATCAAGATGTGATATAGAAGTAAGATTCTAAATCTTAACAGAGACAACTTTTCAGCATGGCAGGAGTTAATGAAGCTAAACCTATCAAGCATTGGAGAAACTAGCATGTTCTACTTGGAAAAAATATATGTACCACCAACTAATCCTATGACTATGGAATAGATGAAAGAGGCAAATGATCACAATATAATGATTATTGATATAACTTCTTCTCTCAACTATTCTAAATTTGATGAGGTTAATATCTATCCTATTACATTTGAAATGTGGGAAAATTTGCAGAGAGTATATGGAGGTGATAAGAATGTGCAAAGAGCCAAGGAAATTTTTTTAATAGGAAATTTTGATCAAATGAAAATGAAAGAAGGTGAAAATATTCTCCAATATAGTGAATGAATCAAAGAAAGTGTGACTGCAATCAAAGCATTAGGAGGAAACATAAATAATGGGATAGTAGTCTGTAAGGTGCTAAGAACTATCCTTTTTATTTATGCAATTAGAGTTTCAATCATTCAAGTGATGAGATGCAATCCTAAACATAAAATAACTTTAGATGTACTTGTTGAAAAATATTAATTGCTTTTGAGTTGGATAACTTTGATAACTATGCTCCTACTTCTAGTAATTTTTAATTTGCATTCAAAGCCAAAGTAACCGTTGGTAGAAAAGGAGGAAACTCAAAAGGAAAATAGGTTGATAGTGAAGAAGAATATGATTTAGATGAAGACCTTGAAGCCATTGAAGCCCAACTTGCAAAAAGACTATCAAAATGGAGAAAGGAAAATTCAAAGGCAAAATTCCATTGATTTGTTTCTCATGTGAAGAGGTTGGTCATATTGCTGCAAGATGTCCAAACAAAGAAGACAAATACAAGAAAAGAAATAATATCTTGAAAGGCAAAAAATACTTTAAGAGGTATAAGGACTACAAAGACAAAGGTAAGAAATCTTGTTACATTTCTAAATATTCTCATAGTGATGATAATGAAGAAGAATTAGTTTACATTGCTATTAAGGATGAATTCAATAAGGAGAAGAATGAAAAGATGACACTTATCTCTCATATTTGAAAAATGATACATGGATCATAGATTAAAAAATTCTCATCACATGACTTGTGAAAAAACTAAGTTTGAACATGTAGAATACTATGATGGTGGAAGTGTTAGATTTGGAAACAATGAACCATTTTATGTTAAAGGAAAATGAATCATACCATTAATTGAAGGAATCAAATGTGAAACTAGGTTAAAGGATTAATACATAATCTACTTAGTGTAGCACAATTGAACAACATAGGATACATGATAGAATTCATGAATGAAAAAGATAAACTATTAGATAGAAAAGGAAACTTGGCTGGAATTGGAAATCAAGCTAACGGTAATTATGCGGGGGGGGGTGGTTAAATCAGTGTTCCACAATTTTTTTTCCCAATTATAGATATTATTAACAATCTTTAAACCAACATATATGATCAAACTAAAAAGTAAATATATATGATCAAACTAAAATGTAAATATTTAACTATAACACAATTCAAATCATAACACCATTATTTGTTAACTAGGGAAACCCTAGTTGAGGGAAAACCCAGATGGGGATGGTAAAATAATAATAATCTATTAATCAAGAGTTTCTTGTGAGAGATATTGACCCTAATTGGAGTCTATTACATTCATTTAATGTATCTATCCTTGTTATAGGACTAGACTTTGTTAGAAGCCTCAACTCTATTAGGAGTTGGAATTATAATTAAAAAAGTAGTAAGCTAAGCCCGATACTAAAATATGCATATACAATAGGTAAAATCTTTACACAAATGTAATAGATACAAAAACCTTTGTGACTGTGTAGATATCTTCAATATCTAATTTGTCCTTTTTAACTCTTTTCACAAAACTAATCATGCAATTGTACAATATTGTACTATCATTAGGTTCACATCAATATCAATCATACATGGTTCGCATCATAGGATTATAACATTACATTACAATGCCACACTTCTTTCAAACAAAAACTTTCTTTTGTTATACACAACCATTTAATTGGTCAGCCTTCAATACCTTGCAGTCTTTCCAAATATAAAATTCCTTTTTAAGTAAGGGTTAACATCTGGGATGTTGTCCTAACCTTGTTAAGTCATTGTTCTGGTAAACCAAAACAACCCCTTAAACAAAATTTCTTTACATTGTTCTTCCTATATAACCTGTACCTATAAAAATTTCCATACTATGTCTATACAATGAATATTCTTAAGTTCTCTTAGACACATTCTTATTAAATTATATCCTCCCTACACTCAACTATGCATAACCTCAACTTCTTCAAGTAAGCCATGGTAAAGAAAAAATGCATGACTATTCAATGTTTTTTTGAATATTACTTAGACAATTTTTTAAGTCCAAGTATCCAAAACTTAATATAATATTTTTTCTTATTCATAGAAGGTATATATTGTTACTAGTGAAAACCCTATATCATCCTTAAATATCATTTTTAGAAAGTAAAGTCCACCAAGATAATTGAGAGGGTGGGGGGGGGGGGGGGGACTAGATCATTTATACAATTAAAACAACTCTCAATATCCTTATAGATTTTGAAAAATGTAAATAGTACATGGAATAGCCATAGAAAGATAACCAAAAATAATATGTTCACTAGATCTATCAACTAGGGAAACCCTTGATCAGAGGGAAAGACCCAGTGGGGGTGACACCCACAAGATGATGTGCTAATATAAAAGTTCCTTGTGAAAGGATGGACCTTGTTAGGAGTCAATGAAAAATAATTAGTACATATGGGTCCCCGTTAGGAGATTCCAACCCTATTAGGAGTTGTGCCAACCTAGTTAGGAGTTGATAGGAAGATAAAATGACCCACTATCCAAATAAATTCAATACTATCCTTATAGAATAATAAAGTTTTACATCAACACTATCCAAAAATAACTTCTTTGCCAAATATAGTTCCTTCTAATCTCACCATACCTTAATTACACTAACGGCTTCTCTAAACCAAAAGATATTCACATGTAAGTTGGAACAATACAATATCTCATTGATTACACAGTATTCACACTAGATGATTACAATTGAGGAAATAATCTTTCCTTTATACCAAGTCCTAGAATAAGTTATTGAGTCATCCTTGAGTATTTCTCAATTTAGAATAATAATATAGGACCAACTTAAGATAGTACATTTACACATTATATTACAACACTACATCATTTCACAATTACAAATGATCTATAAGCTGATAGTCTTCATAATTCTTCATTTAATAATCATCTGAATGGGCATGATTAATGAAAAAATATTCAATATGCCTTCTACCTTTGTCCAAGTTCACTCAACCAGATTCCATCTCTATTAGAAGATATAATCCAAAAAATAGTACCCTTTTTTTACAAACTCTACTCAAACATCGCCATCATGAAAACCATCATACTCTATCTAGTCTTCATAGTTTCATACACACTCTTAACTATAGCATCTAGACATACTATAGAACATTATCCCAAGTGTTCACAAGATGATCTTTATTCCTCAAATGAAAAAAAAGACAAACTCTATCTGCTTCTTTGCTAGCCTTTACAAAGTAAACAATATGTTGACATCAATGACAAAATCTATCATGAATACAACACACAACCTCTAAATAATGTCTCTAACACTGCTAGGATACTCCTCTATAAGAATACCATCATGATTCAATTCAAAGTAGGAGAATCCCCAATGGAGATGTCTTATACCTCAACAAACAACCACACAATGGAAGATAAACAATAACATAGAGATTTAGATCGAAATAAACAATAACTCTCATAATAAAAAATCATAGTATTTATATTCAACATGCCCAACTATAAGGCCTTTTGGGTTGTGGCAAAATACAAAGAAATTACAATAATAGTTCTACAAGACCATGGAAGATCCAACCTCTAGCTAGCCCATATCCACAATCTAGTAGAAAACCCCAAAAAGAATATAAAATTAAGCTTACAAGCCACCAAGAAAAATTCTTGTTTCCCAAGCCTAGACTTAGCTACTATCTCTACTAAAATTTTTTCCTCTCATTTACTCCGTGCTGAAATGAACAACTCAAAACATCACAAAACCTCCTACTTATACTAAACCAAGCCATAGTTTAGTCTAGAAAATCACATTAAATGCACACTCAAGGCACAAGTCAACCTAACATACTAAATTAAATAACACTTAGGAAAAACCGCCAAGTTTACAATGCATAACAAACTCATAAGGCCAAATAAGAGTATGCACTCTTAGTCATAGATCCACATTCAATTTAATGATCAAAATACAAGAGCATATAAGATAAACACAATAGATAGGAGCTCATGGAAATAATCTCTAAGGTTTGCTAGTAAATGAGAAATATGTTACTAGTAGCCAAGAAAAAGGGCTCTAACTTCAACATGATTACTCCAAACTTTATATGCACTTAGGAAAAGGTTTCCCAATAAGCCTCAAACACATCTCCAACTGCACAAGCCACAATTCCATAAATTTTAGCTTGATTTTCCTATACATAGGATTGTCGACTACCCCAGGATGCTCCCACATCACATCAAGATTCATGCTAACAATCTCCCCCTTTGGCATTGATGACAAAAAAGATGAAAAATATCTAAGCTACATGAATAACAAATACATCTCTTGAAACTACTCCCCCTTTCATGTTGATCATGAATGTCAACTATATTGTAACCATCGTGTACAAGGTAGGTGTTAAGTCCCCCATACATTAGCATCTTTTCAAATCCTCTTCATCAATTAAATCTCTCCTTCAAGAATATTACTCTCTTATTGTCGTCAATTATCACATATCTCTCTGTAAGAATTTTCCTTAGGGAAAAATCACCCAAGAACTATGAACTCAAACACAAGCACAACTATAGACCAGAAAGAGTATGTTCAAAATAACAATATTTCCAATTCAATATGCATAAAAGTACACTGGGAGTGCTTGTATATAATGGCCTCTGAGATGCATCTAGAATGCCTAAGAATTAGCTACATGATAAGTCATACAACCAGGCACATGTCCACTAGATATGGGTTATCCTCCATTAAGCATAGAAGTAAGTGTGATGATGAGAGGATAAGCCTACAAGGGTGTAACACACTAATTTATGTTGTAGACAACATGTGATAAAAAGAGAGTGTGAATAACTGTGTTATCAACACGATAACTCAGTGAATGATGCAAACTCTAGTGTTGTAGACACCATGTGCTGAAATAGAGTTGCGTACTTCTATGTTGTTAGCATGACAACTCATAAAGGTACACAAACTCCTAAGTGTCTCACAAAATAAATAATAAAACAATGAAATATAATAAAATAATTTATTAACCTAAGTAAACTTAAGTGTAAATAGTAAATATGTATTTACACCAACAAACCCCCTTAAGTGCAACTAAGGGGAATGACCTTAAGCTTACAAAAACTGAGATGAAATGCATAATGGGTCATGACTACTAGACCATGTGAGGTACCCATGTACATAATGAAATGCAATCTCTCATAAAGTGGAGAAAGAGGGAAAACCTCATGAGAAAAACCCTCCCCCAAAAAGATAGATGAAAAGGGATTCATGGATGGATGAGCAATCAAGACCCCCCCCATTATGACATACATCTAGTATATACAATAGTGAAGAATGAGAAGAACAAGACCTCATAAGAGGAAGAGAGACAAGGTAGTCCCCCCTCCCTACCCCCCCCCCCCAAATGAAGAATGTTGACCAGTGATTTTTGCTCCAAGGAAGAAGCTAGTCCATGAGTGTTGGATGATGTTCCTCCCCTTTGTAGGAAACAATGGCAAAGGTACAATCTTGAAGATGTATGGTGGCCCTAAAACTTGCTCAAGTGTCCCTGTATTGAAGTTGGTGGTCACCCCTTCCAACACTATTGAAAAGAACAAATGAAAATCTGGCAAGGATGTCTATTGAACTTGTCCCAATGAACCATCTACCTCCTCAACTGATAAAGAGAGCTTTGAAAACTACTGTTCATAAGGATCCACAATCACACCAACCTATGAAGATCAGTCATGTAAAGAATGGACATGAGGGTTAGAGTGAGCCTTTGCAACAACTATAGAAGAATCATTTTCATCAAAGAGAAGATGTAAATCATCAAGTCTATCTCCCAAATTTGCGATTTGTGACTCCACGAACAAACCTGTAATGTTTTCCATGTAGTCATCCATTAAAGCTGGAGCTAGAAGACAACATGTACCCTTCTGTGTTGGACCTTTCACTATGACAATATAAGCATTTGGACTAGACTGATGTTGTGACCTTTCACTGCAACTGTTGATAGAACCCCACATATCTAACTCTCTTGAAGCACTATCACTGGTGTCACTGTCATTTTTCATAGTGTATGAAGCATGAAGAGGATTAGAGGATAAGTTGGGTGAACATTCATCAAAGTGAACATCTTTCTCCACAAAAATCTCATGTGTCTTTGGATCCATAAGTTTTTAAGCCTTACACTGTCTTCATATCTAATGAAAGTACAAGGCCTTGATGGAGGTACCTTGCATCCCCTGGAAGATAGATTTGCCCATGCTGGACAACCAAGGACTCTAAAGTGATTCATAACTAGTTTTCTGCCACACCATGCCTTGAAAGGAATCTTACCATCTAAGGCATTATGTGCAGACCTGTTAAGTATATGAGTGGCACCGCTAATGGCTTCAACTTCAAGTGTTGGATCAAGAGACTTACCTTTTATCATGCAACTTGCCATGGTCTTAAGAGTTCTAATCCTCATAGATGCAACATCTATCTTGTGCAAACTTAATGTTGGTGGATTCTAAAGATCAATTCACTCAAGTTTGCAAAACTCTTTAAGTCTTCTATACACATATCTATCTTTTTTGTCCATTCGAAGAACCTTGATGGCTTTCCTTGATTTTTGCTTAACATGAGTCTTAAAGGCTTGAAGCTTATCAACCACTTAATTCTTGTGATGAAAGAAGTAGACCCATGTGAAGCATGAAAAGTCAGCAATGAAAGTAAGGATGTAGCAACCGTGGTTGACTAATGTCACTGCAAAAGGACTTGCTAAAACCATGTGAACCAATTGGAGAACAACTGGTGCTTTGAAATACTTTCCTTTATCTTACTTCTCCTCGAGATGTATATCCACTAAATATGATGAACACTCACCCTTAGAAAAGTTGATGTTAGGTAGACCTTTGACCATGTGTTTTGAGAAAAGTTGTTGAAGATAGCAGAAGGCAAGATGACCAAATTGCTCACGCCATATTTTGATTTTTGAATCTGAGTGAGTCAACAAGGTTTGAGAAGGAGCCTTAGGCACAAAGTGGGAGAAGGAATAAAGCCTCTTGTCATGATTGACTTTCCCCACTACAACCAATGAATCATCTCTAAGACTGCACACCATCACTAAATTTGGAAGGAACTCAACTTTGTGACCATCTCCAAGGTGAGTGATTTGGCAAATTGAGAGGAAATTGGAGCTAAACTTGGAATGTAGAGAACATCTTTGAATTCACTAGTTTCCATTTCCACATGTCCTTTCCCTTCAACTTTCATTTGAGTATCATCTCCCATGAAGATGTGTGGTACCTTTGACTACTTCAATGAAGAAAAGTTTCCCTTTGAAGAACCCATATGATAGGAGGCACTTGAGTCAAGTATACATTTAAAAGAACTTGTGTTTTCCATAAGTTTTCCTTTGAAGAGGCTGGAGTTGAATCCAACGAAGTATCTAGCACTTGAATTTGGTTCTTCCTGAGTAGGTTTTCAAACTCATCAATTGGTATGTGTAGGATCATGGTCAACCAAACTATGGCCTTAAGTGGTAGTGAAAAACTAGAAAATTAGGGTTATGTCGACATGACAAATAATTTTAAAGTGGTTATGTACTTTATATCAAAAACTTGTAACAAAATAATCTGTAGGAAATTGAATCTAGTTTCTAAACTACTAGGACTTATCTAGAGAAAAAATTATTTGAATGGTCAAAAGTTTTTATTTTATGCCTGAATTTCAGGGCGAAAATAAAAAGTAGGTGTATGCCTGAAAACCTTAATCAAACTCAAATTATTTTATTATTTTAATATAAATATAGATATAAGAAGTAGACTCATTAGATGTGATGCATATTTTTCAAAAAAATTATTCCAAATAAATAATTAATAATGAATTTTCTACTATACTGTATTCAGAATTTAAAAACTCATATGACCCCTTTAGACCCATAGAAATGATTATAATATGACCTTAGGGGTCTTGGGATCCCTAGAGACATATGTTGTCATGAAACATGTTGAAAGGGGTCTGGGGATATCCTATGACCTCTTTCGACCCATATAAATGATCATAATATGTCCCTAGGGTCCTGGGACCCCTAAAGACATATGTTGTAATCACATGTGTTAAAACGGGTCATAAGTTATACAATGACCCCCTTCTAACCATAGAAATGATTTTAATATGTCCCTAGGGGTCATATGACCGCTACACACATATGTTGTAATAAAATATGTTGAAAGGCATCATAGGTTATCCTATGACCCCTTTTGACCCATATAAATGATTATAATATATCCCTAGGGGTGCTAGGACCCCTAGAGACATATATTTTAATGAAATGTGTCGAAAGGGGTCATAGGTTTATCCTATGACTCCTTTTGACATGTTTAAATGATTATAATACGTCCCTAGGGGTCCTAGTAGCCTTAGAGACATATATTGTCATTTAATGGGTCAAAATAGGTCATACATTATGCTATCACCCCTTTCAACCCATTTAAATACATGATTTATGTCCTTAGGGGTTCTAGGACCCCTAAGCACATATACTATCATATAATGTATTGAAAGGGGTCAGGGGTACTCTATGACCCCTTTCAACTCATTTGAACACATGATATATGTTCCTAGGGATTATAGGACCCCTATCAACATATGTTGTCATTTAATAGGCCAAAAGAGATCATAGTGAACCCTATGACCCCTTTTGGTCCATTCAAACAAATGATGTATGTTCTTAGCGGACCTCAGACCCCTAGGGACATATATGATGTATTATAATGGGTAAAAGGGGTCATAGGCTATGTCATGACATATTTGGACCTATTACATGACAAAATATGTTCATATTGTTTGTAGGACCCCTAGGGACATACATGTTGTGTTCCAGTGAGTTGAATTGGGTTAATTTACATCATATGACCCATTTTGATCCTTTACATGACAAAATATGTTCTTGTGGGTCCTAAGACCTCTAGAGACAAGCTTGTTGTGTTAAAATGGGTTAAAAGGGGTCACAAGATAACCTATGACCCATTTCAATCAAATGCATGACAACTTATGTTCCTAGGGATCCTAGGGCCCCTAGGGACATATATGTTGTGTTCCAATGAATAGAAAGGGGTCATAGGGTATCTTATGACCCCTAGGGACATACCTCTTATATTCCAAAGGGTAGAAAGGGGTCATAGGGTATTTTATGACCCCTTTTGACACATTACATGAGAACAAGTATTGCTAGGGGTCCTTAGACCCTTATCATCATGTGTGTTGTGCTCCAATGGGTCAAATTTTGACCCTTTACATGATAACATATGCTCTTAGGGCCATACATGTTGTGTTCCAATGAGTGAAAAGGGGTCATTAGTTACCCTATGACCCCTTTTATCCCAACCCCCTACATGAAAACATATGTTCCTAGGGATTCTATGACCCTTAGAAACATATGTTATCATGTATTAGGTTGAAAGGGGTCATATGATACTTCATAACCCCTTTTTACCCATTAAAACACAAGATATGTATCCCTAGGCATCCTTTGACCTTTAGGAAGATATGTTGTCATGTAATGGGTCAAAATGGGTCATAGGATACCCTATGACCCATTTAGACTCATTGGAACACATGTATGTCCCTAGTGAGACCCGTAAGAACATATATCATCATATAGCTTATTAACTTAGGTTACTAATATATAATATATAATATATAATAATAATATATATGATATATAATTAGGGTATCCCATGACCCATTTGGACTCATTAGAACACATGTATGTCTCTAGGGGGACCCCTACGAACATACATCATCATATAGTTTATTAACTTAGGTTAGTAATATATAATATATAATAATAATATATATGATGTATAATTATATAATAATATATAATAAGTAATAACTATATATAAAAAAATTATATTAAAAAAATTATTATTTAAAACTATATAATAAATTTTAGTAACTATATATAATAATTGGTTTCCCCCCCATTTATGCTATAACTATATTATACTAGGACTTGATACAACTTAAAAATTGTTGCCCCCATTGAGTTTGGTAATCAAAAATAAATATTTATCTTAAAAATTGGTCTTGACTCCCCTTGCACTTGAATTTGGCACCATAATTTGGGAACATAAATCAGATACCCGTTCTCAAATTAGATACTCGTTCTCAAATCGGATACCCATTCTCAAATTGGATACTCGATTAGGCAAGGTATTACATTTTTGGTTTGGTACTAGGATGGGTGGGAAAAAAGTCAAAGAACATTTTGAAATGCTTTTAAGTGTTTTAAAACTACATGTTTTTCACATCGCCACTTTTTGGCACACCATGATCCTACACATGCCCTGATTCTTTTAGTTTTGCAATGATTCTCATCATGATTTGGTTTCTTGCAATATGCACAAAATTTTTTTTCCTTCTTTTCATTACTTCCCTTCTTGTTGGAAGAATTGCCTTGCTATGAGGAGGATTTTTGTGTCTTAGATTGTGATTTCTGCTTCCACTACTTTTTCTTTTTGTTGCTAGGACTTTTCCCTCCATAACTTGATTGGTGCTCATCATTAGCCACCAATTCTTTGGTCTTTGATGTCGTGAGAAGTCCCAAATCTATCAAGTGAGATTGTTCAACAATCAACATCTCTGCAAATGCATCAAATGTAGGCTTCTAGTAAGCACTTCCCATGGTCAACCTATGAGTATTATAACTCAAAACAAAATAAGTATACTCTAAAGGTAGCCTCTTTGGGATGTGATGAATCAACTTGTCATGCTTGATGGGATTTCCACAATATTTAAGTAGTGCCCTATACTCATTGCCTTTGTTGATGTAATCCTCAATTATGTCAAAGCTCTTTGGATCCAAGAGAAGTATCATCCTCAATCTAAAATCCCTTTTCCTCATTGACCTTACCATACAATGATTCAAGTTTGTCTTATGCAGGTTTGGATTCCTTCAAACTAGAAATGTGGAAGAAGAGATCTCTATGTACATAATTCTTGATAATTCCTAAAGCCTGTTGGTCTTGTTGTTGGAAATTTATGAGTTCTTTAGCATCAATGGGTTTGGGTATTGTACCATCCACATAAAGACTCTAACCATTTTCCATTAATCTACTCCATGCAGTATCTATCCAAGTAGAACAATTATGTGAAGTTAGAAGTGGACATTTAGGTGAACCCATGATGTAGAAATGAAAAGAGCACAAAAGAGAGACACAAAACATAGTACACACCCCCTCTTTTCACTCAATCAAAAGACCCCCCTGAAAAATGATGCTTTTGACACTTTATGTGTAGTGCATATACAATAGGCCACTTGTCAAAATGAACAATGTGGACTTCTGATTTTTCTTTTTACAACTATCTTTTGAGGCCCAAATCTATCACTAAGCATTATAGCTGAGATGTACTACAATTCTAAAAAGTAATGAAAGTAGTACAATATAGAAAGAGCCCTAATTCTAAAAGTGATATTTTTGTCCACACAACCCTAGAATCTAACAATAGATGTAGAAAGTAGACAAAAAATAAAACACTTTAAAAAAAAAGGGACATATTTTTGTGTCTAGATGAGCCCGTATGAAGTGTTTGAAGTTGAAAAATGTAGGATTGAACTAGTATAGTTTCCAAAAGATGCAATTTCTAGAAAATCCTTGCACCAAAACCACAAAACAACACCACCACTAGAAAGTTAAGGAAATTCTACCCAAAATAAAAAAATTCACACCTAATTTTGAATCTGGATGACCGAGTTAGGGCATCGCAAAGTCAAGCTATCAAATCAAAAAGCAATCTAGAGAGAGGTCTGGAAGGAAAACTATGAGCTTAAATTTGATGCTCAAACAACCTGTTGTCACTTAGGTTTGCACCCTTGTCCAAGGCCTATGCGCGAGGACAGCCTAGTGAAACATGGAAACAACCTCCAAGCTGTGGGACTTGAACTGCGAGGTTGAGTCTCCGGAGAAGGCCGGCTTCCTCTTACTGTCGGGGCGCACCTATCTATTCTCAGGAGAAAAAGGGAGAAAGAGAGAACTAAGGCAAATCGACCTAGTCTAATCTAAGGCAGTGATGCACCAAAACAGAGTGTTCAAACTCATTCCTGCCCATATATGCACTACAGAGCTAGGGTAACATCCAAAAGTCATACACGTCCAGACTTATATCGATCAATAATCACATATAGATTAGAAAACCAACTGAATGACACCAGGAAAAGAATATTTCACTTGTATATTATCCAATAGGCCAAGATAGATACAGTATGTGGACCACTAATCTCAATAATGCATCAATGAAAGGCAAAATGAAGCACATACACATTGACCACTGAAAAGAATGACACAGGATGCTATGTAGCTCAGAGACACAGGGATTCTACACTGCAGGTCTGCAAGCAGTAGCAGAGAAAATCAGGAAGAGTCGACCCTAAGAATAAGTCACCAAATTGCCTTTATAGATCAGGCATAATTAAAGATTTCTATGTCACACTCACTTCTTACCTACTAGCATTAACTTCCCATCTTGAGAATCCAATCGAAGATCTAATTGAATCCTGGCTTGCATTCCAAGAAATCTCATATCTTTCTAAGAAAGAGCCTGGAGAAGATAGAAACGACGCCACAACATTCCCTGACATGGTAGATGGATCGACTGGATAGATGGAGTGTCCCTCTGCACCTGATATTCACTCTGAGTTGGTGGCAATTGATTATGAAATCAGATCCACGACAAAAATAAATAAATGATTTCTATCCTTTCTGGTTCACGAAACAGCATGGTCAAAAAGGTCAACCAGGTCCACATGCTGACTGGGCCATGTGGGGCAATCACTTTCCTCCCCTTTGCCACCTTGGCAGTCCTCTTCATGCCCTGACCACACCTTTATGTTTGACTATGTGCTATGTCGCTATGGGCGCCATGCCCTGAAGTTCCTAATGGCGACATAGTACCCAACAATTATCTCTATCCGTGGTGGTACCAAACTGTGACTGCGATGCCCCAACCAGACTGTATCATTGACTTGGCAACTTAACTGTCAATCGTAACTATGATGTTAATTGCACATCCCCCCCTAGGCCCCAAGGACACGTGGCAGAAAGGCTCCAAATCGCTATGGTAAACCTCATGCAATTTCCCCATAACGCGATGGCGCCTGCCCTTGATCTCTGCAGATCTGACGGCTCAAAATTCAACCCCTGACTGCACTAGCTGCATTGAAGATCTAGTGCCACCTCATGTCTATGTTTTGATCTAGCATATGTGGCAATCCTTCATTGGCTTGACGTAGCACCATTCTGGAAAATTCCCTAACACTTGGCCCCATTGACCTGGCACATGGTACTAAGGTGCTATGTCGCTAACGAAAAACTCGTGAGTTTTCTGATGGCGCCATGGCACCCCACCAGCATTTCTAAACTTTTCTACTCCCTGACCTCTTCCCGCCGCAAAATTGGCCCGTCATAAACTTGCTTGCCGTCACACCTCCCGGCCGGGTGCTATGTCGCCAACATAACCTTCGCACATCTCCGCCATAGTGCGATGGCGCCTACCGTCGATCAGCCTTGATCCAACGATCATGGAGACTCATCATTCCGCAACTCCCTTCCCTTGTAATTCACTGGGCCCGTGGCACATGTGGCACTTCCCTATTGGTCCGACAATCGCTTAATCCTTACTGCGCTAGTTGCGTGAAACCTGGTTCCACCAAGACACGTGGCGCCTGGGCGCTATGTCGCCAACGTTAACTCTCGGGCAGTTCTCGATGGTGAGATAGCCCCAGCCGTAGATCCCTTCGGATCTGACAATCGTGAAGACTCGCCATTCCTCCCAAAACTATTGGGCCTGCTGAACGCGTGTCAGCATTTGATTCGTTCTCCTGACGCTGATGGGTAAGACCTGATTCTTGCCGACACGTGGCGGATGGTCGCTATGTTACCATGTTAAAAATCTCACATCTCTGCCATAGCGAGATGGCACCATCTGTTGATCTGAATCGATCTGATAGTGTGCAAGGAAGATCATTCCTCTTAGCGTATCGATGTATAAGAATTGGCCACGTATCAACGGTCTAACTAGTCCTCACTGACATCCCTGGACCCACGAGGACGCGTGTCCTTCAGGCACAATGTCGTTAACATAAGAGTCGCGCAGCTCTTCTATAGCACGATGGCGCCTGTCGTCGATCGGCCCTAATCTGATGGTGGAGATCTTACCTTTCCATGTACTGGTGACGCTGACTGAACTCTGACTTGGAGGACGTGGTCGCTCTTTATTGGCCCAATGAGACACCTCCCTAGTCTGAAAAAGCACCAACTTGGATGGTCCATATTGCCTTGACCCCACTGATGAATACGTGGCTACATTTGATTTGCCATCTTGACATCGGGCTGGCAAATTGCGTTACAGAGTACCGACGGGACCCATTTGCCTGATCCTTCCTCGCCACGGTGGATTTTTCGATTGGGCGCTATGTCGCCATCGAAAAATGCATTGGTTTTTCGTTGGCGCCATGGCGCCTTGCCGTGTTTTGAAACTTTCAGTCCGTGGAAACGTGTCGCCCGCCACCATGAGCATTTCCGCCAGGCGCTATGTCGCTATGGAGATTTTCTGGCCAACATGCGATAGGGACATAGCGCCTGCGGCGCCGAAAAACTTTCTCGACCCGCCCTCTGTTGTAGCTCGCTCGCTGGACCCACCAGACATGCGTCAATTGGGCGCGATGTCACTGACGCTATTTCCCGTGCATGTCTAATGACGAGATCGCGCCGACCATCGATCCTGCTGAAATCTTATGGAGAAGATCCTGCGGGCTACGAAATACAACATAAGATCCGGTCTTGGCATATAAAGATAAAATTTCCGCAGCTAGCCATTGGACGAGCTGAGCATTTAAAATTTAAACCTTTGGCAGGTGAGCAAAAGGTAACACAACCATCACAATAATTATAAAAGCCTTGGAATGATGTTTCGATGACCGTCAATTTTTTTCCCATATCTGGCCAATGTTAACAAAAAAAAAGCCTATCAAGATGATGTGCTATGCTAGCTGGACCATACCAATAGTACAGATGTGACATGTGGTAGTGTCATATGGTTAGTTGGTAGTGCTAATGTGTCAATCTATGTGCACAAGTGCGGTGTGTAGAGGTGGCATTAACTAGACTACTTAGTTGGACGAGGATGTTGACATGGTGTTGTTCCATGTGGTCTGTGCTATCATTGAGGTGGAGGGTGCTTGACATGGTAGACGACAATTAAAATGGCACCGTGTGGCACCTACAAATGTTTGATGTGTCGTGCCTAGGCAGTCAAAAATTTTAATGTGCGGGCTAGAAAGTGTTTTTGTGGGGAATGGAACTACTTTATATATCGCCAAGTTTTTTATTGTTTAGTCCCATGTTCATGGGTTCAGAAGTCTTTAAATAGTTTAAAACTTTTATATCATGTAGTTGAAGTGAAAAGTGGGGTCACCAAAGTGTGGGATCTTCAGTTCGTGAGCTCGACCACTAGATTTGGTAAGGCAGTCACTGAGAATATTTGGTGCAGCCTGGAATGAGAAAATATGTGCCTACTGATTATGATTAAATGGAATATTCTTCCTTATAAAAAATACAAATATTCCACCTTGTAAAGCCACAGTGTCACTACCTAGTTCTACAAAAAAAATTCTCTGCTTGCCCAAAGGGAAAAAAAAATTCCAAAAAAATACAGAATTTGAAAATACAAAGAAATAATCAGATCTGAAAATTAAAATTGTAGATCCAACAGATCATATCGAACTTGCAAATTGGGGCCTCTAGGTGCTGATTTGCAAAAGAAAATTGCCTCATGATCGAATTTGGGCTAAGGTAGCTGAATTTATAGCCTATTTGCACCAAATTGATGTTTCAGACATAATGGAAAGGTCCATTCTAGCTCTAGACGCTCCCAATTTTTGTGGTACTCTTTATTTGGGCCAAGGTACTAAAGTAACAATGCTCTCAAATGACTACACGAAGAGAAAATCTCCAAGCTCTGATAACATGTAAGAATTTTCCTTAGGGAAAAATTCACCCAACAACTGAGAACTCAAACACAAGCATAATTGTAGACCAGAAATAGTATGACCAGAATAACAATGTATTCAATTCAATATGCATAAAAGTATAGTAGGAGTGCCTATATATAAAAGCCTCTAAGATGCATTTAGAATGCCTAAGAATTAGCTACATGATAAGTCATACAACCAAGCACATGTCCACTAGATATGTGTTATCCTCCATTAAGCACAGAAGCAAGTGCAATGATGACAGGATAGGCCTACAAGGGTGTAATACACAAATTTATGTTGTAGAAAACATGTGCTAGAAAGGGAGTGCGAATAACTGTGTTTTCAACATGATAGCTTAGTAAATGATGCAAACTCTAGTGTTGTAGACACCATGTTGTAAAATAGAGTTTCATACTTCTGAGTTGTCAACATGACAACTCATAAAGGTACATAAACTCCTAAGTGTTTCACAAAATAAAAAATAAAATAATGCAATATAATAAAATAATGCATTAACCTAAGTAAACTTAAGTAAGTGTCAATAGTAAATATGTATTTACACCAACACTCTCCCTTGAAGGTTAATCTTTCTTATGATGTTTTTCATGTACTATCTCTCCCCCATTAACATTAATGAAAAAGGTATCATTATATCAATTCTTTACTCAAGATCTATAATAACCTAAAGTATCCAAAGACAGCGTTAAATACCTATTACCAAGAGTACTTAATGAATTATCTCAAACACATATAATCCCCCATAAAGGAAGCATCGAGCATCTAGTCCAAATAAACTAGATAGTGTTTTTATACCATTGAACTGATGCAATCTCTACATCAACTACTCAATAGTAGGTTGGGACATCAACCCAAGCATACGTATCTCAAGTACTTGAATGTGTCATTCGCCAAAGGTTAAAATATTTCTTCTATCTACTCTTTTGTGCTAATACACTCCAATTAGATCTCTTTTTGTGCAACTTTCTCTTGCAAAAAAGTGACACTTAATAGATGCATGTTTTGTCTTTGAATGTACCAATAGATTCTTTGACATACTAACTATACTTTTATTATCAAAATTTATGATAATAGGTTATGTAATTCAATCCCAATGTATTTCAACATTTGTTTCATCTAAATAATCTCATTACACCTATTTTCTACTTCTACATTTTCTTTTTTCTTTTTTTCCATTCTCTATGAAATATAGTCATGTATCTAATCACAATAGTTGAGAGACATTGCAAGTAACATGCCCACATTGAAGGAGGAAAGGATTTTTTTCCATTGGTTTATGTGTATTTACAACTAGGGGAACATGGAGGTGTGAACATTTAAGTAGAAGGGAATGTTCCCATGGAAGAAGATGATCCTGAGGTGGAGAACATAATTGAAGATGTTGGTATTGGCATAACTAATCATGTGCCAAAGAACATTATTGAAAAAGATGGTACTGGTGTTGTTGATCAAGATATTGAAGATGATGATAGTAGTGCATCTGTTGATGATGATGAAGATAACCTTGATATACCTATAACTGAAAAGGGATATGAGCCCCTATACCAAGGATCCCAAAAAACTCTCCTCTCTACTCTATTTTAGTTGGTGAACTTCAAGGCTATGAATGGTATATCCAATGTAGAAATCTCATGTATGTTAAGGTATATTTTCATTTTTGTTATCTTCTATGTTAGCATACCATTAATGTTCTTTATATTAACAATTTTTTTCCATAGGTTTATAAGTGAGTGTTTTTTACCACCATCAAACATTCTACCTCGCTCATACTGAGAATTATTGGTCATTATGAAAGATATTGGAATGAAGTACTAAATAATACATGCATATACCAATGATCATATTATATATCATAAACAACATGAATTTGTAACAAAATGACCCAATTTTCAAATTAGTAGATATCGGTCACATCAAATAACAAAAAAGGTACCTTGCAAGGTTCTATGATACATTTCCATTATTCCATGTTTGTAATAATTGCTTAGGTGCACTAGCTTGGCATAATTTATGGATTACTAGGTACACAATAGAAGTAAAGATGATATTATAAAAATGTATATGGATATTTATGCATTAAAGGACATAGAATATACGTGGGCACTCTTAATTTAATAAGAACCTCATAATATGAAGCTTTCATTGGTAGCAGACGATGTCAATCCATTTGGAGAGATGAAATTTGTTTACTCAGTTTGGCCTATTTTTATTATTACAATAACATTCCTCCTTGGATGTATATAAATATGGAACACATAATGTTGACAATGATTGTACTAGGTATTTTTTCATTCAATAGTCATCTAAATTAAATTATAAATACCACATCAAAATGGACATAATAGTTATGGTTTTTTTATGTCCATTCAGTTGGTAAGTACCAAGTGAAATATATGAATGCATATATTGAGCCCCTTATTTATGAGTTGTTAGAGTTATAGATGTTGGAAATATTCAAGTCTAACAATGTTACTGAGAGGGGAGGGGTGAATCAGTAAGCTTTAACATTTAAACCAATTCAGCATAATAAAAAATTCACCATTCATTCATCTACTTTACTGAACGCATGAAAAGATTAACACACTGATTTGGTGACCCAAAAACCTTTCAAATTGAAAGTAAAACTGGGGTGGGGATGATGCCCACGAAACTTCAATACTGCAGTATAAAGTTGGCTAGTTAAGGCTTACAGTGATCACTTCTGGTGATCTACCCTGTTAGGAGCAAGTAGGACTGCTAGATCCACCTTGTTAGAGGATTTACAAACATACAATGAAGTATGCACTCTGTTAGGATATTTACATAAGACTGTTAAGTCTACCCTGTTAAAGGATTTACAAAACTGATTCACCTGTTAGGATGAAGCAGTGAATCTGCTTGCAACTGGTTTGTTGATTAGATCTTATGTACTAATCACTTGATGTGATGGATATATCTTTACTGCTCCTTGATAACCTTTCTAAATACTTCGCTGCTGATTCTTTTTCAATTCGCTCAATTACATTCTTACTTTGCTTTTGCTTGACTGTTACTCTTCTTCATTATCACATTTTAAAATGGTACAATACATTACATATATACCATTCCAATATTTACAACAACAAGGTCAGCCAAACACAAGTGGACAAAATATTACTGAGTCGGCCAAATAGTAGAAAACTCAGGTTCCTCAAACTTACTCGGTGACCTTCTGACACTTGGTATCCACTACATTAAACAGCATCATCATGCACTCGGTAGAGGTAGGGGCTTGGTCCATACTAATCACTTTGAGTAGCTTGGAACTTGGTAACCACTGGTGACTTGGTAAACATTGTGTCACTCGGTAGAAACTAACTCTTTCAATTCACGTGGTAAGCACTGAATACTATCTTGGTAATCACTGAAACCTTCATTTACCTTTCTGACTCGGTAAACACTAAATCCTTCATTTACCTTTCTGACTCAGTAAATACAAAATTCTTCGTTTACCTTCCTGAATCGGTAAACACTAAATCCTTCGTTTACCTTCCTTACTCGGTAAACACTAAATCCTTCGTTTACCTTCCTGACTCAGTAAACACTAAAACTTTCGTTTACCTTCCTGACTCGGTAAACACCGCTAAACATACTTGGTAACCAACGAATGCTCAGTATGAACTATAAACTGAGTGATAAACTCGGTAAGCATTCAGAATCAACTAAGTGTTGTAACTAATGACAAATGTATCATTATTCCAACAATAGAATGCGTTCAATATGTGTGACATTTCTAGAATAATAGGACATAGATAATTTCAATTCTATGCAATGTTTGTATGGACAATACGTCATGCCCCAAAGCTAAGACATTTTTGCAATATGTAAAACTATAAATGCATAGTTTTGGTATGCAATAGTGCTAACATTTTTTTTTTTAATGTTTAAGTCATGCATGATAATTGTAAATATCAAAATTAACATATTTCATCCAATTATTTATGATCTTGTAGGTCTTCAGAGAAAGGCAAAATTTGCATGTCTAATCTATGGTCCAAAGATGAAATCTCATCATTGAAAAAGTTTAGGAAAGTAGGTATTTGATGAGCATAGGCATTTTCTCCACAAAAATCATAAGTATTGAATTACCAAAGAAATTCTTTTCAATGGAAAAAAAGAGACAACATCAAAGCCACCAAGAATGATACCTCACTTATGGAAGTTGGAATACAATAGAATGAATAGGTAAAGTAATGTGATTCCATCCGATAGTTTTTGTATGAAATTTATATATAGGTACTGTCTTTTTTTTATTAATGACTTAATTGATGTTCATGAAGATCATCAAGGCATTGATGAGAAATTTTCAAAAGGACTAAAAAGCTATCCTAAACAATTTAGTAGGTTGTCATACTATGAGCACCTCCCAATTGTGTATTTGTTTGATGCTATGTATATTGGAAAGAATGTAACATAGACACTATGGTAAATATTGGATGGAAGGCATGGCAAAGAAAAAATGGTCAAAATTGGTAATGACATTCATGAATCCAATCATGCATTGAATTTTTTCATTGAAACAAATAGTAATGAAAACAAGATTAATATGAGTGCCCTTCCTTAGTTATTAACACAACAACAAATTGATTCCATACAAAAAAAAAAAAGTTCCCACAAGATTTTCTATGAACATAAGCAATCACATATCAATGAAAGGTGATTTTGGGTCAAGCTTGAAAACACAAGATTGGAATACCTTTGTCAAGGTAAGTCATGTTTTTCTCTATTTATAATATACTTGTAAAACTTCATGTTATACTTTTCATTTTATTAGTTTATAATATATTTAAAAGATCATTTTTTTTTTATTGTAGTATGTTCTACCTCTATCTCTCCCACACAATTTCAAAAACATGAGTTTCAAAAAAGCAATATATAATCTTGGAAAATACATGAGGTTAGAAGTGTTATTTCTTATATTTTTTGTATAGAAATTATTTTTTAATACGATTGCTTTACTTTTTGTATAATTTTTTGTATAATTTTTTGTAGAGTCTCATTTATATGTTTTTGTGTGTTCAATGTCTTCTACGTGGTTGTCAACTAAAGAAATTCTTTAAAAAGAAATAAAACATTGGAAGAGAAAAATTGTTTAGCTTATGTGTGAAATGCAAAAGTGTCTACCTTCAACTTTTTTCAATTCACAAGAACACTACCTCATACATCTAGTTGAAGAAATTGAATTGTGTGGATCTATGCGAAGTAGGTAAATGTGGATGGTTTCAAGGCACTTGAAACTTTTGAAGGGCTTGGTTTGGAAAAGACCATGTCTTGAAGGTTGTATGGTAGAGGGATACATGGTATACTAGACCATGGTGAACATTAGTGAATATCTTTCCAAGTTTACAACGATTATCCATGTACATCGTATTTGGGATCCTTACTCCATTAATAGATTGATGGGGAAAGGTAGATTGAGGAAAATGAGAGGTAATTATAAGATTTTATTGTAGTTAATTAATTCTTATCCATTATCAATATAAATTATTTTTTAGTGGTTTATTTATTTTATATATAGTTTCTCATAAGTCGAATACACTTCATTTTTATATTGCAAAAAAATCTTGATTAGATAACAGTATGGATTGAATGATCTCAAAAAAATGGTCTCTCATTAACATGGGAAGGCATTGTGTCATTTGCTAAAGAAGCTCATCGCAATGGAGATTCCAATGTTATGCCAATGGTAATTGATATAGCAAATAGTAAAAAGATGTAGAAAGGTATGTACAAGTTTTTATTATCATGAGCTATATGTTTAATATAAACTCACAGAAGGATGCAAATAAATTTGACATGTTTGAAAAATACCAAGTGAAGCACAAAAAAGCTATATACTACCATGGCCATAAGTTTTGCATGAGAAAGCTAGATGACATGAAGAGAATTTGTGATTCTAGGATAACTATAGTCTTTGAGGTCACTAATTTATTTCATCTAGAAATGACATGCATCCTAAAAACATTGAAAAATAGATACTATGGCATTTTGGATGATATAATTGAGAGAAACTTTAATTCCTTCAAACTAGTCTATTCATCATCAAATGGTATAGGCTATGACTGAATCAAAATAATCCTAATAGAACTGTTATCAAATATGATAATGGATTTACAATGATTAATACAAGGTTGTTTGATCCAATTGGAAATGAGCCCTATGTTCTTCCAAGCCAATGTGAGTAAGTGTTTTACTTTGGCATTCCACATAAACTAGGTTTTTCATTTGTTGTTAGATATGATCCAAGAGGAAGACTGGTAAAGTATAATGTGATTGAAGAAGAAGATACCAAAGAAGTGGAAGATAGAGTAGATGACAGTCACAAATGACAATTAGTGGATGATGGAGAAAAAGAAGAAGAAAAAGAAGATGATGATGATGATGAAGGCGATGATGTTCATGATGATGGTGATGTTGTTGTGATGGTGATGATGATGACAATGATGATGACGATAATGATGATCATGGCAATGATGATGGTGATGATGTCAATGATGATGATGGTCACAATGATGAGATGGATGAAGAAGATGATCAATGGAAATGTATGGGGTATGATGAATGAAATGTAAGAGTTATTGATGTATTTATTGAAATTTGTTTAATTTTCCATATGTTTTCATGATTAATATATTCCATGTTCAAGCCTAATGTCATTGTATAATTATTTCATTGTGTTAAATTCTAATGATAACAATGTAGATGATTTATGATACACATGTTGTAAATATATGCTACAATGCTCAATTATTTGTGTCGATTACTTATAATATATATTTTTGTGCATGATTCTCACCCTTTGTGGAAATAGGTTAAAGACTATAGACATCTTCATGCATTTTGTTGAAGATCTTGCATAGCTAGCACATATAAAGCAGAGGTAACGAATTAAAAAATATACAATGATTATGATGAATGAATATTGTTCATGTTATATTCTATGTAATTTGTAGCATACGTATCATGCAATTTGTATCTAACTTAAGAAAAATGATTTACATATGCAAGAAATGACACCCCTTTGATGAGGATCCTACAAAGTGACATGGATCAAGAGGTATAAGTTTATTAGATGCTTTCTTTCTCTTTACCTTTAACATCAACTTTAGGTTGACTTCATCAACATTAACCTCACTTTATCATAAAATATTTTTCTCCTTCAACTGTATCTCTCATTTGATGGGCTATAGGACCAAAAAATAGGTATTTTTTAGATCTATCTTCCTCAAGTGGGGGAAATGCGGGAATAGAAGAGGATAGTGAGACATACAATAGGTCTACAAAAAAGAGATGAACTAGAGTTCAAAAGATTAGAAGAAAATTCAATAAATGCATGCAAGTTTTTTTTAGTTAAGGGAAGTCAAATTCTTATGATGATGAGACAAAAAGAGACATCAAGATTCCCTTGAGGTACACACATCTTTAGAAAGAATGGGTACCCAAAGAATTACCTCCAATTAACACTATCTTTTTTGTTAATTAGAGGATATATCACATAGCTCCATCATCATTACATGGTTTGAGGGCATTTTCCATGGATGACATAAAGGTAAATAATTGGATGCCCATAGTTCAATATAAAAGAAGTATTCATAGGTATATATTGTCAACAAATTCTCTACAATAGAAAGAAAATGATCAAAGTAAAAGATTGGCTAGGTAGATTGATGAAAGGCCAAATGCAATAGGGAACATTGAAGGCCTTATAAATAGTATGGGTTAACTAATAAGAAAACTAATTAAATTTTCAAAGTGTATGAGGAAAATCATATTTTTGTATGTGTGATAAAATTGATAAGTGCAAGGAAGAGCTGCTAATAGATTACAATTTGAATCACATAGATACAAAGAAAGTTACTACCATGAGATTGGTAGATACTATCTATCTATCTATATATATATATAACATTTAAACTAATAACCTTCAATTAATAACTCCAATATACAATATACCATTTTATTAATAATTTTTTTTGCTAAGTTATCTATTGCTTTCATTACAGTGATATTTTTGTATTTATTCTTTGTCACAGGGTGACATGGATCTATTGGATGATAGAGGCAGGGTAGTTCCTCCTACCCCTTCTTCAAAAAAGGTAAACTCTTGTATAAAAATTGGTATAATTGTAATTGTCCAAAATCTTATATTATTATATCATTTTCAATAGGGTTTTGGACTTATTTTGATTGTTTTACTGATAATTTTGTCACAATTTGATGCTTAGGGAAAGGGAATGACACTAGTTACACAAGAGTAATTAGTTTTTTATATGGGGGCCATAATATTATACAATGATGAAATCACA
This sequence comes from Cupressus sempervirens, assembly GCA_028749045.1. Taxonomy (NCBI): domain Eukaryota; kingdom Viridiplantae; phylum Streptophyta; class Pinopsida; order Cupressales; family Cupressaceae; genus Cupressus; species Cupressus sempervirens. The sequence goes on along the minus strand of CM053788.1, from coordinate 36,022,929 downwards.
TATATCATTGACACTATACACATGTAGAAAGAGACTGAAAAAATTAATCTATAAATTCTTGCACTTGTGATGGATCCAAATCGAGCCGAGGAGAAAGAGGTGATGAGAAATAAATTGTGTTAGAAAGCACGTTGTTTATAAGTAAGAAAAAATTAATCTTTAGCTAGTACAATAGTTCAATAAAGTTTTATATTTGATACTAATTTATAGATTATGAACTAAAATATGTATATGTTCTTACATGATTTTTGAGACCTCGCCGAATTGTTGGACATGATGCTTGGGTACTACTGTAGTTCCTTTAGGTATGTGATTTCCATTTTCAACCAGGACAAGGGACATCATAAAAATGACCATATACCATGCTTCTCTATTGTAGTCCTTTAATAGTATAAATTGCACCATTATTTTCTTCATAATTATTATGGACAGTTTTACAAGAAAAGTTAAGTATATGACAATTGTTATGTTTTTGCCTCTATATTTTAAAAAGACAAGACATTGTATATATGATTTTTTTTCAAATCACAATGATGAGAATAGGCCTCCTTCAATGAGGTCAACTGCCACTCCGATATTTCCTACTCTAGGATCAATAACAAGAGCATGCAAACATCCATGTCTCCTCTAACTAGAGCTAGTAAATCCTTGTTTTGCTATATTTTGTTATGTGTTAAATATGATTTGATTTGTACTTTCTTGGTTTCATTTTATCATAGTCATTGATTAACTTTATGGAGTGAAAGATAGACCTTCTCATGATACAACAAAGACTAGTACTTGTGATAATTTACCACCATTTCTTAGATGAGATTGTGTTACTAGTACTAGATCATTGGAAGTGTCATTATTGTTGGACAAGAAATATATGATCCCCTTAAAAGTGCCTAAGCTTCCGTGTAATTTAAAATTGTTATTATGTAGAGTATAATTGTAGTTCTCTTATTCATAATCATTTTGGACTAATGATCCCATGATGTTTTTGTAGGAAATGATATTTTAATGAATGTCATTATGACATAACATTGAAGCTATTTAGGCCCACATTACATAAAAAGTATGTACCTTCATATAATTGGTTGAATATTTTTCCTTTCATCCATTTATTATAATACATTCAAGGTACATATCTTGAGCTAATTTTTTCAATCAACAATTTTTCTTTTTGTTAAAAGGTGGAATGACCAAGCTCCCAAATTAAAATATCAGCTCATTAAATCTTTAGAGGATCTCTTTGGTCAAAATATTTTTGATAGAGCCAAAATTCTTCAAAAAGCTTGCAAATAGCTAAAGACTGTGAGGGACCAATACAGAAGGGATCTAAAGGAAAACTCAAAGTATGAGCATCCTCCTATGGTTCTAGAGATGCAGTGGAATGAAATCATTGAAGGTGAAAAAGAGAAAAGACTCAAAGCTAAAGGAATTCAACCACTACTCAGAAAAAAATAGATGTGTGATAGAATTAATGTAAATATGCACAAATTGGTGATCTTTATATTTATATAATCTAACATATTCCAAGCTTTTCATATATAGGTTATAGGACACATCAAAGGTTACACAGGCTAGAAAAGAAAAGGTTGGCTAGCAACATCTTAGCTATGGCGGATATATAAAACTTCATGCATTACTTTTAAGTAGCAATAAATGAAATTTTCTATCAATTTTTTTATTATATAAAATTATAAACAAGGAATACATTCAATATTGACGGTATTATGCAAAAAATCTAAGGCTTTGAATTTAATCTAGCATCCATAGAAGAGGACAAACAAATTGGCTTCAAGCAAGGCTATAAAGCCATGGTTTCCCTATAAGAATTTAGTATAGCTCTGATAGCATGTAGGAATTTTTCTTAAGGAAAAATAATGCCCAGATTGAGAAGCACAAGACTAGCACAATATTGACCAAAGATGTATGATCATAATAACAATATGAGAATGAATAACTGATTATCTTTGGATATCAAATTATTCAATAATAGATAATTTGATGTGTACATACACACTAGTAGTGTTACCACATAGAGTTCTTTCTATGCCTAGTATCAAGGTTATAATATAAAGGCATCTAGACTGATTAGGAGTTAGTAAAATGATAAGTCTCACAACTAACCACATGTCCACCAAGAGTGGATTATCCTCCACTAAGCACACAAGTTAGTGTGATGATGAGAGGATAAGCCTATATAGGTGTGTCATGTAAAATTATGTTGTAGGCACCATGTTAGACACCATGTGCTTACTTTAGAGTGTGAATAACTATGTTTTCTATATGAAAACTCAATTAATTATACAAACTCCAGTGTTGTAGACAACATGTGCTAAATTAGAGTTGCTTACTCCTGTGTTGTCAACATGAAAACTCATATGAGTACACATACTCCTAGGTGTCTAACCTAAGAAATAATAAAATAACACATTTATCCTAAGTAAAGTTAAGTAAAGTGTAAATAATAATAATTTACACTAACCACCCCCCCGCCCCCCTCCCCCCCTTGAGTGCAACTTAGGGGAATGCACTTAAGCTCATAAAAGATGAAATGCATAATGGGTCCTGACTACTAGGCCATGTTAGGTACCAATGTATAAATGAAATTCTATATGTACAATGAAATGCAATGAAATCTCTCTGAAAATGGAGAAAGATGGAAAACCTCATGGGAAAAACCCTCCCCCAAAAAGAGAGATAAGTACAATAAAGAAAGATGCATGAATAGATGTAGTAATAAAGACCACCCCCCCCCCCCCCCCCAATTATGACATACATCATGCATATTCAATAGATAATCCCTCCATGAAATCCCCCCCTTAGTGAAGGATCTCTAGATGATGAGTGCTTAAAGACAAAAGAAAATCTAATGCCAACAAATAACATTTCTCCCTTGAGGAAGAAGATACACAAAGTACAGGTGCAAATATGCTTCCCACTATGGATATGAAGATGGAAGAGGGATCTAGATGTAGTATTTTGTGGATGTTGGCTCTAAAGTCTATTCATATGTTGACAAGTCCTTGATGAATGTAGATGCTACAAACCAATCTGGTGGATACCCAACAAAAGGTGGCAAATAGGGTGACATGTCCATGGATGAAACTAAATCAACCTACAAAGACAATGAAGCATCCTAATAGGAAGATATAAGAAGAGAAGCAATGTCACCTCCCCTCAATGATTTATGCACACCCATGATAGAAGCTCCTTGATGACTGAAGAAGTTACACCATGAAAGTTGAATGATTTTCCTCCTTGTAAGAAGAAACGATGACATAGGTGTAGTAGAGAATAGTCCCCAACCAGAAGGAACAGTCCTCAAAAGATATGATGTTTAAGGAAACTGGAATACAATTTCCAAAGACTGATATGTCTCCTCTGAAGTGAAAGAGTTTTCCTCCAACTACTGTAAAAAAATATGCACAATCATGTCAGTCTTGAAAGAGAGATTAAGTGGTTGAGGGTCAGAGTGTTCCCTTACAAAAAGTAAAGATGAAGTCTCCTCAACAAAGAGAAGATGGATGTCATCGATGATGTCTCCCATATCTTCAATGTAAGACTCCACAAACAACCCTGCAATGTCTAGAAGGAGGTCATCCCATGAAGTTGAAGTAGGAAGGCATGGTATATCCCACTGCACTAAATCAGGAGCATCTATGGTTGGAACTTAATTAGTGGAAGCACCAAGAGCATTAGGATGTATGATCTCATTTGAAGTTGAAGGTACTATAACTGGAGTGATTGGAGGTAGAGTGTCTTCTAGAAATGGAGCAATAGATGGATCTCCATATGCTTTCCAAAGAGCCATCCAAATGTCATAAGGATTAGTGAACTTGTCAATGACATCAAAGCAATAAGAATTGACACTAAAAGAAATTACTAACATAATTATTTTGATAGGTACCAGATCATTAGAGGGAAGTTCTTTGGAATGTAGATTAGGAAATACTTCCTTATGCTCTCTTCTTAGATGATTAGTAATCAAGGCACTCCATTTCTGGTAGTTCCTCTTTGTCAACCTCAGTCTTATACCAAAATGACATGTGAAACAAAACTCCCGAGATCAATAAATGTATGCACCCCCAAAATGCAAAAAATAATCAATCAACCCCACCTAATGAATGATTTGGTACTTTATAATTAGTGTGATTACAATGGTCACTTGCAAATTTTGGCCTTAGTGGACTTCTGATTTTTCTATTTGCAACCTCTTCTTATAGTTCAAATCTGGAACTTTACAATGCAGCACAGAAATACAACAATTTTAAAGCAATACAATGCAAAGAAAGGACCTATTCCTGAAAGTGGTATTTCTGTCTACACAAGCCTATAATCTAATTGCAGATCTAGAAAGTAGACCAAAAAGTATTCACTTTTAAAAAAATGGAACTTGGAAATGTGTCTAGATGAGCCTGTACAGAGCATCTGAAGTTGCAAAATGAAGGATTGGATAGGTATAGTCACCAAAAATTGAAATTTCTAACAAATTCATGCACAAAAACTAGAAAATAGTAGCACCACTAAAAAACTCAAGAAATTCTAGCCAAAATATAAAAAAATTTGCACTTGATTTGGAGTCTGAATGACTGAGATATGGCCTCCCAAAGTCAAGGTATCAAATCAAAACTGAATATGTTGAGGGGTCTAATAAAAAATCTATGAGGTTAAATTTGACATCCAAATAGCCATCATGATAGTGCAATCTAGCCTACTAGTGATGGTTAAATGATTGTCAATTTTAATATAGTGACCGGCTGACATCAGTGAAAAAAAGCCTCCTTGGGTGACATAATAGTGACATCAGTGTGTGGATATGTGATGTGGCACAGTACAAACAAGTGATGTGGTAGTGTCACATGGTTGTAGACATGGACAATATTAACATGTCAGGTCTATCTGATGTGGCTGCCAAAATTTGACATGGTCAGTGGGTAGGTGTCACTACTAAGTCATTGTATACATGGCATTACTACGCGTCAAGATTTTTTGATGCATGGCGGAGTGACATGTTTCAGCCATGTTGGAGCTAGAGCCGCTAGTTGGGGGTTTTGTGATGATGGTGGCTACAGAATGCCAAAAAAGTTTTGTCCAGCACTGGTACATGTGGCGGGAGCTTATCACTAGAGGATGCAGTGGTTGGAAATCTCTTGTCAGTGGGAAGATTTAGATCACTAGTGCTGGTGAAAATTGAAAAGCCAACAGGTGCAGTAGGTTTAGTCCCACATGCACCCCACTTGGGGATACCAAGGGATTAGAAAGGTCAGGCCTGCTAGATAGAAACCAAATCAAAGCCATCAGATACTTTATGAGATAGTCGAGTATGTGTGGTTGTCACTCGCTATTGAAATGTAAATCCACTAGAATTTATAGGAATATTGACTAGATCTAAATGTTGTAACTATTGGAATATGTCAAAATATTTCATGGTTGTAGGAGCTAGGATTTGACCACTCAATTCTTGCAAAAAAATTCTCTATCAGCCTAATAGGCTAAAAAATGTCAAAAAATATAATCTGAATAATACAATAAATGTAGAGAAAATAAAATGATAAATCTGAAACAATAAACTCATAGATCTAATAGATCATACCAAATTCTGCAAATGTCCTTTGGGTGCCAGTTTGTAAATTTTTTTGCCTCAATTCTAACTATTGCCTAACATAGAAATATTTATAGTCAAAATTCACCAAATTAGTGTGAAGCCCACATTGGCTCTAGACACTCCCAATGACTATAGATTCGCTAGATCTGAATCAGTGGTCCTCTGAGAGGTGAAACTAGAGTGGTCTCCAATGGCTATGAAATGATGCTCCTATGGCTCTGATATCATGTAAGAATTTGGTATAGCTCTGATACCATCTAAGAATTTTCCTTAGAGAAAAATAATGTAAAGATCAAGAAGAACATGACTAGCACAATATTAACAAAATGATGTATGACCATAATAACAATATGAGAATGAATAATTAATTATCTTTGGATATTAGATTATTCAATAATAGATAATTTGATGTGTACATACACATTATGAATGTCTAAATTTAAAGGCCTCTAGACTGACTAGGAGTTAGCAAAATGATAAGCCTCGCAACTAAGCATATGTCCACCAGGAGTGGATTATCCTTCATTGAGCACAAAAGTTAGTGCGATGATGAGAGGATAAACCTACATAGGTGTGTCATGTAAAATTATGTTATAGACACCATGTGCTTAATTAAAAGTGCAAATAACTATGTTGTCTACATGAAAACTTAGTTATTTATGCAAACTCTAGTGTTGTAGACACCATATGCTAAATTAGAGTTGCTTACTCTTGTATTGTCAACTTGACAACTCATATGAGTATGCATACTCCTAGGTGTTTAACCTAAGAAATAATAAAATAATGCATTTATCCTACATAAACTTAAGTAAAGTGTAAATAATAATTATTTACAATAACATGCCTTTGTAATCTACAAGTGAGTTGTAATTTGTTATCAGATCAAGCCTTACTATTATTTTTTATCATTGTATTAGTCTAGGGTAAATCCATTGCATTAAGGTTGACCTAACAGTAATTTATAAATCCTTTAACTAGGTTATATTCAAAGTGAATGATCTAAAGTCCTCTAACAAGGCTCACTCCTAATAGGGTGATTTGAATTCTTTAATGAGGTTATGTTTAATAGTGTATATTGTAACCTTTAATAGGGATGGCCTTTCACAAGGCATCACTTTAGAAGAAGGAGAATTAGTAGCATGTTACTAGAAGTTTTTCCCAAATTAGGTTTCCACATAAAATCAATGTGTCAAATATATTATTGAACCTATTATGTTTCATATTTACATTACTCCAAAGTTTTTTTACCTGGGACAATAACCTACAAGTTTAAGCATTGTATGATCTAATGGATGCATGCATATTAAGGTTTTATAGATATGGGTTCACTAAAATACAAAAAGTTTTATTTGTACATCTAGACTTTAGATAACTAATTCACCTCCCCTACCCCCTCTTAGTTATTCTAAAGAATTCCAAAATTTGGTATCAGAGCCATCTGCTAAAGAGGACTAGTTTGAAGGTACTAGAAGTGAAAGATCAAGATGTCAAAAAGAGAAGTACCCAAGCTTAACAAGGACATCTTCTCTTCTTCAAAAGTCTCATGAAGCTAAACCTACGAGGTCTTGGACATCATGCACAATCTACCATCATGACTAAGCATGTCAATCTTGTAGGAGCCCTAATTGCTAAAGATTTGAAAAAGAAGAAAGAATATAATCAGGCAATGTTGGAGATTGCCTCTGCCCTAAGTTATTTTGAGTTTGATGACATCAAGGGTTGTGATTCTGTAAAGAAGATGTGGGATGCTCTTCACACCATTTATGGAGGAGACAAAAATGTTATGAGATACAAATTTGAAAGATATTTCTCTAGAATAAAAGTTGTTGTTAATGTCATAAGAGGAGCTACTAGTAAGATAGCTAATGATATTGTGCTAAGCAAAGTAATGATAACACTAATGCCCATCTATGCTATTATCTTTTCTACCATACAAGAATTGAGATGTATACCATGTTCAAATTTGACTTTGGAAGGTTTGGTGGGTAGGATCACTACATTTGAGCTCTCTAATTTTGATAATTTCAAACCTAAAAAATATTGAATCTACTTTCAAAGGTAAGCTATCATTGAAGGAACCTAAAGAGAAGAAGAAAAAGGTAAAATATGTTTCTAGTGATAGTGATATAGATGTAGAACAACTTGAAGAAATACTAGCAAGGATATTTCACATAGGAAGAGGAAAATTCAAAACTAAGTTGTAACCTATCATGTATTTTAATTGCAATGAGGCTAGTCATATTGCTACTAAATGTCTAGAGAAGAAGAACTATAGAAGTGGAGACAAATACAAAGGTAAAAGAGATGAGGACGAAAAAGATTACAAAGACAAATGAAAGAAGTCTTGCTACATTGTAGGAGAGGAAACCAAAGATGGATATGATGATCATAGAGATGCATTAGTGTATGTTGCAAAGAAGGATGAATCTAATGAGGATGAGGCAAATGCACTGGTGTCTTCTATGTAAAAAATGATAGATGGATCATTGATAGTGGGTGTTCATATCACATGAATGGAGATAAAAATAAGTTCATTACCCTAAATTATTATGATGGAAATAGTTTAAGGTTTGGTAATGATGCACCATGTCTAATAAAAGGAAAATGATCTGTAATGGACTATGACACTCATGATGGAGAAGAATGTTTCTTTGAAATACTAGAGAGAGGTTGTAAGTACAACTATCAATACCTTGAACTGCATGAAATTCAAGAAAGGTACTCATTCAAGACCTTTTGAATTATGGTATGGGTACTCACCGAATGTAAAATATTTTAAGATATTTGGAAGCAAGTGCTATATTCTTATAGATTTCAAGAATGGTAAATTAGATGCTAAAAGTGAGGAAGGTATTTTTCTTGGATATTCCATAAGAAGTAAAGCTTATAAGTGTTTAAATACTAATACTAACAAAGTTGTGGGAAGTGCAAATGTGAAGTTTGACGAATATAATAAGGTACATGAGGCTAAACCTATGAAGAAACCAGAGGAATAAAAATATTTTTTATACTTTTATGAAGGTATTTCTACTGATAAAGATGTTATAATTTAAGTTACAAATAACTAGCAAGTTTAAGTGACTTTTGAGTCAAATACAATTAATGTTGAGTTGCATTTAGGAACTAAGCTATAGTTAGTTGTCAAGTTGTAGACTGAAGCTAAGATACATTTTGATTATGAGATTAGTGCACATGAAAGAGATGTTGAATTACCTGATAGAGAAGTACATAGTGATTCAAAAATTGATAGACCTAATGAGGAAAATAGAGAAGAATCAAGATTGTTAAAGTATGTCAAGAAACATCACCTTGTTGCACAAATTATTTGAGATAAAGATGCTAGACCAATAACAAGGAACAAGTTAAGAAGTGATACATTCTTGCTAAGCATGCATGAAGCTAAGTCAATGAAAGATGCCTTAGAAACTAAGGACAAGAGTAAAGACATGAAAGAAGAGATTGAACAGATTGAGAAGAATAAGACATGGACTCTAGTTCTTAGACCAAAAGATAAGAATTTGATTAGAACCAAGTGGGTGTACAGAAATAAGTTAGATGAGAATGGTGAAGTTAGAAGGAATAAAGCAAGATTACTTTGTAGAGGGTATGCACAAGAAGAAGGGATAGACTACGGAGAAACATTTTCCCCTATTCCAAGATTGGAAGGAGTCAGAACTTTGTTTGCCTACTCTGCATACAAAGGTTTCAAATTTTATCAAATAGATGTGAAATTTGCATTTCTAAATAGCATATTAGAAGAATAGGTCTATATAGAACAACAAGAAGGATTTTTAGATGCTAACAAAAAGAACATGGTATGTAGATTACACAAAGCTTTATATGGTTTAAAGAAAGCCCCAAGAGCATGGTCTAAAAGGCTTCACAACTATCTTATGAAGATTGGATTTAAGAGGACTGATGATAAAAACAATCTATAATTGAAGACAGAAGGAGGTAAAAGTATTTTACTAGCTGATTTTTTTGTTGATGATATCATATTTGGAGGTCAAGATGGATTATGTAAGGCATTTGCAAATGAAATGAAGAAACAATTTGAGATGTCTATGTTTGGAGAGATCAAGTTCTTTATTGGTTTGCAAGTATATCAGATGAAATATGGTACATACATCACCCAGTCTAAGTATGTAAAGGAAATATTGAAAACTTTTGGATTGGAAGATTCCAAACCAGTTAACATAGCTATGGCAATAAGACTCAAATTTTCAAAGAATGATGATTGGAAAATTGTAATATGTAGTATATAGAAGACTTGAAATTCCATTATTTATTGGGATAGTTGCAAGATTCTTTGATAATCCTATGGAGAATCATTTGATGGTTGTTAAGAGAATTATGAGATATTTCAAAGGAGCATAAGACTATAGTCTATACTACAAGAAAAATGAGAAGTTTGAGTTGAGAGCCTACACTAATATTGATTGGAGTGGAGACACTGATGATAGAAAGAGCACTAGTGAAGGAAAAAATTTCTTAGGAAAGAGGTTGGTTACCTGGACTAACAAGAAACAAAATTACATATCTTAATCTACTGCTAAAGTTGAATATGTTGAACTACTACAATAAATTGTACAGACATTGTATGGATCAACAACTACTCAAAGGTATAAAGGAAGAAATCACTAAACCTATGATACTTTATTGTGATAATGCAAGTTCTTTAAATATATCAAAGAACTCAATCAAGTATCATTACTTGAGAGAGTTAGTTCAAGACAAAGAGTTGAAGATGGAATATGTTAATACAAAAGAGTAGATAACTAATATTTTCACAAAAGCATTACCTAAGGATGCTCATGAGAATATAAGAGGTAAAATAGGGGTGATACCCCTTTCCAAAACTACTTAAGAAACATGAGTAGTGCCCTGCATCAACCAAGCTGAATTTTGTATCTTACAACTTGATGTAGTGGATATTACTTTAGGAGCTACTTAAAGTAATAATGAAGCTGAAATTAGCCGGTTTATAGTCACAAGTAAGATGATAGAGGGGGAAACTAAAATTGTTAACATCTGGATGTTGAGATATCAAGTCTTTGGCATTGTTGGCAAAGAGGGAGAAATATTGAATACCAAACAGAGTGAGAAAGAGGGAGAAATACTTTAGAAGGATACATAAATGCTTGAAATATCTACTTAGAGGGAGATAGTGTACCTAATGTTTACTATTAAAGAAGAAATGACTAAAAGAAATGCATATACCTAGTAAGAGGGAGATAGTACTAAGGGAGTCATAAGGAAGTGTTGATTGTTTCTTGATCAGAACAAAAATTTGTTGCCTATACAGAAGATGAAAGTTGTTGATAGAGGGAGAGATTTCAATATAAGGAATTCTTTTCTTTTTGGTATTGTTGTTGGTAATGGTTTCCATCAATGCCAAAGAGGGAGATTATTGAAATGAGATTTTTTTTAAGTAGAGAATGTGTAATATTTCAATCATTATTTTTTCACTGATGGCAAACCTGCTACTTACTGGTAAGACAACTGCTTAGCTGATTTAAACACTATCATTTTTCTCATTGATAGAGAGGATTTGATCAAATAAGATAACAAGAGAACCTAGAGGGAAGATTGAGTTGTGTTATTAAAAAGGAGTACAAAAATTAGTTAAGATAGTGATGATATAGTGTATTGATTATCTACTTAAGGCTGCAAAGGATGGATACACTGATTAAGTCTAAAAGAAGAAGTAAGAAGAATTGAGTTTACCAAGCTTAATTGAGTGGATAGTAGGTGTAAAGAAAAGTTAGTGCAAGTGGAGCAAAAAATCAGTTGGAGATGAGTATAGTGAAGATTTAGTGTATGCCGAGTGAACTTAGTGTAAGCTGAGTAAGGTTTAGTTGATGTCGAGCACTAATAAACTTTAGAATTTTCTAAGTTAACTAGTGGAAGAATAGTATGGAAGTTGAGTGACAAAATTTTGATGCCAAGTTCCAGTATTCATGTTAAATCATAGATCTTAAGAATTTGAGCCGACTATTTTATTTTCTTGAATTATGTAAAGAACATAAAAGATAACTATGATTAGTTGGTGGCACACAATTCAAGGTAAATCATTTTGAGGTAAATTCAAAGAGGTTTGTAGAAGTTTATAGACGAATGAAATGGAAAATTGGGTAGATTCATTGTATCCTACCTATTCCTAACTAACCCTAAAATGGATGATTGAGGTTAAATGGAAAAAGATCCTAGATCACTATTTATAGAGAGAATTGATCAAAAGTAAATATTGTCATGTGCAAGAATCTAAGATAAGGAGTCTAGGGTATTTCTTCATTAATTGGCCTAATGGAAGAGACTTCTATTGGAAAGAAAAGAAAGAAGGCTTAAGAGTATGAATGCCTGCAAGGTGAACAAGCTATCAGAGCTGAAGTGTGATAAAGCCAAGTAGAATGAAAGACCAAAATAAAGATCTATAATTTGCAAGTGAGTTGTAATTTGTTATCAGATCAAGCCTTACTGTTACACTCTAATCATTGTATTAGTCTAGGGTAAATCCTTTGGGTTAAGCTTGACCTAACAATCATTTGCAAATCCTTTAACTGGGTGATATTTGAAGTGAATGATCTAAAGTCCTCTAACAAGGTTCCCTCCTAATAGGGTTATTGAAATCCTTTAACCAAGTCACATTTAACAGTGTATAATTTAACCTTTAAAGGGTTGGCTTTTCATAGGGCATCACTTCAAAAGAGTGAGAATTAACTTAGCATGTTATTGGTAGTTTTTACCAAATTTGGCTTCCATATAAAATCCATGTGTCAAATGTATTATTGAGTCTATTATGTTTCATATTTACATTACTACAAAGTTGTTTTGACCTATGATAATAACCTACAAGTTTAAGAATTTTATGACCTAATGGATGCATGCATATTAAGGTTTTATGGATATGGGTTCACTAAGTTGTGAAAAGTTTTATTTGTACATATGGACCTTGGATAACTGATTTAGACCCCCCTCTCGGTTATTCTAAAGAATTCCAAAATTATGTTAATGAAATACTTGTAAAATTAATAAAAAAATGTTTTGAATTAAACACATTTTTTTTTTATTGTAATGGACCCCCCTTTGGTACATCATTCTCACGCTCAAAAAAAATGAGGAATGATCATGTCATAAGATTAGAACCACAAGAGGAGGATAAATCCAAAGATAGTCTTGATGTTCCTATTAGCCTTTTCCTTCAAAAACTAAAGAAAAAACCAAAGAGTAAATTATTGCTATAAGCCTTGTTTCATGATGCAAGAATGTTGTCTTACTGAATGTGTTGATGAATTATGAATGAATGTTCCTTATTAATGAATTTTATGTCATGTTATTGAATATTGTTATGTGATTATAATGATTGATGTGCTCATGAATTATTGATGAATGCTACATATTAATAAATTTTATGTTGTGTTAATGAACATTATGTGATTATAATGATGCAATGTTATAGTTTGCAAATGGATGAATGAAATATTTAATTAGTTATTAATGAGGAATTAGTGGGGAATTCAAAATGTTTATAGGGAGAGGGGAGGAGGGGACAAATGATATTCCACTTTCACATGGTCAGTCTTGTTAGGTAGAGAATATTAAGGTATTCTCAATACCAAGTGAAGCTCAAACTAAACCAATGAACACTTTCCCAAAGAGATATTGTTGTTTTAATTATTAACCAATCTCCTCAATCTTGAGAAGATTAGTTGTATATCCCCATAACTCCACCTTGATTAAGTCTATAAATATTATTACAGTTTGCATAGATGTATTGCCTTTGTTTGAGATATTTCAAAATTGTTCACCTTCACCTTATCAAACAAACTAGTAATTGGGCTTTGGATATTTGACAATGGGGTATGAATATGTTCTTTGAATTCATCTATGGTCACATTTTTATTGAAATAACCTTCTTTGATCTTTTTATTCTACTTCATTGAAGTAATCAATCTTATCAAAGTCACCTCTTTGTTGTCTTGATAATGTTTACTATTCCATACATACTACCTCAAAGTTTAATTGAAGAAAAAACTTCATCAAAGTCCCTATTACTAGATCTAAATTCCACATGGTGTATCAACATAAGTTTTAGTAGTGACCATAATATTTTGTCCATTTTTATGAAGTAAACTATATAGTTTGAACTAGTCTCCAATCTCATAGAATCTTATAATTTTATCAAAGTTTCATAATACATGTAACTAGTTAGTTGTATGTCATGCATGGTCTTTGGTGGGGCCATAATACTTTTCATCACATCTTTCAATGATGTTGTTCACTTTGTTGATAGTCTCCTTACATTCCATTATGGAGTCAAATCTTATGGAAGTTCAAGTACATCCAATAACTTGTCAATTTATTTAAAGCCTTAAACTTCATTAGAGTTCTTCCTTTCCTTGTGTGCATGATTACAAAATTTATATCTGATGATATTTTATGATTATAAAATTGGTCCATGAAATTGAGTTTAAAAGATAGCTTGCTTACTGAGTTGGAATGTGTTTCATTTGACAATATTTTATTTCAATTCATCTCCTATTTACTACTCTAGTTTTCCTAATGTAAGTGGCTTGTGTTGATCAATTGCAATTTCATCTTAAATCCCAAAACTGCATTTTACTATTCTATCAAATCCATCTAGCTTATCATAGTTTGGAACATGATTCCTATTGTACTAAATTATGTTAATAATATTTATAATTTATTTTGTTGCTATTTTTCAAGATGTAAATTGTGAATCAAATTTATTGTACTATTATTTTAGTTACATTGATATAACATATCCACATACGTATATTTATTTAAGGATTGGGATAAATTAATTAATATATTCCTACTCCAAATAAATAGCTAATTTTTATCCTAAACATCATTTGAAGGATGATTTCTCTTAGAGAAAAGATTATAAATACTCCAATGTATTTTTAAAATTTATCTTGATTTGTATAATTCTGAGGTTCTTATTCATTATTTGACTTTGTATAATTGCATAATGTTTGGAGTGAATTATTTCTAAATTAGTTCAAGGATGAAAAAAATATGGAATCTCCATGGAAAGTTTGAACATTATCTTCTATTAGATAGTTACTAATAGATATAATTGATCCATATATAACAAGTAACCACCACTACATACTGATCTTTAATATCATTCTATATCTCAACTAAAGCTTCACCAATTTCGATCAATTTGGCTGCAATACTATATAACAACTAGCTCTCCTTCAAGACCACTATGTGCTTGAAAGTGGCCAAATTATTATTGAAAAAATTAACTCTTCGTCCTAGTTTTGTTGTCACTAATTTTTTTGTTACACTACATGAGTAGTTCACCTCATGTTAATCACTTGTGTTTTATTCTCTAGGTATTGACTAGGAACCTTCCTTTTAGATAAGCTTGTAGAAGCCTAACAATTTTGTGTTATTTAGTTATCAAGAAGATGTCCCTAATCATGAAGATAGAGCATGACTTTTCCACAGCCTGGCTTAAGTTGTCAATCTGATTTGTGATCTGACTTACCAATCACACGAGCTAAATCATTGAATTGTGAAAATGAATCAAATAAGCATGCTTCTACATATGTGATAAGGAGGAGGAATGCAAAACTCTCAACCAACAACCTCCCCATCCTCAAATTGATGTCATCTCATGGCATGAAATTATTTTGAGATTAGCAGGAAATGGATTTCCTAAAAAGACTTTGGAGTCCTTCAGGAATGAAGTTGGTTTGTGTAAAGCCAAATTTCTTTCCATACTAGTCTTCTTCCATCCATGGTAGAAATGGAGGCTTAGAAATAGAGTGTGCAAATTTTCAAATCACACGTTCAATGCTCATCTCTCTTCCCAAACATAGAGCTTGAACTCCCTACATAACGATCTTCATATCTTCAATTCTTTTCTTCAAATTTTTTGAGCATTCAAACTCATATTGGATCTTTACTCTTGGAAGAGAATAGTGAGAAAGACCTCCCAATGATGTGATTCTTGGTGACCCTCCTGATGATTAGAACGTTTCATGAAAGGCTGGCAGCCAAGAGTAATTTTGGCTTTGTTATGAGTTGAATCTATTTCTCTTGCATTTACTCAATTTCTTGGTTTTGGTTTTGTCCTAGGTACTATGGATGAATGGTTTCCTTTTCACTTAATCGCTTGTTTAGGCATGGTAATTTTTGGTGTAAATACATACTTTACTATTTACACTTACTTAAGTTTACTTAGGTTAATGCATTATTTAATTATTTTTCATTATTTAATTATTTTTATTTGTGAGACACTTAGGAGTTTGCACACCTTTTGAGTTGTCATGTAGAAAACACAAGAGTATGCAACTCTATTTAAGCACATGGTGTCTACAACACTATTTTACGTATCCCACCCTTGTAGGCTTATCCTCTCATCATCACACTTACTTTCGTGCTTAATGGAGGATAACCCATATTTGGTAGACATGTGCTTGGTTGTATGACACATCATGATGCTAACTTGTATGCATTCTAGGAGCTCTCCTAAGGCCTTTATATTTAGGCACTCCTAGTGTTCTATGAGGGAACCAATTACTAAATACATAGTTATTCTTATCATACTCTCTCTCTCTTTGGTCTACTGTGTGCTTGTGTTTGAGTTCTTATTTCCTGGGTGAATTTTTCCCTTAGGCAAATTCTTACATGGTATCAGAGCAACTTGGAGATTTTCTCATCACAAGCCGTTCGAGACCTCTTTCTTGCTTCATCACCTCAGCCTGAATCTAGAGTGCTACAGAAATTGGGAGCATCCAGCACAAAATTAGACCTCTCCATTGCATCCAAAATTCTAAATCGGTGCAAATTGACTATAAGAACGCCTACCTTGGGCCAAAGTCAACCGTGAGGCAAAAATTGTTTTTGCAAATCGAAACTCGGAGGCCTCGATTTGCAATATGGGTATGATCTTATTTTTAGATCTTTGATTTAATTTTTGGATCTGAATTTATTTTCTCTATCCAACCTGTATTTCCATCATATTTTCTTGCAAATTTTTCGAAATTTTTTTAGCCCTAAGTGCTGGTAGCAGAGAAAGTTTTTTTGGCTGAACTGCAGTCACACCCCAGTTCGGCGTTGTTATTTTTAGCCGATATAATATTTTTGCAGGGTATTTATTAAGTGAGCCATACTACAAATTAAATCAACCTAGGGTCTAATTGTAGTGACCATACTTACCAAAAATTATGCTTCAACACCAAATTCCATTATCGGCCCTGCAATCGGTGGAACATAATTCTCAGTCCTCCGGCAAGCAAACACTCTCGGTGATCATTTACCAACTAGGCTACTCCACATGGTACCTTTTTTAATTGAGACTTGTGTTGTTTTTTTTATAAACAACTCAAACACTTCACGCATGCTAAATGTGGGATAATTCCCACAAAACTCTAGCACCAGCAATATAAAGCTGATGATCACTGCTAACAATTTGGTGATCTATAGTCCCTCACCATGCATCACGCACTTAGCTAACTCATCTTGCTCAATCAGCGATCCACCTAATACCACATCACCTCGCCAAGCTATAGGTCTGCAACAAAACCTTCTACCACACGGACTATTTTATCCACGACACGTGGCATCATATTATTGCTAGACTATGCCACGTTAGCAGCCAAAATTGCCACGTTCACCACATGGACAGCCAGCCATCTCCTTGCCATGTTAGCATATGGATCACACGTGCCAGTCTGTATAGTACAAAGGGCCAACTCAACTGCCACGTCAGCACGAGGAGGTGATTTGTTTGCTGATGTCATCTTCTCCTGGTGTTAAATTTGATGCCCATCTAGATACCATTCCAGGGCATTTTATAACTATGTTTATGGCCATTTGACCATCAAATTTAGCCTTGTAGTTTCTCCTCTAGACCCCTCTCTTGATTGCTTTTCAATTTGGTAGCCTGACTTTGCGAGGTCATATCTTGGACATCTGGACCCTGATTTAGGTGCAATTTTTTTTGAAATTAGGTAGAATTTCCTGAATTTTCCAATGGTGGTGTTATTTTTTCATTTTGGTGCACAAATTCTGTAGAATTTGCATTTTTTGGCTACAGTACTTGCATAATCCTGCATTTTGCAACTTCAAAAGCTCTGTACGGGCACATCTGGTCACTTTTTCAGGTTCAATTTTTTAAAAAACTTTGTATTTTTTCATCTACTTTCCAAATATGAAGTTAGATTCTAGGCTTGTGTGGAAAAATTTATCACTTTTAGAATTAGGCCTTCTTCGACATTGTAAGCTTTCATTCTTTTTCAGAATTGTTGTAAAAGTAAGATAAACTACTTAAGTGACAGATTTCAGCCTTATAAGGAAGTTGTAATAGCCAAATTAGAAAGTCCACTTTGTTCATTTTGACAAGTGACTCGTTGTAGACGCACTACTCATAAAGTGCCAAAGCATCTTTTTTGGGAGGGCCTTTTGATTATGTGAAAAGGGGGGGTGTGTACTATGTTTTTGTGTCTCTCTCTTGTGCTCTTTTCATTTTTGCATCATGGGTTTTAAATGTCCTCCTTTAACTTCACGCAACTATTCTACATGGAAAGATATTGCATGGAGTAGATTAATGGAAAAAGGATATAGTTTATATGTTGATGGTGCAATTACCAAACCTACTTATGCTAAAGAACTCATTGATTGGACAAGACAAGATCGACAGGCTTTAGGTGTAATTAGGATTTGTGTACATGGGGATCTTCTCTTTCAGATTAAAAATTGTTCAGAATCCAAAGAAGCTTTGGACAAACTTGAACAATTGTATGGTAAAGTGGATGAAGAAAAGGGATTTCAGATTGAAGATGATCTACTTCTCTTAATCCTAAGAATTATGATAGAATTTAGGATTACATCATTAAAGTTAATGTGTATATGGCACTTCTAAAAAATTGTGGAAATCCCATGAAGGATGATAGGTTAATTCATCACATCCTGAAGAAGCTACCTTCTGAGTATGCCAACTTTGTTTTGAGCTTCAATACTCATAGGTTAACCATGGGATCTACTTACCAGAAGCCTTCCTTTGATGGATTTGCAGACATGTTGATTGTTGAACAATCTCACTTGGTGGATTTTGGACTTCTCAAGTCATCTAAGACCAAAGCCTTGGTGGCTAGTGATGTTCCAAATCTAGTCAAGGGGGAAAAAGCAACAACAAGAAGAAGCAGTGGAAGCAGAAAATACAATCTAAGACACAACATGACTCCTCTCAACAAGGCAGTTCTTCTTCAAACAAAAAGGGAAGTAATGAAAAGAAAGACAAACTCTTTTGTGCATATTGCAAAAAACCAAATCATGATGAGCATCATTGCAAGACAAAAAGAATCGATGAGTTAGAAAATCTACTCAAGAAGAACAAGATTCAAGTGCCAGGTACTTCCAAGGCTTCAACTCCTACCTCTTCAAAAGGTAAAGGTCAAGAACTTATGGAAAACTCAAATTCTTCTTCAGAATGGATACTTGACTCAGGTGACTCTTACCACATGGGTTCTTCAAAGCAAGACTTTTCTTCATTGAAGCAATCAAAGGTGCCACACATCTTCATTGGAGATGATGCTAAGATGGAAGTTGAACAGAAAGGACATATTGAAATGGAAGATGGGGAATTCAAAGATGTTATCTATGTTCCAAATCTAAGCTCCGATCTCCAATCAGTTTACCAAATCACTCACCTTGGAGATGGTCATAAGGTTGAGTTCCTTCCCGATTCAGTGATGGTGCGCAATCTAAAAGATGATTCATTGGTAGTAGTGGGGAAAGTCAATAATGATAAGAGGTTATACTCCTTCTCCCACTTTGTGCCTAAGATTCCTTCTCAAGCCTTGTTAACTCACTCTACTTCAAACAACTTATGGCATGAGCGATTTGGTCACCTTGACTTCTACTCTCTTCAACAAGTGTTCTCAAAACATATGGTCAAAGGTCTACCCAACATCAACTTTTCTAAGGAAGAATGTTCATCTTGTTTAGTGGATATGAATCTCAAGGAGAAGTATGCTAACGAGAAGTCTTCTCGAGCTCTGGTTGTTCTTCACCTAGTTCACATGGTATTAGCAGGACCCTTTGCAGTGACTTCAGCCAGCCAAGGCTACTACATACTCACATTTGTTGATGACTTTTCGAGATTCACCTAGGTCTTCTTCCTTCATCATAAGAATGAATTGGTTCATAAGCTTCAAGACTTCAAGACTCATGTTGAACACAAGTCAAGGAAAGCCATCAAAGTATTAAGAGTGGACAATGAGAACAAATATGTAGATAGAAGACTTAAGAACTTTTGCAGAATTGAGGGGATTGATCTTTAGAATTCACCAGCATTCAGTCCACACAAGACAGATGTTGCAGCTATGAGGATTAGGACTCTCAAGACCATGGAAAGTTTCATAATAAAGGCCAAGTCTCTTGATCCTACATTAGAAGTTGAAGCCATTAGCAGTGCTACTCACATACTTAATAGGTCTCCTCATCCAGCCTTAGATGGCAAGACTCCTTTTGAGGCATGGTGCGGCAGAAAACTAGTTGTGAGTCACCATAGAGTCTTCGGTTGTCCAACATGGGCAAACCTATCCTCTAGGAGTTGCAAGGCATCGGCACCTAGGAATTGTACCTTTATCGATTATGAGGACAATGCAAAGGCTTACAAACTGATGGATATAGAGACACATGAGATTTTTGTGAAGAAGGATGTACACTTTGAGGAAATTTCTCCCAGCTTTTCCTCTACTCCTCTCCGCACTTCATACACAGTGGAAATTGATAGTGACACCAGCAATAGTGCTTCAAAAGGTTTAGACACGTGGGGTTCTATCAACAGTTGCAGTGAGAGGTCACATCAGTCCAATCCATGTGCTTATATTGCCATAGTGAAAGGTCCAACACAACATGGTACATCTCATCTACCAGCTCTAGCTTCAGTTGACTTGGGAGACAAACTTGAGGACATACCTCTTCTCATTGATGATGATTCTTCTATAGTTGTTGCGAGGGCTCACTCTGACCCTCATGTCCATTCTCTACATGATCAATCTAAAAAAGTTGGCATGATTGTGGATCCTTATGAGAAAAAATTAGTGGAGGTCTCTTTGTCAGTTGACGAGACAGATGGTTCAGTGGAATAGGTTCAACAAACATCCTTGACAGATCTGCATTCATTCTTTTCAGCACAATTGGAAGGGGTGAACTTCAACATCAGTACAGGGATACTTGAGTAGGTTTCAGGGCTAGCATACATCTTCAAGAGTGTACCTTTGCCATTGTTTCTTACTAAGGGGAGGAACACCATTCTACATTCATGGACCAACTTCTTTATTGGAGCAGCTTTCACTTGTTGGCATTCTTCTTTTGGGGGGGGGAGCCTCTTATGTCTCTCTTCCTTCTCTTATTCTCTTATGTATATACTGGATGTATGTCATAATGGGGGGGTCTTGATTACTCCATCCATTGATGCATCCTTGCTTTATCTCCCTTTTTGGGGGAGGGTTTTTCCCATGAGGTTTTCCCTCTTTCCCCGCTTTATGGGAGATTGCATTTTTATTATGTACATGGGTACCTTATATGGCCTAGTAGGTGGGACCCATTTTGCATCTTCATCCTAGTTCATAAGCTTAAGGGCATTCCCCTAGTCACACTTAAGGGGGGGGGTGTTGGTGTAAATATGTACTTTACTATTTACACTTACTTAAGTTTACTTAGGTTAATGCATTATTTAATTATTTTGCATTATTTAATTATTTTTATTTGTGAGACTCTTAGGAGTTTGCACACCTTTTGTGTTGTCGTGTAGACAACACAGGAGTATGCGACTCTATTTAAGCACATGGTGTCTACAACACTATTTTGCGTGTCCCACCATCGTAGGCTTATCCTCTCATCACTGCACTTACTTCTGTGTTTAATGGAGGATAACCCATATTTGGTGGACATGTTCTTGGTTGTATGACACATCATGATGCTAACTTCTATGCATTCTAGAAGCTCTCATGAGGCCTTTATATTCAGGCACTCCTAGTGTACTTTGAGGGAACCAATTATTGAATACATAGTTATTCTGATCATACTCTCTCTCTCTTTGGTCTACTATGTGCTTGTGTTTGAGTTCTTAGTTCCTGGGTGAGTTTTGCCCTTAGGAAAATTCTTACAGTAATTTTACAATGTATCGAATCTCAATGATCGAGTTCAAAAAATTCCATTTGGTATTTAAAAAGAAATCAATAATTATTTTTATTTGGAATTCAATCTAGCCTGATCCCCAAACACAAAAAGTAGAATCGAAGAAAGAAGGTATTATAAAGATCAAAATACCATTGTAGTACTTCAATTTTTTGGTTTATAGCAAAGGTCTACTATGTTAAGAGTGTTAGCAGTTAGAGTATTGAAACATCTTCCTTATATATATATATATAAATATATATATATATAATAGTGCAGTATTTTTAATATTGATTTTATCTGTTAAATCTTATACACTCGAATGCTTATTAATATTATATCTAACAAGTATATTCCTTGCTGACAGTCTTAATAATAATAGACCATTACGAATTGCTATTGAAACCCCATCTCTGATTATATTATCGGGTGGCTTCATTACGTTGTCTTATGATTTGTTATTGTTATTGGGTTTAAACCTGTGGCTTACTTAAACACTATTAATATTAGTTAAAGGTGTTATGAATTGGTTCATCCTTGTTGGGACATGATGCATACAGCCGTGCCTTTATCAAGTCATGTTTCAAAATGTATATATTAGTTTATATCTGAGTCTGCAGATCATATCAATAAACTTGGCATACTGATCTTGGATAAGGATAATATTTTATTACTACAAGAACATAGAAAGTTTATTAGAAAGAAGACACTAGTCTGTCTTAATTCAAAATACATATCAAACACTATGATAAGTTTACACCAAACACAAACTAATGACATTTTACATGGTATCAGATCCTACTTGGTAAAGAGACTCTCAAAAGTGCTATAAATATGTCAAATAATGGTGCTATAAATTTCTTTTCATAAAAAAAATTGATTACCACAATCCTTGAAGAACTAGAACTAGAATCATTCAATGAATCTGATAATCCAATTCTTGAAGATGAAATAGAAAAAAATACTTGGAGAAGGAAAAACAATAAAGCCAAGAAAATCATAACAGATTCTGTAAAAGATCACATTCTTTCTTCCATTTCAAATATGAAGAAATCCTTTGAAGTATTCATAACAATAAAAAATGCATTTGAAATAAACAACTCAAGCAGATTAATCACTCTAAAGAATCAATTGATGAATACTAAAATGAATAAGGCAGAATCAGTCTCATCATATTTTGGAAGGATCTTTGAAATTAAGAATCACTTAAATTCCATTGGAAACAAAGTCGAAGATCAAAAACTCTCTATATTAGCACTTAGAGGATTACCACTATCATGGGAAGCATTCATTCAAGTTGTCAGTAGATCTTCAATTCCTTCATTTGATCAACTAAAAATTTATTGTACATCAGAAGAGTCAAGATTAATTTCTAGAGGTATTGTATCAAATCAAAGGGAGAAAATCAAGCTCTTTTCTCGGCTCCAAATCATCAAGGAAAGAAAATGAAATTTAAAAGAAAGAAACATGACCATAAGAAAAAATATAATAAGTTCAACAATACTAATCTTTCTAACATTAAATGCTATAAATGTGAGAAACTTGGACATGTCTTTAGCAAATGTGTTGAAAGGGAAAGAATCTTAGCCTCATTAGCAAAAAGTAAGAAGGATGAAAATCTAGTTTTCTACTCTACTTTATCAAGTGCAATAAACTCTAATGAAAGTGTGTGGCTAATAGATAGTGGCACTTCGCGACATATAATAGGATTCAAGGACAAATTTGAAACACTTGAAAATTATAGATCTGAAGGAGTTACTATTAGAGATAACTCCATTCATCTAGTCAAAGGCATTGGGACCTACTCTATTTAGTTAAGGACTAGAGTTACATTAAAGTTGAAAGATGTTCTATTTGTACCTAGAATAAAAAGAGACCTAATCTCAATCTTTGGATTAATGGATGAAGATTTTCAAGTTACATTCAATGAAGACAAAGTCTTGTAATGGCCTAAAAACACAAGTCTTAAAAATTCTATCACTATCAAGACTAGAGATGGGACCTTATATAAACTATGTAATATTCTAAACCAAGACCTTAATCATAAAATAAAAAATTATAATGAAATATAGCATAGAAGACTTGGGCATATTGGTTTTAGATCACTACCAAAGATAGGCAAAATCACCTTTAGAATTCCAAACCTAAATTACAATCGTACAAGTATATGTAAAGGTTGTGCCCTAGGAAAGAACATTAAAAAACTTTTCCCTATCAGTGAACACAATTCTAAATCAATTCTAGAACTAATTCACTTTGATCTATGTGGGCCCATGCCAACTCTCTCCCTAGGAGGTTACTCCTATTATAAAACTTTCATTGATGATTACTCTTGGAAGACTTGGATTTTCTTCTTAAAAGTTAAGGAATAAAATGAAATATTATCAAACTTTAAAGAATTCAAAGAATTGGTAGAAAATCAAGTGTCAACGAAAATTAAGACTCTAAGATCTAACAATGGGGGAGAATATACTTCTAAGAATTTCAAAGCCTTTTGTACATCTGTTGGGATTAAGAGAGACTATAAAGTACCTTATAATCCTCAACATAATGATATAACAGAAGGGAAAAATGGAACTATTGTTGAAGCGGCAAAAGCTATGCTTCATGATCAAAATCTACACTTTTCATTATGGGAAGAAGCCACTAATACTACTATATACATACAAAACAAATGTCCACACTCCTTCTTAGAAAATATAATACTTGAAGAAGTCTTTATAGGGAATAAACCTAACTTAATTCATCTTAGGATCCTTGGTTATCCTATGTATATACATATACCTAAAGAAAGAAGAACTAAGTTAGAAACATCAAGAAATAAAGGAATATTTTTTGGGTATAGTGAAAAGTCAAAAAGATATGGAGTCTATTTTCCTAGACAAAGATCAGTAGAAGTAAGAAGAGATGTCATATTTGAGGAAAACACTAATCTAAAACTATCTATAAGCACAAATAATGAGCCTTCAACAGACTTAGATGAAAGTCCACAACTTGAAATTCAGAGGGAGAATATATTAGAAGAAACAAGCTCGGTACTAGATGTAGAAAATAGAAACATCTCAAATACCAAAAGGAGACCATTGTGTGCAAGAAAAATGATTGAAGAAAATAATATTGAACCAGATGAAATTACTAAGGAAATCAAAAAATCATAAACAAATCATGTTATACTATAGTAGTAACTAAGCTCACTAAATCTAAATCTACATTTGTTTAAGAAGTTCTAACTTTCCAAGCATGGAAAGATGCTATGGTTGAAGTATATCAATCAATACTACAAAATGATGTCTAGAACATTGTACCTAGACCTAAACTCAAATCTATTGTTTCTTCTAAATGGTTATATAAAACAAAATATGCAGAAAATGGGAGCATTGAGAAAAATAAAGCGAGGTTTGATGCTAGAGGTTTTCACAAAAAGCAGGTATTGATTATGAAGAAACTTTTTCCCTTGTTGCTCATTTTACTTTAGTTAGAACAATTCTTGCTTTAACAGCAACAAAAGGATGGAAGGTGCATCAAATGGATGTGAAAACTGCATTCTTAAATGTAGTCATAAATGAAGAAGTTTATATTGAATAGCCTGAAGGTTTTGTGATAAAAAATGAAAATCTTTATGTATGTAAACTAATAAAAGTGTTGTATGGCTTGAAACAAGCCCCTCAAGCTTGGTATGAAAAAATTGACAGTTATCTAATCAAATTAGGGTACTCTAAAAATGAAGTTGATCCTAACATATATTTCAAAATATCTAATGGAGATATAATTATATTGGTTCTTTATGTTGATGATATCTTAATAACAGGTGACGATCATCTTATTGCTAAATGCAAAAAAGACCTTGGTGCTGAATTTCACATGAAAGAGCTAGGTTTGCTACATTATTTTTTTGGGCCGAGAAATATGTCAAAAGGAAGATTACATATTCTTAAACTAAGGAAAATATACTCAGGATATTTTGAATAGATTTGGGATGATGGACAACAAGCCACTTGCAATTCTAATGGAAACTAATCTACACAAGGTAAAAGAGGAAGAAACACATTCATAATATATTGATCCTACCCTCTAGAGACAAATTATTGGATCTCTCATGTTTTTGGTAAACACTTGACCTAACATCTACTATGCTACGAATGTACTAAGTCACTTTATGTGTGAACCTTAGAAAATACACTTGATGATGGTTAAACATGTTTTGAGATATCTACATGGCACTATTGGTCTTGGACTAAAGTACAAAAATGTTGAAATCAAACTAGAAGGCTACATGGATTCTGATTGAGATGGTTGTTCCTTAAATTGAAAGAGTACCACCGAATGTTGCTTCAGTCTTGTATCAACAATGCTATCATGGTTCAGTGGAAAACAACCTAAAACCTACAGTTGCCTTGAGTTTTACTAAAGTAGAATATATAGCAGCCTCCATGGAAGCATGTGAAGCATTTTGGTTAAGAAAGCTATTATTTGGATTACATGGGAAGAAGTTAGATTCCATTGTGATCCACTGTGACAATCAAAGTTGCATCAAACTTTCAAAAAATCCAATGTTCCACAATCAATCAAAGCACATTGAGACTCCTTATCACTATATTAGAGACATGGTTGATAGGAATGTGATCAAGCTTATCTATGTTAATGCAAATGGTCAAAATGCTTACATTTTCACTAAACCTCTTGCAAGAGTGAAAATAGAGTATTTTAGATCTAACTTGGTATCACAAATATGTAATTATATTTTTTTGTAAATTTATTCATGAATATTATATTAAATTATTGTTTGCAAACTTGTTAAATGAACAGTGACGATCTTTCATAATTTTTGGTAAAGGTCTCTATTGTAAGGTGATAGTCTTATCAATAGATGACCAACCTTAAATACCAAAAGTATTGAAGATTATTGGTGTCATTGTTATTGGTAATATTTTTCCAGACATACTGATATCCATCATGATTATAGGCTAGATCTTGCCAAACATCATGAAAATTATTGGTGTCATTGTTATAGGCTGATTTTTTCTGGACACATTGATATCCATTATGATTATAGGTTGCATTTTGTTGGACATCACGAAAATTATTGGTGTCACTTTTATAGCCTAGATTCTACTAGACACGTTGATATCCATCATGGTTATAGGTCAGATTTTGCCAGACACCATGAAAATCAGCTATTATGGTTATTTAGGTTGAATCTTGCTGGGTATCATATTTCATCACATATAATCAAATCATACTTAATTGTATGAAGAAATTGTAATCCCTCATTGCTAAAGAGGGAGTGTTAAGAGTGTTAGTAGTTAGAGTATTTTAACATCTACCTTAACTATATATATATATATATATATATATATAGTTGTTGAAATATCTCACAAGTAATGGTAGGTGAGTTCAAATTTGAAAAAAAATGGTAAAATATTTTTGGCAAGGAGATAGAAGGAATGAATCTGATTCATTTAGTTAGTTAAAAGTTGTAGAGCAGAAAATTGCAAGAGCATAGAGAAAAGAAGGAAATCAATCAACAGATCTAGTCGTTAGAGTTCAAAAGGAAGTTAGTTTTGTGTCTACAATTTCACGTGTTTCCTCTTGTCATTTTGTAAGTTAGTTGTTTTGGATTTTTTCCTTTGAAGCAATTTTAAAGTTTAAAGTTTTATCAATCTGAATATTTTAGGGTTTTTCTGGTTGAAGCTAAATGCTCAAGATTTGTAATAGTTTTATCTTATTTGAATAGAAAACAAGCAAGCAAGAAGGCATACAAATCCTCGATGTTCTCTCCTTCTACTCTTCATTGCATAATATTTTGCATTTGATAAGTTCATATTTGAAAGCTTCATACTTCAAGTCTCTGGTTTTAATGGTGGAAAAATCTAGGTTTTACATTCAATTAACAGCCCACTCGATTTGGTCTTTACCCAATCCTTTTTTTTTCTTTCACCAAGTTATTACTGAGCTCACTCGACATCCTGTTCTGCCTAGCACCACTTTGTAGTGGCTACTGTGCTCACTCAGCATTGTTAGAAATATTAATTTCTACTAATCGTCTAATGCTTCTAGATTATTAGGGATTATTAGGTTTAGGTTTAGGGTGTGTTGGCTAAAGTATTTTCTAGAAGTTGTGTCAGTCGTAGAATTTTCAGAAACATGTAGATATTTTGTCTTGTGAGCTAATGCTAGATTTCTCTAGAATATTGTACACTTGCCTATAAAAAGACACTATGTACTCATTTGAGATCACCACGAATGAAATATAATATATGTTATTGTGCGGTAGTACATTGTGTTATGTATTTGATGTTTTGTATTTTTTTATGTGCCTCTACCCATCCATTAGATTGGTATCAGAGCTAGGTTGGATAGAAGGTTGGACAGAATTTTAGATAGTGATAAAAGAGCAAGTGTGTTGTTGGTGCTAAATGGTGAAATATTGTTTGTGTTATGAGAATGAAGAAGATGGTACAAGAAGTGTTAAGCAGGAAAGAGGGCAAGTCAACAATAAAGGTATGATGTAAATTCTTACAATTACTTAATTACATTTGAGAAATTATAATAGCAAAAGAATATTATGAGAAGTCTAGCTATCTAAAGGGATTGTTTCAAGTTGTTTGAAGATTTAATTCTGGAAGTGAAAAGGTATTTAGAATTTTCTAAAAGATAGAGTAAAGCATGTTAAATTGTTGATTTCAATGGGAAAAGCTAGTAGAATTCAAAAAGAGAAGACCAATAAGTTAGAAGAAGAATTAGTGATGGTGAAGAAAGAAAATGCAAAATTATTGTGTGAAAAAGATATTTTGCAAAAGGAATTGGAAAAAGTAAGAAATAAAATGGGAGAAGAAAAGTCTATATTGTTA
The DNA here is from genome assembly GCA_028749045.1 of Cupressus sempervirens. Classification (NCBI taxonomy): domain Eukaryota; kingdom Viridiplantae; phylum Streptophyta; class Pinopsida; order Cupressales; family Cupressaceae; genus Cupressus; species Cupressus sempervirens. Next base: position 35,994,315 of record CM053788.1, on the reverse strand, counting down.
AATGAAATTAGTGTCCATATAGAGGCAATTGAAGAGCTAGAGGATAGGCTAAAATTTGTGGAAGAAGTACATAATTGGCAAGTGAAGGAAATATGTAAGCTAAGAGAGAAAAATAAAGAATTAGAAGAAAAGTTAAATTTTGTCGGTGATGTTGAGAAGCAGAACAAATTTTTAGAAGAAAATATGAAGAAATTGGAAGAGGAAAATAGTATGTTAAAGAAAGAATTGTCTACTTTGAAACAAGAGAAAGAATGTTTGAATGTGAAATCATTTGTTTGTGATGTATCATGTGACACAAATCATTTGAGTGAGTAAAGGATTGAGAAATGTGATTTTGCTGAAGCTGAAAGTGTTTGTGATGAAAAGTATAAGAACATAAATGACAAAATTTTGCAGATTTTCTTTGTTATGATAATAATAGTATTGGTTTGAAGATTATGAAAAGAATGGGTTTCAAAGGTAAAGGTCTAGGAATGCATGAGCAAGGAATAAGGAATCTGATTGAGCCTACAATTAGGCCAAAATATGAAGGTCTTGGATATGATGCGAGTAGTGGAAAGATGAATAAAGGTTCAAGAGAATCAATTGAAAGCATAAAGATTATGCAATGTTCACACTATGATAGGAAAGGGCATACAAATGATAGATGTTGGGATTTAAATCTATGTAATATTTGTGGCTTAAAAAATCATTGTGACAAGACATGTTGGAATAGATGAGGCAAGATGAGGCAAGATTATCAATGAATCCTATGAAAAGAGGAAATCATTGGTAGTCAATTGTTGACAAAATGTTTGTAGAAATCAAAGGCCGCAACCTTGGAAGACGCTATTCATGAAGGCATTAATTGATATGAAGATTATTGGAAAATAGCTTTTTGAAACTTGGATTTGTATGCAATATAATTTGATAGTAGAAATTAGGGGGGAGTGTTAGAAATATTAATTTCTACTAATTGTCTGATGCTTCTAGATTATTAGGTTTAGGTTTAGGGTGTGCTAGCTGAAGTATTTTCTAAAAGTTGTGTCAGTCCTAGTATTTTTCAGAAACATATAGATATTTTGTCTTGTCGGCTAATGTTAGATTTCTCTAGAATATTGTACACTTGCCTATAAAAAGACACTATGTACTCATTTGAGAACACTGTGAATGAAATATAATATATGTTATCATGTAGCAGCACATTATGTTGTGTGTTTGATATTTTGTATTTTTTTCGGTGCCTCTGCCCATCCATTAGGCATTGCTTGCTACCGAGCTCACTCAGAATATACTTGTGTTGAGCCCTTTGTCTGTCAACTTCACTCGGCTTCCTCTTGTACCGAGCTTATTCGGCACCCGCTTGTCACTTGACATCCTTTGGTACCAAGAAAAATTGTCACTTGACATTAGTTGTTGCCAAGCCAAATGTTTAGGGTTGTGATTTAATTTTTTCACAATAGTGCAGCATTTTTAATATTCATTTTATCCTTTAAATCTTATACACTCGAATACTTAATAATATTATATCTGACAAGTATATTCCCTACAGACAGTCTTAATAATAATAGACCATTACGAATTGCTATTGAAATGCCATCTCCAATTACATTATCGGGTAGCTTCATTATGTTGTCTTAAGATTTTTTATTGTTACCGGGTTTAATCCCGTGGCTTACTTAAACACTATTAATATTAGTTAAGGGTGTTATGAATCGATTCATCCTTGTTGGAACATGAATGCGTAGGGTCGTGCCTTTATCAAATCATGTTTCAACAGGTACATATTAGTTTATATTTGAGTCTGCAGATCATATCAATAAACTTGGCATACTGATCTTAGATAAGGATAATATTTTATTACTGCAAGAACATAGAAAGTTTATTAGAAAGAAGACACTAGTCTATCACAATTTAGAATACATATCAAACACTGTGATAAGTCTACAACAAACATAATCTAATGACATTTTACATAGTGCACACAAAGTCGGGAAAAAGAAAAACCTTCATGAATATGCAACCCTTAACTCCCACCTGAAATAAGAAGACTTAATGAAAATAAATTGTATGTTTATGAGGGGTATTCCCTATTATCATACTACCGAGTATGATGAACTACACAAGTGTAGGCTCTTTTTTGGACAAATAGTTTTAGCATTTAAAGATTCAAATTATAATATTCTATTTCTTTAGTTTGGGTAGACAACATGAATGACATTCAAATTTCTGAATCTATAATTCAATTTGGTTATCTGATTATTGAAAATTTCTTAACATATGGAAATTTTTCTCCTTACAAATATTTGTCAAGTTGCATTTTTCACTGATACAATGCTTTGATAGTGTGGCATGCCCCCAAATATCTTGGTATTCATTTTCATCTTAGAATTTGTGAAAACAATCTCTTTCAAGTTTTAGTGGATAACATATGTTTAGCATGTTGGGGCGGGGGCCTAGCTCGGTTGGCTAAATCTTCCCTATTGCAGGGGGTTGGTCACGGGTTCTAGTCTCCCCCGTCCCTGTGGTACCGGTGGGCATGTCGTGCCAGTGCTATCGGTCATGTTAAAAATTTTACCCGACACACTGCAATTTATAGGTGGGGCTGTGCTGCACCCGATTCCTACAGTCTAATAAAAAAGAAAAAACACATGTTTAGCATGTTTGATTTTTTTCATTGATACAATGCCTTGATAGCGCGTCATGCCCCCAAATATCTTGGTATTCATTTTCATCTTAGAATTTTTGAAAACAATCTCTTTCAAGTTTTAGTGGATAACATATGCTTAGAATGTTTAATTTTGACACAGCTCTACTTTTTAGTCATAGCAGTCTCGGGTGAGTCAGAGGGAGATGAGGAAAGAGGAGAAGGATGGAGAGGAGAGAAAAAGTGACTTGGTTGGTGATCAAGTGGGTGTCATGGCTGGGTGATGTGTTTGGCAAGGGGGCTAGAGAACTTGTAGGAGACTTCATCAAAAACCCATCCAAGATCCCGCTGGGGATTTTCTCGGTGATCTTGTAGGAGCTTGCATGATGTTGGAATGTGTAATTTCAACTCAAATGAATTGTAAATGAATAATAGAGGATTCTAAAAATTTCAAGAGGATTACCCAATAGGGTTAAGTAAAGTTTTGGATTACCAAATAGGGTTAGGTAAAGTTCTGGAAGTCGTATAGGGTTAGGTAAAATTATGGAAGTCGTAGATAGTTCTAGAAAAGTTTATTTCTCCTATGTTGACTAATGTAGATGTTTCCAAAAATAATTTAAGACCTCTATAAATAGAGGCAACATGTAATGTAATTGATATCGACATAACGGTGGAATAAAATATAATATAGTTTATTGTGCGACAGCACATTGTTGTTCTATGTTACATCTATGTTTCATCAAATAGGTATCAGAGTTGTCCTATGTTTCAACAATTGGTATCAGAGACTGGTTGGACATAAAGTTGTACAAAATTTTGGATTGTGTGTTGTGCTGCTAAATGGTGGACGATTGTTTGTGAGAAAGATAATTGTTCTAAAGAAGACCGCATAGGAAGTGTTGAGCAAGAAAGAGGGCAAGTCAGAGAAAGATAATTGTTCTGAAGAAGACCGCATAGGAAGTGTTGAGCAAGAAAGAGGGCAAGTCAGAAAAAAGGTATGGTGCAAATTTTTATGGCATTTAAGAAATTATAATAGCAGAAGAATATTGTGAGAATTTTAGCTATCTAAAAGGGTGGTTTCAAGCTTTTTGAAGATTTAATTCTGGAAGTAAAAAGATATTTAGAATTTTCTAAAAGATAGAGCAAACTGTGTTAAATTATTGTGTTTCAATGGGGAAAGTTGGAAAAAGAGTAAAAAAGGAAAAAGATAGTTTGGAAGAAGAATTGATGAATGTTAAAGAGTCAAATTCAAATTTGATAAAAGGGTTCAAAGAAGTTGGAAAATAAAATTATGAGTATTTGTGTCAAATTCAAGATTTAGAAATGGAATTGATCAAAGCTAAACAAAAAAATGAGAAATTAGAAGAAATGTTAAAACTACATGATGATGACAAAAAGAGAGAAATGGAGAGATTAGAAGAAAAATTAAAGATGTTTGATGATGTTAAGAAAAGAAATGAAGAATTAGAGGATGAAATGAAGAGGCTAAAAGAAGAAAATGATTTGTTAAATGCACGTGTCAAAGAAAAATTAGTATGTGATGTTTCATGTAGTACAGATGATTCAACACTAGAAAAGTGTGACTCTGTTGAGGTTGTTTGTGATAAAGAATGTAAGAAGGAGAATGAAAATGTGGCATCAAATAATACCAGTTCCAAAGATAAGAATGTTGGATGGAATATAATGAAGAAAATGGGTCACAAAGGTAAAGGATTGGTAAAACATTAACAAGGAATCATAGAGCCTGTTAAGCCAATCATGAGACCAAAATATGAAGGACTAGGATATGCAGCAAATGAAAGTAATGATGTCATCAGTTCAAACAAATTTGTTGAAAGTAAAAAATATATGCAATGTTCAAATTGTAATAGGAAAGGACACATGAAAGACAAATGTTGGGATCTTCATCCATGTAATATTTGTGGCTTAAAGAGTCATAATGAAAAGATGTGTTGGAATAGGGAGTGTAAAACTATTTGTATGGACAAGTGCAAGAAGGATTTTATGGCAGGTTGTATCAAATCGGATTGTGGATGGAACCACGGATCGAGTTGGTAGAAGATTACAGGTGCTTGATCAAAAATTTATTTAAGCATAAATGTTCAAGAGTAAGAAAAATACAACAGCATTGGAAAGCAAACTAGAGCAAGGCATCAAAGTAGAAAAAGAAGGTTATCGACATTTTTGATAGATGAGGCAAGCAACAGGCATGTATTAACAAAGGCATTATTATTGGAAAATGACATTTTGGCATTCTGCAAAAGAAAACATTTTGGCATTTGTATGTACTAACATTTGAGATTGAAATTAAGGGGGACTGTTGGAATGTGTAATTTCAACTCAAATGAATTGTAAATGAATAATAGAGGATTCTAGAAATTTCAAGAGGATTACCCAATAGGGTTAAATAAAGTTTTGGATTACCAAATAGAGTTAGGTAAAGTTCTAGAAGTCTTATTAGGGTTAGGTAAAGTTTTGGAAGTCGTAGATAGTTCTAGAAAAGTTTATTTCTCCTATGTCGGCTAATGTAGATGTTTCTAGAAATAGTTTAAGACCTCTATAAATAAAGGCAACATGTAATGTAATTGATATGGACATAACGATGGAATAAAATATAATATAGTTTATTGTGCGGCAGCACCTTGTTGTTCTATGTTACATTTGTGTTTCATCAAATAGGTATCAGAGCTGTCCTATGTTTCAACACATGAGAGAATGTTGACACCATGGAAAATTTTCCAATCTTTTTATCTGTGATCATTTTCCTTCTCAGGCATGAGAAATTGATTTGTTTGTGTTAAGTAGAGGTGCGATGTCCTTATGTTGAAACAAAAAATTAACAAGTAATTTATAATATAATTTATTATTTAATTAATTATATTATTAATATAGCATATTAAAATGATCTAATATTAAATATTAATGAATTAGTATAATATTAATATTATATTTAGTATTATATCTTAATACGTAATATTATAATAATTTAGTACCATTTTATAGTAGTAATATAAATAGAGTTGGAATTAAAAATAATATAATATATATAAGATCTATTATTGATATTATATATAATACTATTAATATAATTAATGGATGATAAATTAAAATATAAATAAATAAATAATATACAATTAATAGTTTATTATTAAATAAAATAATAAAATAATAAAATAATAATACAATAATAGCCATAGAACTAAACAATACAATGTAATCAACTATAAAATAATAATATTATGTTATATTATTAACATAATGGTCCAAGAGACAGTGTCTTCTTGAGATTAAGATATATATAAAGGGATATAGAAACTTAGTAATGAGATATAGATTAGGGATAAGAAAAATTTGGAATAGTATAGAGTGAAAATAGGTAAAGTTCTAGATGGGAACATTATAATTGGTATCAGAGCCGATATTCTTATCAGCCTATGATTATCCAAATTGATACAAAAAATTGATACAATTCCAGCCATGTATTGAATGATGCTTCTACTTTGATATATTCTAGCAATGTAGATAGAGATGTGAAATTTGTCAAACTATCCTATGCTCGTGCCTTTATCTGCAAACTAGAACTTGGAAGCTAATGATTAACCTGTGACAGGAGATCAATCACATGTCCAAGTGAATATATATTGTCCATTGCATTTAACACGACAAGGTAGAAATCGAAGAAGGAATTGGACTGTATACTATTCAGTACACTCTACCAAACTGCATGTATACCAAACTGCAAAGACATTAGTTGTTATAATCACAAGTGTATCTCAGCAAAATCCACAATAGTGTAGAATAATTTTCAACCTTAAGAGAAAAATAGGTATTTCAAGCCAATTGATAAAGTTAAGTTATAAATGCCAGATCATATGATTGCAACCCATATAACAGACCAAAATGATTGATCAAACCCTAAATGAAACATGAAAATAAAATGAATATTCTCAACATTTAAACCACGAAACATTAAACATACTAACAAATCATTACGGGAATCATCTATAAAAGATGAGCAATTTATTAATGCAATAAATCAATCATAGACAATAGCCATAATATTGACATGAATGGATTTCACTAACAGGAAACATTGGTGATTGACCCAGTAACGTATGGTGAAAATGGCACATGTCATTCATGAAAGTGATATAACTTGCATGTAATACTGCCACCATGGATTGTAGCACACCATGAGCATCGTGGAAATAAAGCTTGGCCAACTACTAATGTCAGCGGACAACATACAGAGACTAGGTATTAAGTCACGATGGATTTATCAAAACGTAAAATAACGATGATTAAAATTGTGTTACTATTTGAAGAATCATTATGGTCATTTCGTAGACTTACATCATTCTCTATGTTCAGCAAAATATTCCAAACTTATATTCAGGTGGTATCTTTCATAGGGGACACTCCATATCGCCGAATAAGAAAAGGGTACATAAAATTAATATTATATAGAATTTAGAAAAACAAAACAAAGCTCATTCCCCACATTGGTACATTGTGTATAGAGGAAAATCATAAAGTCTTCTCAGCTAAGTCGGGCAAGTATATGGACAACAAGGAACGGTCCCGCCGAAGTGAATGCCCGAATAAATCAAAGCATTGGATCATTAGGAAAGAGGTAGCAATGGCCATTTTATGTGGAATGGCATTGAACCATAACTATACCCATATCATATTTCGCCTTTTAGAGGCAACTATAAATAAATATAATCGAATATAGATTTTCATTGGTAATAATGGGACATACTCATGAGATATTAAAGATAATATTATGGTTATATGAATATATATTTCATATTAAAGCAAAAGTATTATTTAACATTTCTGAACATATTATGAAGAGTAAGATATTGTTTCTTATAATAGACATCAAATATTCAAAAAAAAAAGAAAGACTCTCTATATTATGAACAAAAAATGTCTTATTAGATATAAGTATAAATAACACTTGTAAATTATTGAAGAAAGGAGAGACTCACAACATAATCTAAATATTGTAAAGATTCACTAAAGATTCTTAGAGAAGAATCATTAAAGATTTAGCAATATTGCAAATAAGTCTATTTCTATGGGTTGGGGAAGGTGGTGCTAGTCTTTCCATTAAGAGATATAAGCTCAAAGGATAAATTTGAAGAGGCTACCAAATATTGCATATTTCAATCAAGTTAAGTTCATCTTCTGATTTATTTTAGAAATTTAAGATGAATTTGTATTTAAGATAATCTTCTGTGCCGGCTTCGTGTATTCATGCATCAATATGTATGTTAAATATATGCTTATGTTTTCTTATATCACATTTTTGTGGATTCTAACTTTACATGGAAATATTTGTATAAATTTTCTTTACTTAAAGACAAAAAAATTTTGAGAGAGGAGGATTGCGATGTTCCTATATTGAAATAATAAATTAACAAGTAATTTATAATATAATTTATAATTAACTTAATTATATTATAATATTATATATCTATGAACTAGTATAATACTAATATTATATTTAGTACTATATATATAAGATCCATTATTTATATTATATATAATACTACTAATATAATTAATGGATGAAACATTAAAATATAAATAAATAAATAATATACAATTCATAGTATATTATTAAATCAAATAAAGAAATAATAATACTATAATAATCATAGAACTAAATAATACAATTTAATCAACTCAATAATGTAGTGGTAATATTTAATTGGTAAAATATATTAATTATGTTTAGTAAAATAATAATATTATATGATATTATTAATATAATGGTTTTATGAGAATTATATATATATATATATATATAGAAAATAGGTAAAGTTTTAATTGGGGACATTACAAGAGGCCTAGCAAGTTTTCTAAAATGTAAATAGGGAATTCGAGGTACTAGGGAAGTGATTTTTTGTTTCTACTAAAATATGTTGAATTTCATCGTATGATAGTTCCTCATGAATGAATTAGTTTTACTTTAAGTTTAGAGTATCAAAATTAGAAACGATTAAAGAATTTTAAATTTTCATTCTTTTGAGGGATTAATCTTTGATGATTTTACTAAATTGTTGAATGTTTTATCTCTGTGAGATACTGCCTTCGTTGTTTTCCTCGGCACCTACTAGTTTTGAGGACGCAACCAATAAAAGTGGCTTCTTGTTGTGGGTTGTTTACAATCAATTCTTAGTGCCTATTGTAACATGATGCTTGTGCAAGCTTACATGTTTGAACATATAAGGAGGTTCTCAGCAAATATGATTCTCAAGGAAGAATTTATTTTATATGTGCAAATACATTATTCATGATCACCATCGACTCATTAAATCATATTTTACTATTCTTTTGTTAGATATTATTGCTAAGAATTTAGCATAAAATTATGTTTAGCATTAAATTTTCTACCATATTTGATCCATGACAACTTTTGGAATGTGAAATATTTCTAAGTGACAAAAGGAAGTCTCTTGATCGATTTGAGCATACACGTGATACATTGTCACCGTACCAAAATTGGATATTTTTCTAAGGCCAAGAATTGATAATGTTCAATATTACACTCTTCGGTGTTAAGAATGGAGTTTATATTCTCTATGAAAAAACCTAAATTAAGAATTATTTCATATAAATGCATTTTCACTTCCTTAATTGTATGCCAAGAAATGAGTTTGTACTTCAGGGTTATTATAATGGAGGGAAGTGCCCAAAAAAATAGATTAGAATAGTTATAGGATTTCTTTCTTTTCCTTAAATAAAATACAGTTTTTTTTGAAGATGGAACCATAATGGTCTTTGGATCTTTTTTGTTGTCTAATTTATGTTCTTTTACTCACTGATTTTAGATACTGCAATATCATCTTCTCTTTGTTAAAAGTTTAGAGTTTTTATTTTTGATACGGAAACATGATTTTATTTAGGATACATCTAATTGACATATGTTAATCATCTAAATGCCTCAGTATGCTTCTTCCTACAAACATTCTTACAATCTCTTATAGTTAGGCTTGAAGAGTCTAGAGTGAAAAGAAGGGATGCAGAGGAATGGATGAGACACCATAAACTACCTCAAGATATATGTGAGTGTGTTCATTGCTATGTTTAGTAAAAATGGACTGCTACTCAAGAGGTTGACGAAGAGGTAAATTTACATTACTTACCCATAGGTTGCTACTCAAGAGTTTGATGAAGAGGTAAATTTACATTTTTTACCTATAGACCTTCATCGTGATATATAACATCACTTGCATTTGAACTTCATATGATTGGTATGTTAGTAGAAGTGGATTACTTTTGTGCTATCTAATTTTATTCTTACAAAAGTTAAAATTATCTATACATGAAGAAATTAATAATATGATAGCAAGCTTATAAAAATATTTCATTTATACAAAACCTAAAATTTGGACACAATTCAATGTGTAAGTTTGGATCCCTCATTATATGTATTTTCTTTTATATCCAGAAGTATTCTCCTGCTGATAGTGATGTTTTTTGGGAATAGAAAAAACATGTGACAAGAGAGATAAATGAATACATTTCTTAATTAGGAGCAAATTTTGAGAAAGCTATCGATGCTTACTTTGAGGAATTTAAGAAAAGAGTAAAAATGAGGATGAGGATACTTAAAGAATTTGCCACATGGTACTATAATTACATATGTTTTCTTGTAGATACAAATAACACATTTTTGTACGTAGTGAAGTTGAGGAAGGCATGGCTACAAAATTTTGATTATGAAATTAAACGTGATCTAGTAAGTGTGAACATTGTTGCACTATTGAAAGAGGAAATAAACACTAAGACTAAATAATTTTGAAGATATGAGGAAGCTAAGAAAATAATAACTTTGAATATCAATATATCCTCTAAAGAGAAGAAAAGAAAAAGAATGATAGAAGACCTAGAAGAAAAACTAAGCAACCTAGGCAAGGGAAAGAAACCATTACAGTTAACACAAGGTCTTGGGAGGATGAAGAAAAAATAGTGGTGATGAGGAAAAGGAAGAAGGAGAAGAAAATAGAGGTAAAGCCATAGTTCTTGTCACTCCACTAAGTAAGAAGGATCAAGGAACCAAGAAGAAACCTATAGTGACATCCTTATCTCCTCCACCACCAACTAAGCCAAGAATGAGGGCAACTACTAGTGCTGAGAAGATTGCAAGATAGAGTGCAATAGAAACTGCAGAGCCTAGTGCCCCTAAAAATAAGAGAAGGAGATTGGTCAAAGGACCACAGAAAAGGCTATCTAAGTCTATTAAGGAGGAATGTTTAGTTCTAAGAAGATCTACTAGATTATCTAGCTTTAGATTTGTAAAATATGATACACTAGATAATGCTAACAGAACCAAAATTGAGGAGGCTATGGTGGATATGATTGCTAATCATAAGCTAGCCCCAAGTGAAATCGAGAAGACGATACCCAAAGACTTTTATGAGGGATTGGAAATAAGATAGAAATAGATAGAAGAAGAAGAGAAAAAATAAGGACTAACACATTAGTCAAAGTCATGCTTAAGTTGTCCCTAGATGAACATGAAATCTTTTTGGTAAATTACAAGAAAAGATTGGTTCCTGAATATAGAATTTTTTTGATAGTATAGAATAAAATAGAAGTTGTAGAACAATGGGATGAATAGATTTGGAAAAGCATTTTTGGCCTATCAACCAAGGGAGTAGACAAAGAGAAAGGAACTACAACTCTGACCATTGAGGATGATCACATTAGTTGAGAAAGTTCACATGTGTTGAGTTCACAAGGCAACATGTCACCAGTATATGTTGACACCCCTAATACTCTAGATGCCAAAAAATCAAGGCTCATAGATATAGAGATAAAGAATGAGGTAAAAGATAGAAGTATAGTTAGTCAAATGGTTTTAGCACCTCATATTGAGGAAAATAAATAGATAAGTAGAGTTGAACTGAGTGCGACCACTGTTGTCTCAAGCACTGATGCATAAGCACAACCAAGTGGTAAAACTCCTTCACCAACTCCTAAAGCAGTGCCGAGTAGTAGCACTCCTTCACTACATAGAAGAGGAAAATCAATAAAGCACACTTCGCTAGATATTGAAGTCAGTTTGGATGAAATCATTGAGATGCCATAATTGGACTTGGAAAATCTTACCTTGGAACAAAAAAAAAATTACAAGAGATTTTGGTGAAAAGGAAATGGCAAGAAGATTAAAGGAGAGAAGATAAGAAAAATAAGGTACTTTATGATGTAAAAAACATTTTTGTTGATGATTTTGATATTCATAATTTTGATGGAGAAGCCCTAGTCTTTACCCATCTTGTAAATATAGTTGAACAAGTAAGTTATGGGAATATGGAATCAAATAAAAAATTGATGGATTGGTCTACAAGAAGATTCAAGAATAAGGTTGTGGTTACAGTTTCCATAGCCATAGTTGAGTAGAAAGTAAAATTGCAAGATAAAAATGGGTTATGACATAACTTATATAGAAAGCACAACATTTTTTAGACTTTTTGAGATTCACAAGTGATTTTCAAGTACAAGCAAACTAGATTCAAGATGAGATGAAGAGATCCAACAACATTATTTCATAGTTAGTAGGATCTAACATTGATCATTGCAATAATTTACTGAATGCTCAAGGCACAATGGCTGAGCTTCAAATATTTGACATCAACATGAGATCTAAATTGATCTATATTCAAGAAATATTGATACCTCATTTTGATCAACCCAAGATCTTATCAATGAAGATCATAATCGTTTACTAGTTGACAATTTAATTGATTTATCTACAAGACTACAATTGTAGAATCACATTATGGAAGCAGCAAAAACTAGATGGGATAATGCAATGTTTATGATCACTTGAGTTTATAAGATATTTATTGATAAATATGGTTTACTTCTACCCATTCAACCCCAACAGTTGTGACACAAGTGTTCAAAAACAAAGGGGAAATTAATTTGTTAAAGGGACAAATAAAGAAGGAAAAAAAATAATTACATTATTCATTTTACATTATTTATTCATTATTCATTTTTGGCATAAGTCATAAGACTTAGGGAGAGAGCTTTTATTAGAGTGTATTTGTAACAATGTAAATATGACAAAGCATTATTTAAACTAATGTCAAAGGGGGAGATTTTTGGTGTCAAACAATCAGCCATTTACAAGGCAGAGTTAGACAATTATTATACGACTGAGCTACTCTATATAGGCTAACTCATGTACATAAGTATGTATGTACTAAGCTCTATAGGAGCCAAGTAAGCACATGGTCACTGAGTATTTTCAATACAAGCCAAGATCAACAATGATAGAGAAGATTGAAGCATACAAGTGCCAAGTTACATAGTAGCACAATACAAACCAAGCATGGCCAAGTAATGTAGAGTTTACATAAAAGTTAGGAATGGAATAGATATTGACGTAAATCATTTTCAAACAGACATGGAAGGAACATTTAACATTTATAGAGGTTGATAAAAATATTTTTATGTGTTAATGACATAGATTACAGATCCCTATGTTTTGTGATCAATGATTCAGATGGTGAGGCTAATAATGGAAGCATCTAGAAAAATCTTTACAAAACTCTTCAAGTTGAGAAGATCTTAACCTAGATCATGTGACATGGAGATGAGCGGATAAGTGTGCATACAAATAAAGAGAAATATGTGAATAATGAAGTGAAAGATCAAGATTAGATCAGAAAAACAATAAAAGTGTTATGTTATCTCTAAATAGAGAAAGTGACCTATTCAAAGAAATGAGAAGGGAAGAAAAGTTTCATCAGATTAGAAGAGAGGATTAGTTAGCAAGGAGAAGACTCGAAATTAGTTTACAAAGAACACCAAGAGTTAAGTACTGAATCATTTCTAACTAACTTGAATTCTAGGGTAAATCTCTTAATAGAGTGGTCTTAAGAGATCTTTGTAAATCTCCTAATAGAGTCCTTACTTTATTGTCAGTGTTAAATCCTCTAACAAGGTTAGACCTAGTAGTCTCTTAAGCTTTTAATAGGACAGAACCCTCACAGGGTAGATCATTTATTATGATCAAACATTGTAACCCTAGCAGAATAACTCTGTTAATGCAGTAGTGAAGATTTTTAGGTGTAATCCCCACCCTAGTTTTACCTTCATTGTAGAGGGTTTTTGGGTAGAAAATATTGTGTTGCATTTATTTTCATGCATGTGATAAATCAGATTTAAAAATTATTACAATAAATTTATTATTACAAGTTTTAAATGCACAAGTTAATTGAATAACAAAAATGAATTGGTGAAAAGTAAAAGTGCTTAAGATTCTAATTCACACCCACCCCCCTCCCTAGTATTTTATTTTCTTGTTTATGCCTCTATCAATCAACATTTATGATGATTGAGAAAGATGAAATGGTTGTAGGTAAATGTGGAAAGACAAAAGACTCAAGACTATTTGACATTAAAGCCCCTAAGAAGAATAAAGATGAAGATAAAATTGACAAACTTCTAGGTTTGATTAAGGATCTTCATATAAAATATAATAAGAATGAAGTAATGAATCCTAATATGAATGGTTAACATTACTAAAAGAAATATAGATATAGGTTGAAGGACATACCTTATAACATACATTGGAAAGATGACAAACCAATAAGGGACAATGAAACTCCTAACCCTCTGAAGAAAAGTAACCATTATGTTGAATGTTTAGTGTCAAGAAGCATATAGGAAATATAAAATCACTAAGTAAATGATAAGGGAATAGTGAATACATCATCATACATGCCCTTTTGGTGGAGAGGATGACTATCCTAAAGATGAATAGATTTCTAATATTCATGTGATGAGAGTGAGACAATAATACTCTCAACGATATTTTTTCTTCTAATAATGATGAAAAGTCTATATTGAGATCATCAAGTAATGAAGAAAGAAGCACTCTTACAATTGAAACAATTGAACAAGCAAGAAATGATTATAAGTTAAGGAATAGAATCATAAATCCTGACATGAGAAAGAATGCATAAATGCCAAATCTCTTTAAAAAGTATAAAGAGAAGGTGATGCACAATGATCAACAACATATCAATCCACAAGTAACTTATTTATCAAACAAACAACAAGTAGGTAGGCAATTGGTAAGTAATAAATCATTCTTTTCTAATGCATTATCATAATTGAAAGTTTTAGTTCCTTTTTTATAAATTATTAAAATTCATGAATATGGAAAATAGATTTTAAATATTTTATCTAAAACAAACAAAGAGGGGTATGCTAAAGATCATAATGTTAAAGTAACAACAAGTTTTTACCTTGGAACTAATTTAAATGAAAGTACCCCATAGGTAGATCCTTTCGATTTAACTCTATTGATTAATAATCAGTTAGAAATTCCATAGTGGATTCAGTGGTGGCTATGAACATAATGCCTATTGAAGTTATGATTTGGTTAGAAGGAAAATAAAATTGGAGTTTTCTTATGCAACTATTTCGATAAATGGTCAAAATATTAGAATTTATAAGGTATTGAGATTTGATTACATTGCTGAAAACTTTCATCCAAATATTAGAGTTAATTTATGCCAAACAGATAGATTGACAATTTTGAGGTAAGTATAAATAAACCTATTCAAATTATTGAAGATACTAATGAGGATCCTATGTAGGAAGAAAATAGTGATATATGGCACACATATTTTGATGGAGCTTGTAGAAAAGAAGGTAATGGTGTAGGGGTAATCCTTACATCCCCATCAGGTAAGGTGTTTATGTATGCATTTTTGTTAAACTTTGAATGCACGAATAATATTTCTCAATATAAAGTTCCAATCTTAGGATTAAATATGGAAAGATTCCATTAAAAAAAGTTGCTTTAAGTATTTGGAAATTCTAAATTAATAATATATCAGATTAGAGATAAATTCATGACAAAAAACTCAAGGTTAAAAGAATATAGAAAGTATGTTTGGGACTTGAGTTTGTTACAATAGATTGACATCTTCTTACAAGAATTTGTGCAAGTTGAAATGAAGAATATACCTTCTATACCTAATAACGTGCACAATTGGCAAGTTTTTGAAGATGAAAAATATTTTCTTGAACTCTTAACATGTGAACAAAACTATCTAGACATTTGTATTGATTGCAACAATCTTGTAGAAAATGAAGATGGCAAGGACGCTATTCTAGGAGAAAAAATTGTTCAACTCAAGTTTAACAAAATACCAAAGTGATTAGTTTATTTGGATAAAATATCTAATGAACATGAAATTATCATAAAGACATACACCTCTATTAATATTCAAGAGAATATTGAGAATATTAAGCTTGAAATGAGCATCCTCTCAGGGAGGTTTTTATTGGGAAAAATCTATCCAATAAAGTAAGGCTAGAGTTAATTACTATATTAAGGAAATATAGACATTTTTTTCCTAGTCATATGACGATTTAAAAGAAGATAGAAAAGACTTGTTTCAACTTGAATTACTTTTTGAACCAGATGTAAAGCCTTTTAGATAGATGTAGAGACTTATAAACCCGATGTTAGCCCCTAAAATTAAAGAATAATTGATTAAAATGAGGGATGTTTTTATGATAAATCCTATTAGATATTCTACATGGGTTTCAATTTTTTTTCCAATTAGAAAGAATAATGGGGATATACGATTGTGCATTAATTTCACAAATTTGAATATATAATCATTGAAAGATAATTATGCTTTACCAGATATGGAGGTTTTATTGAAAAAGGTTATAGGAAATGAAATTTTGTCAATGATGGATGGGTTTTTTGGCTACTCTACACCAAAGATAGGTACACTTCTCTAAGCCCTTCTACCCAAGGGATCACATAGATTGAGAGCCTTGAATGGTGACTTATAACTCCCTAGTCATGATGTACAAAGGCTGCAAGCATGAATGAAATGATTCTCAAATGATAATAAGAATACAACCCATTGCAAGTACATCATGAAATGGGAGATTACAAGACAAAAGAAAGGATTCTAGTGTCCAAAAATCCACATGCAATGCAATGCTAGTGAAACTAAGCTATAAAATGAGACATAGAACGCAAACTAACTAGAAAAATGAGATTATTACAATCCTTCTAACTAAACTATGTGTGTTATTCTAATGTAAAAAAGGAAAATATTCTAATATAACATGGTGTTAATATACTATGATATGCAAGTGAGAGTATGAGGCTATAAGATCTTCCAAACCTCCAAGAGTATCTAGAAAATCCTGCAACATAACAATTGTACAAGAAGATTCAATCCAAGATGAGGAGAGAGCTCCCTCTTTTAGAAAAATATAGATGATAGAGATCATGAGACAAGATGATCTAATAAAGGGTGGGGAGTTGACTTTTACATGATCCACATGTACAAGTATTTCCACCAGTTAGAAATAGTTGACTTTTGTATCTCCATGTGAGATAGAAACACTTTTGTTTTATTTCTAAAGTGGGAAAATTCTTTTATGTGTACAACTTAGGATAATAGATGAATGAGGTCTTTTATTTAATTTAAACGGGGGAAATGTACCTTTGCATTAAATAAGAACTTAGGATATAGTGGTCAAACTATAAGATAAAATCAAATAAATTTATTTTTTAAGATTTTGATAAAAAAAAGGCTATTTAATATTTTTTGCGAAAATTTATGAGAAGGGGACTAATAGTCTAGATGACCATTTTTAGTGAATATAGTTACAACCAAGTGAAATTCAAGGAAATAGAGCAATACAAAATGACATTTACTACTCTATGCAGGATGTACATGTATGTGAGAATGTCATTTGGATTAACAAATGATGGAGAAACTTTTCAAAGATCAATGCATTTTGCATTTGAAAGAATTATTCATTACATCTTGGTAGTCTATCAAGATGATCTTATTGCCTATTCAAATAAAGAAGACAATCATTGCAATCATTTAGAAAAAATCTTTAAGAGACCCCTTGAATATGGGATATCTCTTAGCCCCAAAAAATATCACTTTGGTGTCAAAGAAGAAAAAATATTGGACATATTGTATCGAGAGAAGGTACGTGGATAGATCTTGATAGAGTAGCAACTATTGATAATATAAAGGTTCCTAAAACTATTAAAGTTATTCAGTCATTTTCTGGGTAGACTAGTTATGTAAGGAGATTTGTGTCTGATTGTACATAAATTAATAAGCCTATGTACAAGATGTGTAAGAAAGGAGCAATATTTGGTTTGGGATGCTAAAGCTTTACAAGCTTTTGTATATATAAAGAAAGAAACAAAGGCAACCCCAATTCTCAAGTCATTAGACTTCAAGAAACCTTTTAAAATATTCTCGTTTGCATCATATCATAAAATTTCTATAGTCATTCTCCATAAAAATGAAGAAGGAAATAGACAACCAATTTCTTTTTTTAGCGTAAGTTTGAAAAGATCAGAGTTAAATTATGATATCAATTAAAAACAAGCTTATGCTTTAGTAAAACTAGTTAAATCTTTTAGACCATATTTGATAGGTGATGATGTAATAGAATATGTCCCAAATGATGTATTCAAGGACATTTTTAGACAAACAAAAACTACATGAAGGAGATGTCGATGAATTGAAATCAAATACAAGAATTCAATATCAACATTCAATAACCAAATTAGTATGAGGTAAAGGATTAGCTAAGCTCATGGCTAGTTTTGACTTAGAAGCAACACATATAACTCAAGTGGAAGAAGAGTACTTTGTAGTAAGCACTAAAAAGTACCCTTGGTATAATGATATCAAGAGTATACCATGACATCATAATGAAGCCACCCTAAGACCAAGGATAACATGTCAAGCGAAAGCATAAACTACCCCTCTACCAAGAACTCCATGAGTCCTTAAGGTGCAATTATGTCCACACACTATGAAAATTACCAATACTAAAAAGTGCAAGATGCAAATTTCAAAGATGCTTTTGTAGCAATAGGATCTATGACATTCTAAAACATTTTCAAACACTCAATAAATATATAAATGCCTATAACTTCCACTCAATCATGGTATTGATTCACCCATGGAATCATAAATACCATCTCCTACATGAAGATCCTCTAGGTCTACATACACAAAATAGTGTTAGTAGCAAGTGAAACCAAGATCTCAAAACCAAGAAGATACAAACTAAACTAGGAATTAATCATGTACTACCACCTCATCACTATCACAGGCTCCCACTAAACCATGTATCTAAGCTATCCATGAAATCATGATCAAAAACCATTATCAAACTATGAGAATCATTCGAGGGAAAGTGCACATCATTAGATCCTCAAAAGAAACCAAATAACTATGATCCTATACCAGGAAGATATACTACCACAACTAAATTAGGAATCCAAACCAATGAACATCAATGAAGTACTTGCATATCCAATCATGCCATGCCAAAATCCATGGAACCATGATCACATCTATGAGTTGAACATCCAACTCTCAAAGTGTCCAACTTGTCAACATAAAATATTCAATCACAATCCTTCACCATGATTGTACTTGGCAACGACATCTCATCCCTTCTACATGAAGATAACTCATAAAATCATGTGACAAAGGGAAGATAACTCAAGTCCAAGCCAAAAATATGAATATTCATCAATAATGAAAGATCAAAGACAAAAGAAAACCCATATCCAAGCAATAAATGCAACTTGTAAGTATATACCTCTTACAATAGTGCAAAACTTTTCAACCTAACATGTTATCATACATTGAAAATAAGTATCGATAACCATACCATCATGAGAAAACAAAAAAATATTAGTTGAGTATACAATGACATAAAATGTCAAATCTCCAAATCATACAATGTCATGAATTTACAATGTTACCATAGTCAACATATATTATAAATCATTTAGATCAATATATCACATAATAAACCATGCCAAACCTGCAATAAATCTAAATGAATGGGTAGAGCTCTCCAAGAGTTTTTCTATAGGCTATTCTAAGTCCAAAATCTGATTCTACATGTCCAAGCTATGCCCAAATAAATAAATAAATAAATCTATGCTAATAATAAATAACATTTGACTTTTGGGCTTATAAAACATGACAAAATGTCAAAATCATAGAATTAAACCAATATCAAATTATTGTATTTTGAATTAGCTTTCTAATGACACTAAAAAGTCTAGAATATGACATCTTGAGTGAAAGTTATGAACATTTTTAAAAAACCAACATTTTTACCACTTTCAAAGCAATTTTTTTTGGTGAAAAAAAATTTGTCAAGGTTAAATTTGATGACCATTATGGCCTAGAACTAAAAACCTTTACATTTTCTCTCAACATGGTTGAACTAAGACATATTATATATCAACATTTATGGAAAGGCCAACCTGAATCTAGTGGCAAGGTGTGGTTTTACCCAAGAGGTCATTAATGCAAGCTCCTCCCTAAAAATCTCATTTTAATAAAACATCCAAAAAATCCTTTTGACCAATAATTTTACATGCCCAAAATATACCAACAACCCATCATAACAATAAACCCAAAACCCTCAAATAAAAAATAAACAACATCTATGGAAAGGCCAATTTGAATCTAATGGTGAGCTGTGGTTTTTCCCAAGAGGTCATTACTACAAGATCCTCCCTAAAACCCTTATTTTAATGAAACATCAAAAAAATCCCTTTGACCAATAATTTTACATGCCCAAAATATACCAACAACCAAAAACCCTTAGATGAAAAATAAACAATCTATGAAAGCCATATATCATGTCTTGAGTTTAATTCCTTCATGCATTCCCATGGATTTGAGTTAGCATTACAATAAAAAAAGCTTTGATACCAGTTGTAAGGAAACATTCAACCAGAGGCATTACACTTTTCACATAACCAATAATAGATTCAAAATAAATAAGCTCTTAAAACCCACACAGAAGTGAATAAAAAACATACCTACATAAATGTGACACAAGATATATCCTAGGAAACCCTCATTGATGGTAATGAATCAGCCTCAAAAAGCATCCATCACCATGTATTATTAAGAAAAAATAACATTCCAATGCATGGAATCCTTTAATGACATAGTCAGAACCAAGCAATCCATATTGTTGGAATATTTAAATATGGAAAGAGTACTTATGAGAGGGGGGGGTGAATCATAAGTATCATACTTTAGCCAATAAAACTTTTAACTAAAAGTAAATTGCATGCATGTAAATACATCAAATAAACATGTAACAAAACACATGCATCAATAACACTTAACACTAGAATTTGGTAACCTAGAAACCCTCCAGAAATAAGAAGGTAAAACTAGGGTGGGAATGATACCCACAAAAATTACTGCAGCAATATTGTTCAACCACTTCTGAAGGTTATCCATATTAAAGGCTTTACACTGTGTCAATAGTGACCTAGTTAGAGGCTTTCAAACACTTAACATGAAGTGTTAGCCTCTTAAAGGATTTCATCACCTAGTTAAAGGATTTATCGAAATAGTTGTTAAGCTAACCTATCACCATAGGATTTTCATTCTAATACAATTGGTAGAGAGTATTAGGTACAATAAACCTGACTGATTACAATCCTTGACTGCTGATTGCAGGCACTTGTTCTATTTTCTCTGATCTGGATCCTTTTGTGATCTGATAATCCTCACTTCTAAAAATAAAATTCCTTTCGAACCCTGTATGTCTTCTCACACCTCTTGTCTCTTACACTTTACAATGAAGTTTTGTCTTCCTTATAAAGACATTTGAAGATTTAGGGTTAGGTATGGATCTACGATCCATATTCAATCTTCATTTTCTGCTCAATACTTATCTTTTGCTGATTGGTTGCATGCCTTTAGCATTTTTCTTATTGGCTGCATGCAAATTGCATAGGAAAAATAAAATATTTGATCTCATCATTAAATCCTTCGAGATTTACCTTATGTTAGCTGTAAAAACTATTTGCATCATAGTTTGTGCAATTACAAACTCTTATGCTGATCTTACTGAGTTACTCGGCTCCTGAAGTATTGTTGATACTCGACACATGCTATTTCCTGGATAGCTTGGCACCTTAACAAAATTGTATTACTCGGCACTTGTTAACACTCGGCACTTTTACTTCACTTGGTAGCTGATCTTCACTTAGTATCTAATCTTCACTCGGTATCCGATCTTCACTCGGTATCTGATCTTCACTCGGTATCTGATTCTTCACTCGGCATTTGAAAATTACTTAGCACACATAATGTACTCGGCATCCAATGTGGAATATGATTAAGTGTGTTGGCACTCAAGTGTCAAAAACATTATTATGTTAACAATCTCCCCCTTTGACATGAGTGACAAAAACACTTAACTGACCTTATAAATACATTTACTAATCTGATTGGTATGTACATATTGAAAACTTTGATCAAAATTTGTGACTTACAATATATACCTCAAAAAATTTGTAACTCCCCCTGAGTTGATTGTGCCTTATCTGTATATCAATTGTAACTCCTTTGTATCTATTTTGTAACTCCCCTTATTAATCTATATCTCCCCCTTTACAATCTATATCTCCCCTTATTAATCTATATCTCCCCTTATTAATCTATATCTTCCCCTTTTTGACACTTATGTCAAAGAGTGTGTAAGGATTAAGACCATATTTAGCCAAAAATGTGTTATTTACCTTCATAATCATTTTGAGAGCTACATTCCAATTGTTCAAAGCAATTTCTAGTGACTTATGCTAGATAGCAATCTTGGCAGCAAGTTGAATAAGTCCATCTAATGTAGAAAGATTTGGATCTTTTTTGAGTACATTTTCAACATATACTTGCTCTTTATGGAGTATCTCTAAATGTGGGGTAATGGAGGACTGGAGCTATATTACTTTGGCCTTAATATTAGCCTCATCTGCTATTAAGACAGCTATTTCTTTGTGAGTGTGAAGCAATTGAGCAGAATGCTTCTCACTTTGAGCTGGATCACTTGGTAGTTGCATGCTTGAAATGTTTAAATTTCTTTCCAAGCTCAGTATCTTTTCACTTGTTTCTTGTGTGAAGTATGAAAAATCACACAACTTTTTGTACAGTGAGAATATATTCTCAAGTACCTTCTTCACCTTGTCAATAAGCTTTTCCAATTCAACTTGTGAAAGTGAAATTTATCTTGATATTTTCTCATTCACTTTCCCTTGAAATTTTCTTTCTGACCATTCCATAAGTTTTGCATTGGTTTCTAGGTCTTCACTTATCATCTGGTCAACAATATCTATTAGTTTCTCTGTGATATGCTTTGACTTATCTGGTGATTGCAAACTAAAGGCATCCATAAAGAAGTCCTTGATATCATAAAGTGTTTGCTTATGTTTATACTCTTTCCTGAGTATTTCCTATCTTTTCCTTCTATTTAGTGCATCCCGCACTTCATTGATTTGATCAATGGTTATTGATTTTGAGCCATAGCTCGGTATGACTATCTCTTCATCTAATTCAGGGTCTCCATAGTGAAGTACCCTTTCAACTCTGGTAGTACTAGATAATGGTACTGAAATCTACAATGGCTGGTGTGAAGGAGTTCCTAAGGTAGGCAAATTTATTAATGTTTGGATTGCCTCTTGTTCTTTAGGGGTTTTACTATTTCCTCCTCCTTCTATTTACCATGATCATTTATTGTTATCTGTGGAAGTGCACCTTGTGTTTGTGCTGTAGGATCAGATGTAATAGTCTGTCCTATTTGTTCTGTTCCTTTTTCTACAGCTGCACTTTGCTTTTGTCTTGCAACATCAATTATACTTGTTGGTATTTCAAATTGACTACTAGTAGTTGTGATAGAAGGTGGTTCTTGTGTATTCACCTTATCTTTAACTATACTTTCTACTAGTTTCTGTAACTCATCTATACTGACCAAGACTGGTTTTGTACATAATATTGCTTGTTGTGTTGATTGGTCAAGAATTCTTTTTAGATCTTCTGCAGTTAATGGATTAATATTCTGACCAAAAGTATTAGGAACATCAGTAATCGTCTCAATTTCTGCAGGTGAGATGGATTCTTGTGGAGGGCTAGGGGGTGGCAATTGTGTGTCTTGCACACTCTGTTCTGGTTGCTGCTCTTTCTCAGATGTTGCCATTTTGTCCTGTTTTTGTATCTCTTCCTCCTTTCCATCTTTCTTTTCTTCTTCTCTTTTCTTTTGTTCTTCTTCTTTCCTCTCTTGTTCTCTTCTCTTTTCTTCTTCTTTCCTTTTTCTCCTCTCCTCTATTGGTATAGCTACTTCTTCCTTGTATTCTTCGTCAAGAAAATCTTCAATCTTTTTGTACAAGTTCTTCCACGATTTCATTGTTCTTTGAACAATCTCCTCCATTCTATTTTGAAGTATAAAGAATGCCCTATATTTGGGTGTAAACCTGTTATTATGCCTTTTGACTACTTTTCTGACTTGTTCTCTGGTCAAATCCGGCAATACACTGGCTAGGGTTGATTCCCTCATCTCCTTCTCCATTTTTAAGCAAAAATGCCATCTGTCTTCTACAATATTTGACAGCTCCTTTGGCAATTGATCATCTAGTTCAAGTGGAGTGTACTTGAACTGTGCCATCATTCCCTACACTATTTCTTCTATTTTATTTTTTTCTTCTTTTTTAAATTTACTAAAATCAACTTTATTTAAATTATTCAAGTCACCATTTGCAATCTTTTTACATAGGGTATCAACTGATGAATTGCTTACCTTTTCTGTTTGCTCTTCGTCATCAGTGTCAGGTTGAGCCACGTTTCTTCTTTTCCTTGGCTCTTCTTGCGATTCCTTGACTTGTTTCTTCTTGGTAACTTCCTCTTTAGCCTTTTGAGTAGAGGCTCTTGTTGATGCTCGTGTTGTTGGCTTTTGAGGTGATGGAGTGGCAACTTTGTTCGATCTGGTCTTGGCTGAAGGCTGTTTTGTTTCCTTTCTCTTCTTTGGCTCAGCTTCAGTTGGTGCTTCCTTAGCTTCTTCTTCCTCTGCACCTTCCTCCTTGTCTTCTCCAAGACCTTGAGTTAGTTCCATTGGCTCTTGTTCCTGTTCATCTTCATCCTCACTGTCATCTTCTTCTTCTTCTGCCTCAGCCTCAATTTCTTTGCCAAACTTCTTCTTGATCTTCTTGATTAATTTATCTTTATTCTTCAATGTAGAAGAAATTTTTAATTCCATGTTTATTTTTGATCTTACCACATCATAAGTGCCAAAATGTGGTGCATTTTTATCTACTTCCTCTGCCAATAATGCAGTTATTGCTGCTGATGCTTCATCAATATTAATTTCGTATCCAAATTGCCTTAGCCATCTTACTCTTTGTATTACTGCTTGAATGTAAGTAAAATCAATGTCAACTAAGAAAAATATGTCATTAGTATGCTTTTCTAGTAATGAAGCTGGTATCCTTGACCTTTGCTTCATAGATTTCTTGAAATCTTCAAAATAGCTTGTCATCAAAGTATCAAAATTTTCTCCCATTTGCTCTATATATTCATTAATTTGTGCAATGATGGTTCTGTCATTCCTCCATGCTATTTTACCAAAAGAAGGAAATTCATTATGTACATAAAAGAATATGCAAAGTAGGATTGCTCCAAATTTGCATTGTGTGCCCTTTGTTCTTCTTATGGCAGCTAGCTTTTCGTTGATCTATTGCAATTGCAGTTCTGCAAGATCATAAGTATGATCCTTTTTCACCAATTTGTAACCTACATCTACTGCAATGCATGGTACACTGTTGAGTCTACTGGATTGATAGAATTTATGGGCAATGACTCTAACAGAAAACTCAACTAGAGGATCCTTTATAGTATGAATTGTCATTCCTCTTTTGTTCCATTGTGCACCAGTATTCCTTTCAATGACCTCCTTTGATTCACTTCTTAGGGTCTTGTACCGATCTAGGGTTGGGTACCCTATTAGTCTATGTATAATTTCCATTGTCAATTTGATGGGCATATCTTCTAACCACAAGTTTCCTCCATGGATTATGCTTAATACAAGTCTAACCCATTCAGTTTTGAATACGGTGGGAAAACTTAAAACTCGGGTCAAACCCTTTCTTTCAATGATTTTAAATTCTTCTTTCAATGCTCCATCTACACATAGTTTATCATAAGCTTGTCTAATTTCCATATCTCCTAGAGCTCCTATCTTGTAATTGTAACATTTCCTCACATCTTGAACCATTACAACTTTTTGGGGAATGTGGGAGAGAGCTCCGGCTGGGTCATTTTTGTAAGCAACTTCGGGAATAGGGCAAAAATCAGGTTGCTTCACTTCATTTGAAACTAACTGGACTTCAAAAGACTCTTTTTCCCTAACTTTCTTTGAACTTGATGCCATTTTTGTAAACTAGGGTTTATACAACAAATGGGTATGAAACTATGTAGCTCGGCACAAACAAAAATATCTTTAGATCGATGGAAAACATGTTGAATGTGGTTGCAATCTACTTGAAATACTAGATTCTTGCTATGAACTCACTCAACTCTCTTTCTTCTCCTTTGCTTCTTGATCGCGATGCAAAAAATTGATTGAAATCGTGATAATATACCCTAATTTCATCACATTGAATACTCAACTGCCAACTCGGCTTCTAAAGAAATTTTGACCTAACTCGGCTTCCACTATATTTCACTTTTACTCAGCTTCCATTGGAGTTTTCCAACTCGGCATCAGTTATTTTCTCAGTTGCTGTTGGGAGCTCGACATCTGTTGGAGTTTAACTCGGTATCCAAAGTCACCTTGACATCAACATTTAGTTTTTGTCTTGACATCTTGTTTCATGTAGATTTATACTTTGCTTAGCTTCTTTGTTTTGGGACTGTTGTATGATATAGCTTTGTATATCTGTCTTGTGTTCTTATTGTGCTTAGTTTGATGAAGTATGATCACTTGACCCATTGGGTGAAGTGATCCCTCCACTTGATGTGTTGCACTCTTCCTTCTTTTTCCAAGTCTTATTCATTTTCTCTCTTATCTTTTCAATGTCAATATTTTGTTTTCCTTTGTTATCTTCAATCTTGGGTGCCTTTGATCTTGTAGGACAGTTTTTGCTGATATGACCAGTTTTTAAACAACTGAAACATGTAGTTTGATTCAACCATCTTTTGTAGTTTCTTTTGAAATGTGTTCTTGTACAATTCTGTGGTATATGTCCATATTCTTGACAATAGTGACAACTGTATCTGGTGTTGTAATCCCAATGATAATGACTTTCATTTCCTTCTATTTTTGCTGGTTGATTTGATGTCTACATAGGTTTTGATCTACATTCAAATTCCCTATGTCCATACCTTTTGCAATTATAACAATGTCCATCAAATCTCTGAGTCCTTGTGACATTAGATCTGCAATTTTGTGTCATATGTCCTTGCATGTTGCACTTGTGACAAAAACTTTTGGGTATATTTGATTGATTGAATCTTCTACTCTTGCACACATTAGCTATATGTCCCTTCTTATTACAATAATGACAAGTGGGTTTTGAATTCTTACTTTTATCACTTCTTTGTTCAGCACTCTTTGATGATTCCCCAAATTCAGTGCTATTGTATCCTAGTCCTGATGTATGAGAAGATTTTGTTGATTTCAGCAACTGTTCAAAATACTTGATTTCTTCACTTGATTTATTGAGATTCTCTGCTACCTCCTTTTCTTTGTTCAATTCATTCTGCATTTGCTCATTTTGCATCTTCAAGGTAGAGATCTCAATATCTTTTACATTGAGTTCATGATGAAGGTTCATCATTTGGGCAAGTGTATCCATCTGCATGTTTGAGATCCTTGTTAGTTCAGAACATTTTTCTTCAAGTCTGTTTGCAAGATTTCTTTTATCATTTTCCAACATCATTTTATCTTCAACTGCTCTTTTCTTGTGTTTAGTAATTTCACATATCATTATGGCCAATGATTCATGTTCCATCTTGAGAGATCTTATCTCATCTACTTGAATTTTATTTTTCTCCATCAATTCTGCTATTTCTGCATCAAACTCTTTAGTGTCTCCATTGGAAAATATGTTGGTGGTATCAATCTCCTTGTAGTGTATATCATTTTCAGCTATGGCTAGATCCTTCCTCTTTTTTAATGAGTTTCTCAACTTGTTTCTGAATTCCTCCAAGCTATGCAAAGCAAGTTGCACATCTATCAGTTGATTTTCAATGATCTTTCCAAGTTTGAAAGCTTCCATCTTTAGATCTTTTCCTCCAAGCTGTTAGACTTTTTCCTTAAGAGAACCTAGATTAATCTCTGATACCAATTGTTGGAATATTCAAATATGGAAAGAGTACTTATGAGAGGGGGGGGGAGGGGGGTGAATCATAAGTATCATACTTTAGCCAATAAAACTTTTAACTGAAAGTAAATTGCATGCATGTAAATACATCAAATAAACATGTAACAAAACACATGCATCAATAACACTTAACACTGGAATTTGGTAACCCAGATACCCTCCAGGAATAAGAATGTAAAATTGGGGTGGGGATGCTACCCACAAAAATTACTGCAGCAATATTGTTCAACCACTTCTGATTGTTTGCCCTATTAAAGGCCTACCCTATTAAAGGCTTTACAGTGTGTCAATAGTGACCTAGTTAGAGGCTTTCAAACACTTAACATGAAGTGTTAGCCTGTTAAAGGATTTCATCACCTAGTTAAAGGATTTATCAAAATATCTATTAAGCTAACCTATCACCATAGGATTTTAATTCTAATACAATTGCTAGAGAGTATTAGGTACAATAAACCTGACTGATTACAATCCTTGATTGCTGATTGTAGGCACCTGTTCTGCTTTCTCTGATCTGGATCCTTTTGTGATATGATAATCCTCACTTCTGAAAATAAAATTCCTTTCGAACCCTGTATGTCTTCTCACACCTCTCGTCTCTTACACTTTACAATGAAGTTTTGTCTTCCTTATAAAGACATTTGAAGATTTAGGGTTAGGTATGGATCTATGATCCATATTCAATCTTGATTTTCCACTCAATACTTATCTTTTGCTGATTGGTGGCATGCCTTTAGCATTTCTCTTATTGGCTGCATGCAAATTGCATAGGAAAAATAAAATATTCGATCTCATCATTAAATCCTTCGAGATTTACCTTATGTCAGCTGTAAAAACTATTTGCATCATAGTTTGTGCAATTACAAACTCTTATGTTGATCTTACTAGGTTACTCAGCTCCTGAAGTATTGTTGATACTCAGCACATGTTGTTTCCTGGATAGCTTGGCACCTTAACAAAATTGTATTACTCGGCACTTGTACTTCACTCAAAAGCTGATCTTCACTCGGTATCTGATCTTCACTCAGTATTCGATCTTCACTCGATATCTGATCTTCACTCGGTATCTGATTCTTCACTCGACATTTGAAAATTACTCGGCACGCATGATGTACTTGGCATCCAATGTGGAATATGATTAAGTGTGTTGGCACTCAAGTGTCAAAAACATTATGATGTTAACACATATGAACAAGAATGAATCTACATATCACATGCATCCTTTCAACCTTTCAAAATTCTCCCTTGGCTAACTTGTATTGCCTTTTCTTGCTTGACTCTCCTTTTCTCACCATTTGCCTCTACAACTACCCTTTTGGTTGCTTTTATAGTAGCAAATCTCCATAAAATGACCAATTGGTATTACATAAACTAAGTGCTACCAAACCCCCACTTGACCCCTATTTAATATTGGGCATTTAATTTATTTTCTCCCAATGTTAAATAATTACATCAAATATTATCACAATGTTATAAGACAAATCATCAAGAATATTTCATGGGAATCTCTACATGTTGCACACATTGCATAATATTGTATAGCTAGTATTATTTTATTTTATTATATATTGTTACACCTAGGAGCACTAAGATGGACATGCAACATCTATATATTCCCATGAAATATTCTTGATGAGTTGTATTGTAACATTGTGAAATATTTGATGAATTATTTAATATTGGGGAAAAATAAATGAAATGCTCAATATCAAAATATGGGGTGAATGGGTTACCTAACACATAGTTTTAACAAATTTAATAGTCAACATTTAATTACTTTTCCCCAATATTAAATAATTACATAAAATATGATCTCAATGTAACAATACAACTCATCAAGGATATTCTATGGGAATCACTACATGTTACACACCCATCTAGGTGCTCGTAGGTGCAATATTACATAATAAAGTAAAATTACAATATAAATAATATTGTGCAATGTGTGCAACATACATAATATCAAAAAATTCTATGAAGAAATGAATTTCCAATGTTAACATGTGTATTTTTTAGTATATATCATGTTTATCATTACGTTTTATTTTTAGTTTTATTAAATATAGGTTGTCTGACCATTTCAAAAATCTTGATTTGAAGCTTCGAGAAAAATACATAATCAAAAAATAAAACATTGCAAAAGTATGTCCATTAAAGGTATGTGTGTTACCTTTCTAGAAAATCAAATACAAATCAAATTATATTGATAAAAAATAACTTTTTAAAATTATCGTTAGTCTCAATTTTCTACTGAATAAAATCTATATATTTTTAATGAAATTGAATGAAACCAACTAAACTTGCTAGATATTGATGTTACTATTCTATCTTTCAAAGAATTTTTTCATTTCCATTTTAATTTTTTTTTATCTTGATTAAACAACTTGTCACTCTTTGAAAATGTCAATTTTCATATAAACCACTTCTCAAACAAGACAAAAAATGGACTTCAAATGAATTTTTAAAAAATTAATAATATTGTTGGAAACTAGAAAGAAAATGCTAAAAATCACTAGTTTACATCATCTTCAAGTTATTTATGGTTTTGTACACATCTAAAAATGAAATTTATTTTTAAAATATCTATTTTAGTCTCAAAGTTGGCCAAAATGTAGGAAGCATTACTATGGCAAGACCCTATATTAATGAATGATGTGCTAAATAATGGTATCAAACCTAGGATAAATTATTACATTTATAATAATAAGTATATGATGGAAGGAAAGATACATGATACAAAGTCTAGACAAGCAAAATCATATTCATATTTATTAAAGAGGATATGATTTATAAATATATCTCCTATACTTAAGACTAAGGCTAAAGGCATTTTGTACTATACATGTTCTAAGTACAATCATTTGAGTATAAAATCTAGCTGACAATCAACTTTGCATTTGAGTTTGAAATTCATCTATGCTAAAAAAAATTACTACATCATTTATGAACAAGTGATTGGCTTGTTGATCAATATATTTTTAAAAATAATTTCATTAATGGAGTTACCTTATCAACTGTCTCAAAATAACAATATTTTTTTTTTATAGAAACCAAAGCAATCGTGTCACTATTATGAGTTATGATATCAAGGCTTTTTGTTCTTTCCAAAGGTTTTTTCATTGTTTGAGAAAATTTTCTTTCATTTTGGTAAAAAGAGGGAAAATGATTTTTATTTTTCATAGAGTCTAGTAATGGTGCGCCTCTTATGTCCTCAAATTTGTAGTTGAATTTCACCTAGGTTAGGAGTGTACAAGACCCTAAGAAGTGTTTAAAGCCTAAATACTATCACGAGCTATTAAAAAATAGTGAGCTCTTAGATATTTTAATAGAGATGATATTATGTCCCACTAAGAAGTGTTTAAAGCCTAAATACTATCACGAGCTATTATAAAATAGTGAGCTCTTAGATATTTTAGTAGAGATGATATTATGTCCCATTTCTATGTGTATCATCTTAAAATGGAAGATTACATCATTTAAGATCTTTTAGGTCCCATCCTTTATAGGCCTTATGGAGCATGGATGGATTCATGCTCAATTAACTCTTTTTCTTATTCTACCCAACATCATCCATTTTCATCAATACAACATTTAAGACCTCTGGGTTAGCTTCTTTTGAACCAACCCTAGAATAGATCAACCTAGGTCCACCCATTCTTGAATATGTAAACCTATTATAGACTAGGTCAATTTTTCAACTTGTTTCCTAGTGATTTTGAATCTTGGCGCCAATTTTATCTTAGGGTTACAAATTAGAAACTCAGGTGACCCCATTGACTTGCTTTATTTTCATTCCCAAAAACTATTATAAAAGGAATCTGAGGAACCTCATTTTGATATCCATAATTAATCTAAAATGATCATAGAAATTAAAAATACAAATTCAAGATTTCAAACATTTAATAAAGCATGTTTTTATCAAGCATTCAAGCTTTCCAAAGACACAAGGACCCTTAGTGAGCATTTCTTCTTCAAGATGTATCATTTTTCTAGTCATGAAGGGAGGAGGTATGAATTGAGGCATTCATAATGTTCTTCATTGATGAAAATTTACATCCATGGCTCTATGATGTGGTTTTGATAGATCCAATTCATTTATGGAGATTTTTTACATCCTTCATTGCAAAATCAACATCTACAACACACGAGCATTCCAAATCCTTATTGAAAATGGTTTCTACAAGCAAGCTGATTACTTATTTTTTTCTTTCTTTCCTTACATGATTTACATTTAACTTTCAATGCTGATTCATCAATATAGGGATTGAACAAGGCAAGACCTCATCCACCCCAAATAAAAGCCAAGTTTTACAATGTGCATGAGCAAGATATCCAAATTGTGATAACAAATCTAGAAACTACTTGCTACAAAATTTCCAAAGAAGTTTGGTAGACTGTAACACCCCGCCAAGGGATCCAAAAGAATTAACCTAAAGTTTCACTAAGTTTGCTAAATTTTTTTTTTTTTTTTTAAAGTAAGAAAGTATGACATACACATCAAACAAATAGTAGCGGGAGCAATAACATGTAATCATCGACAAACATACATTGCAAGTTACATTTCTTAAAGATCCCAAGACATTGAGTCACATTTTAAATTTAATTAATTCGAAGTCTAACAACTATCACATACAGAGAAAAGAATAATCAGAAACTCCAATGTCCATAATATACATTTGTTCCGAATGCTCCTTGGCAAATTAATTCGGAATGCTCATTCATCCACTATACATGTCACAGGGTATGAAAGGCTTAAAAGAATATACATATGTAAAGATCAAGATACAACATCCTCAAATCCATGATACAAAGTACAGTAAAAATATATGAAACTATTCACCATACATGATACATCCATACATCCATAATGATAAAACATCTATCATAAAATCTAACCATCCATCATACTAATCCAAGAACATAGTGTAGGTAAATGCCAATCACGAAATCTCCAACCACGGTGACCACGGAACGGATCTCAATGGTAAGAGTAAAAGCACTACCACCCGACCGCGTGGCACCTAAATGGTCCACTCCCACCGCGCTGAGGAGATAGTCTCAAGTCCCAAATAGGATAACAAAACCTATAATCATAGATACTCTCTAAGTCCAGGAAATCCTATAAGTATGCTAACTCAAGGGTTCCTAAAAAGATCGACATCTATATCCCAGAGGTACCACAAGACACGTAGGAAACCCAATATGAAAGCGGGAAAGTATCATCGCAAAAGTCATGTAGAAGTTACCCGAGCAATCCCTTAGGAATCCCGGATCCCTACTGATCCTGTGGCCACTAGTATCCTCTCGTACTGACGAGGCATACTATGGAATGCAAGGTCATAACCAAGCGTCCTCTCTACCCCATCCTAGTCTGTACTAGCACTCATGGCATGGGAGAGAACAAACAATTATCTTGTTAGGTTCATTTTCTCTCATTTAGTGTAAATGTTTTCACTTATTAACAAAGACTTACAATGGGTTTCTCAAGGCAGCCTCTTAGGGCTCCGACCCCCATTGCAAGCCACTTCCCGACTCTACACATAGATAACCTACCCTAGCTCATGAACTCGTAAATCAAAGAATCATAATAAAACCATCTCAGTCCTATACGAGCAACTGAAAAATATCATAAAAAGATAATCCACAAAATTACATTAGTTCTTCATGAGCAACGGATAACATCAAATAGTAATCATGTAATCACGACAGTCCTCTATCAGCAACTGAAGGCATCAATGATAAGTCACAAAATCCAATGGTTCTCTAATGAGCAACCAGAAAGTAATACAGGTATAACTGATCGAGACTCAGAAATGGTTATCAAATATAACTGATCGAGACTCAAAAATGGTTAAGTTAGGTATTCTCAAATACATACACCTCAGCTTCGCATAAGGAAACTGGAAAGCAATCACAAATAGTAAACACAATCATGTCATAGAGCACTTCATCACATTACCATGGTCGGGTTAAGAAAGATCGAGACCAAATCATCATGACATCACATTCACAACCCCGAGCCTCTGGTAACAACCTGAACTGGTCAACGCTAAACCAACCCCAAAACATTCAAAGTACAAAGACAACATCAAAGTCTCAGAGATTGGATCTGAAAGTATATTATTTGAGTTAAGGTAAGGTTTATGTTTCAGTTTAATGTCAAATTCAAGTAACAAAGTTTTCATATTTACCCCCCCTTACGATTAACCCTTTCTATAATAACTTCCATTAAGTCAATCTTCCAAATTTACTATCTAATCAGATAGTGTTCATTATTAATTAACTTTAATTAAACTAATTTTAGTTAAAGAAATCAATAATCATTTGATCTAATTACTTATTTTAATCTATCCATTAATTGTTAAATTATTAATATTTAACCAAATTATCAATAATTTAATATTTACCATTTATGTGAAATACATTTAATATTTATTATTTAAGTATTAATAAAATAAAACTTTTATTAAATAAAAATATATAATAATTTTATTAATTAAAAATTTTAATTAATAATAAAAATCATTTTTTGTAAATAATATATTTAAAAAAATAAATAAATTTACAAACTATATATATATATATATTTTTTTAAATAATAATAAAAAAAATAAAAATCAAACTTTTTAAAAATAAAACCGCCGGCTTAAATAAGCCGACGGCCTGCCGCAGTCCTGCGGACGCAGGGCCTGCGGCAGCAGGTACGTCGTACCTGCTGTCACAGTACCTGCGACGCAGGTCTGTCGGCTGAGCCGACCGTGGGGGGTGGGCACGGGGTAATTCCCTCCCCCCCCCCACAAACTTATAAAAATTATAATTTTTTTTTAATTTAATTTTCTTTTTTTTTTTAGAAAGGGGGTACAATCAAAATATATATAAACATTTTTAAACTATATATATATATTAAAATAATTAATTAATTTTTTTTTTTTATATATATATAAATATATGCCTTGAAAGATTGTTTCCTCCTCTATCTTGATATAGAAAATATAGTCATTCATCCAAACGTTTAATCTAGAATCTCGGTATTAAATTCAACCCTTCCCATTTAAATCTCATGTTTGAAGAAGTTTATAAACAAGTAACTAATAAATATCAATATCGTAATGTTTAAGTATTCTTCACAAGGAATTTCAGATTTACAAACCACAGACACGAAGAAGACAGGAAAGGATAATTGCGTATTAAATCGATAATCGAAAACACCAGACCCTACCTGATTCTGATGCTATTATGCAATCTCCAGGAACTGTAAAAGAATTCGCTCCTCTCAATAACCTTCCTCTGGAAAACTTTCTTGGTATCAGCTTTCTGAAATTTGCTTCCAAAATTGTCTCCCCGCAAAAATTCCTGTCCAACTTCGTATATCACAAAAATGAACCCCCAAAGTTGTGATAAGCAAATTCTCCTCAATTCGGGGCACTAATTGTGTGTTTACCCGAGAAGACTCTTTGCACAACTCAGTTAACTCCAAATTAACTTTTATTATCTTTTCTAATTCTTTTGCATTCAACTTTCATGCACATTAAGTTGAATGATTAAATAACTTTATTTAAAATTTCACTTGACTTCAATTGTTAATTAATTTATTACTTTAAATCTTATGTGCACTTTTAAGAAATTAAAATAACATTATTAATTTTTATAATTTAATCTTTTAATTTAATTCTTATATTTAACTCATGTTTAGATCATGCGATCTAGAATTCTTAATAAATTAATATCTTTCAACTTTTTAATTTATTTTAGAATTTAATTGATAACATATTTAATTAATTTAAATAACAATAATATTTAGCATTTATTTAAAAATGAACTCCAAATATATTATTATAAAATTAAATAAATATTATCCTGTTCTAAATATATCTTGAACTTTAATTTCCAACTTTAATTCTTTTATTTATTTAATTAATTAATTAATTAAATATAAAGATATCATAATAATTCCTTATTAAATTAAATCATTAATTAGTCTTTTTAATTAGACTTAATTAATAAAAAATACACCAAGGACTCATAAAGCAACATACGAAAACCCATCATAGAAAAATATATACCAAATCAAGCAAAAGGGTTATAATCACAAAATTACATCATTTGATGCATTCGGAGGGTACTTAACTCAGATACTTGTCCTAATTATCAATTAGGACAATTGGCTAAAGGGTTTAGGATTTGGACTTAAGAGTTTATCTCCCCTCTCTTACCATTGAGACAGTGCGATAGGGTACGCTCATCCTGACAATTCAGGGATGTCGATACCCGGTACCTACAACCTGCATAAAATCCACGCATGTACAACCACAATATTCTAAGCTAAACAGGCAATGGCAGGAAGTGGTGCATCATGTAGATCCCGACTAGCAGGTGACTACGACTCCCTTCCTTAACCATATCAGAAACACCATACATAAATAAAACAACACGCACACCATACACATGCAGTATGGGGTAAGTATCCATACGAGGCACATGAAATAATAAGCCATTTAACTAATCATCATCGATAACTAAAACCATTGAATAATCATCATACATGCACGAAATATAGAGTACCAAGTAATCTCATCATATAATAAACTGAGTGTAAACATCCTCTGATAATCTCTAAAATAATAATACTACTCATCAAACATAAATTGGCCTAAAAGAGTTTGGCAATCATATCATAAATATAGCTCGAAAAATGTAAACTAGGGGCAGGCACTACATCCACCCCCCCTAGACTTAGGCTTACTCCTGGAAGCCTATAAACAAATAGGGATATAAATCTCGTAATCTAGATGCATCCTCCCATGTAGCTGAAGAGTCATCAGTAGGGTCCCATTGGACCCTTACCTGCTCTATGGTTCGACCCCTGAGGGTCAACTCCCGCTGCTCCAGAATACGTATTGGCTCCAAAGCCAGCTGCCCATCCTCTACCTGTAATGCATTCCAATCAAGAATATGTACAACATCAGGAATATACAGTCTAAGTACTGAAACATGGAAAACATCGCGAATGCGAGCAAGGCTGGGCGGTAAAGCAAGACGATAGGCAACTGGACCAATCCTCTCAAGAATATCGAATGGTCCCACAAAGCGAGGTGCTAGCTTCGAGCCCTTTCCATAACAGATCGGACTCTTCCGCGGACGCACTCTCAAGAAAACCTTCTCTCTCACAGCAAACTGCTTATCTGACCTATGAGCATCAGCATACTTCTTCTGCCTATCCTGTGCCATTGTCAAGTGCTCTCGAATACGCACCACTTGTTGCTCCATGTCATGAAGCATCTCTGGGCCCAACAGGATGCGATCCTCAAGGCTATCCCAACTCAAAGGTGTACGACAAGGGCGTCCATATAAGGCTTGGAAAGGTGCCATGCCAATAGAACTGTGATACCCGTTGTTGTAAGCAAACTCCACTAGGTAGAAATAGTCCTCCCAATGAGTCTGCCTATCCATCACGTACATCCTCAACATATCTTCGAGAACCTGATTCACTATCTCTGTCTGCCCATCTGTCTCTGGGTGATATGCTGAACTGAAGTTCAACTGCGCTCCAAGATCATGCTGTAGTGATGTCCAAAATGCGGAAGTGAAAACATGATCCCTATCCAAAATGATCTTTCGGGGAATACCATGTAGTCTCACAATGTCACGCATGAAGACATTAGCTACTGAAGCTGCAGTGTAGGAAGACCTGATTGGTGCAAAATGTGCCACCTTGGTCAACCGGTCAATGGTGACCATGATAGCATCATGACGAAAAAGAGTCATAGGTAATCCTACTATAAAATCCATAGAGATGATGTCCCACTTCCATGAAGGAATGAGATTCGGTTGCAAGAGTCCTGCCGGATGCTGGTGTTCTGCCTTGACTCTCTGACACTCAAGACATCTAGCCACAAAATCAGCAATGTCATGCTTCATCCCGGACCAATAGAATAAATGTCGCAAATCTACATGCATCTTCTTGACACCTGGATGTGCCGAGTAAGGTGCACGATGGGCCTCTGATAGGATCAATATGCGAAGCTCATCCAGTAGCGGCACATAGATCCTTCTTGAAAGTCTCAAAAGGCCATCTGACTGTAGGACATAGCCTGAAAACTTACCCTCCAAGGGTCTCCCTGAATTGATCTCATTGCACACCTCCAGATACCATGAATCGGTGGGGAGTGCCTGAAGTATCTAACACCTCAAATCGACACTAAGGGTCATAGCTGATATCACATGTTTCCTACGACTCAAAGCATCAGCTACAACATTCTCCTTCCCCTGGATATACTTCACCTCAAAGTCATACTCACACAAAAACTCCATCCAACGCCTTTGCCTAGCATTCAGATTAGGCTGCGTGAATATGTACTGAAGACTACGATGATCGCTATGTAGTTCAAATCTGTGTCCCAACAAGAAATGTCTCCATCTCACTAAGGCATGAACTACTGCTGCTAACTCAAGGTCATGTGTAGGATAATTCAACTCATGATCCTTGAGTTTGCGTGACTCATATGCAATCACTCGACCATTCTGCATTAGAACTGCTCCAATACCCTCAAGGGAAGCATCTGTACACACCATGAACTCACCTTCTAGATCAGGTACTGCTAAGATCGGTGCACTGGTCAGAAGCTCTTTGAGTTTCTGAAATGCTTCTACACACTTTTCTGTCCAAAGAAACTTCTTTCCTTTCCTCTAAAGGGAGGTAATAGGGTGTGCTATTCTGGAGAAGTTTTGAACAAATCTGCGTTAATACCCAGCTAGACCCATGAAACTACGAATTTTTGACACAGTAGTGGGTGCAGGCCAATCTACTATTGCCTGGATCTTTGCAGGGTCTACAGAGATACCTTCGCCTGAAATAACGTGTCCCAAATACTGTATCTCTGATTGAAAGAAATCACACTTTGCCGCATTGGCATAAAGTTGATTATCTCTCAAGCACTGCAAAACTAAACTCAAATGTTCCTCATGTTCCTTTTGGGACTTAGAATATATTAGAATATCATCGAGGAACACAAGAAAAAATCTATCAAGATAGGAACGGAACACCCCATTCATTAAGCACATGAAAACTGATGGAGCGTTCGTCAGCCCAAAGGGTACCACTGTGAACTCATAATGCCCGTAGCGAGTTCAGAAGGCGGTCTTATGAATATCATCCTCCTTGATGCGAAGTTGATGGTACCCTGACTTAAGATCAATCTTAGAGAACACTGTAGCTCCCTTGATCTGATCAAATAAATCATCAATCCTTGGTAAAGGATACCTGTTCTTTATTGTCACCTTATTCAGCTATCTGTAATCGATGCAAAGGCGCAAAGAACCATCCTTCTTCTTCACAAAGAGCACTGGAGCTCCCCATGGTGATACACTAGGTCGAATACTACCCTTGGCCAAAAGTTCCTCTAACTGCAAACACAACTCACTTAGCTCTTGAGCGGTCATACGGTAAGGAGCTCTAGAGATAGGTTCCGCTCCTGGAGTGAGCTCAATGCTAAAATCAATGTCTCTCTTCGGAGGCATGCCTAGAATCTCACTCGGAAAGACATCAACATACTCTTGTAAAATAGGGTGATCTAGGGTCTTCCTCATAGAGTCTTCCTCATCAAGCTCATTTACCGTAACGGAAAATACCTGACACCCCTTATGAAAGCTTCGCTTAAGTTGCATAGCAGAGATCATCCGTAGGGATATAGGTCTCGGTATCCCCACAATCTCAACATCCTTCCCTTGGTCATCCAGACACATAATGGTCTTCTTTCTGCAGTCAATACTAGCCCTATGAGAGCCAAGCCAATCCATACCTAAGACCACATCGTAGGAGCCAAGAGGAATAACTCGAAAATCGACTGAAGTCTCAAACCCTCCTATGCTAAGTCCACACTTATGAACTACCGAATCTGTGGAAACTTTAGCGCCTGAGGCTAGTTCCACTTGCCAACCATGGTCTTGCTTAACCGACTCCAGCTTACACTTATCAACTAGAGATGGAGAAATGAAAGAATTTGTAGCACCTGAATCAAATAATACAGAGAGAGGTGTACCTCGGATAGCTCCTGTAGTCTCAACTACTGTCCCCTGATGGTCTGCCTGACGGTGATCCACCGCTGCAAATACTCTATGAGATCCACCTGTATTTCCGACTGTAGGCTCAGATGCCGTAGGCCTGGGTCCTAAATACTGAGATGCTCGTTGTGGGCAGTATGCTGCAATATGACCAATCTGTCCACACGAATAACATCACGTGCCTCTGCCAGATCCTCTCCCTATAGGTGGTGCATTCGACCGTTGGTGGCTACCCCTGCTAGCAAAAGACTGGTTGCTCTGTGCAGGCCGAGATTGCTGATTCTGTCTATTACGTTGAGCATTGCAATTGATCCTAGAGTTGGATCCACCGCCACCACTCTGTGCCTGAGGGTAAAATCCCTTATGCTGCTGAGGCTGCTGCTGAGAATGCTGCAGAGAATACTGATTCCTCCTAGGGAAGGGAGGCTTCCTGATTCCACCGGAATTGTGGTTGCCCTTAGATCCTGCTATAGTAGGCGCTCCCACAAATCCCCCTTGCCCAAAGTTGACACTCTGCTCTACCAGGATAGCTCGATGTACCGCATCCTTGAGGGTCTTAGGCTCAAATACCTTAACACCCCCAATAAAACGGTTGTTCAAGCCTCGAATGAAATGTTGTGCCAACTGTGCTGGGTTGTCACTGAATCCCGAAAAAGGCATGAGCTCATAGAACTTGCGCTCATACTCTACAACGGTCATAGTGAACTGTCTCAGGTTATGGAACTCATCTGCTCTATGCTGCTTCCATTCCTCTGGTAGGAATTGCTCATGAAAACTCTCCAAGAAAATCTCCCAAGTTACACTACCCATGTCAATGCCCAACTTCTTCTCCTCAATAGTCCACCAGGTGGCTCCAAATAACTCTAGATTGGTAATGGAAAACCTCGCTTTGACATTACTGTCAAAGTCCTGCATAGCAAAAATCCTGTCAAGGGCAATAAGCCACTGCTTAGCTACATACCCAGAACCTTGCCCATTAAAGGACTTGATCTTGGACCTATGAAGATCCT
Source organism: Cupressus sempervirens (assembly GCA_028749045.1). NCBI lineage: Eukaryota > Viridiplantae > Streptophyta > Pinopsida > Cupressales > Cupressaceae > Cupressus > Cupressus sempervirens. The sequence goes on along the minus strand of CM053788.1, from coordinate 35,953,379 downwards.
TCATCTGAGAAGATACTATGAATCTATGTCGATCCCTCTGAGGACTCCTAGATCTAAGTCTATGCTCATGTCCAACCTGGTGTGCTCTATCCTGCTCAAGAACAGGAGGTAAGCGATCAATAAGGGTTCGCATCATTTTCCTCAGATCAACCTCCTCAGAGTCGGCATGTCCCTCATCGTGGTTCTCTTCCTGATGCTCACTGACATGCTCTTCCCTATTCTCTTCCTGAATGGGGCTCTCATGGATAGACTCATGAACACTAACATCTCTGCCTCGTCCACGACCTCTGCCACGGCCAAGGCTACGGCCCCTAACGGAAGATCTCGTCCCAGATACCATCCTACAATAATATCCAAGACACAAGATGCTAAAAATAACCATGAAACATACTACTGAAATACATAGATAAAAGACACATGTTTTGCAAACAAGATATTTTCAGTTTTCAGTTTACCTATAATTTCAGTTTAAGTATAATTTCAGTTTTGAAGTTTTGAGTGTTGAAGTATGAATAAAATAGGTAACTAATAGTTTATATACTATTTCAGTTCAACTAGCTTCAAGTTTTAGTTTAAGGTTTGCATTTTTATTCAACTAGTTAACACTAGTGGCGTTCCAATATACCCAGAGCTCCCAATGTAGAAACTTTGGCTCTGATACCAGATGTAATGCCCCGCCAAGGGATCCAAAAGAATTAACCTAAAGTTTCACTAAGTTTGCTAAACATTTTTTTTTTTTTTTTAAAGTAAGAAAGTATGACATACACATCAAACAAATAGTAGCGGAAGCAATAACATGTAATCATCGACAAACATACATTGCAAGTTACATTTCTTAAAGATCCCAAGACGTTGAGTCACATTTTAAATTTAATTAATTCGAAGTCTAACAACTATCACATACATAGAAAAGAATAATCAGAAACTCCAATGTCCATAATATACATTTGTTCCGAATGCTCCTTGGCAAATTAATTCGGAATGCTCATTCATCCACTGTACATGTCACAGGGTATGAAAGGCTTAAAAGAATATACATATGTAAAGATCAAGATACAACATCCTCAAATCCATGATACAAAGTACAGTAAAAATATATGAAACTATTCACCATACATGATACATCCATACATCCATAATGATAAAACATCTATCATAAAATCTAACCATCCATCATACTAATCCAAGAACATAGTGTAGGTAAATGCCAATCACAAAATCTCCAACCACGGTGACCACAGAACGGATCTCAATGGTAAGAGTAAAAGCACTACCACCCAACCGCGTGGAACCTAAATGGTCCACTCCCACCGCGCTGAGGAGATAGTCTCAAGTCCCAAATAGGATAACAAAACCTATAATCATAGATACTCTCTAAGTCCAGGAAATCCTATAAGTATGCTAACTCAAGGGTTCCTAAAAAGATCGACATCTATATCCCAGAGGTAACACAAGACACGTAGGAAACCTAATATGAAAGCGGGAAAGTGTCATCGCAAAAGTCATGTAGAAGTTACCCGAGCAATCCCTTAGGAATCCCGGGTCGCTACTGATCCTGCAGCCACTAGTATCCTCTCGTATTGACGAGGCATACTATGGAATGCAAGGTCGTAACCAAGCGTCCTCTCTACCCCATCCTAGTCTGTACTAGCACTCATGGCATGGGAGAGAACATACAATTATCTTGTTAGGTTCATTTTCTCTCATTTAGTGTAAATGTTTTCACTTATTAACAACGACTTACAATGGGTTTCTCAAGGCAGCCTCTTAGGGCTCCGACCCCCATTGCAAGCCACTTCCCGACTCTACACATAGATAACCTACCCTAGCTCATGAACTCGTAAATCAAAGAATCATAATAAAACCATCTCAGTCCTATACGAGCAACTGAAAAATATCATAAAAAGATAATCCACAAAATTACATTAGTTCTTCATGAGCAACGGATAACATCAAATAGTAATCATGTAATCACGACAATCCTCTATCAGCAACTAAAGGCATCAATGATAAGTCTCAAAATCCAATGGTTCTCTAATGAGCAACCAGAAAGTAATACAGGTATAACTGATCGAGACTCAGAAATGGTTATCAAATATAACTGATCGAGACTCAAAAATGGTTAAGTTAGGTATTCTCAAATACATACACCTCAGCTTCACACAAGGAAACTGGAAAGCAATCACAAACAGTAAACACAATCATGTCATAGAGCACTTCATCACATTACCATGGTCGGGTTAAGAAAGATCGAGACCAAATCATCATGACATCACATTCACAACCCCGAGCCTCTGGTAACAACTTGAACTGGTCAATGCTAAACCAACCTTAAAACATTCAAAGTACAAAGACAACATCAAAGTCTCAGAGATTGGATCTGAAAGTATATTATTTGAGTTAAGGTAAGGTTTATGTTTCAGTTTAATGTCAAATTCAAGTAACAATGTTTTCATATTTACCCCCCCTTACGATTAACCCTTTCTATAATAACTTCCATTAAGTCAATCTTCCAAATTTACTATCTAATCAGATAGTATTCATTATTAATTAACTTTAATTAAACTAATTTTAGTTAAAGAAATCAATAATCATTTGATCTAATTACTTATTTTAATCTATCCATTAATTGTTAAATTATTAATATTTAACCAAAATTATCAATAATTTAATATTTACCATTTATGTGAAATACATTTAATATTTATTATTTAAGTATTAATAAAATAAAACTTTTATTAAATAAAAATATATAATAATTTTATTAATTAAAAATTTTAATTAATAATAAAAATCGTTTTTTGTAAATAATATATTAAAAAAAAAAACAAAATTTACAAACTATATATATATATTTTTTTTAAAAATAATAATAAAAAAAATAAAAATCAAACTTTTTAAAAATAAAACCGCCAGCTTAAATAAGCCGACGGCCTGCCGCAGTCCTGCGGACGCAGGGCCTGCAGCAGCAGGTATGTCGTACCTGCTGTCGCAGTACCTGCGACGCAGGTCTGTCGGCTGAGCCGACCGTGGGGGGTGGGCACGGGGTAATTCCCTCCCCCCCCACAAACTTATAAAAATTATAATTTTTTTTTATTTAATTTTCTTTTTTTTTTTAGAAAGGGGGTACAATCAAAATATATATAAACATTTTTAAACTATATATATATATATTAAAATAATTAATTTTTTTTTTTTTTTTATATATATATAAATATATGCCTTGAAAGATTGTTTCCTCCTCTATCTTGATATAGAAAATATAGTCATTCATCCAAACGTTTAATCTAGAATCTCGGTATTAAATTCAACCCTTCCCATTTAAATCTCATGTTTGAAGAAGTTTATAAACAAGTAACTGATAAATACCAATATCGTAATGTTTAAGTATTCTTCACAAGGAATTTCAGATTTACAAACCCCAGACATGAAGAAGACAGGAAAGGATAATTGCGTATTAAATCGATAATCGAAAACACCAGACCCTACCTGATTCTGATGCTATTATGCAATCTCCAGGAACTGTAAAAGAATTCGCTCCTCTCAATAACCTTCCTCTGGAAAACTTTCTTGGTATCAGCTTTCTGAAATTCGCTTCCAAAATTGTCTCCCCCCAAAAATTTCCATCCAACTTTGTATATCACAAAAATGAACCCCCAAAGTTGTGATAAGAAAATTCTCCTCAATTTGGGGCACTAATTGTGCGTTTACTCGAGAAGACTCTTTGAACAACTCAGTTAACTCCAAATTAACTTTTATTATCTTTTCTAATTCTTTTGCATTCAACTTTCATGCACATTAAGTTGAATGATTAAATAACTTTATTTAAAATTTCACTTGACTTCAATTGTTAATTAATTTATTACTTTAAATCTTATGTGCACTTTTAAGAAATTAAAATAACATTATTAATTTTTATAATTTAATCTTTTAATTTAATTCTTATATTTAACTCATGTTTAGATCATGCGATCTAGAATTCTTAATAAATTAATATCTTTCAACTTTTTAATTTATTTTAGAATTTAATTGATAACATATTTAATTAATTTAAATAACAATAATATTTAGCATTTATTTAAAAATGAACTCCAAATATATTATTATAAAATTAAATAAATATTATCCTGTTCTAAATATATCTTGAACTTTAATTTCCAACTTTAATTCTTTTATTTAATTAATTAATTAATTAATTAAATATAAAGATATCATAATAATTCTTTATTAAATTAAATCATTGATTAGTCTTTTTAATTAGACTTAATTAATAGAAAATACACCAAGGACTCATAAAGCAACATACGAAAACCCATCATAGAAAAATACATACCAAATCAAGCAAGAGGTTATAATCACAAAATTACATCATTTGATGCATTCGGAGGGTACTTAACTCAGATACTTGTCCTAATTATCAATTAGGACAATTGGCTAAAGGGTTTAGGATTTGGACTTAAGAGTTTATCTCCCCTCTCTTACCATTGAGACAGTGCGATAGGGTACGCTCATCCTGACAATTCAGGGAAGTCGATACTCGGTACCTGCAACCTGCATAAAATCCACGCATGTACAACCACAATATTCTAAGCTAAACAGGCAATGGCAGGAAGTGGTGCATCGTGTAGATCCCGACTAGCAGGTGACTACGACTCCCTTCCTTAACCATATCAGAAACACCATACATAAATAAAACAACACGCACACCATACACATGCAGTATGGGGTAAGTATCCATACGAGGCACATGAAATAATAAGCCATTTAACTAATCATCATCGATAACTAAAACCATTGAATAATCATCATACATGCACGAAATATAGAGTACCAAGTAATCTCATCATATAATAAACTAAGTGTAAACATCCTCTGATAATCTCTAAAATAATAATACTACTCATCAAACATAAATTGGCCTAAAAGAGTTTGGCAATCATATCATAAATGTAGCTCGAAAAATGTAAACTAGGGGCAGGCACTACATAGACTTTTGTAATATTTCATGGGAACATGTCCATATTCTCATAAAGTGTTTGGAAAATTCACCACCTAGTCAATAACTTCTTAGAAGCTTGAGAAAAATAACATTTGTTGGGTTTTCTTTTGTTATCATAAATTTGCAGTCAAAAGTTTGGTCATAGGTTTAGAGCCATGACCATTAGAGAAAAAACCTACATATTCCATTACACAATTCAAAGTGATTACATTACCATTCATTTACATTTTGATTATAGACCTATTTTTCTATGTAAATTGATCTAATTGCATATGCTTAGCATCTATATCTATCTTATTCTTATCACTTAATCTATTAGTCCAATTTCACATTTATATTCACACATATTTACTCAAATTTTACATTGCATGAAAGAATGATTTCTCACATAATTCCTTAATGTAATTTGGATTTACCATTGGCATCCTATTATCCCCTTGAGTTTTTCTAATCTAACTTGAGTTATATTGAGAGTTATGTTTGGAAGTCCCTCCTTGTCTTGTATTTTGAATGCTAGTGTAGAAGTGGTTAGTTAGTTAATTCATTTCACACATTTTATATTCTTAAATTCACTGGCCTCCACTTAACTAGGAAATATTTTTAAAACCTGACCCATCTCTTCTTTTTGAATTTGGAGATAGATCCCCCGATCTCCCTTTTTTTGTTGGTTCTTTATCATCTTTTGGTGAACCCAACTCATCTCCTTCTTTTTACTTTGGATTTAATTCCCTTGAATATTTTAAGAGTTAGAATTTTCAATATTCATTGGTTAGATCTTCCTCTTTTTTCTTAAGTATTAGATAGAAGCCAAAAGAATGGGAGGTTGACCCTAGAGTACAAAAAGGATGAAAGATCATCCAAAGGTTACCTCCCAATTATCTAACTGATACCAATTTTATACTTCAAAAAAAAAAAAAAAACACAAGTTCTAGAATAGAGCAATCCTTACCATTTGTCCTGTTACTAACCAGCAAAAGAAACTAAAAACCATACCAGCAACAACAGGATATATTGTTGTGATCAATCAAGTACTTGTTCATATACATATATAATAAAACCCCATAGTGTACCAAGTTTAGAGTGATCAAAAACATTAAAAAAATAAATATAAGGCTAGCTACCCACATTCTTTTTTGGTTCCTCGTTCTTCTTCTCCATATGTTCTTCCCTATTAATGTCCACCCCCTCCTCTTTAATAGGTTTTTCCAAGAGTTTCATCAATCAATCCTCCACCAGGAATCTATAAATAGAGTGAGTAGTTTCACTCTCCTTTCCCAAATCCTTCATGTTCTTATTCACCTGCATGAAATAAAGAGTTTCTTGCACATTGATATTCCTTCTTATCATCTTTGTTGCATTGATATTTATGCGGTTAGATCTCATTTGATTTTCCTTTTGTGATCTCCCTTTTACAATATCAATTACATAAAGTCCAACTTATAGCATTCTTGTTAGGATAAGTTGTAGACTCATGGGCTTCTTTGATTATGATTTCTCTTTTCTTCATAGGACCCATGATGATAATAATAAATTTCTTCAAGATCTAAATCCTAGCATGGAGAATATCTCTTCTCAGTATTTCCTTAATGAAGGTGAACACTTACAATTCCCTCCTTCCCAACTCAATAAAATCTCTCATGAGTTTGATAAGTTGGAAAATTGGTTTGTGCAAGAGAACCAAAATATTGATAGTGTTGCCTCTATTGAGGATATTAAGAAGATAGTTATTTATAGTGATAATAACATCTCAATTTTATGTAGTATATATCACCTTATTAATACTCATTGTAAGTCTTTGACAAAATATTCTCAAGAGTTAGCATACACTCCCCATTCCAAAACCATTGAAACTTCCATTTCTATTTCCACTACTCTTCCTAGCATTATCTCTTAGGTGTCACTTCTCATGAAAAATTCTACACAATTCTATAATCCTTTAAGTTTTGGTCTTCCTAATATTTTACTTCCCTCAATTATTCCTCCCACCTACATACCTTCTTTGTTACCTTCATGCAATGTCATTCCTTTCACACATTTTAATCTTTGCAAATAGAACCAAAATGTGAATGCCTATTATTGCAACTTCTTGTCCCATCATTAGTAGCTTAGCTCTAACCATCACCACTTTAGATCATTAAGTGGCTCAATTCATTGAATCTAAGCATGGTATCCATACATGTTCATTGCTAATCCATTTTCCTTAGACATCCTTCATTATTTTATTCCAAAACATGTTGAGATACCTAATCTTGAGAATTATAATGGTAAGGATGATCTTGTGGCTCATGTTAGGACTTTCCAAACTATATGGATTGATTTTTAACAACACTATAGGCTCGTGGCTAAGTTTTTAAGGATAAAGTTTTAGAATGGTATTTATCTTTACCGACTTATTATGTCAATTCCTTTCAAGTACTTTCCAATGTTGTCATTCAAAAATTTCAAGGCAATATTGGTCCTCAAATTTATTTGACTAATTTAATGCATTGTAAGAAAAACATTAAATAAATGGTCAGTGACTTTATTGGTAGATACAAAAATTTCTATGCTCAAATATCTTATCATGTGCTTGATCATGTATTGAATATATTTTCATTTTTAATTCACAAAATGAAATTGGAGTAAAAAGGAATATTCTAATGATAAGCATGATCCTCCTCGCTTGAGTGACACTTCTCTTGTAGCCAGAGGGCTTTCAAAACTTTTTTTTGATTAGTAGTTGATAGTTACGCTTCCAACCTTGGAGCTGAGAGACTCTCATGGGATGATCTAGTATCCTCAACACCCCCTTTTTAATATGTAACTTAATATTTTTAATTAATAGTAAGATACTATAAAATGACATATTCCTTTGCACATTCAAGGTCAATACTTCATTGTTCATTTCACCTTTTATTCAATACCTATTTCCATATCTTTATTGGGCAGATTCTATATGATTAGCACTAAGACCTATTTTATGCCTCTCATTTATTAAATTTGTCCAATTTTAGATTACATTTACACATCTTTAATCAAACTTTACATTGCATGAAAGAGGAATTTCTTGTGTACTTCCTTGATGTAATATGAGTTAAGGATTGACATCCTTTTATCCCCTTGGGTTTTGGTAATCTAACTTGAGTTATATTTTGAAGCCCCTCCTTCTCTTGTATTTTTAATGTTAGTGTGGAAGTGGTTATTCAATGAATTTATCTTACGTAGGTTATATGTTTAAATTCATTGGCCTCCACTTCACCAAAAAACACTATGCAACGAGGGGTTAGAATACTACTTTATCCATGAATTTCTATGAATCTTGGAACAAAAGTAACATTGCCATTGGGAGTATAATTTTTTGTGTGAACCTAAGTTGGTAAGTAAAGCTAAAGGATTAAAATGAGAGGGTGGCATGATTGAATTAGAGATTGTAATCTTTGCATGAAGCTTTCTTCAAAAAGGGAAAATCTAGATGTTGTGTCCAATGAAAATGGGCATGATGGCCTTGCTTTATCCCATTTATAAAACTTTATTTTTCTCTTTTTTATGAAGTACTTCACTCTATAAGGGCAATATATTGCTTTCCATATGTATCATTTTCATATCTTTAATCACTTAATAAATGGCCATAGGATTAATATTTCTTTTTTCCTCTACTCATCCTTAAGAAGTAGCATATATAAAGGTGCCTCACTTCTTCTCCATCAAGTCTAATTTATTCCTTTTACCAACATGAATTTGAAAAATCTCCATTTCATAATCATCTTTTTTCTTACCCATAGCTAGAACAAAATGAAAGGAAAAAGTGATGAATAGATCTATCAAAATCATGTAATTGAGAACAATGATCTCCTTGAAAATCCAATTTTAGTAGGAAAAAGACCAACCCTTTTGGGAAACAAATGAAAAAGAACCCAAAACCACTGAGGGAATCCTCCTTGAATAGACCTTTCTTGATAAACCCCACAAGAAAATAAAATCCTCTACAACTAAACCCACCCCTCCAAGAGAAAAAAAAAAATATTAGAAAGAAGGATAAAAGGATGACCCCTTATATTGACATTGACAATGAAGATAGGAATGAGGAAACCAAACACATTGAGAATCCTAATCATGCTCATAGTTTTGGGGAAAGAAGGTTTTCTCATCTCCTAAACAAATAAGAAAATGAAAAGTAGATTTTGGATTAAATGGCCCCAAAAAAGGATTGGAGTAGAATCTAGATGAGGAGGATGAGTACACTAAGAACATAGATGATGATGATTATGTTGAGGAGACTCAAGATAC